>JACEFZ010009291.1:160000-827500 GCA_014155875.1 Cepaea nemoralis | reverse complement strand
ATCCCCCACCCACCACACCTCCCCCATCCACCCGCACATACCTCCACGCACTCACACAAACCCAGGCAAACATACATGCCGCCACCCACCTACTAATCCCCCACCCACACACATTTCTCCACCCACACACACATCCCCACCCATCCCATAACCGACACGCACACACCCACCCACATATTCTCCAACACCCACCCACACCCGCAACCACCAGCACAATACACATCACAAAACCACACATACATACCCCCGCCAACCCACACATCCCGCACCTACCCACACATACATCCCGCACCCTCACAATTTTCCCAACCCACCCACATACACGCCGGCTTCCTGGCCTAGAGGTTAGCAACTATTCTCCGTAATCTCGTATACTCTCGTAAGTAACGTGACCACGGTGGGAATCAGCAGTGGTTCGAATCGAGTCGGTACTTACGGGGTATGTGAGCCGGCTGCTCAGAAAGCAATGGCAAACTACTGAGCGTAATCTTGCCAAGAAATCAACGATCAGCTGAAAGATGCTGATGTTGACAGCTATGTCCTGTAAAGAATATGCAAACATCAATAATAAAACCCACACACACATCAGCCAACCTACACCCACTCACCCACCAAATATCCGCCACCTTTCAATTACACATCCCCCACCTATACACACATCCCCACCCACAAACACATCTTCCCACCTGCCCACACATATCCCCCACCCATAAACACCCAAAAACACACACCTCCCATCCACACACACCCCAACCACCCAGCCAAACACACATCCCCTATCCTCACATACATCCTTCATCCACCTGCACATCCCACACCTCCCCCATCTCTCACACATCTCCCCTCCCACACAAAACTAAACCCATGAAAACATCCCCATCCCCCCACACACAAACAATCCCCCACATGCATTCCCCATACACATTCCCGCCCACACATCTCTCACCCACACACACATCCCCCACCTACAAACATTCTCACCACTCATACTTACATCCTCCACCCACTCACATTTACCCCATCCACACAGACATATCCCATTCACAGACACCCCCCCCCCCCCCCGCACTTATCCTCCACACCCATTACACACCCATCCCCCAACCCGAGAGAGAGAGAGGAAGAGAGAGAGAGGATGGGAGAAAGAGAGAGAGAGAGAGAGGATGAGAGAGAGAGAGAGAGAGAGAGAGAGAGAGAGAGAGAGAGAGAGAGAGAGAGAGAGAGAGAGAGAGAGAGAGAGAGAGTTCCATAGACAAGCAAACTAACAGATTAGCCAGACACTGGAAGGGCAGACAGACATTTCCACAGACTTGCCTCTCGACACCTACCACTTCTGGTAACCATTTTTGTGTTGAATAATTTCGTAATTTTGCTAGATAATTTAGGTCTGGGATATGATGCTGTTGATGAGTCAGCAACATTTGTTCCATGTTCAGATCCCATGACTGGTCTCCCGTGCGTTGCCGGGGCCCATAAGAGAAGCAAAGAATAGCAACACTGTAGCCTACCACGCATGTCGTATGAGGCGACTAAGGAGGCTATGGTTCCGTCGCCCTGCTACTGAGTGAGTGCGTGGCGCGACACTGTGAGCTGTGAGTTTCGTGTGAAATGCTTTTGAATCTGCCCGAGGTTTTTTCGGAACGTGACTGCATGTTCGGAGCGATGGCAGCTGGCTATGTCCCAGAGTTGACCGGTTTTTTTCTTATGCAGAAATGCGTGGCTGCTGGGCTTCTGATTGCCTGCCACTGCCATCGACGATGAACTGTATTTTCGTGGACTGTGTGGGTGAACATCTAGGGCACATCCAGATGGGAAAATGACTGCCGATTCCATCAGAGATAAACTGGATGTTTCGTGGGGGACTGTTGTGTTGATATTCTGGCGGCGGCATTATGCACAGTGTATCTGTGCGGGCTGTTGTTTGTCGAGACTCCTGTCTTTTCGACTTTTCACATTGGGTGGTGGGGAGCGTTTTATGTGATATTCACTGGCACAGGAACGGAGCATAATGGGGACGACCCGTTGCTGTGAAGTTGGAACCGTGACTAACTAACTAACTAACTATCCCATGACTGGTCAGTAGATTTCCACTTGTTGATCTCTGGCACTCTAATACTTATGTTACATTTAAGCTCACGGTTGTTTTTAAAATGTTTTCCTATACTAATAAGGAGTCTCGTGACGAAGTGGACTCTTCGCCTGGTTTTATTTAAATCTGTCTTGTTCCTGTTGAATATTATTATAATCGAAACGTCGATTCGTTGTGTCGTAGCATTATTATTATTATTATTATTATTATTATTATTATTATTATTATTATTATTATTATTAGTATTATTATTATTAGTATTATTATTTGGTTATTTTTTTTTTAACTTGTGATTTACGTTTGCCATTGTGGAGTTCGTTGTAAGGTAAGCACACTGCGTCTGATTCAGTAAACCTCACGTTTTCGCAGGAGTCACACGTGCCTGTTTTTATTTCTTATCGCGTTGCGAAGGTTTTGGGTTCGATTCCGGACAATGTTGTTCGCTTCACAAGTGCAATTTTTCTTGGAGACTCCTAGGGGTCGTTGCTGGAGCTACGGAGTGAGGCTTTATGAGACTCTTTCCCTACGCAAAGAACCCGAGTCATATGGGAGTAGTATATAAGAACAAAAGGATGTCTTTTGTGTGGATCTTATATAAATCAACCATTTATCGACCCTGATCCACAAAGGGCGATAACTAGGCCGTATCTAAGGGGGATAATTCTAAGAAAAGACAACACTTATGTTTCTAAGGGCAGATAACTATTGAGTGGGTATATAATATTTTAATTAATTATTTACAAAAACAATATAAATAAAAATAAAAAAACAAATACAAAACAATGTTTTCCCGTAGTGAATTTGAATAACGAAGACACAAACAATAGATTGCACGATTTATTGCCTGGCATATTTCGCTGCATCTCGTCAGGTACATACTGCAGAAATCACACAACTTACGTGAATTAACTAGATAAATCCTTCAAGTTGAACTATACACATATTCGCACAGTAATGTCACTTATCTACCACGGTAATTTTAAGCTGACTAACATGTCTTTCTGTTTGCACAATTCTGGCTTGCGTTGATAGATCATAATTGCTTCTGCAAATTTTAACAAGCGAGTATTTTGTGTGTTAAACAACACGCGAAAGGCAGTGTTTCTGTCCACCACATGGCCACTGTCGACGATGTGCCTACCAATTGAAGACGCCGGGAGCTTCCGGTGTGTCGGCCCCACGAGGCTAGCATCTCCTGTGTGTTGTATCTTGTTGACCCATTGAGGTATGTGTTCTAACACCCGTTTGTTAAGCTGTCTCTCTGTTCTACCAATGTAAACGGCCTGGCATCTACATGTGAATTGGTAAATACAATTGTTTGTGGCGTACAGAGGAACAGGCTCTTTGACTGCTGGTGTAGGAATCGGTACGGTTTTAAATCTAATGACTGGAGTTGCCGCACAGAATGTTCGGCCTACAGCTGTAGTAAGCCGGTCTTGTAGACGTTGCATTACGTCATCCCCTCGAAAGGTTAGCTGGATGAATACCTTGAGTTTAGGGACTGTAGTTACGTCTGCTTTGGGTTTGGGCTGTTGGCAGTGGCGCTTTATAAATCCTGTGGAGTACCCATTCAGGTTTAAGACATTCTTCAGAGTTTCAAATTCCTCTGTCAGTGTGTCCTGGGTGCATATCTTTCTAGCACGGTCAAACAAGGTCCGTACTAAGCCCCGTTTGTACTGGACAGGTGTGAAGCTCTGAAAATTTAGGTATTGGCCAGTCCATGTTCCTTTGCGATACACCGATCTTTGAATTGTGCCGTCTGCTCTACGTCTCATTAGAATATCTAGGAACGGCAACGCTTCGTTGTGTTCGTGTTCCATAGATAGAGAGATGTTTTTATGCGTCTTGTTCATTGTGGCCTGAAACGATGTTGCTTGTAGCTCGTCTGTGGTGATAATTAGTATATCGTCCACATAACGACGGTAAAAGGCCAAGTTGTTGATGTCTGAGGATCTCTTTTCTTCTAAATGTGCCATGAAGATGTCCGCTAGAATAGGACCAAGAGGACTCCCCATGGCCACTCCGTCAATTTGGCGGTATGACTTAGTTAGAAAATTGAATTGTATGTTGGCGGTACAAAGTAGTAGTAGCCTCTCCAGAATAGGTGTTGGTATGCCTAATTTTAGTTGTTTGTCTTCAATGCGTTCCCTTATTATTTGCACTGTCTCCTCTAATGGAACGTTAGTGAATAGGGAGGCTATATCCATGGATGCCATGTGTTTGTTATTTATGTCCATAGTATCCAATAATTCCACCAGTTGGAATGTATCTCTGAGTATTTTAGGATCGAAGGACTGTCGTACTGGCTTTAACATTTCGGCCAGCCATCTCGCCATTCGGTGTTGTGCAGAGTTAACCATGGACAGGATAGGTCTTAGCGGGATGCCGGGCTTGTGAAGTTTGGGTAGACCGTACATCTGAGGAGTGTGCGAGCCACGTGGTGTGAGCGTTTTTGCAGTGGCCTCACTGATGAGTCCCGCATTCACAAGTGACTGGATCTCTTTCCTCATTATAGCATCCAGGTCCTCCGACTTGTTCACTTTTTGATCTATCCTGAATTTGGATTCATCTGACAATATTACATCCATTTTTCTCTGGTAGTCTGACATGTCCATCAGTACTGCACCGCTCCCTTTGTCAGGTTTCAGTATGACGAGGGTTTTGTTAGCCTTTAACGCTTTTAAGGCAGTAAGGTGTTCGTTGGTCAGCGGACATGTCTGTTTAGAGGGTGTTGTGCGATACTGGTGTTCTAAATCTACCAGTTTGGCCTTCAGCCACCCGACCGACTCAGCAGAAGTAGGTGATAACTTGGAGACTTGATCAAACAACATTTCAAACTGTGCTTGCGACTCAACACGGTTGATGTGTTTAGGCTTTATGCAGAATTTTAATCCGTATGCAAGGGCCTCCGTTTCAATGTTGTTGAGTACGTACGACGATAAGTTCCTCACATACTTCTCTGGGTTGTCTAGTACTGACGTTGTTACCTTTTCAGTGCTCAGTGATTTATTGAGGCGAGCATTCTCTGCGATTTTCACCTTGTACACTGTTTCTGTGCAGAATTTAGTGGACTTCAAGTAGCCATACAAGCTCAATTCTTGGGTGACGTAGTAGGCAGAACTATGTGTTCGCTTCAAGTTGGCCAGCTTGGACTGGGTTTCTTCTATCTGGTTTTTTTGTCAGTCGTCTCAGGTTTTTTTCTTGTCGGACATATTCTGTCGGCCCTCAGAGATCTAGTTTATTATCTAGTTTATCTAGTTAATTATTATCTAGTTTAAAAAAAAAAAAAAACAAATAAATAAAAAGATCGCGCTTGGGGTGGGGGTGAAGAGCGAGTGTGCGGGCACGTGGGGTGCGGCTAGGCTGTTCGAGTTTAAACACCATACAGGCTACAAATGAAAACCTTTAAAAAGTAAAAATGGCCGGTATTATTGTTTGTAATGGATATGGCTTAGTGAAATTAGTTGACAAGGGGTGAGTAGTGGTTATTAGTGGCATGTAGAGGATCGTAGTGGCTTATTCACTATCATCATACTGGTTACAAATGAAAACCTTAAAAAGTAAAGATGGACGGTGGTATTGATTGTAGTGGGTACGGCTTAGTGAAATTAGTGAAAAAGGTGTGGGTGCGGTTATTAATGATCTGTAGAGTGTCGTAGTGGGTTATTCACTATCATCATATCATACGGGGTACAAATGAAAACATTAAAAAGTAAAGATAGCCGGTTGTATTGGCTGTAGTGGGTATGGCTTAGTAAAATTAGTTGATAAGAGGTGGGTGGCGGTTATTAATGATATTTAGAGTGTCGTATTGGTGTAGACACTAACATCATACGGGTTAAAAATGAAATTACAAATAAAAACCTTAAAAAGTAAAGATGGCCGGTAGTATTGACTGTAGTGGGTATGGCATAGTAAAATTAGCTGATAAGGGGTGGGTAACGGTTGTTAGTGATATGTAGAGTGTCGTATTGGTGTAGACACCATCATCATACGGATTACAAATGAATACCTTACAAATTAAATGTGATCGGTATAATTGATTGTAGTGGGTACTGTCTAGTGAAATTCATTGATAAGCGGTGAGTGGCGGTTATTAGTGGTCTGTAGAGTGTCGTAGTGGCTTATTCACTATCATTATATGGGTTACAAATGAAAACCTTAAAAAGTAAAGATGACCGGTAGTATTGGCTGTAGTGGGTATGGCTTAGTGAAATTCGCTGTTAAGGGGTGGACCACGTGTTTCTGTATGTCTGTCTAGCTGTCTGTGTATCTACCTATTTCTATATCTATCTATATGGCTCGCGGTATGTGATTTTGTGTTTTTGATCGTATGTCTATATGCTTACTTGTCGTTGGGCTTGTGTGTGTCTGTATGTGTATACTGCTCTGCTATCTCTCTATCTATTTGACATTTTGTCCACCAGTCTATATGACTTGGTTGGCCTATAGGTGACTGATCACTATAAGGCCTACAACGATACTATAACGCCCGGCAAAATGTAAACATATCAGCATGTGAGCGTGTGTATCGCTGGGTGTGTATATGATGCCGTTCCGAGCATTTGACATAAATATCACATAGGTTTGAAAGTTAGTATTGTGACATGTGGCTACGCATCCTCATTTCAGGAGCCTGAACCGAACATGAAATTCTGTCTTATATGTGCTTATGTGTCATCACAACAACCTTTAAGAAGGTGAATATTCAAACCTCGTGAATGAAGATGCTTAACTGCTTCCGGTTTTGTATATTTAAAACAAACTTTACTTACTAAAAGTAATATGTACATACGAGGTAATATTAAACAAATAGAAGTTTTAAAGTGAAAAGTAAAGATCGCGCCACAGGTTAGGAGGTCGACATATATTCGACGCATATTGAAGAATCCATCGCCAGAAGCCTTGGGTTTTTCCCACTATATTAATGAAAATAGGTCGACTGTGTATTATAAGGGCGGTTATTACTGTCTGTAGTGGACGGGACTTAAACTCTATCATAATACTACTGAAGATGTGTAGAGATACAAAACTCGTCCTCGGACAGTGTGATGGCGTACAACCAGTCTATGATCACATGTCTAAGAGATACAACTAGACCACGTGCTGACTGGCTAAAACCAGTCAAAGATGGCGGTGCTTCCTGTCACATGCATAAGGACACAACCAGACCACATGCTCACTGACTAAAGCTGGTCAAAGATGGCGGCGCATCCGATCACACGTGGTTAAATGGCTACAACCGGACCACGTGCTCACTGGCTAAAGTCGGTCAAAGAAGCGGTGCTTCCTGTAACATGCATAAGGACAAAACCAGACCATGTGGGTCATAGCTACCGCCGGCCAAAGATGGCGTCGCAGCCGATCACATATGTAATGGTACATCCGAGACACGAGCTCACTGGCTAAAACCAGTCAAAGCGGACACCGCTTCCGATCACACGCATAGGGCTACAGCCAGAACACGGGTGTTAATGACTCAACCGGTCAAAGATTGCGATGCATACAGTGACATGCATAACGATACTGTGGAATGCCGTAAAGTAGATCCGCGTATGCTGTGCCATGCTAAACATATTCCGAATCTACAAAACGCATTTAATTAGCTCGTCAATTATAACATTAACAAAGTCTCACATCATGAACTTGTGAATGTGAAATAACAAACGTAGCTCCGGTGATAGTTCAACACCTTTTACTTCCGCGTTACAGAATTACGGGATAAGATTTTAGTGGCATCATAGCACCCCCTTTCCACCGGGACAACATCTACTTAAAGCATCCACAAATGAATTAATATATATGTCTGCATCATTCACCTTGACGCTCCGCCTATTTCCATTCCAATGTTCTTTCAGATCCTTGTCGTTATGTTTATGCAAAATACGTCTAATCTTCGGTCCACTGTTCTTAGATCCATGGCGTCTCCTCAACGAATGCTTCCTCCTGCTATCCACTTGAATATCGCTTGAAGATTACATCAAAACATCCAACTGCCACACGAATTCGGTTCGACAATTGAAATCACAACTGCTTACTAAGATGGCTCCACATCGTATGCCTTCGTTGTTATGTTCGCGTCAGTGTGACGTATCCTTGCATCTCTGGCTGTTGGTGCACTATCCACTTTGCTACATACTTAGGGATTTTCCTTTTATCCTCCCTGCATCATGTGTTTTCTGCAATAGCTATGTGGCATTATGCCCCCCACCTTAAATGATATAATCATTTCTAATCGTTTATACACACACACACACACACACACACACATATATATATATATATATATATATATATATATATATATATATATATATATATATATATATATACACTTTGTGGTAATTAAACCATGCCCAATAGCATTACCGACATCATAAGTCATATCTAGTGCTGGGTACGACGTTATGGCCCTTATCAGTTAATCCCCCCCAAAAAAAAAAATTACATGACGGACACGCCCTCCAATTCACAAACCCACGGCGAACGTCGTGTAGCCAGCCCAAGGGGAGGCTGATCTATCTAATTATACAATTAGTCCTTACCTTGTCCAAATGAACAAGTGTCCTCGCTCTAGGTCAAAACCCGGAGTTAGGGACGAGGGTAGTAATAGGTACCAAGCAGTCAGTACGAGTTGCCGCTCAATCTTGTCGCTGGTTCATGTATCCATTGGGTGTTTCTTGCACAAAAATTCTGTAGGTGAGGTGGACGCCATTGCTATTTCCAGTGCTAACTTTAGATATATTCTCTATTACCATCAAGTGTAACTCGTTGTAGTGGCTCATCATGTGTGGATATCCCAGTACCCATTTATAAATATCAAAATCAAATTCTAACAGTTATAACTTCTGAACCATTAATTACTAACTTTAACTATTCCAATATAATAACTATACTAATATAACATAGTTAACTATTGTATTAATTATTGTACTAATTACTTATCACACCAATTAATTACCATATATACAAATTTACACATAATATCATGTTCATATACTAACTCTATCACGTTAATGTTAGTACACTATGTACTCTGTGTCATTAATTTAATCACACAAATACTTAGTGCATAAAATGAATTCCCGAGGAATATTGTAATCGATCGGATCTTCATATCCGCAAAGTAAAAATTTCTGTCGTCCCAGCAATTGACGAATGGACACGAAAACCAAAAGTTCCGTCATCTCAACACTTGACGAAAAGTAAAAAGTTCCGTTATGCCAGCACTCGAAGTATGCGGGAATTAATAGTTCCAATATGTCACACCACAAGTCACTTCATCATTTCATGATGTCTCTTCCAAGAATGAAAAATCGACATATGTATCTATCTGACTACACTACATAATAAACAAACGTATTTTAACTTGTTGGTTGCTATGTACATTGCTATTTAACTAGGTGCAATCTGTAACATATATATTAAACTTTCCAACAATCTATAAACAACACAGATAACATTAAGAATAAAAGTGAACAACTGTGAAGCAGACCTATCTATTTACAATCGACTAAGAAGATCTTTCAGAATATAATTGACTAGAATTTCGCAGATCATTAATATAGTCTTGCTCAAAATAATCATAAATCTCAAAGATTCAAGACTTGTAAGAAATAAACCAGAAATATAATATAATATTCTGATTAAATAAGAATAAATATTTAAACCAAATAATGTTCATAAAATTATTAATGTTCTCTAATATAGATATAATTAAAAAAGAATAGAAAACCGCAATATTTTCTCAAGATGAACTGTAGACATATAGTGTGAACAATTCTGAAAAGTATAGATTCATATCAAAGAAAATTGGAACAACTTATTTTGTAAGACCTTAATGTGTCTGTAGTGAAATGTGTGTTGATATGATTACTTAACATTCTCATTCATTCTCTCACTCATTCTTTTCTTCTTTATTTCTTTTTTCTTTCTTACATACTTATGGTGTTTCTTCACTGTGTGTATGCCAATATCTGTACATTTCAACTTTGTCGAGCTGAACCATGTTACATTTTCACTCTAGTGTACAGTGAGAATAAGCTATGTTTGGTAAATCTGCACGAGACATAAGCCACGTAGATAGAATAAATAAAGATCATTATATATCGATTAATGGCTTGTGTGCAAATTTTCTTGACTTGTGAGTGAATATCTATTACATGTAGTTTTATTCGTGTGCATATATTTGCAATTTGTTTCTTAACATGTGTGTACATATTCGTTTGTGAGAATGTGTTAGTGCTGACGTATGTAACCTGTGATAAGGTCGATTTAAGCCAAATCAAAATCTGGGTAACAGATATAGTTACAATATCCCATTTCATCTGTTGTTTGTTACTATTGAATGTACTTCTTATTCTCATATGTGTATTTTCTTCTCCTTGTTTCATGTGCACTTGTGTTCTTGTGAGTGTCTTGACAGGTTCGTGTTCAATGGTTTCTTTCCTAACGTAATCTTGGGCATTGGGTATATTACCAACTATCAATCCAGCACATGGGTTTGTTAGTACTGCTGCACATACTCTACCTTCATAATATGGGCATTTTATGATGACCCATGCGGTCTTGTACGTTTCTATTGTACCCCCATATGTTCTGCAACAAATGTTATCATGTGTAAAGTCATTTTTGTTCACTAGTTTGTGACTAACGCCTGTAATATCAGATCCTGTGTCTCTAAAACAGGTTGTTTGTGAACCATTAACTCACGCTTCGTGGAACATAAGTGTACTTCTATGACTGCATGCTGCATTAGCTTCATGTATATGTCTCTTTGGCCTGATGTGAGGTTATCATCATCATTATGACCTTCCTTACCTGTTCTGTTGTTGTATGACTCTATAATAGCTGCGTGTGTCCTCTAGACCATCGGAATAGCTACTACTAGAAAACACATATGCAGTACTTGCCTCCTTCCAAGTATTCTTCATGGGACATAACCTACTTGTATGCCCATACGCCCGACAAGAAAAACATTTAACACTCCTTTTATAGGAGTCATACTTACTTCTTTTCTTTGCAGTGATATCTCTCAGGTAAGCTGCGTAACCAGGGTGTTGATCACACATTTCTAGATGTCCGTGTGATAACTTGCAATGTTGGCATCGAGTGAGGTGCCCCTTTCTTGGTCTGTCTTCTTCTTTACTGGAGTATTGATATGGAACACCTCTATTCCTATTAGTAAATTACTTAATCTTACCATTGTCTTTCTGGAATCTGACGTTCGCTCCTATGACAAGCTCTGGTTGTGCACAGTTAGCAAATATGTCACGAAGCGCATTATAAAATGATTCACCCCGAGATTCCATCACACTAAGTGATTTACACTTATTTACAACCAGAAACACAGACATAGCTTCTGGTATCCCAGATAATAGTTTGTCTCTAATAATCAGATCCCGAATTTTATTGAAATCAGACCCAATATCAGCTGCTTTTAACCATTTGTCAAAGCAAGAAGATGTTGCAGAAACAAAGTCAAAGAAAGTTTGATTAGACTTAGGTGTAAGTGTCTTGAACTTTGTTCGCAACCCACATTCGTCTAAACTAAATTGTGCAAAAACACGATCTCGCATGTATTTGTAGTTGGTTCGCAAGTTCTCAGGTATCAATTCTATCACCGACGAGGTGTCGATGAACAAAATAGGTATGTCCTTTTCAGGAATCTTATAGAATTTTACTAAAACTTCGAAATTAGTAATCCAGGAACTATCTAAATCACCTTGTTGAAAGTTACGAAATAACTTGGTATTTCTTCTCTGGATCATTATGTTTTGCTTGTATTCTTTCTCGTTCAATCTCAGCTTCACGATCCATTTCCAATGACTGACTCTCAAATTACCTTCAACTTCTTTGTCCTTAAGAAGGTGTTCGGCCATACGTTTTTCTTTCTCAAATGCCAGTTGTTTGTCCTTCATTTCTGTCTCTGCGGCTAGTTGTATTTCCTTCATTTCTGTCTCTGTGGCTAGTTGTTTTTCCTTCATTTCTGTCTCTGCGGCTAGTTGTTTTTCCTTAATCGCTTTTTCAGCTGCGATCCTTTCACGTTCTAAAGCTAATTCATTTTCTTTAGCCGCCATTTTCTCGGGTTCCAAAGATATCTCCTTGTCTTTTAACTCCCTCTGAAATGCACGCTCCTTATCCTTATTTTCTTTTTCAAGAGCTAATGTCTCTGGTCTTTCTTCTCTTTCACGTGCAGCTTGAAGTTGTCTCCCTTCTTTTTGTTGCATCTGGAATTCTTTGAACTCCTGTTTTGCCCATGTCCTAACCTCTGAACCGGACAAACCAGACTTCTCACCTATGTCCATGAAGTCTTGAAGTGACGACATGTTGTCCTAATTTAATTATCACTACTCTAGCTGAAAAAAAATGTAGAGAAGTGCAAAAAATGCAAAGGACTCGACGATATGTAAGTATGTTCAAATCAGACTAGATAATATAAGAAATGTTGAACAAAATGACAACTGCAACTCAACAACAATGTAAAATTGAACAATAAAGAAATTCAGCAACATATTGCTATATAAATATCCTAACTGTTATTCTATGTAAATAACAGAAAATGGTATTAAAAATGTATTCAGTATAAAGAATATTTATAACACTAGACAGTTAACAACGATAGAAAACGAGTGACGTGTGATGTAAACACATATTTACATTTATAAAAGATAATAACACTGACTAACAATATTCCAGGAGGTAGACCTAAAATAACCTTACTATACTACTGCACTATTGTAACAATACAACAAATAGTACCTACAACGCGTGAGACCGGTACAAATAGCCTCGTACCGACCTGACGATCGCAAGTACACAACGTATTCTTAAATAATGACGTGATCGTAGCTATGTTTAAGAAGAGCGACCTCCCAACCACCCGCTACTTTTGTCCGAACTTAGTCATCGCTAACTAGTTAATATATCGTACGGTTGCACTCAATTAAAAGAATGAACGCAACAATCAACAAACTGAAACTTGTACTGGCCTTATGAACTGGTGTTGACGTGCTTCGTAGCCAAATAACAGCGTTGACTTAAGTAGGTGGTATATGTTTATTAGATACTGGTATGAATCGGTGATTGGAATTTGAAATGATTACTGCTGTTCCTGTATGTGTTGCAGAGGTAGCGGTATGCTCAGTTATTCTATAAATGTGACACCCGAGGCATAGTTGTCTATCTGGGGTCACCCCGGTCGGGAATGTAATCGATGGCGGTGTCACTTATTTCACTGCGTAGAATAATCGTAGACTATGTTGCCACGGGCTGTATGTAGAGTTCTGTCCTGTTGTCCGTTGTAAGGTACGTACACAGTGTGAAATGTAAAAACTGGAACTTCTGACATTATATCTAGACTCGTGTGCGTTGATTCTGGTAGAGTAAGGCGTCGGTTCAAAAACTTGAAATGATACCGTGATACTGCTTCAATGTCTTCACCAGCTAGCGAAAATGTCACAGTGACTACTGTGATTGATGGAATGACTGCTTCAATACTCCTTGTAATGGCGTCGCAATGTGTACGACGTAGTATGATTCATGAACGAGTAAATCTTGTCTGTCCAGAACAAAGTTACAAGTGTGTATAATGTGTGTTCGGTACTGAGTAATGTAGTTGAGGAACAGAGATAACGATTTCCTTGCGCCGACACTATGAACTTCGTCTCTTTCGTATGCAACGATTTGTATCCTCTGTGTGCGGAGACGACACTGTATGTTAGTTAGTTAGTTAGTTAGTCGACAGATCATCCTCGTTGCACATCGAACCATTCAGTCCATAAGTGCTCGGATCCCCTCCTCAGCAAATCCCGCAGCGTGTAGCGGCTAACGACGCCAGTTCTGTGTTGGTTTATCAATCTTCTTTGGCTTCCTGCGTAGTGGTCTTGTTTGGCCACCCCTCTTTTAATTTGCTGCTCCCGCAGTCTGGCCATTGTTGTAGATTCACAGTCATCACTTGGTTCTCGCAAAAGTCTCACTTCTCGTAGAGCATTCAGAATGTCAGCCTGGTCCATGGCGCGTCCGCCCTCCACAGTAGACTCACCTGCGAGCTTGTCAGCCCGCTCATTTCCTTGTACTCCCGCATGCCCTGGCACGAAGATGAAACTAATCTTTGCCAGCCGAGACCGCTTCAGAGGCAGCAACCATTCTCTTCGGATCGACCCATCCTCTATCCTCTTGATCATGTTCATTGAGTCGCTAAGGAAACAAGCCCTAGTGAATGTCTGTGTCTCGAGCCATGTTATTGCTTTACTTACTGCCATGACTTCCATGGTCAGGCTACTTGTGGTTTCAGTGAAAGCACCAGAGTCCTCCTTCACAATTATCCCTCCGGCCCGAGCTGTAAAGGCCCATGAGCTTCTCACATGTCGGACGACCGACCCATCTGTGTACATGACCGCGTCACCGTCTAGCGAATTCTCGAAAATCAATGCTTGTACTTCAGCCTCAACAGCAGCCGGATTTTCTTGTTTGCATTTTCTATCTAGTTGGATGCAAACTGAAAAGGATGTGCAGAAGTCTGTTGGCACTTGCACCCACTCCTCGCCAGGTTCTAAGTCCTCAAGTGAACACACCTGTTGAAGAATGTCTTCGGCTTGACCCATCCACGACCGTCCTCTTTTTAACCTGCTGCCCTTCACCTTCCTAATTTCACTATGCAGTGGATGTTGTGTGTTTGCGTTAATTCTGAGGTAGGCGCGTGCCCTGCAAACTTGTATTCTCTCTTCAATGGTTGGAAAATCAAGAAGGTAGCGCATCGCCCTGCATGCTGTATCTCTTGTACATCCAAGAATAATGCGCATAGCTTCATTCTGTATCCTTTTCATCCTTTCTATCTGCTTATGGCTGAGAGTCAGGATTGCCATTGTATACTCCAAAACAGACATGACCAGCCCCTCGTACAGAAGACATAGATGGCGCTGCTCACAGTTTGCTGCCGCCATCACCCGCATCGCTGCCAAACCCCGCTTGGCCTTTGTTATCACCTGGTCTATGTGCACATTATAAGCAAGGCTTCGATCAAATCGTATCCCCAGGTAATTCATTGCCTGCGTTCTTTCCACCGTCTCTGAACACAGCATTACAGTTGGTGTTGGATTGTTGACAATATGATTATTCAACGAGAACCAAGTCACTGTTGCCTTTGTTGGGTTGACCATTGCCCCAGCTTCATCACACCATGTACTTATGCGATTGAGTTCGGTTTGTAGTTCCACAGCAACCTCCTCTCTATCCTTACCCTGACGATACACTAAAACATCATCGGCATACAACAATGTCCTGCCAGGTCCAGTGATCTGCTCACTGGTGATTCTCACTGTGTAGGCGTTGAACAGTACCGGAGATAATGGTGATCCCTGTGGTAGGCCAGGATATATTGTTGTTGGTTCTGAAGTCCAACTGCCACATCTAAAAACTACTTTCCGTTGGTAGAGGGCTGCAGCGATCCAACTAAGGAGGAATGGACTTACGTTTAGTTCAAGAAGCTGAAACATTAAAAAATCCAGTGGTACTCTGTTGTATGCGTCCTCAGGATCAATCGCTGCAGCAACGGTTTCAGTGCCTGAGTGGAAACCTTCATAGACATCATGGGCAAAGACTGCTGCATTGGTCCAGGTTTCTCTTTTTGAACGGTACCCACCCAGGGTAGGTGGGAAAACACCTTGCCTCTCTAGTTGGCTTGATATTTTCCTGGCAATTACCTTCTTCAGCAGCTTGCCTATTGTATTCTGCATGGTTATAATTCGACACTGTATGTGTAAAATACTAAAATTTCGTTCTTACCGTTTGATATATTGTGAGCAGGCCATCGTAAAATAAACAATATATTCGTAAATTCCTTGTAAATTGTAAGATGTTTCCAATATTTGCACTCTTTGTTCTGATGTAGAGCGTTGTTGTTTCCGGAACGTGTTGCACGGTGCGTCCCACTGGATTCCGGTGTGCATTTCTTTTAAAGCTTGTAAACTTTCTTTCTGTGCACACTTTGTGGCATGATTATTTCTGATGTGCAAGCTAATTCTTTCAATTACTTGTAGATAGTGGCGGGAACAATGTTGACGATCAATTCGGCCCGAGAAGAGTCCCCATATTGCCGTAAAGTAGATCCGCGTCTGCTGTACCATGCTAACATATTCCCAATCTACAAAACACATTTAATTAGCTCGTCAATTATAACATTAACAAAGTCTCACATCATGAACTTGTGAATGTGAAATAACAAACGTAGCTCCGGTGAAAGTTCAACACCTTTTAATTCGGCGTTACAGAATTACAGGATAAGATTCTAGTGGCATCATAGCGCTCCCGTTCCACCGGGACAACATCTACTTAAAGCATCCACAAATGAATTAATATCTTTGTCTGCATCATTCACCTTGATGCTCCGCCTATTTCCATTCCAATGTTCTTTCAGATCCTTGTCGTTATGTTCATACAAGATTCGTTTAATCTTCGGTCCACTGTTCTTAGATCCATTGCGTCTCCTCAACGAATGCTTCCTCCTGTTATCCTCTTGAATATCGCTTGAAGATTACATCCAAACATCCAACTGCCACACGAATTCGGTTCGACAATTGAAAACACAACTGCTTATTAAGATGGCTCCACAGCGTATGCCTTCGTTGTTATGTCCGCGTCAGTGTGACGTATCTTTGCATCTCTGGCTTTTGGTGCACTATCCACTTTGCTACATACTTAGGGATTTTCCTTTTATCCTCCCTGCATCATGTGTTTTCTGCAATAGCTATGTGGCATGGAATACGTAGCCAATGACTCAACCGGTCAAAGATGGCGTCGCATCAGGCACATGTGTAATGGTACATCCGACACACGTGGTTAAGAGGTATACTACAGAAACAGGGTGTCCTATCGGTTGTCGACACAGGGAACCTAACTCATGATGATCACCGTGTATGGGAGTGATTCCACAACATCGTCGACATTGCACCCGAAGGCTAAAATGGCCACCCTTCTCTCTCGCTCTCTCTCTCTCTCTGTCTCTCTCTGTCTCTCTCTCTCTCTGTCTCTCTCTGTCTCTGTCTCTCTTTTCTATATCCGTGTAGTCCTAATGTCACCGAGTAACACCAAAATACACCCTAGCATCAATACAACATATACCGGTCTCGAAAGCAGCATACGCGCGTGTAAACAAGTCACCACAGTGTCCGACTAAGCCTTTCTCATCCTCATAGTGCAGAGATGTGATAACCGATGTTAGTCGGGGAAGTCGTATTTGTACGTAACAACTATCGGGTCATACAACGACGAGTAGGTAGTGCATGTTAACAGATGCTCACGAACACAACAAACTGTCCCGACTCAGCCTTAGACAATGCATGTAAAATGACATGTCACGTGTCCGCTGTCATAACCAGCGACGTTATCACGTAGCACATTAAACTTATACACTCTCATTACCTCTCTATGTGCCCATACGTGTCTTTACATCTATCTCCAGAAATCAATTTCCAAGACCAATATATGTTTTTCTGTTAATTAGTTAGTCGTAGTTCCAACCTCATAGCAACGGGTTGTCCCCATTATGCTCCGTTCCTGTGCCAGTGAATATCGCACAAAACGCTCCCCACTGCCCAATGTGAAAAGTGGAAAAGACAGGAGTCTCGACAAACAACAGCCCGCACAGATACACTGTGCATAATGCCGCCGCCAGAATGTCAACACGATAGTCCCCAACGAAACACCCAGTTCATCTCGGATGGAATCGGCAGTCATTTTCCCATCTGGATGTTTCCTAGATGTTCACGACACAGTCCACGAAAATACAGTTCACCGTCGATGGCAGTGGCAGTCAATCAGAAGCCCAGCAGCCACGAATTTCTGCATAAGGCAAAAACCGGTCAACTCTAGGACATAGCCATCTACCATCGCTCCGAACATGCAATCATGTTCCAAAAAACCTCGGTCAGATTCAAAAGCATTTCACACGAAACTCACAGCTCACAGTGTTTTTCAGTGTGCCTGCTCAGTGTCACACTTTACAACCAGACAAAAGTACACCTTCTATGTAACACTACACCGTCAAATGAGAAAATATGTTAGACAAAGTATTCAAAATATTGGTCAAATACAGAAATATCTCGTCCAAACTTATAAAAAGTAGGAACATTTGTTAACCTTTTGGGAAAAATATTTAAAAAAGTAGGAAAATTTGTTAGTCACATAGGAAAAATATTTACCACGTAACGAAATATCTTGTCAAAACTTATGAAAAGTAGGAAAATGTGTTAGCCAAATGGGAAAAATATTGACCAAGGAACGAAATATCTCCCCCAGACTTATGAAAACTAGGAAACTTTGTTAACCAAGTGTGAAAAAGTATCAGCCAAAGAGAAATATATCACCCAAACTTATAAAAAATACGAACACTTGTTAACCCAAAGTGAAGAAATATCGTCCAAAGAGGAAATATATCGTCAAAACTCATAAAAAGTAGGACAATTGTCAGCCAAATGGGAAAAAGTTAGGCCAAACACAGAAATATCTCAACCAAACTTATAAAAAGAAGGAAAGAGATTGGCCAAATACAGAAGTAGTAAAATGTGTTAGTCAAATGGGAAAAATATTGCTCAAGTAAAGAAATATTTCAACCAAACTTATAAACAATTCGCCCTAGCTTATTAAAAAGTAGAAAATTTGTTAGCCAAATGGGTCATCTGCATATCAGCGTCTCTCATAGACCAATGACACCTGTGTTTAAAACACTTCAGAGCTTTACCACCAACGTTTAACATAGCCAGCGTCATAAACATGTATTTTTGTCATTATACCAACATAAATGAATAGCTACATACACAAGGTACACTGTTACGTTTTACTTTGTTATGACACACAAGGATACAAGGAAGTCACGGAACATATTATCACTGATAAAATAAGTACACTATTAACGCATCACATAAAGATATTACTAGCACCAGCTCCAATTCTCTACATCACACTATCTTAATCAAAGGTGTCCTCCCGGGGAACAGTAAACGTATCCATATTAAAGAGGTTTTCATCAACATGGTATTATTTCCAAGGGTCATCTTTCTTCTTAACATAACCTCGTTTCACACCATCCTCAAACCAGTCACATAGAGACCTGTTAAATTTCAGTGATTAAATTTTAATTAACATTTAAAAATAATATATCGCAATTATTTTGCTCAAGATGTATGCTCGATACACGTCGTATACCTATTCTATACCTAGCCTATACCTGTATATTAAATGAAGCGCACAATAAAATTGCGATATATTATTTTTAAATGTTAATAAAATCTAATCACTCAAATTTAACTTTTTCCATTACTAACACTGGTTGGTATCTATGTCTCTTAAGAAAGAGTCTGCTGTGTTTGATATATATAATGCTCTATTTTCATTAGGGTCTTCTTAGGCGATCATCTTTAGTTACTCTGGTAGTTTAAGGAATTCAAATGATTCGTCTCAGGAACCCCCTCTCTGTTGTTGTTTTCAAGTTCTTCTTAGGGGTGGTGGTCAATGACCATATTCGTTGTCTAGAATAGCGCCTAGTATGCTAGGGAAACAGAAGATTTATCTCCAATAGGTTGAAAAATCTGCCTAGTCAGCAGAAAATAGGGTGTTCTGTAATCAAAGAGAATGTTAGTGTTATTTGGTATGAAACGTTGAAAGTTGGTTAGAAGGTGTGGTAGATGGTATTCAAGAGTTCAATAAGGCAGACGTTGTTTTAAGAAAGGCCGACTTCATAACAGACACTGCTGGTTGATTGTAGACTTGCCGCTATTGCGGATGTGAAATGCTAAAGTGAGCTAGGTGTGGACACCATAAGAAATGTTATTTTAGGCAGACTTTGAGAAAAACCCTTGTATAGTTGAGAGAGGGAACAATGAAAGGTTAGTGTAGCAGACATTGTGGTATGGAAAGTTGAAGATGGCAGCCATGGGAAATGGTTCCGTGATGACGAATACCTAGATGAAATAGAAACTATGCCAGGTGGAACAACAGACGACCTTGTCATAAATGTTGTTAACTGTCATGAGTGTTTCATTGGAGCACGTGTACAATGGAGGTTTGAAACTCTTGGTGACGTGACATGGAAACGTTTGAAGACATCTACGAAAGACAGAGATGTTTTATGGTAGAAAGAAACCAAGAGTGTAGAGAAATGCATGCGTAGTCTGTAGAAGTGCTTCTTTAGCAGGGCACGTTGGAATAGTAAGTTCAAGCTTTGGGCAGTGTAAAAGAGGGAAAGTGGTGACGTTACTAATTATGTAGTGTAAATGTCCTTTCAGATACAAGTTCAAGACACTATTGACATGCCTACAGAAGATACATAACAGGTCTCTATGTGACTGGTTTGAGCATGGTGTGATACGAGGTTTTGTTAAGAAGTAAGATGACCCTTGGAAATAATACCATGTTGATGAAAACCTCTTTAATATGGATACGTTTACTGTTCCCCGGGAGGACACCTTTGATGAAGATAGTGTGATGTAGAGAATTGGAGCTGGTGCTAGTAATATATTTATGTGATGCGTTAATAGTGTACTTATTATATCAGTGATAATATGTTCCGTGACTTCCTTGTATCCTTGTGTGTCATAACAAAGTAAAACGTAACAGTGTACCTCGTGTATGTAACTATTAATTTATGTTGATATAATGACAAAAATACATGTTTATGATGCTGGCTATGTTAAACGTTGGTGGTAAAGCTCTGAAGTGTTGTAAACACAGATGTCATTGGTCTATGAGAGACGCTGATATGCAGATTACCCATTTGGCTAACAAATGTTCCTACTTTTTATAAGTTAGGACGAATTATTTATAAATTTGGTTGAAATATTTCTTTACTTGAGCAATATTTTCCCCATTTGGTTAACACATTTTCCTACATCTTGTCAGTTTGGTCGATATATTTCTGTATTTGGCCAATCTTTGTCCTTCTTTTTATAAGTTTGGTTGAGATATTTCTGTGTTTAGCTTAACATTTTTCAATTTGGCTGACAATTTTCCTACTCTTTATAAGTATGGACGAGCTATTGATCCCTTTGGACGATATTTTTCCCATTTGGTTAAAAAATTTTCCTATTGTTTATAAGTTTGGGTGAGATATTTCTCTCTCTGGCCGATATTTTTCTGACACTTGGTTAACAAAGTTTCATATTTTTTATAAGTTTGGCGGAGATATTTCGTTACTTGGTCAATCTTTTTCCCATTTGGCTAACAAATTTTCCTACTTTTCATAAGTTTGGACAAGATATTTCGTTACGTGGTCAATATTTTTCCTATTTGACTAACAAATTTTCCTACTTGGTTGATATTTTTCCCAATAGGTTAACAAATGTTCCTACTTTTTATAAGTTTGGACGAGATATTTCTGTATTTGACCAATAATTTTAATACTTTGTCTAACATATTTTCTTATTTGACGGTTGAAGTGGTACATAGAAGGTGTACTTTTGTCTGGTTGTGAAGTGTGGCACTGAGCAGGCACACTGAAAAACATATATTGGTCTTGGAAATGGATTTCTGGAGAAAGATGTAAAGACACCTATGGACACATAGAGAGGTAATGAAAGTGTAGATGTCTAATTTGCTACATGATAACGTCGCTGGTTATGACAGCGGACACTTGAGATGTCATGTTACATGCATTGCCTAAGGTTGAGTCGGGACAGTTTGTTGTGTTCGTGTTTAATATTATACATCTATTAACATGCACTAGCCACTCGTCGTTGTATGATCCGATAGCTGTTACGTACAGATACGACTTCCCCGACTAGCATCGGTGATCACATCTCTTCACTATGAGAATGAGAAAGGCTTAGTCGGACTGCTATTATGGACTTGTTTACACGCGCGTATGCTGCTTTCGAGACCAGTTTATGTTGTATTCGATGCCAGGGTGTACTTTGGTGTTACTCGGTGACATTAGGACTACACGGGATATAGAAAAAGAGGAGAGAGAGAGAGCAGAGAGACAGAGCGAGAGAGAAGGGTGGCCATTTTAGCATTCGGGTGCAATGTTGACGATGTTGTGGAAGCACTCCCATACACGGTGATCATCATGAGTTAGGTTCCCTGTGTCGACAATCGATAGGACACCCTATTTCTGTAGTATCCCTCTTAACCGCGTGTCTCGGATGTACCATTACACATGTGACCGGATGCGACGCCATCTTTGACCGGTTGAGTCATTAGCCACGTGTTCCAAAGTATCGTTATGCATGTCACTGGATGCATCGCAATCTTTGACCGGTTGAGTCATTAACAACCGGGTTCTGGCTGTACCCTTATGCGTGTGATCGGAAGCAGTGTCATCTTTGACTGGTTTTAGCCAGTGAGCTCGTGTCTCGGATGTACCATTACATATGTGATCGGCTGCGACGCCATCTTTGGCCGGCGGTAGCTATGACCCACGTGGTCTGGTTTTGCTCTTATGCATGTTACAGGAAGCACCGCTTCTTTGAACGACTTTAGCTATTGAGCACGTGGTCTGGTTGTAGCCATTTAACCACGTGTGATCGGATGCGCCGCCATCTTTGACCAGCTTTAGTCAGTGAGCACGTGGTCTAGTTGTGTCCTTATGCATGTGACAGGAAGCATCGCCATCTTTGACCGGCTTTAGCCAGTGAGCATGTGTTCTGTTTGTGTCCTTATGCATCTGATAGGAAGCACCGCCATCTTTGACTGGTTTTAGCCAGTGATCACGTGGTCTGGTTGTATCCCTTAGACATGTGATCATGTGACTGGTTGTACACCATCACACAGTCCGAGGACGAGTTTTGCATCTCTACACATCGTCAGTGGTATTATGGTAGTGTTTAAGTCCCGTCCACTACAGACAGTAATATTCGCCCTTATAATGCACAGTCGACCACTTTTCATTAATATAGTGGGGAAAATCCAAGGCTTCTGACGATCGGATTCTTCAATATGCGTCGAAGTTGTCGATATGTCGACCTCCTAACCTGTGCCGCGATCTTTACTTTTCACTTTAAAACTTCTATTTGTTTAATATTACCTCGTATATACTATTACTTTTAGTAAGTACAGTTTGTTTTAAATATACAAAACCGGAAGCAGTTAAGTAGCTTCATTCACGAGGTTTGAATATTCACATTCTTAACGGTTGTTGTGATGACACAAGCACATATAAGACAGAATTTCATGTTCGGTTCAGGCTCCTGAAATGAGTATGTGCAGCCACATGTCATAATACTAACTTTCATACCTATGTGATATGTATGTAAAATGCTCGGAACGGCATCATATACACACCCAGTTATTCACACGCTCTCATGCTGATATGTTTACATTTTGCCGGGAGGTGTAGTATCGTTGTAGGCCTTATAGTGATCAGTCACCTATAGGCATACACATTCATATAGACTGGTGGACAAAATGTCAAATAGACAGAGAAATGGCAGAGCAGTATGAACATACAGAGACACACAAGCCCAACGACAAGTAAGTATATAGACATACGATCAAAAACACAAAAACACATACAGCCATCCATATAGATAGATATACAGATAGGTAAATATACAGACAGCTAGAGAGACATAAGGATACACATGGTCCGCCCCTTAACAACGAATTTCATTAAGCCGTTCCCACTACAGCCAATACTACCGTTCATCTTTCTTTTTTAAGGTTTTCATTTGTAACCCGTATGATGATAGTGAATAAGCCACTACGACACTCTACAGACCACTAATAACCGCCACTCACCCCTTATCAATGAATTTCACTAGACTGTACCCACTACGATCTATACCACCGGCCATCTTTACTTTTTAAGGTTTTCATTATTTACCGGTATGATGATAGTGAATAAGCCACTACGACTCTCTACATGCCACTAATAACCACTACCAACCCCTTATCAACTAATTTCACTAAACTTTATCTATTACAAACAATAATACCGGCCATTTATACTTTTTTAAGGTTTTCATTTGTAGCCTTATGATGATAGTGTTTAAACTCGAACAGCCTAGCCGCACCCCACGTGCCCGCCCGCTCTCCACCCCCACCCCACGCGCGTTTTTTAAAATTTATTTGTTTTTATTGTTATTTATTTTATTTTTGTAAATAATTAAAATATTATACACCCACTCAATAGTTATCTGCCCTTAGTAACATAAGTGTTGTCTTTTCTTAGAATTATCACCCTTAGATACGACCTAGTTATCGCCCCTTAGCCGTATCAGAAGTTATCGCCCTTTGTGAATCAGGATCGATAAATTCTTGATTTATATAAGATCCACAAAAAAGATATCCTTTTGTACTTATATACTACTTATGGGATAAACACCCTTAGAAATGAAGTTGGCTCTCTAGCCTGTTAAACTATTGTTCTGGACTAATGACGAAGTAGTTGTTGACTCACGTCACATGAAAGAAGCATGGTCTCCGTAGGAACAGCAAAACAAGGATAGAAAAAAAAAAGATTGTTAGCAGATTAAATTATAAAGAACTTTGCAGCACAAAGCCAAAGCGTATGATAAAGATGGGGTGCGTTTGATCTCATGTTTCCTTCCTCCGATGTCGGCTTTCTTATATATATTACCTGAAGAGAACGAGGAGATGTGTGGAGGGATATAGACAATAGAGGAGAACATGAGGCAGTCTGTCTGGGAGAATTAAGTTCTGAGTTTGAGGAGGTGTCTTACCTAGGGAGAAAGGAAGAAGGATAGTCGGACAATTGACGAGTAAACTGACAGCCGGATGAAAGGAATTCAGACTGATGGTAGAATGGATGGATGGGTGGGTGGGTGGATGGATGGAAGGATCATTGATAGATGGTTGGGTGGATGGATTATTGATGGATGGATGGATGAGCGGATGGATTATTGAGGGATGAGTTGATGGATGGGCAGCGAATGGGTGGGTGGATAGATGGACATTAGGTAGTGTAATATAATTCTTCACAAGCGTAACATCTCGGTAAATATTTCCAGGACGACAAAATCAGAGTTCACCGCAACAATGCTAAGTTTGTTTCATATTACTACAATCCCATATTTTACAAGGACAGACTCATGGTCCACGGGAAAGCCAAAACATGGAATGGAAAAAGCTGAGATATAAACAGCTACAATCGGTTTCCGGCCTCATTGTACAAACTAAACCCAGAACTCGCCACAAACCAAGAGAAAGGCCGGCTGTGCCTGCGGAATGGTAGCTTCTCAACTCGCCACGACCAAGTGGGAAGATTGTGTAAAGAGAATAGAAGGACCATACAACCAGCAGCCAGTATTTGGAATCAACCAAATGAGGACCTGACATCTTGGTGTTGTCAACTGTTGACATGTGTTGTGACGCCGTCCTGTTCGGATGAAGGTAAATAGAATATTTATTTTAAATTTTAGTTTAGTCTGTGAGTCTTTTTCCAGAAGAAGAGTGGTAAGTCAGTATTGTTGAACCATGTGGAAGTTCTTAAATTAATTTAGTAAGAACTAAATAATATATTCAGTTCTCATAGCCTATGGGTAAACCGTACATTAAGAATAACCATAGTGAGTTTTATTTTCCTCCCAAAGTTAAACAACTTAATTAATGTATAAACATTAGACACATGTTGTACATTTTATTTCTTAAGCATGAAACTCAGTCTGCAATGAATTAGAGTGGAAACTTAAGACTTAAGATAACTCAGAATTCTTAGTGCAGTGGTAAGGACATATGGTACATGTGCCCACACTGGTAAGATTTAAAACTAGTTTACCTGTGCCAGCACTGATAGAGAAATTAGTGTAATGTGTATAGTCAGGTAGATTTGAGCACATTAGTCAGTAGATTTACTTTTTGACATGAGCACATGGACAAACAAATAGTCTTCTTGTAGTTCATGAACACATGGGAACCAAAATTAATTCTATAGGTATCATAATTTGTGTGATGTTAAAGCACACATGTGGTAAGGCAAATATATTTTCATGGTTGTCAAACATGGGGAATAATAATATTTGTGCTACATAATAGTGCATAATCAACCGCCATGCAAGAATTATTATGAGTCATAATGAATTAATGCGGATGAGTGTATCACATAAATTGTATGTATTGGATGACAGCATGTGGTGACTTATGTATTCCATGTTGCTAAATCCTTGGTGAATTTCATAAGCATGCCATGTCTACTGACCACAGGAGTCTATGTCATTGAAAAGAGCATGAATGTGGTGGTTCATGCGTGTTCCATTATTGCTTAACAGATGTGAATGTATCATTTGATAAATCTTATCAGTATGAATGACTAATTATCATCCAGGAAATATTATCAATTTCTGATGAAGGAATGATGGTTCTAATATAATGTAATTGTGGTTACATCTGTGAATTTATCATGATAAAGCACAGACATATACTAATTGTCATTCCTACAGATATGATGTGCCTGATGAATGATGGTGAAATGAGAGATGTCATTGTGATATCAATGATGTTAAACATTTTAAGTTATCATTGGAAATCACATAAGTATAATTACCAACTTACATGCCAGTATGAAGGATGTTTGATGAATGATTCCTGTATGATCATCCATACATATGAATATTATGTCTGAGAATAAGTGAATGCTGCAAAGGCGTATAAGCTAACAATCAATCTCATGGTAGAATGCAACTGTGATGTGTAATGTCATATCTATCACCAGAGACCTTGTTCGGTATAACCCATAAACTGAATAATAATTTAATACACTCCGACGCATGACAACACATTGTATAAAATCTCATTCATGTTACAATCATCTGGTTTTGTGCGCTAAGCACGACACAAACCATATCATACATTACGCATACTACAAGCATCTGGTTTTGTACCTTCAACAAAATCCCACTTTGTAGTTCATGTCACTCATGTTAACATATATGGTCTAGTGTAATGATAATAATGTACTACAATGATGATGATGATGATGATGATGATGATGATGATGATGATGATGATGATGATGATGATGATGATGATAACTGTAATGTAATGATAATAATGTAATAATGATGATCATAATAAATATTACATCCATAAAATTGGAAGATAACTTCTCACTTGAAGCATTTCATGAAGAATAATGCACCTGAATGCTATTCAAGAATTGATTCCATGATGTACTTATGTTGAATATAAGCAGCTATTCATTACAATGGGAAATGATTTAAACCCATTAATCTTTGAGGCCCCTTTTCTTGAGTAGAAGAAGATTTAGAGAAATTAACTAGGTACAGGAGATGATTGTAAACACAGTTGTCAATCCCAAATCAATCAAGATATTACTCAACCTGGAAACCATGAGGACAGGCATAGATGAAGAGGAAACTGCACATCTGCTAGTCTAAACCTTGAACACCATAGTAATAGAAGATTGAATAGAGGACAAACATTATAGGTCGATAACTATTAGGGAGCACCAAGATTAATTTCTCTCCACTATTATTTTTCTCTAGAAAAAAATTCCTTTTATTGATTTCACTTGTGTTCTTAGGCTGTTACAACATTTCATTTCTAATGTCATATTGATTATATCATTAGATGTATATGAATGCTGGAATTTCAGGTAGTGGTCATACTCCTGTAGATACAGACCTGACTAGATTGAATGCAGGACTTGGTGAAGGCAAAAGCTTGACTGCAAGTAGCTCTTTGGTGATAGCAGCCGCTTTGCTAATTGCTCTGTGAGAGAGTAGGGCAGAACCAAATCCACCTGCGAAGAGTTCCAGTTGTTTTAGGAGAGGTAACATTTCTTTAAACATGACTTACCTGCCAAACATGGAAATCTAGAGCCACTTAGAATATCCTACAAACCGGGAAGAAATAACACACTGAAGAGGAACATAAAACACAGTGACAACTTGAAGCAAGAATCCATAACCCACAAGTCAAGACAAAGTGGGGCAGGAAAAATTTCTTTTCAGATTTCTACTACAGAAGATCTGTAGGAAAAGTAACGACTAATTTACCTGTATTCTCAATGTTATGTGAGGAGGGGAGTAGCTGTGGAAACTGTGTAACAATTTGGATGTACATACGTTCTGATTTTTCATGGATGTAATTGATGCATTTGTAATTAATTGTTTCAAACATTTCTGTTTATTACTCAATATATAGTTAATAAATGATGAAAAAATAAGGAAGTTATGTTCTCTCATGAGTGATTTTTACTTGTCAAAGTCAAATGATTTTAATTCAAACTACTCTTAGATAGAATTAATTAGTTGGTAGAGGATTGATTGATTGATTGATTGATTGATTGATTGAATTAGGAATCGACATCACAGCATTCGGGGCATTCCCATAAGCGCTCCGTTCCCATCTTCAGCAGCCAGCGATTAGCTCCAACACCAATAGTACCAGTAGCAATCTGATTATATGTCCGTCTCGCCTTTCCTCTGAGCATTGAGCGTCGGCCAGATTCCCTCGTCACTCCTCGCTGACTCATTCTTGCCAGACCATGGTAATCCATTTGCTCCTCCGAGGTGTACACGTGCTCCCACAAGGCCGCAACCACGTCTGCCTTGTCATGTATCAATACTCCACCAAGTTCATTTCCCAGCACACCAGCATGCCCCGGAGAAAAGATCCAGGCGATGCTTATCACCCGTGACCTCCGAAGCGAAGCAAGCCACTCCGCACGAAGCCTGCCCATCCTCACCCTCGTCAGCATGCTTTCTGAGTCAGTTACATTCACGATGTGTGTGTGTGTGTGTGTGTGTGTGTGTGAGTGTGTGTGTGTGTGTGTGTGTGTGTGTGTGTGTGTCGTATTCTCCATCCAGTGGAGAGCCGCAGTGACTGCCTCCACGTCCATTCTTAAGCTGGATGTTGTGGTATCATATGCCAGGCTCTCCTGCACCAAACGTCGACCATTAGCTTTGGCTATGAACCCCCAGCCACTTCTCTCACCTCTTGACACCGAACCATCTGTGTAGATAATCACATCACCCGAGTTAGCATTGTCCTGAATTAGTTGCTGGATTTCCACTCCCTGCACTCCCGGCTTAATGTGATTATAACTCTGAACAAGTCTGACTGCTCCGCTGGCACTCTGACCCACTCCTCTCCTCGCCTAATGTTTTCCAACGGCCACACCTGTCTGATCGTATCCTCCGCCTGAGCCATCCATGATTTCCCTCTTATCAGTCGCTGACTCTTAACTGCGTCCAGCGCCTCATGCAGTGGGTGATCTGTGTCTGCAGCTACTCTGAGGTATGCCTTCGCCTGCATCACCTTGAGCCTACCAGCAACATTCGGCAGACAATGGATGTAACGCATACACACCACTGGGGTATCTCTGGTGCATCCCAGAATGACCCGCATAGCTTCGTTCTGTATGCGCTCTAACTTCATCAGCTGACTCTCTGAGACAGTGGGCAGTCCTAATCCATAATCAATTACTGAGAGGATCAAGTTGGTAGAGGAGAGGCAAGGAACCACTTAAAGGATATTTTGGGTATAAAAGGGAATAAAACTTTCCAGTTATTTCATGAAGGTATTCCTTGGTTCTCTAAAACTCTATTTCTGGTCTCAAACACAGCTAAATTAATTAACCGGGTAGGATCACATTGAGAAAAGGACTTTATATCCTTTCTCTCTTTGGGGTTGAGCCATCAATCTCTACAGATCCTACAAGTAGATAAAAAGACAGACAGACAGACAGACAGACAGTCAGACAGACAGACAGACAGACAGATAGACAGACAGACAGACAGACAGACAGACAGACACAATTTACTTTAAATCTGAAAGTAAATAAACAGGTTAGATTACCTAGAAGAAACATGAGTTGTGATGAGCGAAGCACACACACATCCACACACACACACACACACACACACACACACACACACACACACACACAATACGCTTTAAAGACTGTAAGTTGCAGTGTGTTGTAGACCGATTTGAGTGTTTGTATCTGTGTGTGTTTGTATGAGTGTGTGTTTATATGTGTTTGTGTGTGTGTTCGTATGTGTATGTGTGTGTTTGTGTATGGGTATTTCCGTGGATTTCCCTCTAGTCGCAGGCATCGTGGAATGCCAGACTACATCAGGGGTACATATATGTAATAGTTAGACATGGCAAATGTTCCTTCTCTCAAACTGTTCTGTTATGCTGTTTCCTGCATGTATCTCTTCGTGGTGTTCTCGTATGACGACACTACATAATAAAGACCAGACTGACGCTGGCCGATATCCGAAAGTGTTAATGTTCAGAGGCCGCAAGTTATGGTCGATATGTGAATGCGTTAATGTTCAGAAGCCACTATATGAGGCTGATGTATCCAGGCGTTAATGTTCGGAAGTGACTTTATGGAGGCCGATGTACGTAAGCGTTAACGTTCAGGGGCCACAATATTGGGGGGGGGATGTTTTGAAGCGTTAACGTTCAGAAGCTACTATATTCGGGAGGGGAAGGGGTCGAGGGGAAAAGAATGCTAATAATAAGGAGCCACTATATGGAGAGCCTATGGAGTACAAAGCGAATTTCGTAATGTTTAAAACAGTTGGTGCAGGGAGAATATAATAAGAAAGAAAAGATCGGGTACAGGGAGAATTTCTTACGCTTTTAAACACTGGGTACAAGGGGTATATAATGAGGAATAAAAGTTCGAGCGTAAGAAGAATGTGTTAAACAATAAAAAATTGGGTACAAGGAGAATGTGTTAATTAATTCTTCTTGTTCTTCAACATTCCTCATTCGATTGGTGTACCTCACGCCCAGTCATGTACCTTACAGATCAGTGTCCGACTGCAGCGTTAATTTGAGTCAGGTGTACTCCCTCGAGACAGATTCCATCCAAGGTAACGGGCTCTATCTTTCCGTTGGTAAGCTTCCTCTCCTAACAGTTTTGCCTGGACATGGGTCTTATGGCCTACTCTACTCAATTTATAATTGCCGTGTGTTTCTTAAAATTCACAATGTGCACGCAGGACCTCTTGCTTTTCGCCCTTATCCGACAAGGCTAGAGATCGGATCCCACTACCCAGGGCACCTAGAGTGTGTGTGATATCATTATACTCCAATGGTTCTTGGAAACATTCCCAGCCCAGTGCTGAGATCTAACCCGGGACCTCATGCGTCTGATGCGAACAACACAACCTCTCAACCACGCCTCTTTCTTTGTTTGTTAAAATAGGGGCTGAGTGGTCTCAAAGTATGCGTCCGCCTCGAGTGCTAGACTCCTGGGTTCAAGCCCCGGTGAGGGACAGGATGTTTTCACGTAGACTTCTAGTAACAATATTTCCCTTGGTATTTGGGTAGTGAGATCGGACGTCCGTGTGTATTGTTGCGCACGTAAAAAATCCCTTGGCAGATGGAAATCGAAAAAGAGTAACCTAACGGCGCTTCCCTGTCAAAATTTCGAGTTAAAAATCTACTCAAAGTATTTCAGGACCCTCGCCGGTGCTACGGAGTTCGTGCACTGAGATGAGATTCTCCGGACTCAGGCTTGAGTTAGGAGTAGAACGGAGCACTTATGGGCTACAAACGTATGCCGCGTTGTTGAGCCATCGACTAAACTAAACTTAACTAAACTAACAAGAGATCGGATACAGGGTTTTAAGGAATGAAAGATCGATACCAGCGCAACAAGAAGTGTGTATTTACCGTCTGCCAGCATTTGGTTGATGTATGCAGGTGCGAATTTACAGGAGGTGTGTGAGAGGGTGAGTAAGGTGTTTGTGTGTGTGTGTGTGTGTGTGTGTGTGTGTGTGTATGTATGTGTGTGTGTGTGTGTGTGTGTGTTTGGGAGTATGTGTGTGAATGTTGTGAATGTGTGTGTGGTGGCAGGAAGGTAGGGGGAGGGCAGACTGGCATCGTGTGTTAACAGAAGCTTGGAGAGTATGATGGCCCTGTCGGCCAGACACGAGTTAATGTCGGTTTGTATTTTATAGTCCCTTTGATAGGTCAAGGACACGCACGTGCGTGTGTGAATCCACGTGAGTTCGCGGCTAAATGCTGCGTATGCATGTTGGTTTCTTTGTTCAGTGGATATTAAGTCTGCTTCACCTTTTTAATAGCCGTTGTGATAAATCTACCTAATTTGTTTTTATTATTCATTGAAAAAAATGTATCTGCGCATTAAAGGAAACTCGGTATATGTAAGCATCAAATAATGTAGGCATTCTCTACTTCAACTTGTTCAGAGACAATTTATTCATCTTCGTTTTTCAGTGTTTCAAATTAGGAAATTATCTTTCATCTTCTAAACATGATTTATAATCACGGTCATCCAGTTAGTAGACAACGCACGTGCGTTAATTATTTCCATATATGTTTTGATAATATTCAAGGAAAGACAATAATTGACATTCACTTTGCCGTCTTGATAGACGGTGATGTGTAATGCCCATGCAGCATGGTCAATCTCTCGGCCTGCCTAGTTTACTCCAGAGTAAAGGTAACACCAATATGTCTGGAACAAGAAAAGATGCAGAAGCTGCCGGATCAACAAAGCAATGCTCTTACTGCCTGTCTGTCGGAGCTTCCATCCTAGACCAGTTGCCAACCAAGGCTTAGAGTCTGATCTACCTTGCCATGATATTTAGTCGTTAGGTTGCAATTCCTCGCACTAGGGTAAAGCTTATACCCTCCCAGTTGCGCTCCTCCGCCCGAAGCCGATTTGGTGGTCGCCGCCCAACATTCGACTCTAAGAGAAAGCAGGTCGTAACGTCTACTGTCATACGAAAGTTCATTTATAGTATGTCCCGAAAAGAATGCCTTCATTCCCGATCAATTATTTTGAAAACTGTCTGTTGCATCTTTATGAAATTTTTCCAGCCGTCTTATATTTACCCCTACCCAAGGAATATGTCTTTGATAGGTCCAAAAACAACTTAAATCATCGAAAGCGGCGACATTTCTTTGATGTTTTGCTGAAAAACTAGTGATTTCTCGCTAACAAATTTATGTTTACAGTAATGAAAGCCCCGCCAATTCAGATGACACACAAGGCGTATCCGGATTCGTATGGGAGTGGGTGCAATGAAAGAAGTAGCTTAAAATCGACAGGGTCGGCTGCATTGCACCGGGTTTTTATCCCATATGGCTCAGTTTCTTTCCGCAGCGCGGAAAGCGTCGCACAAAGCGCGAACTCCGTACCTCCAGCGACGACCCTCGGGAGTCTCCGAAAAAATGCACTCGTGAAATGAAGGACGCGGCCCGGAATCGAACATACAACCTTCGGAGCCCGAGTCAGACGGCTTGACCACTTCACCACGGAGAATCCCGAGAGGGGTGCAATGTGTAATATTAGTAAAGACAGAGAATTTACAGAGGCATGGGGTAAATAATTTGTAAATTGACAGGAAAGTAGAAGGAATATATTTCTTACCTTATTTTTCATTTCCTTCTTGTTTCTTCAGCTGCTGGTTAATAATGTGTACACAAGTATTCGTGTTAGCTTTTTATATTGAGTTCGTGAAAGCTTCCAAATAGCTGTGCGTTAATGTGCGTATGGAGTGACCAGAAATGATACCGCAATTTAGTCATCATTTTTCCATTTTTAAGGATCTGTTCAGCTGTCTGTGTAGTTTGTTCACACGTACACATGGGTGACAGACCCGCTTTGAGTCTTCGTGAAATATTGTCTGCTCTGCTGTTTACCGTTCAGAGACGGAACATGATTACCTGTTTTGCACTATGAAAATAGTTGTCAGTGTCTCTGTAGTGGGCTTTCTTCTTAACGACCAAGATGTTGGTCCTCTTTTCATTGAAGTTTATAGATTGATTCGTATGCACGTGTGTTGTCCCCTAATTTGACAACGTGTGTGCTCTCACGTTTCTTGCTATGCCACAATATGTCAGTTTCCACCACAATATTACTCCTCTGTTGGTATTCAATGCGTTTGCGTTAAGTGTGTGTGTGTGTGTGTGTGTGTGTGTGTGTGTGTGTGTGTGTGTGTGTGTGTGTGTGTGTGTGTGTGGTTATTTTATTTTTTTTTTTTTTTTCAATACAGTTGTTTGTTACCGCTGAGGGCTTGCAGAATTGAAAATTCGTCACTGTGGAGTACAATCTGTTGCCATTGACATTGTGCTGATGCTGTAATGTTTAGGGCCTGCAATTAGCTGAATTATTGCAGCAAAATATCCCAGTAAGCGTGCACGCGGATTAAGGTCTGCGATGTGCTCAGACCTTAATCTGTGTCGGACGATTCCAGTAGGTTGATGACTGCTCTCGGTTGCTTAAACTTCAATCCATCCTTTCTATATTAGTCCTCTTCCTCTTTCAACACATGATCCTTACATTTTCCCAGTAACTTTTATCAATATTTAATAGCGCGGACTGGGTTAGTATCTTGACGTCAGACAATTTGAATATAGTATTGTCAGCTGCCACCTGTCCTTTAATTTTAGCCCACGCAAGTTCTATAGGGTTAAAATGAGAGTTAGTTAGTTAGTTAGTCGACAGATCATCCTCATTGCACATCGAACCATTCAGTCCATAAGTGCTCGAATCCCCTCCTCAGCAAATCCCGCAGCGTGTAACGGCTAACGACGCCAGTTCTGTGTTGGTTTATCAATCTTCTTTGGATTCCTGCGTAGTGTTCTTGTTTGGCCACCCCTCTTTTAATTTGCTGCTCTAGCAGTCTGGCCATTGTTGTAGATTCACAGTCATCACTTGGTTCTCGCAAAAGTCTTACTTCTCGTAGAGCATTCAGAATGTCAGCCTGGTCCATGGCGCGTCCGCCCTCCACAGTAGCCTCACCTGCGAGCTTGTCAGCCCGCTCATTTCCTTGTACTCCCGCATGCCCTGGCACGAAGATGAAACTAATCTTTGCCAGCCGAGACCGCTCCAGAGGCAGCAACCATTCTCTTCGGATCGACCCCTCCTCTATCCTCTTGATCATGTTCATTGAGTCGCTAAGGAAACAAGCCCTAGTGAATGTCTGTGTCTCGAGCCATGTTATTGCTTTACTTACTGCCATGACTTCCATGGTCAGGCTACTTGTGGTTTCAGTGAAAGCACCAGAGTCCTCCTTCACAATTATCCCTCCGGCCCGAGCTGTAAAGGCCCATGAGCTTCTCACATGTCGGACGACCGACCCATCTGTGTAGATGACCGCGTCACTGTCTAGCGAATTCTCGAAAATCAACGCTTGTACTTCAGCCTCCACAGCAGCCGGATTTTCTTGTCTGCATTTCCTATCTAGTTGGATGCAAACTGAAAAGGATGTGCAGAAGTCTGTTGGCACTTGCACCCACTCCTCGCCAGGTTCTAAGGCCTCAAGTGAACACACCTGTTGAAGAATGTCTTCGGCTTGACCCATCCACGACCGTCCTCTTTTTAACCTGCTGCCCTTCACCTTCCTAATTTCACTATGCAGTGGATGTTGTGTGTTTGCGTTAACTCTGAGGTAGGCGCGTGCCCTGCAAACTTATATTCTCTCTTCAATGGTTGGAAAATCAAGAAGGTAGCTCATCGCCCTGCATGCTGTATCTCTTGTACATCCAAGAATAATGCGCATAGCTTCATTCTGTATCCTTTCCATCCTTTCTATTTGCTTATGGCTGAGAGTCAGGATTGCCATTGCATACTCCAAAACAGACATGACCAGCCCCTCGTACAGAAGACATAGATGGCGCTGCTCACAGTTTGCTGCCGCCATCACCCGCATCGCTGCCAAACCCCGCTTGGCCTTTGTTATCACCTGGTCTATGTGCACATTATAAGCAAGGCTTCGATCAAACCGTATCCCTAGGTAATTCATTGCCTGCGTTCTTTCCACCGTCGCTGAACACAGCACTACAGTTGGTGTTGGAGTGTTGACAATATGATTATTCAACGAGAACCAAGTCACTGTTGCCTTTGTTGGGTTGACCATTGCCCCAGCTTCATCACACCAAGTACTTATGCGATTGAGTTCGGTTTGTAGTTCCACAGCAACCTGCTCTCTATCCTTACCCTGGCGATACACTAAAACATCATCGGCATACGACAATGTCCTGCCAGGTCCAGTGATCTGCTCACTAGTGATTCTCACTGTGTAGGCGTTGAACAGTACCGGAGATAATGGTGATCCCTGTGGTAAGCCAGGATATATTATTGTTGGTTCCGAAATCCAACTGCCACATCTAAAAACTACTTTCCGTTGGAAGACGGCTGCAGCGATCCAACTAAGGAGGAATGGACTTACTTTTAGTTCAAGAAGCTGAAACATTAAAAAATCCAATGATACTCTGTTGTATGCGTCCTCAAGATCAATCGCTGCAGCAAAGGTTTCAATGTCTGAGTGGAAACCTTCATAGACATCATGGGCAAAGACTGCTGCATTGGTCCAGGTCCTTGGCCAGATTTTGGCCTCCCATGTCTGTCTGGTTGCTCTGCTCAAGATAGCGTTCAAAGAGGGCTTTGCCCTTGTCCTCGTCAGTCCTCTGCCAGATGAGGTCAGCACCTTGGAAGTCAGAAATGCTCTTATTCTTGACTACACCACTCATGCTTTTATGTAGTCGCCAGAACAATTTCAGTGACTTATCTGTGCTTACTCTTTGACACACCTCTGCCCATTTTTCGCTTTTAACCACCTTGACCAGTTTCTTGAAATAGCTTACTTTTGTGTGCATCTCTCTTTCTAAGTGCATGCAGGGACTAGGATGACCAGCTCTGTTCTTCTTGGCATTTTGCCTTCTCCTTACAGCACTACGCTTATCCACCCAAGCCTTCTCCACCTCGAAATTCCACCACGGTGGCTGCTCCCAGCTTTTTATCCTGCCCTGAAACTTTCTGCGCTTGTCACGTCTTATTTTACTCACCACATCTTGCCCTGTACTGTCATACTGGAAAGTCTTTACCTTTAGCTTGTGCTGCCTGGTTCTGCCTTTCTCCACCAATATAATGCAAGGGTGGTGGTCGCTGCCGTGGTGTCCTAGGACACCCCATCTACACACTGTAGTGAGTGACGGTGAAACTAGTGCCAGATCAATAGCACTGTCCTCATCGCCTGGACGGCTTGCTGTCCTGGTGACACAGCCACTGTTGATACAAACCAGGTCAATGGTTTCAAGTGCAGTCTCGAGCTCCTCGCCCTGTGTATTGCAGGAAATGTTTCCCCGTTGATTTGCATTTAGCGTTGAAGTCACTACAGAAAATAACATTTCTCTCGTGGCCTAATATGCCACTTAAGCACTGCCACTTCTGGGCGTCCATACTCCCATTGCGGGCATAAACATTAACCAACACGAATGGTATACTGGAATGAACCCTCAACGCCTGTATTTGTATATCGTCACTGTCCCAACTGGACATGTCTAGCTCTGACGCCACCATGCTGTCGCGAACGGGAATCGCCATTCCCAGATGTCGTCTGTTGTAGAAACATTTGAAGCCGGCAATTCGGAGTTGCTGATCGCCCAGTCTCGTCTCCTGGAGTGCTACAATGTCGTTCCTGTAAACTAAGGTTTCTAAAATAGAGCCCCGTTGTTTTACACTGGCACAGTTCCAATATAGAATACGGATATTCCTGAGTCCTAGACGGTGACACTTGAGTCTAAAACGTCTCAAACCACCACGCTTACCTTACTTCTTTCTCCCTGCGCGGCTTTCACGCCGCTTCGTTATGTTGACTGCTGACTGCTCGAAGAACACATGTTGTTCCGCCATGTTGAAAAAACGAAACACAGAACCCACACACGCTGCTAAAGATTCACTCAAGGATGGCTTCGCTCGATGCACGAACTCCGTAGCACCTGCGCAGATCTTGAGTAGAAACTCCTGGTTTTACATCCTGGCACACCAATTACACGCAAGAGATGAATAAATCCATCCCCTACGCGAAAAAGTTAACGAACACAAAACAACCCGACCGTCCGTCAGAGTTGTACGGTGGAAGTCTCAAAGCACCCATGACGTTGCTCTTCTATCAACTTGTCGATTTGATATTTCTTGCCTTTTGGCGTCTGTATTACAAGGGACAACAATTCTAGCTAGAAATACGTTTCTGTAAATGGTATGTTTTTTATTCGGAGTCATATCTTTATTGCTCCCTTTGTGCTCGATGCTGTAGGTATTTTGTCTTCTTGGGCAACAGCATTGATATCATGCATTGTCCATAATTGGACACGACGGTCTATCTAGGGATGGAAGCACAGTATTCTCGAGCCAATCTCTAAATACATTACCATTAATCTTATTATGATAATCCCTATTGTCTGTATGCTTTGATACGAACACGAGCCCAGCATTCTGCTGTAATCCATTATGCGTATTACCAGCATGGGCCATGACCAAAAGTTGTCCTATACTACTGGGCACATATCGCTTTATCTGTCCAGCCACTGATTGCCATTCCTTATCACTTGTGTGGTGCGCATTGATCCTCATTTCATCCAAATACTCTATGCCATAATTTTCTTTGCGCATTTTCCTTATTTCAAGTAGGTATCTGCTTCTCCTGGCTCCTAAATGCGGCTGCTCGCAAAGAATATTTCTATTTCCCTTGTACTTTCTAAAAGTGAAGATAATGTCCTTATAATTTTCCACAAAGTTGTTTTGGATAGCTCTATGTTATTGTTCTTTCTCAACCAAACCCTAAGTTTTCTTACAGTCACTGTTTCTTTGGCATCCAGCACTTTTATAATGCTGGATAATCCTGGATATAACATCCTAAATTTTTATAATTTTAGGAGTCTCCATGGCGAAGTGGTCAAGACTTTTGACTCGGGCTCCAATCGTCGTGGTTTCGATTCCGGGCCGCATCCTTCGGTTCACGAGTTAAATTTTTCGGAGACTCCTGTGGGTCGTCGCTAGAGCTGCGGAGTTCGTGCTTTGTGCGATGCTTTCCGCGTTGCGGAAAGAGACCGAGCCATAAGGGATAGAACCCGGTGCAATGAAGTCGATCCTGTCGACTTTTAAGCGACTTTTTAAAGCATTTTTATAATAGCTCGCTGTATGAAATCCTTGTCAAAGCTGTCTACAATAACCTTTCTACCCACCGTTTGGTTATTGCGTGGTGGTTTAATTCCAGATTCTTGCACCCATCGACGAAATGACCGTTTACTCAAACCCAATGCATGCACTGTTATTTTTTTCGGAATTTGTAATAGTATAAAACATTTTCCTGCGATCAGCTTCTTGAAAAAAATATGTGTACAACTTCATAGCGATGCGTTGAAGTGTAAACAATTTAGCATTCAATCCCATTGAAAAATATTCACGCATTTCAATGTTAGCGATAAGTGGTAAGATTTAAAAAAAGAAATAATCAGGTGTCATGAAATAACCCACATTTTGATGACACCTCTGAAAACTGCCAATTTAAACAACGCGGGGTTCTTGGCATAAGGCCAAATCCTGTGAAAACCGCAGAATATTCAACATTGAGCGCTGATTGTCTGGCTACGGTATAATACATTTAAAATTTGAACTTAATCTCTGACTCGTAAATTATATACCGCATATAAACAAAGTTTGAAATCTGCTGTACAATCTCCAGAATTTTGTTGGGTGGACATCATGATAAGATTATATGCCAAATCTCATCATTTTACCTCAGCTGGTTACTGAGATATGGAATTTTATATTAGGGCAGACAAAAGTAAATGGACTATAAGATACTAATTATAATTGTACTTATTGTTATCTACGTCATCATATCTTCTTCTACATTTTAATCATCATCACCCAATATCTGACTCACCGGGACACATTAACCCACCATTTCCATCTATAACTCACCGATTTCTATATACTACCTGACCCACATGCCCACACTATCTCAATATTATTTATTTATATAACTAACTCATTGAGGTATTGTTGGAAGTTGATGTATTGTTGAGAGAAGAGCTATTGTTGAGAGATGAGGTAGTGCTTAGTGATAAGGAATTCTTGAGAGATGAGGTATTGTTGGGAGATGAGATTTTGTTGAGAGATGAGTTTTGTTTTAGTTTCGCTGGCTGCTGAGGATGGGGACGGAGCGCTTATGGGAATGTCCCTAATGCTGTGATGTCGGTTCCTAAATCAATCAATCAATCAATCAATCAATCAATCAATCAATCAATCTGATTCTGTAACAGCTGGGAGTTTTATGATGGCGGATGGATAAAGGATGTGCAATTAACAAAACAGACTAGAAACATGTAATATTTCCTATTTGATTAATAGCGCGTTATGTTGGCTGACTTTTCTATTCTTTTGAAGACATCGTCTCACGCCTGTCAGCGCACATTCCTTGTATAGGGAATTTCCGCAGAGGGTTTCTATACTGCATTTGGCGGCGCTAATTATGCGTGACGTCTCAGTCTCTTTTAGAAGCAGTGTACGGGACGCAGAGGTGTTTCCAAGGCACTAGGGCCGGGTTATATACTGGCCAAGACCTATTGACGCGTCCTCGTCGAGCGTCCTGGGCAACAGGTCCCTTCGGGTTCCTGGCTAAAGTCAATAGGATCGCCGATTCCTCCGAAGTCGGAGAGTGTCTGCCTGTACGGCGAGGAACCACCAGTCTGCACACCAATAAGCCAGACATGGGACAACGGATACTCACGCAAACCTCAGGTCCTGTATGACATCACACTGATGTTGGACAACAGGATGCCTTCATCCGATATACAGGACTTCGCGTTGGAGCTCAAGCCAACGAACACAAACAAACAAACAAACAGAAGCAGTGTACAGGGTTGCCATTCTAGATGTTTTACATCCTGATCTAGATGTTTTACCGGCGTCTAGATGTCGTTTTCTGACATTTGGATGTTAGATGTAATTCGAGATGTTTTTAATTTGGAGTTAGATATTTTATAGATTTGACATTTCTTTTGGTGTCATTTAATTATTACTGTCTAAAATATTTATTACCCATTTTTTGTTTGGTCTGGATGCGCGTAAATCATGGTAACTGCCATTATTTAAACTTTTAATTGACTTGTCAAAGCTCAACAATCTGGCAATTCCACCCCCCTCCTTTTTTTTCTCGCATATCCTTTACAGGACATCGCTGTCAACACCAACATTTTACTGCTGTTGTTGATTTCTTGGCAAGATTACGCTCAGTAGTTTGCCATTGCTTTCTGAGCGGCCGGTTCACTTATCCCGTAAGTCACCAACGCGGCGAGAGCCGCTATCAATTCTCGCGCGCTGCGAGACCCTACGTGAATAAACGGGATTACGAAGAAAGTCGTCTCTCTCGGCCAGAGAGATTGGCGGCAATCCCCCTTTAATGATTAAAAGCGCGCATAAATCATAGTGACATTGTTTGAACTGTAAACTCACTGTGTTGTGAATTATTGCTGTGATGCCGACTTTGTGATTCTTTTTCATGTGATTTTTTTATAATTGCTCGCCTTCATTTGTGTCTTCCACTTTGAACAAATCTTTCAACATGCCAAAAGTAAAGCAAAATGAACAAAAATTTCGGAAACAGTGGCTGCAGGATGACGTAATTAAAGATTGGGTGCGGTCAATTCATGGAGATGCGACTATGGCTTGTTGTAAGTACTGCAAGTGCGAAATGAAAGCGAAAATACAAGACTTGAAGAAACATGCAGAGACTAAAGAACATAAAAATTCAGTGCCGTTTAGGGATATTACACCGTTGACATCTGTTTTCAGAACTACACAGATTAATGAATCATCAAAAGTTGAAGGATCTGTGGCAATGTTTTTAAGTTGTCATTGTGCAACTGCGAACTGTGACCATAAGATTGATGTGTTTAAAAACACTATTTCTGACAGTAAAGTTCTTCTTCTTCTGCGTTCATCCGGAGTTTTTTTTTCCGGACGTGATTGCGTTGTGCCTGTTTACAGCAGAGCTGCGTTCTTGCGCCGTTAGGCCGACACATCCGACTTCTGCGGGCATTTTTGACCGGGTTAACCTTCCCGGGTAAAGTTCTAAATGACGTAAAACTTCATCGCAGCAAGTGTAGACATATTATAAGAAGTACTTTATTTTCTAACTTTGAAAAAGATTTGTTCAGTGATATTTCTACAAATAAATATAGTTTATTATTGGACGAATAGAATGGCATTTCTGTTCTGAAAGTGCTTGCTGTATGTGTTATATATTATGGCAACAGCAAAGACAAAGTAGTTTCTACATTTCTTGGACTAGTTCACTTGGAAGAGTGTGATGCAGAAAGTATAGGTCAGGCACCGGAGAAACTTTTGGTCAGTAAACATTTAAACTGGAAGAATTTGGCTGCAATTGGTACCGATAATGCCTAGGTAATGGTTGGTATCAACCATGGCGTTTATACCAAATTGAAGGAAGATATCCCATCTTTAATTTTCATAAAATATGCGTGTCATTCCTTGCAGCTGGCATTATTACATGCCTCATCGGAATGTTTACCAAGGAATTTGGAATTCCTTATTGATGAAACACATAACTAGTCCTCCAAATCATCTGTCAGACAACAGCAATACAATAATTTATAAAAAGCATTAAATGATTGTTCATAACCATTGAAAATTCTGTTATATTACAAAACTAGATGGTTGTCAATTCAACCAGCTGTTGAAGTAATTGTGAACCGATGGTGGGAGTTGAAGATGCACTTCGAAATAACAAGACAAAGTGAAAAGTGCTGCACAGCTGAAATACTACATGGAATGTACAATGATGAAAACAATTTGGCAATCCTTCTCTTTTCACAACCCATTCTTCGTGAAGTGCAGAAAGTTAATAAACTGTTTGAATCTACAAATGTTGATAAATTTAAATTACTTGACGATCTCACTTTGCTAATTAACTCAATTGGTAAAAGACTTACATTGCCAACTTCTAAAGCTGATTTGTTCACTTGCACAAAAATTGATGGTGTAAAAACAACAGGACTGTTAACAGAAAATGGCGAGAACAACTTAAGAAAGCGCTGTTAAGATTTTCTTGTCTCATTATTCAAGCAATTGAAGCATAGACTTCCTGAAAACCGAGATACTTTTACCCGTGAACAAAAGATGTAAGGAAAGTTCCTTGTGTCAGGATAGGAAAGTGGCTAGCAGGGCCGTGCCGTGTTATCATACACAGAGGCGGTCGCATCAGGGGACACCGTAAGGAGGCTTCATAAGGGGGCGGCATTTTAAAGAAAACATATGTAAGTAACGGTATTTCGAAAACTTGCATCGTACTGAGAAAATCTACCGCACGATCCTGATAGCTGGAACTGTTGGAGAATTCTGTTGAACTAGTTGTCCGGGACTATTTGGATACTAAAGGGTAGGCAGCCTATAGCTTGTAGGAAGTAGAGTATCTTAGAAATTCACTTGGAACTCCTCAAGCAAATAGAAATCTATTGACTATTTTCTAGGGAAGGTTAGAGTCTAGTGACATTCATCTTCTCATCATCATGTGGCTGTGCCAAGGCCCTGAGTTTACTAACTAAGTGCTCTGCCTCATTAGGCTGCACTGGTTTCTTCTGTCCTTATCTCTTGTATACTATACTATGAGGACAGATTCTGAGATTAGGATGAATTCATATCACTATTTCGAGTATAATTTGGGAATCCTATCAGAGGAGGGTGTCTCTTGCTCTTAGATCATTTAGACAAGACGGTATTTTATCTAAGTGAATATCTTGTGGTAGATCATATTTTGCTCCGCTCAAGTAGATTTGAAGGGACCAGGAATGTGTTTGTGATGGGGTGTGTGATTGAGGGAGAATGTCACGGTATAACTTAAAGTATTCACCAGGTTTGTTTTGGTTTTAGCATTCATTCATTCATTCATTCATTCATTCATTCATTCATTCATTCATTCATTCAGTAGCATGTCCTTTACTGAACCACGCCCCCATAACAACCTTCTAGAAAACTTCTCGATCATAAGCAAGATGTCCCACGTCCGATACACAAATCTGGAGATCATCCGCCACATCCTGCACCCATCTTCTCGTTGGCCTTCCTTTTCCTCTCTTCTCAGGCATATCTCCATTATTGTTATCGCCAAACTTTAATGACGTTTCAAGTGACCAAAAAATTTCAGTGTGTTTTTGTGTTATCATCTTTAATAGCAAACCTTCTTCAATATTCAGCTCTTGAAGTATGGATGCATTTGTTATTTTCTGTACCCAAGATATTCTTAGAACCCGTCTATAACATTTAGATTCAAAGGTATTTATGCGCTGTTCAGGTTGTTTAGTAAGTGACGAGGTCTCACAGGCGTATCTAACATGCTTTTAAAAATCAAAGTTTTGTAGGTCTATCTCTCCCATTCCACAGTTTATTCAGTTGGTTTAGTCTTTGAAGAGGAAGAGCAATAGATATTCGTCTTTTAATTTTGTTTCATTGTGTCACCATTATCCCTCTGCTGCTCGTGGATATTTTGTTGGACGATTTACTATCAACCATTAACAAAATATGATTGTGAACTATGCCATTGAAATTAGCATTAGCTTTAGTTAGATTTGAACTCAAGCGTAGTCCATACACGTGCTAATACTTCTAATACACTGGACTGATTTTTTTCTTGTGAATTAGCTTCTCCTATTACCAGTGTCCCTCGCCATCAAGCGTATCCACTCAGTCTTCTGAGGTGCTTGTAATTTAGGTCTCCAAGTCAAGGAAGAGAAGTCCACATTATAGACCAACTGACCGATGTAGGGGTTGAACCTCCTACCTCGGCATCAGCATATCGCATGTTTAAGAACAAACGCTCTCGATCTTATTGCCGTGCTGATCTCCACTCATTAGGTTGCTCATAGGTTTTCAATAGTGACTATTGTGTGTCCGCTTAATGGTTCTACCAATTCTACTCTCACTATCGTTCTTTTTTATAGCTCAGAATGAAATAATCTTGTTATACTTTCACATAGAATCGTGTTCATACACCGAGTGAGTGTTAATCTTGTCTTGTGACTTGTTGACTGTTCAATTTTTGACATGTTCTATTCAGCACCTTAACACTCTTTTTCTCGAAGCGATGGACATCTTTTTATTGGTCAGGATATTTTTCATCTTTCTTTCACACTTTTGTATATGCATGTCGCGTAACGTATTCTACTAGGATAGAATTGGATCAAAGTAGATACTAAATAGACTTCTACGAATAGAGAATCTACCCACTGCTGAAGAAGCAATCAAATGGCTCGCAATTCTAGAAGAATGATTATCAAAGTCCCAGAATGGATCACTACTTCTAAACAGTGCCAGGCGGAAAGTTATGACGACTAACTGTACTAACACACGAAGACAGTATGTCAAGTTATTCCTGCTAACGTGCCTGGAAGAATAATGAGCCCCCACTGCCTAATGTATTCTCACACAACAGGAGATAAGACAGAATGATAAGTATAGATGTAGTCCTTTCACTCGTCACACAATCTGATGATGCTAATTCTAATACTATAATGACAGACGCAGTTGTTAAAATTACAAATATAACATAACGTTTAATCCTAAAGAACACTACGTGAGCCCCACTGGGAACTCACTGACACATAAGAGATACGCAGATCCCTGAAATTTCTACAAGATAATGTTCAGCTAGAGGATATAATCATAGACTTCTAGCCGATAGCAGACAAATTCTGTGATTGCTGTGCAGTGGCAAACGGGTGGGTAGCCACTCATCTGATAATCCTTAGCCTCCTGGATGGTAAGCTGTCAGTGCTGACTGGATCGTGGTATGGACTCCACTCTCTGCTGCATCAAGTGAGTGGTTCGTAGCTCAATCACCGGTCGTGACTACGGCTACAGATGATCAGGGTGCAGGCTCTGTGAATGACAGTGAGAAGGAGTGAATAATCCTTCAAGACAGAATTGTAAATTCTTTTGGCCATGTCATTGTCCTGCATGGCATGCTTGTCTCATAAATTTCAATAGCATGTATTATCTCAATTTACACATTTTGATTCCTTATCTGAAATCTACAACAGCACACTGATCTAATGGAAACAGCACACAAATGATATCCTATTCTCTCTGCTGATATTTAGATCAAACATGTACAATCACAATGCTCTACTTCAAAGACCACAGTCCAATATATATATTCTAAGCCATGATTAATCATGGGAACATGAACCACAATTCACATAATGAATTAACAGTACATATCATTGGATGACTTCAATGGAATGAAACTCAGACGCCACAACTCCGACGTCACCATATACATTAACAAACCATTAAATCGATGAAACAACACACGTCGTTTTTCCAAGTATGGAAACACACAAACTACACTCCATACGATGAATTAACATCACATATTGATGAATTACATAGAATGCAATGAAATCACACACAACAACTATAACGTCACGATGTACACGAGTGAACCATTACATCCATGAACCACCACAAGTTCACTTAAAGAGTTATGAGTTGTACTAATAGCAATATTCTTCCTTATATTTAATTAAACATAATTAATTATCTAGAAGATTTCTTAGCTAGGTTTAAGATTACTTTCACTATACACAAGAACAATATTAGGGTTGGAGAATTACGCCAAGGTTTGAACTTTGTTAAGTGGGCCATATTGGACCACATGGTAGTAATCTGACTATGGGCAAGATAAGAGATTAATAAAGAATAATTAATTGTAACTATTCACTCTCTGAACTAATTCCTTCAACTAATAAGTATTTTATCTAGAGAAATACGCTAGTTCCGAAGTTAAGCACATAATTAAATTATCTTAACTCTAATCGTCTACTGACTAACTCAGGTGTCCTTCCGCAGGCGGATACCTAATTTCGAGAATCACGTAATGTAATTTATCCATGTTTTTAATGCCACATGTGACGAGCTTTGCGTTTTACCCTTGTCGGCAAGCCACATGGCACAAACATGGTCCTAATTCTAATATTAGTTAACTAACACTAGTTTTAATTAATAGTATCTATTATCGATCGGCATGGCCTTTAGATTTTGCCGGCAGATTGACACACAGAAAAATATTTAACAAAATTATTATTAACTCACCCTGCAACTAGATTTTGACTGGCCTATCGGGAGTGGAGACTATCATTGGCTTTTCTATGTTTTAGAGGGTTGTTCGGCTTAACAAGAGCCAGCAATAAAATATGTTTAAACACAGACAGGTGTTCAATTTTAGCCAATTGACGTGATAGTAGCTCCTGCTCCCTCCAGGTTGCTGTCAAAAATGGCAGATGTTAGGGTGCTACCGGAAGTTAACTTCTCATCCAGGAGAGTTCCCTTCCTGTGGCCAAATTATTATTCACAGCCAAACCTGAATATAAAATTCAGCCTGACTTGATTTCTTGGCTTGTAAACGAACTCTACCCTACATCTACTTCTAACTATAAGAAGAAATAGTATTTAACTCTCTCTATAGTTTTATGTATATAAATACACTAACCAAAGACGATTTTATCTAATATTTGAAAATATAGATAAAAATAAAAAAGAATACAGGATACATAGAGGGGTTTACTGAGGGCTATCTCCATCTAATTAAAAAAACGATCTGAGAGGTGGGCCAACCTGTCACAATGCGTGTATCGAAAGACTGTAATACTTTAACATTGTACACGTTTCTTGACAATGAATACTGTTATTGTATGCATTTACATTGTGATGACTTTGTCGAGTGTGTGAGAATATTAGTACCGGGTGTTTGTTTGTTTTTTAACTCTCATAGGGTGTGCACAGATAACATACATCTGCCTTAGCTGGGAGTTACCATTCCATAGAATCTGTAAGGCATGTATCCGGGATATCAGCAAGCAAACAGGAACTCTACCTCTCGTATTGTCTCATGATGGTTATGATGATGAAATAGGAGGAGCAGAAGAAGATGCGGTGGAAGAAAAATTATGTAGAGGAGAAGGAAAAAAGAAGAAGAAGAGACATATGGGCTGATGTATAAATCGTGCCAAGCCTGGTACAATCTAACCTGAAGTCTCCCGTATAAACCGTACACCTGTACAAGAATTCCACTCCAAACTGTATCCCTGTAATCTGTCCGTATCTCATTAAACTGGCGAAAGGAAGAATTCACGCTCTCTGCAAATAAAAGAAACCACAGATGAAAGCATGTTTCCATGTAAACTTGATTCTTTTTCCATCAGTGATTCTCAAGCGATATATCACGCTCTATTATTTACCACCAAAAGTTACAATTGCTGCTGCTGCTGCTTGTTCTGCCTCGTTTCATTATCACCGTGTGCCATGCCGATAAGCATTTAGCAATCTCACACGATCATCACAGTCGTGGATCAGCTCTGTGGTTTGGTCTCGATGTTGCCACGTGGCCAAGCCATCCAGACATTTAACTCTCTGCTTTTCCCTTGTCATCTCCCCCCTCATCTTGTCAGTTGTCACCAAGTTCTCCAGTTTATTTCTTCTCATTACTTTCCTAAAAATCTTGACCGTCCACATATAATTTCTCTAATCAGTTTACGGTTTCCTTTGTTTCTAATAGGACTTGCTCGTTGCTTTTCTGTATGTCTATGGTATCCCCAGAAACCACATTTCCACTGCATTGTGTAAAAAAGTTAGTTGCATATCAATGTTACATGACGCCGCAGTCAACCCTAGCATGTTTTAGCTGTTTGTGATTTCTTGGCAAGTTTACGTTAAGCAGTTTGCCATTGCTTTCTAAACGACCAGAACTCATACCACTGAATGAAAACCAGCGCAAGGGGGGTCTGCTTCCAAATCGCCCGCAGCGGTATTGCGAATGCTGTGTGCGGGATTACGAACTGCCTTGTTCAGACTCTCTCAGTTAGTGTCTTTAATAAAAGCAGTAGTTAGGTCCAGCTTCATGACATCACTGTACAGCTGTAGGTGAAGTGCCGTGATTGAGAGGTTTACTGTGTTCTCGCTTATACTTCCTATTACTCTTGCAACGAGGCAGTGGGTTCATTCCAATAGCCGGTCTGTTGAAAAGCAATGGAAACTAAACACAATGGCACATACAAACGCAGGACGTAGCATCAACCCCAGACAATTTTACGTTTAGTATTTTCCATCCTTTTCTGAACGAGAAGTCAACTTGTAAATCCAAGTCAATGCCGGTGTATGGGGATGAACTCCCTACCTCGACAACAGCGCACCGGACACATCGACTTTTATGGCAAACTATTAAGAGAAAACTTGCCTAGAAAATCAACCTGCGGTTGATGGCATGAAAAGGACAAGCTACATTTTGTAAAGTTGGCTAATGGCCAGTTTGTTGGTTCCACCTAATATCTATGCATTCTTGTTTGTTCTTTCCGTATCTCTGATTTTGTAACTTCTGATACGCACGGCTAGCGAATCCATTGCGTGGTCCGAAGTCAAAAGCAAAAGCTTACCGAGTGGATGTCTCCCGCAGTCTGACCGTTCCTGGTGTTTGCTTGAGCGACCAGTGGCAAGCGAGATGCCCAACACATGGAAGTGAGGAACTAAAGCAGCCATGAGCAGGACGTCGCAACTCCTTGGGTGAGCCCTGTCTCAGAGCAATATGTGCTGGCTCTGCAATTATGGAAGCCTCTTTGGATAGCCTTGGATAGGCCCATGGTCTGCCTCTGCCTTCCCTTGAGGGTTAAACGTGATGTCGATGATCGTTCTATCTTGACCAGCTGAGATGTGGGTGACATCACAAAAATAAGTCTAACGTGCCTCGAAACCCGAGGAAGGCTAACCTCATTAAAAAATGCCCGCTGAAGTCGGAAGTGCCGTCCTACGGGTGGTAAACTAAAAATTGGCATTACGCATTTACGTCCGAGTGAAATGTCTCGTCCGAATGTCTCTCGTGCTAGGAACAGCTCTGACTACCTAGTTTCCGAATGCCGCTCTTGTTCGGAAAAGCTCTGACTAGGTAGTTTTCCGAATATCTGTCGTGCCTGGAACAGCTCTGACGGGCGCAACGACAAACACATGTCCGAAAACTCGCTGAGTGGATACCGTCTGCAGACCTGTCTGGTTTGTGCGGGAACGGCCCGGGGCGAACGAAATGCCCAATATATTGAAGTGAGGAATTAAAGCAGCCATGAGCAGGACGTGACGATTCCCTCGGTGAGTCCAGCACCAGAGCGTTATGTGTCGGCTCTGCAATTATGGAAGCCACCCAGGATGGCGGAAAATGCTGTGGACTATCCCTGCCTTCATTTGAGGGATGACCGTGCAGTCTTCGACTGTTCCAACTTGACCAGCTGGGAGGTGGACGGTACCACAAAAGTGAGAGTCTCCCAGGAATGCTAACCTGGTCAAAAATGCACTCTAAAAGTCGGATGTGTTGGCCTAAGGGTTTCGACCCAAGGGTGCCTAACCAGACACACCGCAATCACATCTGAAAAAAAACCACTCCGGATGAACGCAAAGAAGAAGAAGTAACTTCTGAATTTTATAACGCTAGCACAGCTCCCAATACTTTATATTCCTCCTATTTTTCCGCATGTAGCCTGTATTTCTAACTTCTAATTTGTCTAACCTCTATCTTTTTTCCAACCTTTATTATTTTCAGTCTTTTAATTTTTTCTAACTTCTATTTTTTTCTGACTTCTAATTTTCTAACCGGTAATTTATCAAAGTTCTAATTTTTCTCACTTTTAAATGTTTTCAGCTTCGAATGTTTCTAACTTGTGAATTTTTCTAGCAAGGGATGGAAACCTCGAACCGCGCGGATAGTATCATGAGCACCGTTGGGCGAGCTGTTGGTGCTTGGCAAGGCAGGTATGGCCAGGGCCCTTTGGGATGGTGTGTATAGTGTGGGAAAACAGATAAATCAACATTGTCTGTAGAGAGAAGAAGAAGTGGTTAAAGTGCAAGATGATAGACTTAACTGTACCGGGTTTTATTCCACATGGCTCGGTCTCTTTCCGCAGGGCGTACTACCAAAAGTCTCGCACAAATCATGAACTCTGTAGCTCCAGGAGTCTCAACGAAAATTACACTCGTGAAACGAACGATGTAGGCAGGAATTGAACCCAAAACTTTCGACGCGCGAGGCAGGAGACTTAAACGTGTCGCCACGGAGACTCAAAACCTATAGAACAGAGAATGCAGGGGCAGGGAGTGACCACAGGATCTGGCCGACAGTCAGTTCTCCGAGGCTAGGTCAAATGGTTTCATAATCAGACGGCAACTGGCACCATCAGTATTGGGACTCTTCGCTGGCTGGTGAAGATTGTGTTGTATATTCTCTCGCTTTGAACTCAAGCGTATTCCATACACGTACAACTACTTCTAGTGCACTGGACTGATTATTGCGTGTGGATTAGCTCTCCCTATTACCATTGTCCCCTCGCCATGAGGCGAACCCACTCCGACTTGTAATTTATGTGCCCAAGTCAAGGACGAGAAGTCAACATTTTAGTCCATCTAACCTGTGTAGAGGCTGGACCCGCTACCTCGGCATCAGCACACAGAACGAGTAAGAACGAGCGCTCTTATCCATTCGGCCACGCTGAACTCAGCTGTAGAAGACGAGGACTGAGCACGTATAGGAATGCCCGGAGTGCTGCGCTGTCGGTTCTTCTCTCAACTTAGGAAGTCTATCAAACAGCACAGTTTGGGATTTCCCCCAAATCAGTTCAATGTACACACACGTCTGTGAGCACATCTGGTTTGTGTTACAGCTCTCTTTCTGTGCAAGATGTTTACCTATTATCCCTCCCACCCCATTGCCAGCTATTTCTTTTTTGTTTTCTTTCTTCCCGGGTTATATTTTTGTAAACTAATATTTTGGAGATTATATTTTCTTTGTTCAACTTCCTGTTTAAATTTCACTTTCTCTTTGTGCTCTCTCGCAACAACCCATACTTTTCTAAGAACTGTTTCATTTCTTTATGTTTCAGTACTTCTCTACTCGGGAACCATATATAGTGCATATGCTAACGCACTTACCTGCCACTCTGGTAGCTATTTGTTCGATTCCTCTCCGAAGCGAGTGCTTTAAAGAACTGACCAGGGCTTCGAGATTAATGTATAACCGGCATTTTGTTTTTTATAACCGGCATTTTGTTTTTTATAACCGCCATTTTGTTTTTTTATAACCGGCATTTTGTTTGTTTTTTATAACCGGCATTTTGTTTTTTATAATCAGCATTTTGTTTTTTATAATCGGCATTTTGATTTTTATAACCGGCATTTTGTTTTTTATAAACGGCATTTTGTTTTTTTATAACCGGCATTTTGTTTTTTATAACCGACAATTTGTTTTTTATAACCGGCATTTTGTTTTTAATGTTTTGTTTCCTTCGCTTGCTTTGAACTCAGTTGTAGTCCATGCACGTTCTACTATTTCTGGTGATTTTGCGTGTCAATTAGATTTCCCTACTACCAGTTTCCCTCGCCACCAGAAAAGCCCTCTCTGACTTCAGAGGTAATTGTTATTTACGTCTCCAAGTCAAGGATGAGGAGCCAACATTTTAGTCAAGCGGACCGATATAGAGGTGTAACCTCTATATCTACTGTTATTGCTGTTGTTCTTGGTGTTGTTGTTCTTGCTGCTGTTCTGATGTTCTTGTTGTTGATGCTATTGTAGCAGTTATTGTTGCTATTGTAGCAGTTATTGTTGCTATTGTAGCAGTTATTGTTTTTTTTTTTTGGGGGGGGGGGGGAGGTGGGGGTGTAAATTATTGTAGTTGGTGTTATTGCTGCTGTTATTTATAAGGTTAGTTTAGAAGTAGATGTTATTGTTGCTGTTGATTTTATTGTTGCTGTGCCGTTTGCCTCGCGCTCCGAAGGTTGTGGTTTCGATTCCGGGCTACGTTTTCTGTTTACAAGTGCATTTTTCTCGGAGACTCCTGGAGATCGTCGCTGGAGCTACGGAGTTCATGCTTTGTACGACGCTTTCCGCGCTGCGGAAAGAGACTGAACCATATGGGATAACAATCCGGTGCAATGAAGTCGACCCTGTCGACTTTTAAACGACTTTTTTTTTTAAATGTTGTTGTTGCTCTTTTGTTTTTGTTACTATTGTTATTGTTGTTGTGTTGCTACCGCTGTGATCTTTGGATTCGAGTAATTCACATTTACACAGCATGGTTGTGAGCTCTGCAAACGGTGAGTGCTAGACCTGGGTGCTGACTGTCTACCGTCATCATGGTAAAATTCCTGTTGATATCATGCAGTCTCGCAACGAGCAAATTTGATAGTCCTCGGCGTGCTTCACGCCCAGGTTAGTCAGATTAGTGTCTGCCCAGGAGGTTCCACAGACTAGTGTGGTCCCACATACTAATGTCTGCCTAGGATGTCCCACTGACTAGTGTCTGTCCAGGATGTCCCACAGACTAGTGTCTGCCTAGGATGTCCCATAGACTAGTGGCTGCCCAGGATGTCCCACAGACTAGTGTCTGTCCAGGATGTCCCACAGACTAGTGTCTGCCCAGGATGTCCCATAGACTAGTGGCTGACCAGGATGTCCCACAGACTAGTGTCTGCCCAGGATGTCACACAGGCTAGTGTCTGTCCAGGATGTCCCATAGACTAGTGTCTGTCCAGGATGTCCAATAGACTAGTGGCTGCCCAGGATGTCCCACAGACTAGTGTTTGCCCAGGATGTCCCACAGACTAGTGTTTGCCCAGATTGTCCCACAGACTAGTGTTTGCCCAGGATGTCCCATAGACTAGTGGCTGCCCAGGATGTCCCACAGACTAGTGTTTGCCCAGGATGTCCCACAGACTAGTGTCTGCCCAAAATGTCCCATAGACAAATGCCTACCAAGAATGTGCCGCAGGCTAATGCCTGCCCAGTAAGTCCCACGTGGAGTTGAAGCGAGGTCTTGGTATGAACCCCGACCCTGCCACACCCGCCACTCTGTATCCATGTAATATAAGTAAAGGACCCTCTTACACGCCTTATGGCGCTGTCACAGAATGATGATAGTTTAGTGATTCCCAGATAAAATTAAATGTAACATTTAATGGCAATATAGGAGAAGGGTTAACAATCGAGTCGTTCAATCTGAGAGAAGGATAAATGGAAGGTTATTGACCGATTAACAGGGACAGGTGCTCACAGAGGTCAGTGACTACCGATCGTATCGGCCGACAAGAGGGAGACACGAATACATCGGAACGGGGAACACGAAGACTGTGTAATCTCTTTGAAGTGCGACGAGCAATGAACGAAGAAAGCGATCAACGGGGTCGGATGCTTTGAAGTATTAGCGTACGGGGAACCCGGGAAACAACGTAAGCACGGAAAGAAACGAGCAACTGACCACTACGTGATTTCACCGCCTTTTGATGTGCAGGATACGTCAAGAGACGAGTGTTGATTGTAGATCAAACAATCAACGGGAGACTTGGACACTCGGTATAAATTGGTAGAAAAGTGGTTTTATATTTAGTGTGCTATCAACCTGGACGGAAAGCTGGATTTATGTGTCCTGTAAATGAAAAGAAATATCCTCCCTTACAATGGGATAGAGTGCTTATGTGCGGATTAATTTCGATTCGGGGACTTACATTAATTCTAGATATATAAGGTAAAACTAATATTAGAGTAATATTAGCATAGGGAAATATGTGTTTGTGCTTAGGGTTTACTATTGCTTTCCATTTAGTGAATAGTTTAGACTTTAGTGAATTCTGCTGTTTATGTCAGAGTATTCTTTCGGAAGCTTTTTCATTACGGCGGGAGAAAGACACTCACATAAACAGTAATATGAAGCAGACTTAAATCACCTGATTTAATGTTTATTACCCAGGTTCCACTACACCGCCTGACATATCAAAGAAGATAGAACAGTACGTCTCTTGTACAGAGAAAGCAGTGTTGATAATAAAGGAAAGAACTTTCACTTTAATCAGGCACTTCACAGGTGCAGTGAAAGTATGTCACTATAGCAAATTCAACCTAAACAGTCAATAAGAGTGGGTGACATAACGAATGGCAAGAAACAGGTTTTGGTGAACCTTAGTGAAAGAACTTTACGTTATAAAAGCAGAGTAATAGGGAAAAATATATTGCAATTAGGTAATCACCTAAAAGAAACATTGAAGAACACGAGGACATTTACCATAGAAATAGACATTTATATACATTGGTGATGTGTATTCAGTGGTGGAATATACTACCTTCCAAAACAGGACATATCTGAACTTCAGTGACTTACCTTTATTGGATTATATTTCTGATGATAAGACAGTGACAATTGTTTTTTCAAGAATTGGATTAAGTCAAGACTCAAGCTGAACGGAACATCCAGGGTGAGAAAGTTCCAATTCTATGTGTGATGTCCGATGTTTTGGCCGTTTGAATATGCTAGAGAAGATACGAAGACTAACGTCTAAAAGTCCTATCTTGCACTCACATTAGCAGACACTAACAACTACAGATACACATTCAATACATACAACTGACATAGTTTTCAACAATAAACAGGTTATTAATTGTTGGAGGAAACTGTTGTCAGGGTATGTGATGAAGGAGAGAGAGAGAGAGAGAAAGAGAGAGATATAGTGTATGAAAGACGGAAGGGAGGAGTGTAGACAAAAGTCATTCAATACTCCCAATAGTAGAAGGATATTAAAGATGTGCTTGTCGAGTCCACTTTTCTCCAGGGACGATAAGTCACAGGCGCATTGGGCATATGGTGCTAGACCCACAGTTTATAGAGAAATGGGCACTTGGTGGACGATGTGATTAGTATGACGACGACCACAATTACTTTATAAGAAATATCCTGGGACCCACTTTACTCTGGGTCGACTTGGGAGCCCACAACATTTGCCCCGATGCTGATTCGAACCATTGACCATAGGGCCGGTAGGCGAGTATCTCTCCGTAACGCTAACACGACTCCTATATTTTACTCTGGAAGTATGGCATAAGACCTCCAGCATGAGAATGAAGGTGAAAGTAGTCACAGCGGCGTTCCGTTGGTTAGAGGAGACCACTGCAACACACACTGTCTTCATCACGGACTCAAGGAGTATGCTTAGTAAGGTGGAGAAAGGAATGTTTTGTGTGGAATGGCTCACCTCTCTTCAGAGATTGTGACAATTGTGTGCATATTTTGCCTGGCCATGCGAGAGTGCGGGGGAATGAACAGGCTGATAGTCTGGCAGGGAATGTACCTCTTGCTGGGAGATTACTTATAAACAAGGGGGAGGTGGTCGTGCACCTGTGGGATCTGGTGGAGAAGGTGGGAGGAACAGATTGAGAACCCGTATGTGGACAGAATGAGATTGCGAGGGATAGGCAGGGGCTCTGGTAGAATCTCAAAACTGAGAGAGAAGACCAGGAGAACTTTCAATCAGATAGCGGTAGGAACAATTTGTAGTTTGACTCTTCGCTGGCTGTTGAACGACGGAACGGAGCGCGTATGGGAATGTCCTAATTGCAGCGATGTAAGCTCTTAGCTCAAATCAACTCAACTCTGATTTTATTGGATTGGATTGCAGTCAAGAATTGACATCTCAGCACTCGGAACATTTCCATATGTGCTCCGTCCTCATCTTCAATAATCAGCGAAGAGTCCCAATACTAATGTAAGCAGTTGCACTATGATTACGTGTCCGTCTGGCCTTTCCTCGGAGTATTGAGTGTCGGCCAGATTCTCTGGTCACTCCCGGCCGCACCATTCTCTCCACGCGTGACGGGCCTGTCACGACCAAGTGTCTAAGGGCTTACAACAAACATGTGCCCCTCCCCGCCCCTCCCTCCCCCCAATAATCAAACATGAAAGATCTACGACTGAGACTGCCCAACGATAATATTCAACACAGCAGTCACGCAACATTCCATCGGCAAGGCTTCAATAGACAACTGAATATACATCACAAGCCATCAGATCGGGATGAAGTCCGTCTCTATTATTCAAATCTACAATCGTATAAAGTCGTTAATATTCAAGCTGCTCATGATAATGATTATTCCAGCTGTACATATCTCCTGCCGCCATTCATAGCATGCGGTAGTCCTCAATTATCCCTTGAAATTTTGCTGGTATCTTTGTAATCTCTCCGCCACAAACTTGCACTTACCTCCTCTCTGGTGTATAATTGCTCTGAATCCCTGCTTGAAACAGCCCCGCATATAGCGGATGCCATGTGGCTACCCAATCTTCCGGTCCCCAACATGGCGGATAGGCATTTCAACCGTTAAGCCCCTGGAGTTTTTATGCTTCTGGCTACGGTTTGAAGTCGCACTTTCCTCATGTTAGGCTGTTAGTGCATGGTTCCGTTGCCCTGCTACCGAGCTGAGTGCGTGGCGCGACACTGTGAGCTGTGAATTTCGTTTGGAATGTTCTGTTTGTTGTTTTACATCTGTCCGCGGTTGTTGTAGCGTGACCTGCATGTTCGGAACGATGGCGGTCGGCCTGTCGCTATGAATTGACTGGATTACTTTTTCGGTTCGCGAGTGCATTTTCCCCGGAGACTCCTGGGGGTCATCGCTGGAGCTACGGTGTTCGTGCTTTGTGCGATGCTTTCAGCGGGTTGCCCTGCAATAGGGGACAGAGCCATATGGAATCAATCCCGAGGAAATGAAGTCGATCCTCTCGACTGTTAATGCAGTAATGTGTGGCTGCTGGTTTTCTAGTGACTGCAGCTTCCATTGACGATGAACTGTATTTTCCGTGGAGGACTTTTGTGTTGGCATTCTGACGGCGGCATTACTCGCAGTGTACCTGTGCGGGCTGTTAGCTTGTCGAGACTCCTGTATATTCCACTTTTCACATAGGGCAGTGAGGAGCATCTTGAGTGATATTTACTGGCACAGGAACGGAGCATAATGGGCACGACACGTTGCCGTGACTAACTAACTAACTAAGTAACTACCCAAATAATTTTACTAAGCCGGTCGGTTCCTCCAATGAACCGCCGCATATCTCTTTTAGAAGCTATAGCTGGACTCCATTATGCTAGGCCGGCCGGTCCACCCACGAATCGCCGCCTACCTCTTGCGGAGGTTCTAGTTCGACTAATGTACCTTACAACAAAACGTCATTAGATAACCATACGTCACGCACGGACAATATTGGTGCAGTATAGTGCAACTACAATTCGAGTCGTTGCAAACACTAGGCTATGATGATTTATCTGTTCATCCACACTATACATATATTTTATTCTATTATGCCATACCGTTCTATTATTTCATATCAGGATAATACTCTGTTGTACTCTAGCACGTACTCCTGTCTGCATGGCAGTCATGTGTTTGAATGTCTATTGGAGAGGAAGGGTTGAACGAGGAGCGCGTAAACTCGTGATATTGACAACATCATCCAGCCAGTGTTGACTGGTCTGTAAAACCACGGCGCTGACACCCACACAGCATTTTAAAAGGCAAGAGGGTCGACTTCATTACACCGGGTTTGATCCCATATGGCTTGGTTTCTTTCCGCAGGAGGGCCTGCAAAAGCATTGCGTAGAGCAGAAACTCCGCAGCTCCAGGACGATCCCCTGGAGTCTTCGAGAAAATTGCACTCGTGAACCGGATGCGTAAGCCAGAATCGAACTCACAACCTTCGGAGTGTGAGGCAGGCGGGGTAAGCACTTCGCCACAGGGACCCCCAGTTCTTAGTCCATCGACCTCAAGGCGTATACAAGTGTCCTGTGTTACTAGCTGTTTCCCTTTACAGTTGGACTCTATCGTTTCCAAGTTCTATAGAGTGTGCCTCCCCATATCTACACAAGTCATACCCCCTGAGTATATTTTGTTCCAGTTGTGGCAAAACATTACATGTTTCGCCACAACTCATATAAGTTTAGTATAGCATGGTATTTAAAGTATAAATTATATAACGTATATACATAGCTGTTATGTCCGCGACTCAATAAACTGTCCACCCTTGTACTGTACATCTATCTATACAAATAAATACACCACAAGTTCCACATTTGAAGTTTACAAAATATAAGCCATGGGAAATAACTGGGATATTACAAGGAGAACGTCTTAAGTTTCTTACTTCCCTTGTCAAGGAATAACTTGAAGTACAACAGTGTCATCTTAATATCTGGGGCGTTAGCGAAGTTGGTAGAGAACTGCGCTGATAATGAACGAGGGTTCGACTTATAGGCTCGACACCTGCTAACTGAAGGAAAGAGTGGCCACCTATCTTCCATGCATTCAGGCCCACACAATGAGATGGCTCTATCACATCATAAACCCAGTGTAGGAAATATGTTTTGGGAAAACATACTTACAAATTGTAAAACGTCGTATCCTATTATACCTAACCGCAGATGTGAAGCTCCAGTACTGGTGTTGCAGACACCCCTACCCCCTGCTTCCTGAATTTGGGCAGGGGGAGTAGAACTCTGCAACTCATTATCCACTGAGATGGTGCTTCGGTAACGCGTAGGGTTAAAAGTCTCTACACCAACTTCACTCCGATAGGTACAATCTCCAGTGAGGGCTCCGACTACCTGGATGCCAATGTAATGTACTTAAGAGTGAACATTCAGTCTTTCGTAGGTTTCAGCAGAGAACCAACCAGCCAACCAACCAATCAACCAGCCATCCAATCATCATCGTTGCTATCATGTTGCCTGCCGATAAGTGTGGGCGGTCATGGTTCGCTACTCCAACCGATCACTAGAATCGTGGATCAGCTCTATGTTCTTGTCCCGTCATGTGGCCAAGCCATCCAGATATTTACCTGTCTGCCTTCCCTAGCTCTTTTCCCTAAAGTTTTGCCAATTGTCACTAAGTTTTGAAATGTATTCATTCCCATAGCGTCCCCGAGGAATATAGACTTAATCAATCAACAAAGCAACTGTTGTCCGTAAAGTCACCTTCATCTTCATCCCGGGACATGCGGGAGTCGAGGGAAATGAACGAGCTGACAAACTGGCTGGCTCTGTACCCCCTGTAGATGGCCAGCCAATGGATCGTGCCGATGTTATTAACGTCCTTAAAGATATGGCGAGAACAGAGGATTTTTACGTCAGTGATTCCACATCGCTGTCCAGGATGAAATACCTGGGAGTAAGAATCGGCACAGCCAGACGCGAGAGGTACATCGGGAAAACAAAGCGCCTCGTCAACCAACACAGAACTGGCACTATTAGCCACCGGACGCTGATGCATATGCTGGGGGGAGGATCTGAGCACCTATGGACATGTCCGGAGTGCAATGAAGATACCCCAACTGATAACTGATAACTGATAACGGAACTGAACTGAATCAACAAAGCAACAACAAAACATACTATTTAAACAAATAAATAATACATAAATGATAAGGACCCTTACACACGCATAGAGGGGTTTTGTTTATATGCTGCGATCCCTGTCATTTTATAGATGAGTCAGAACGTGAAGGGTCATGAGTCAAATCGTGAGAGGTCAAGAGGTCAACATCAGACTGGCCACATTTACTTCCCAAAATATCTCCACGCAAACATTAAAAACTGATTTTAACATTGTACAGGGTGTATTTTTAATGAATGTGCAGTGTTTGATAATATTGCCGTTACAAGTTTTGTATTCACACTCTGCAAAGTTCATGCAACATAATACGTAAATACAAAACTTGGACCGGCAATATTTTCAAACACTGCACAATCATTACAAATAAACCCTGTATTTCAGCACATTAGTTCAACTCACTCTATTCAATTAGTATTTTAACGTATTACATGCTACCACATTGTTATAACTCACTCTATTGTAGTAGTATTATAATATATTACATTCTATCACATTATTACAACTCACTCTATTCAAGTAATATTTTAACATATTACATTCTACCACATTGTTACAACTCACTCTGTTGTAGTAGTATTTAAACATAGACATTCCATCACATTGTCATAACTCGCTCTATTCTAGTAGTATTTTAACATATTGCATTCTACCATATTACATTCTACCACATTGTTACAAGGAATTATATTCCAGTAGTATTTTAACATTGTATTTCAGCACATTGATACAATTCACTCTATTGTAGTAGTATTTTAACATATTACATTCTACCACATTGTTACAACTCACTCTATTCTAGTAGTATATTAACATTCTGCATGCTATCACATTGTTACAACTCACATTGTAGTAGTTTTGTAGTACATATTACATTTTACCATATTGTTAAAATTAAATCAATTGTAGCAAAATTTTAAAATACTGTATCTGAGAATATTGGTACAACTTCCGGTGGCCAGCATAGCGGTTAGGCGTTGAACCGTTAAGGCCTGTGGCGTGTTTATGCTTGCAGCTACGGTTTGCAATTGCATTTTCCTCATGTTGGACTGATAGTACATGGTTCCGTCGCTCTGCTAGTAAGTGACTGCATGGGCGACACCGTGAACTGTGAAATTCGCGTGGAATGCTTTTACATCTGCCTGTACAGTGAACTGCATGTTCGTAACAATGGCTACCGGTGGTTTCTGAATTGAATGTTTTGCCCTTTCGGTTCACGAGTGAATGTTTCGGGAGACTCCTGGGAGTCGGCGCTGAAGCTGCGGAGTTCGTGCTTTGTGCGACCCTTTCGGCGGGTCGCCCTGCGGTAAAAGGCCGAGCCATGTGAGAAAACCCGAGTCAATGAAGTCTTCCTGGTGACTGCCGAGTCCATCGACGATGAACTGTGTGGTATTCGTGGATGAATTTTGTGTTGACATTCTGACGGCGGCATTATTCACAGTGTACATGTGCGGGCTGTTGGATTGCCGAGACTTCTGTCTATTCCACTTTTCACATTGGACAGTGTGGAGCATTTTGTGTGATATTCGCTGGCACGAGAATGGAGCATAATGGGGACGACCCGTTGCCGTGAAGTTGGAACCTCGACTAACTAACTAACTAACATTGTTACAACTCACACTGTTGTAGCAGTATTTTAAACATATTACTTCTACGACACTGTTACAACTCACTCTATTGTAATAGTATTATAATATATTACATTCTACCAAATTATTACAACTCACTCTATTCTAGTAGTATTTAAACATAGTACATTCCATCACATTGTCACAGCTCACTCTATTCTAGTAGTATTTTAACATATTACATTCTACCATATTACATTCTACCACATTGTTACAACGAATTCTATTCCAGAAGTATATTAACATTGTATTTCGGCACATTGATACAATTCACTCTATTGTAGTAGTATTTTAACATATTACATTCTACCACATTGTTACAACTCACTCTGTAGAAGTATTGTAGTACATATTACATTTTACCATATTGTTACAATTCACTCAATTGTAGCAGTATTTTAACATACTGTATCTCAGAACATTGTTACAACTCACACTGTTGTAGTAGTATTTTAGCATATTACTTCTACGATACTGTTACAACTCACTCTATTGTTTGCAGTATTTTAACATATTGTATTTCAGAATATTGTTACAAATCACTCTATTGTAGTTGTATTTTAACATATTGCATGTTATCACATTGTTACATCTCACTTTATAGTAGTAGTATTTTAATATATTGTATCCTAGCACATTGTTACAACTCACATCAATTAAATCAGTATTTTAACACATTACTTCCAACAAATCATTATATACACAGGCTCCATCACAGTTGTTACATTAACCCCTGCCATCCCTGATAATTTGTGGTTTTTGACAGACAGTGGTTTCTGGGTTACATTTTCACCAGAAGCATGATTGTTTTGTTATAAATGAGTGCCATACAATGTTCCGAATGTTCTAGAAATTGTCTACGTAGAAAAGACTTCCAGGAAGGGAACTGGGTAACCCACCTCTTATATCATTGCCTGATTCACGCCCCAACAACAGTATCTGCCATGACACCACCTTCAAATGAGACAGCAAGAAATAATGCCAACAACAGGACTGTGGTTTGTATCTACATTTTCTTGTTTGTAAATTCTAAGTATAAGTTTATATATAATAATTCACAAATAAACACATGTATTGTTTGACGCTCATGGAACTAGAAGAAAAAAGTAGAGACTAGAGGACACACTAGACAACATAACAATTTAAAGCTATAGTTATCGACCGTGATTCGAACCTGTCACCTCCAAATGACGACAGCGCCACTCCGCAGGAACAAGTGTACTTCGACGCATGACCAGCTATACACCTCTAGGCTTACTGTCGTCACTTAGAGGTGAAAGGTTCGGATCTCGGTCGGTAACTAAAGCTTTCAATTTTTATGTTGCCTGGTGCATCATTTAGTCTCTACTTCATTCTACTAACTACTTCTATGAGCGCCAAAAATACATGTGTTTATTTATCAACTATCTTCTTGACCTCAACGATTTCCCCAATTGATATATATGCATGAGACGTAATCAATTGAAACCCCTCCCTGCAGCTTCACGCCAACGCAGACACCACCACTGCGTGACCAAATGATTCAAAGAGCAGCCAGTCTTTTCCCATGGACGATATCGTTCGTCTTCCTTAGCAGTGGGATTAGTGTTTGAATACTATGGCGAATTCTTGTGACGATCCCAGTTGCGTCCTTGCTTCACTACAGTTGCTTGTTTCAATCTGCCACACCTGCTGATGCACCTTTCATGCGTTGTAATAAAACACATGGGGCGGGGTTCATTTGATCACGACTCGTTGTATCCACATCGTAATTGATTCTAGACTTTGGAGGTGAACTTGTCATCATCTTTATCCGCCAATGGTGATTCGTACTGGTCTTCATTTGCCGAATCTTCTTCGAGGATGCGAATCTGGGGATAGAATCAAAACTGTTATCAAGATGGGTTCAAAAAGTCAGCAAGGCTGAATGGATAAGTGCGCTCGCTTATAAACTTCCGATGTGATGATGCCGAGATAGCGGGATTAACCTCTACAATTGTCAATGGGACTAAAATGTTAACTTCTCGTCCTTGAATTGGGGACTTAAATTACAAGTACATCAGAAGTCGGAGTGGGTGTGCCTGATGGCAAGGGATACTGGTAATAGTTAGCCCATACGCAAAGATCAGCCCAGTGCACTAAAAGTATTAGCAGTTGTGTGGACAACGCTTGGGTTCAAAGCGAGCGAACATTTAAAACATGAGTTCATGTGGATTGTGAGAATTAGTTTCATTGCATAGTGATTCTTGCAAAAATGTCTGTCTCAGTTCACAGATTACATTGTACTGCCATTCTTGCAAACATGTCTGTCTCCGTTCACAGATCACAGTGTACTGGCATTCTTACATACATGTCTGTCTCCGTTCACAGATCACAGTGTACTGACATTCTTGCAAACATGTCTGTCTCCGTTCACAGATCACAGTGTACTGACATTCTTGCAAACATGTCTGTCTCCGTTCACAGATCACAGTGTACTGACATTCTTGCAAACATGTCTGTCTCCGTTCACAGATCACAGTGTACTGACATTCTTACATACATGTCTGTCTCCGTTCACAGATCACAGTGTACTGACATTCTTACATACATGTCTGTCTCCGTTCACAGATCACAGTGTACTGACATTCTTACATACATGTCTGTCTCCGTTCACAGATCACAGTGTACTGACATTCTTACATACATGTCTGTCTCCGTTCACAGATCACAGTGTACTGACATTCTTACATACATGTCTGTCTCCGTTCACAGATCACAGTGTACTGACATTCTTACATACATGTCTGTCTCCGTTCACAGATCACAGTGTACTGACATTCTTACATACATGTCTGTCTCCGTTCACAGATCACAGTGTACTGACATTCTTACATACATGTCTGTCTCCGTTCACAGATCACAGTGTACTGACATTCTTACATACATGTCTGTCTCCGTTCACAGATCACAGTGTACTGACATTCTTACATACATGTCTGTCTCCGTTCACAGATCACAGTGTACTGACATTCTTACATACATGTCTGTCTCCGTTCACAGATCACAGTGTACTGACATTCTTACATACATGTCTGTCTCCGTTCACAGATCACAGTGTACTGACATTCTTACATACATGTCTGTCTCCGTTCACAGATCACAGTGTACTGACATTCTTGCAAACATGTCTGTCTCCGTTCACAGATCACAGTGTACTGACATTCTTACATACATGTCTGTCTCCGTTCACAGATCACAGTGTACTGACATTCTTACATACATGTCTGTCTCCGTTCACAGATCACAGTGTACTGGCATTCTTACATACATGGCTGTCTCCGTTCACAGATCACAGTGTACTGACATTCTTGCAAACATGTCTGTCTCCGTTCACAGATCACAGTGTACTGACATTCTTGCAAACATGTCTGTCTCCGTTCACAGATCACAGTGTACTGACATTCTTGCAAACATGTCTGTCTCCGTTCACAGATCACAGTGTACTGACATTCTTGCAAACATGTCTGTCTCCGTTCACAGATCACAGTGTACTGACATTCTTACATACATGTCTGTCTCCGTTCACAGATCACAGTGTACTGACATTCTTACATACATGTCTGTCTCCGTTCACAGATCACAGTGTACTGGCATTCTTACATACATGGCTGTCTCCGTTCACAGATCACAGTGTACTGACATTCTTGCAAACATGTCTGTCTCCGTTCACAGATCACAGTGTACTGACATTCTTACATACATGTCTGTCTCCGTTCACAGATCACAGTGTACTGACATTCTTACATACATGTCTGTCTCCGTTCACAGATCACAGTGTACTGACATTCTTGCAAACATGTCTGTCTCCGTTCACAGATCACAGTGTACTGACATTCTTACATACATGTCTGTCTCCGTTCACAGATCACAGTGTACTGACATTCTTACATACATGTCTGTCTCCGTTCACAGATCACAGTGTACTGACATTCTTACATACATGTCTGTCTCCGTTCACAGATCACATTGTATAGCGATTCTTGCATAAATGACTGTCTGTGTTCACAGATCACATTGTAAAGCAATTCTTGCATAAATGACTGTCTCTGTTCACAGATTACATTGGGAAGCGATTCTTCCATAAATGACTGTCTCTGTTCACAGATCACATTGTATAGCGAATCTTGCATAAATGATTGTCTCTGTTCACAGATCACATTGTATAGCGATTCTTGCATAAATGACTGTCTCTGTTCACAGATTACATTGTATAGCGATTCTTCGTTAACTTTTAAAAAAATCACAAAAGAGGATAAAGAAAACATTCGTTGTAGCAGTACAGCCACTGACTCTGAGATAAGTAACAACATTGTGTTTTCATATTTTCATTTTCTGTTCATTGCTATCATTTTATCATCCTTTTCTTCTTCTCATCCCGTCCTTCTGTAGTCATCGAAGGATCTTCTCCTGTACTATATGTTGTGTTTCGTGCATGTATTTGTTTGCTGATGAAGGCTAGTCGCCGCAACGTCATGTATGTATCGTAATTTTGTTCTATAAAGCTGCATTACTTTGTGTTATTTTATATTGTTTATACTTCTTCCATAAATGACTGTCTCTGTTCACAGATCACATTGTATAGCGATTCTTCCATAAATGACTGTCTCTGTTCACAGATCACATTGTACAGCGATTCTTCCATAAATGACTGTCTCTGTTCACAGATCACATTGTACAGCGATTCTTCCATAAATGACTGTCTCTGTTCATAGATGACATTGTATAGCGATTCTTGCATAAATGACTGTCTCTGTTCACAGATCACACAGAATAATTTCAGTACAGTATATGAACACTTGTGTAGTGGTGAGGATTCCTATGTGTATATATCGGTATCATATATATTATAAATATTGTTTTCTGCACCATCGCCATCACTATCATCATTTGTCCTCGCAAATGGAACGTTAATTAATGTCTCTACAGATATCGGTTGGTTGAGTTCTAAATCAATTCTACCGTACTTTTCACTCTCCATAATCAATTTCTCTAAACCCATCCCCCATTTCTCCATCATCATCTTCGTGTGTCTAACCAGCTGGCGTGGGCGTTCATGTCTTTCCACCGATCACGGTCCTTTGTGCCCTGAATCAACTCTGCTGTTCTCATTCCTGCATGCCACTATCTCAGTCTCTCCATCATCATTTCTCCTGACCTGTCTCTGCCAATTTTCCCACTGATTTCCGGTTGTCACGATATTCTCAAATGCCTCTCTTCTCATGAATTGTCCATATACTTCCTAAAATTAATGTCTTCATACCCAAATATCCTCCAAAGAAAATTTTTAAGTTGCATGTCCTTCACAGGACGTAGCAGTCAACCCCAGCATTTACGCTGTTCGTGATTCCTGGGCAAATTTTACGTTCAGTAGTTTGCCATTGCTTTCTGAACGACCGGCTCCTATACCTTTTTCGAAAAAATCAGCATCGCCATGTTTCGAACCCGGGTATACGGGCTCACAAACCGCGTTCGCAAGCCCTTAGCCACAGAGACCGGCCAAAAGAAAGAAAACAAGAAAAATAAAGACAGTCCAAAGAAAGCAACAAGAAAATATATATACATGTTTACAAAATAAGACATGAGAATGTATTTCCCCCTAATAATGGGGCAATAAATAGGATGTCTAGCCACCTCTGACAAGTGCAGAGCTCTCGCTGGACAAGAGTGCACGTGGCAAAGGTTAAAACTCCCTCGGCAGTTTCAAATCAAAACCATTGAGCCAAAAAGGCCGATTCCCAGAATAGATTTCAGAACTTTGTAATTGACCAACAAATGGAAGATTTCTGTCACGCGTGACTCCCATAAGTATACATGTGGATCCCCACGCGAATTACGGAGTTTGCTCTGTGCAGAGATTCTCGTTTGTGTGATCTATAAGATGAGACTGGAGTACTTATGGAGATTACTGTGTACGCATTTTGAAATTGTTAATGATGAATATGGTGATGATAATGAACGAACGAACGAACGAACGAACGAACAGACTTTATTTTCAAAGGGTAACAAATTGGGCACGCAGGCCCGTCTTACATTCGGCCCTTCCAATCACTCATCTTTCTTTCATGAACAGTGCATAGGAAAAAAACATTGTCACATGAATTTTGTAAACATAAACAATGCATATGACTATGTTATAAGACACATCCACCACCCACCCACACATCCCCCATTCACTCCAACTCCTCCACCCAACCACACACACATACAATACATTCCCCCACCCATCCACCACATCCCTATACATCTCCCCACCCACACACACCTCTCATCCACCACACATCCCATCCACCCACACCCCAAACACACATACATTCAATAACCCACACATCCCCCACCTACACACATCTCCCCACCCACTCACATATCCTTTACCCGTCCCATTTCCCACCAACAATCACTCACCCAATATCCTCCTCCACCCACACACCTCCAACCACCCAACCAAACACACATTCCTCAGCCACACACACACATCTCCCCGTCAACTCACATATTCCGCACCTACCCACACACAAATCCCGCACTCACCCACATAATCTCCCATCTCCCCCAGCCCACTCACTTATCCCGAGCCCACACCTACAAACATCCCCCACCATCTCCTAACCTGCACACACTCACCCACCCACATATCCTCTACCCACCCACACATCCTCTACCCACCTATCCCCCAACCAAACATCCCTTAACCACACACCCTTACTCATATACAATCACCCACCCACACATCCTCTACCCAACCACACATCCTCCACCCAACCACACATCCTCCATCCACCCATTCCCCCAGCCACACATCCCTTAACCACACACCCTTACCCATATACACACACATCCCCACCCACGCACAATCTCCCCACCCATACAAACATCCCTCACACACATCCCCACCCACCAACACATTCCCCATTCACAAACACACACCTCCCATCCACGCACACACAACCCATACATTCATCCCCTCACACATCCCTAGACACACGTACTTATCCCTCAACCACTAACACCCACACGTCCCTTACCCACTCATCAACACATACACCTCCTATCTACCCACCCACACTCACACATCCCAACCACCCATCTAAGCAAACATCCCCCACCCTCACACACATCATTCACCCACCCACAAACCCAACCACACCTTCACTTACCCACACAAACATCATTTATCCACACCCAGCTCCCCTCCCACACAATACCACACCCACACACATCCCAAAGACACATCCCTCACCCACACACACATCTATCCACACATCTCCTACCCATCCACACATCCCCCAACTACAGTCACCCTCACTACCCACACATACATCCTCCATCCAGCCACACACACCCCCACCCAGCCAGACATATCCCCCACACACACACATCTCCAAATCCATCACCCACACTCATCACGCACCCCTCCCCCAACCCACACACATCCCCCACACACATTCACCCACACATCTCTCACCCACACACACTCCCCACCCATCCACCCAAACATCCCACACCCACATACACATCCTCAAACCCACAACCACCCCCACCTGCACACATCTCCCCACACCCACATCTCCCCACCCACACATATACCCCCACCCATCCCATAACCCACCATCAATCATCCACCAACATATCCTCCTCCACCCACTCACCCACAACCACCTAGACAAACACACATCCCCACTCACAAACACATCTCCCCATACACCCATACATCTTGCACGCACCTACACACAAATCCCCCACCCACCCACACAAACCCACCCCGCCCGCCCACCCACACACATCACGAATCCACCCACACACACATCCCCCGATCTCCCAACCTACTATTATGATCAAACTCCCACACTTTACACACACATACAGTGACGATTGTCGTGAGCATTGTCGCAAAATTGTAAAAAAAATGGAGAAAAATTGTACATATACATTTTGTAACTTAAAAATTAGTGATGCAATTCAACTCTCTCCCCCCCCCCCCTCTCTCTCTCTCTCTCTCTCTCTCTCTCTCTTTCTCTCTCACTCACTAGCGCTCTCACTCACATTACAGTAATGTTATATTATACATGATAAAATCAAGTGTCATACATACAAAATGATAATGTGAAAGATGAAAATACACAAAGAATATGGAATGGCATGTTACAGGACATGCGAGCACTGAATTCTCTCTCTCTCTCTCTCTCTCTCTCTCTCTCTCTCTCTCTCTCTCTCTCTCTCTCTCTCTCTCGCTCTCGCTCTCTCTCTCTCTCTTACATAGGCACACACACATTCCCCCCCCCACACACACACACATATCCCTCACATACACACCCATACATACATCCTCACATATAGACAAATACATGATGCCTCACATGATTACTGAAACTAATAAGAACAAACTCCTACACTTTACACACAATTTCGACACTGACGATTGTCGTGAGAATTCTCGCAATTGCAAGAAGTGGAGAATAAATTGTACATATACATTATGTAGCGTAAAAATTAGTGATGCAATTCAAATCTCTCTTTCTCTCTCTCTCTCTCTCTCTCTCTCTCTCTCTCTCTCTCTCTCTCTCTCTCTCTCTCTCTCTCTCTCTCTCTCTCTCTCTCTCTCTCTCTCTCTCTCTCTCTCTCTCTCTCACATCACAGTAATGTTATATTATACATGATAAAATCAAGTGGTATACAAAATGATAAGATGAGAATTAAAAGAAAAAAAATATGGAATGGCATGTTACAGGACAATCAGGTGGCATTAAACGATACCTCGTAATATGAAAGATGAGAATACATGAAAAATATGGAATAGCATGTTACATGACATGCGTGGGCTCAACTCTCTCTCTCTCTCTCTCTCTCTCTCTCTCTCTCTCTCTCTCTCTTCTCTCTCTCTCTCTCTCTCTGTCTCTCTCTCTCTTTACATACTCACACTCTCACACTCATTCACTCTCTCTCTCTCACTTACACTCACTAACTCTCTCACTTTCTTTACAGTAATTTACATGAATTAATTTTATGCATGTTAAAATCAAGTGCATCAAAATGATAATATGAAAAAAAAATGAGAATACACAAAACATATGGATCAGCATGTTAGATGACATGCATGCCCTCAACTCTCTCTCTCTCTCTCTCTCTCTCTCTCTCTCTCTCTCTCTCTCTCTCTCTCTCTCTCTCTTGTCTCTCACTCACATGTACATACACACACACACACATCATACCCACGCAATACACACACCTGCACACATCCATATACTTACTCACACGTACTCACATAACACCCGAATATACACTCCCTCGCATACACTGCATGCATGCACACTTACACATACACATACAAAGATATACAATACATACACGAGCACACACACACACACATACACTCGTCCATACACATATACACACACGCATATAAACGCATATAAACACATGAACGCACACCTTAACACACGTACAGACATACACACAGATACACACATGTACACACATATACACCCATACACACATCCAGACATGCACACACATACATCACACTTTCTCATGCACTCTCTCATTCAACCACGCTCTCTCTCTTTTACACACTCACTCGCTCTCACACTCACTCATTCGTGCACATACACGCATACCTACAAATTCTCTCTCACTCACTCACGCTCCCTTACTCACTCATTTACTCGATGACTCTCTAACTCACACTCACTCACTAACTTTCACACTCTATCACACAGACAGGCAGACACACAACACACCCACTCTCTCAGATTCACTCATTCTCTAACTAAATCTCTCACACATATGTCCACACACTCACTCACTTTTACACTCACTCAGGCACATGCGCATGCATACTCTCTCACTCTCACTCATACTAATTCTTCCACTCACACTCTTTCTCACTCACTCTCTCACCCACTGTCTCGTTCACACACATACAGTGAAGAATGATAGTGGAAAAATGATACTAGTAGGTGACTTATGGAGGCATATAGTCGGTATGAAGTAAGTATTGAAAGAGTTTTCGGTTGAATGTGTAGGGACTCATTGGTGTTTTCAGTTCTGGTTGAAGGCTATTCCACAAGTGAGCACCAGAATATGCGAAACAAGTTTTGTATAAGTCCAATCTAGGCTTAGGAAGCTGTAATAAATTTAAGCGCTTACTGTTCATTGCATTAGATTGAATTAGCGGTAGAAGATACTCTGGCGTATTTTCAGATATAATTTTATTCACTAATTTGGCTTTGTTAAAAAGGAAGCGCTTTTGAAGTGGTAGAAGTCTTAGATGGCTGTATAATTTATTACTTTCAACGTGCTTTATGCTAGAAACTAGACGTATAGCGCGGTTTTGAAGCGAACACAATCGTTTCATATTAGATTTAGGGCAGCCATCCCAGACTGTGGAACAATAATCGAGAGGTGATTGGATATAGGATGCATAGAATATTTTACGTGTGCTTTCATCCAAAAAGTGTTGAATTTTAGCAAGTTGGTAAACTTTTTGTGCTATTCTCTTGGTAAGGGCGTGAACATGAGGGCTCCAGTTTAAATGTCTGTCAATTAAAAGACCTAATGTTTTATGTTCATTTACATTAATTATAGGTAACGTGTCCACGTGGAGCTCGAGCGGTGTCCCAGTTATGGCTAGCGTCTGTAGTTTTTGTCTGGTCGTTATTAGCATGGATTTAGTTTTGTCGATGTTAATTAACATGCGATTTTCATTGCTCCATCTACTAAGGTTGTCAAGATCGTTTTGTAAAGAGCTCTCTAAGTCACAAAGGCTCTCTTGACTTGTGTAAATAGTGCAGTCATCCGCAAATAGATCACACGAAGTATTGAGGTATAAAGGAAGATCGTTAATATACACTGCAAAAAGCAGCGGACCTAGTATTGAGCCCTGAGGCACCCCAAAATTAAGTTGTGTGGGTCTTGATAGACAGTTATTGAAGGACACTACTTGTTGTCTGTCTGATAAAAATGACGTAATTAGGTTCACCATATTGGTGCTAGTCTTCATGTGTTTTAATTTTCTAATTAAAATATCATGATCTACCATATCAAAGGCCTTTTTAAAGTCTACAAATACTGCTCCACAGATGTTGCCATTGTTGATACAAAGATGCCAGTTATCGGTCATTTTTGTAAGGGCGCTATGGCAAGAATATTTAGGTCGAAACCCAGATTGACTGTCAATTATTAGATCGTTGTTAATTAAATGATGTAGTGTTATTTTATGCATGTGTTTTTCTAATGGCTTTGATAGCGACGATAGTAAGGAAATAGGTCTATAATTACCCAAGACGCTAATATCAGTTGAGCCATTTTTAAGTAGAGGATACACTTTAGCAACTTTAAAGGCAGATGGAAAGTAGTTTTTGGATAGGCACTGGTTATATATGAACGTTAAGGACTCACTAATAATAGGTGCAGCACACCGAAGAATTCTATTACTGATACCATCTAGGCCTTCTGAATTTGTTGCTTTGAGATTTGAGAGATATTTATATACTTCTGCAACAGACATCAAGGGAATCTCAGAGGGAATATTTCTAGAGCACTTCCCTTCACAGAATGATGACAGTGAACTTAAATTACATACTGAGTCTGGTATTGAGGACTTTAGATTCTCTATTTCTGATTGAAAGAAGTAACTGAAATCCTCGCATGTTATAGAGTTTGGTATTGCTGACTCTGAAGTGTGTTTCTTGTTGGTTAGCGAGTTAATAGCCTTCCATATATTTGTATTATTTGATTTATCTACAATTAAATTTTTGAAATGATCTTTCTTTATCCTACGAATTTCATATTTAACTTTATTTCTTAGTCTGCGGTAATTGATAAAATCTTTATTTTTGTGTGCTGTATCTCGTTCTCTCATGATTTCGAGAACTTCGCTAGTGACCCACGGGGACTTATGTTGATTCTTGACTCGAACTTCTTTGACTGGCACATGTTTATCAAATACATTGTATACTGCCTTTGTCCAGTAAGCTAGTGCATCATCCGGATCAGGAAGTTGGTAAACATGTTCAAGGGCTGCATTTTTTAAGTCGTCTAAAAATAAATTTTGGTTGAGAGCTTTAAAGTTTCTAAATTTGATGCTTAAATGTTTATTTTTAGGAGTTTTGAACCCAATTTTCGACCATGTACAACATATTGGGTAATGGTCACTAACTGCACTAACAGGAACAGAACATTCGGTAATATTAACTGGACAAGTAACATATATATGATCAATTATAGTTGAGGAGGTGTCTGTAACTCTTGTGGGACGATTTATTAGTTGTTTGAAATTGTAAGATATAATGATATCTTCCCATGTCTGGTTGGATTTAGTAATATCTATGTTAAAGTCACCTAATATCATGACTTCTCTACCTGCTGTAAACACCCTATCCATCATTGTAGTGAAACAGTCATACCAACTATACCCAGCACAGGGATTTCGATATAGGTATCCAATGAGAAACGGTTGCTGGCTGACTGGCTTCACCTCTAACCAAACACATTCTATCTCTTCTATCTCGAGATCACTTCTACGGGAACAGTTGAGAGAATTTGAAATGTATACAGCAATACCTGTCTCTAATTTTTGATTTGCGTCTCTTCGAATTACTTTAAACCCCTTAAGAGAGATTTCAGAGTCGGTTATTTTGTCGTTGAGACGACTTTCTGTGACTTCCAAACACATGGAACTGTTTGCACAGTATTACTGAAAGCTCAGGTACTTTATTGAGCAAATGATAGATGTTGAGATGGCCTATATGTAGACCATCTTTGTTTAGCCACTGATCGTGATTGGCGAACATTACACAATGAAAAGATGATGTCGCTTGTGGTAGAAAAATTTCAGAGGTTTTGAAACTTTATTTAGTGGTAGTTACGACTATTAGAGGGTATAGGAAAATGTCTGTGATGGAGTGACATCATTAAAGCTTGGTGCAGAGCTGCAGGATTGTATTGCATTAGCTGTTGAAGTTGACAATTCCACTGATAAGAGTGTGGATTACCGTCCAATGAGGGACCACTGCTATGAGAGCTACTGGAAGTGCCTACATTGGAAGCAGGCATCGAGGGCACCGAAACATTGTTTATCGGTGTCCCCTTTGACATGCTAGGTGGAGACTGTTTTATGGGCAAGGGAGGAAACAATGCACCATAGTTAGCAACATTGGGATTGGAGCCTGGGTCGCTATTTACAGCCTTGTATTCCTGGGGAATAGGCAAAGGTGGTGTGGGCAGAGGTTGAGTGTTTTCTGAACACTGAGAGATGGCTACAGCCGGAGGTGAAGATCGGTTTACTCCTGTAACTGAAACTGGTTCTAATTGTTGTGTACGTTCAGGATATTTTATGTTCTTCGCTAGTATGCTAGTTCCTAGTTTTGAACAATGTAGTTGATCCTTATATAGTTTTTTCTTGGGAGCCCCGGACGGCGATGTGAAATACGGGGTATTATTAATGAAAGCATTGTTAGTTTCTTGACAAAATTTATGTAGAGTCAGATTGCCAGCATCGGCAGTGCGGCGCTGGAATCCATAACATGGCGGGATGATTGATGAAAAGAAAATAGATGCTTTAGGAAATTTCATGCGCAACAACACCTCTAATGTAGCGAGTTGTGAGGTGCTTATGATGTGATTGTTCATAATATTGTTGACACCAATATGGACTGTTGTTCTTCTAATTCTATCATTCACCTTGAATTTCCGCAGTGTAGAGGTCAGTCTATCAATGTCAGCTCCTGGTAGCGGGTAGATCGAGGTAGTTTCGCTGTCAGAAGCTGACATGCGGTCACTATAGATTCCCTTGAGCAGAGAGTCTCCAATGACGACATGAGTTGCACTGTCATCCATTGTTATTTCACGCTGTTGACGCACCCGTTTGATTTCTTGCCACTGATCGCTGTCATCTTTCATGCGTTCTTGTTTATTATAGTCGTTACTTGTTTGGGCTGGTTCTTGATGCTCAGTAGTGGTAGTGGCTGAGCTCTTTAACTTCTCGTCTGCTGCTGGAGAGTCTACACTTGAGGCCTGGGACCTATTGCTGACACGCACATCAATGGGGTAGATGGATGGTGCGCGTTCTACAGGTTTAGTAGTGTTGCAGCCTGTGGAAACTAACTGTATGTCATTTTGCGACGAAAATCCACTGGTCATACACACCTCTGCAGCACTATGAATACTTCCTGTTTGTGCACTTTTGTCAAATGACTGTGCACTCTTTAGTTTTAAGGCATGGATTGTTGTTTTAAAGGTGTCCTTCTCTTCTTTAAGGAGGCGGATTTCTTTTTGAAGGCGAGCGTTTTCTTCTTTAAACACGGCAATGATATTAGTTGTGTTGTTGGAAATAAAGTCTTTTAGCCTGTCCTCCAAAGCCTGGATGAGTTCACGACAGGCGTTGTGGTTGTGTGGTTCGGCTGAGGAAAGAGTGACTAAAGATGATGTGTTAGTCTCATCAGATTGGGCTACTGAACTGTGATGTTCGTCCAGCTTGAGCTTGGGATCAGTGTCTGCAGATTCACTAGACCACACTTGTGAAGTTGGCGTTGAAGAAATCCGACGTTTGGGTGGCGTGCTCGTCAAACTTTTCCCCGTCTTGTCTTTGTTTGTATTTTCATGGCGCTTGGATAAAGTAGAGTTCCGTAAGTTGGACGCCATATTAGTAATGTATGAGGCTCCACAGGCCGGGAGTACACACAAGTTCGCCGCCTTTCGGTAACGCGTGCTTGGCGACTAACCACGCGCTAGTCCCACATGGTTAAATCACACGTTGTCGTTAACCGATAATTGGTAGTTTTCAAAACTGAACGTTCTTACCTTACATTTCACCAAGAAATCAGCATTTCACTAAATAATAGTCACATAAACTTAATATATTAATTAGTATTAGATCCAGTTTTAGAAAAACACAATGATATACACAGCATCTCGATTGAAATAGGCAAAACTTTGTTAAATTATATAAACATTGCGAGAGCTTGTGAAATCACGTCCGCTGGTAGCCGGAAACCGGAAATATAGATCGAAGAAGAATGAAGATAGAGACAATAATGATGATCATGATGAGGAAAGTAGTGATGATGATAATATGATAATGTGATGATTATGATGACGACGATGATGATAAATGTAGTGATGATGATAAGAAGAAAAAGAAGGAAATGAAGATGGTAATAAAATGACGAAGATGATAATGATTATGATGTTGATGATAATTATAATAAAAGTAAAGGGATGATGAAAAGATTATAAAGTGATTTTTGTTTATTTAATTTGCGTTCGCTTGCTTTGAACATAAGCGTAGTTCATACTCATGCTACTACTTCTAGCACTGGGCTGATGTTTGCCTGTGGGTTAGCTGTCCCTATTACCAGTATCCCGCGCCATCGGACGAACCCATTGATGATGATGATAACGATGATGCTGGCAATGACGATGGTCCTTATTCTAATAAATCAACAAAGAAGCATGATTCTTTGAACGAATCATCATTGACAATAGATACCTTGAGCCTATTTGCTTTGTACTTGTCATCATCGTAGTCGCTGGACAAGAGACAAGCCTTGGCCTTCATCAGGCTGGCATTGACCGCAAATAGCTGCTCGTACAGCACTCCTGCCACCGCGCCGCCAAGGAGCGGGCCCAGCCAATAGACCTACGTAGAGTTATCAAATATAAGATGTATGCAACCTCGAAAAAGCCAACTAATACATACTTGAGAACCCCGTAACTTACCCCCTACACAGACTGACCAAAGTCTTGCGCAATGCACTAAACCCCCATCTCAGAGAGTAATGATGGTCTAGTGGGCAGTACTCTTGCCTGTCGGCCCTTTAAGCATGTATTGGAATCCTCATCAGGCGGGGATGATTTGTTTTTAAAAAAACGGTGAAATAACTTGTGGGTACTATGGGGAACTTAATATGTGTAGTATGGGAACTTAATATGGATACATTGGGAGCTTAATATGGTTAATATGGCAACTTAATATGGGTACAATGAACACTTTATATGGGACATTAATATGGGTAATAATTCTAACCCTTAATAAAAAGCGGCAAACATAGTACTTGTTAATTCTCATGATAGAACTATGAGTCTGCACCCAGAAGCAAACCCACAGATCTAGTCATGAAATTTAATCCCTAAACATAATCCTGAGTAACAAACATTCCACCCCGTTTCATAGTCCCCCACACTCATCCAATGATTTCCCCACACCGTATCTTACAGTTACCTCATTAACTCAACTATCCTCCCACTCCTTGTAACCCATTTTCTACACGCATGCAAGGACCTTTCACTTCTTGCAGTCCAGTTTCCACACTCATCAAGTGATTCACCCACTCCCTGTAACCCAGTCCCCTACACTCACCCAGTGATTTTCCCACTCACCCATCACCAGGGCGGGGCCGAAACTTCTGGCAGTGTTCATACTGGACCCCGTATAGTCAATCTGGGCAGAGAAACAAAGATTTGTATATAGTCACAAACATAATCATATCATAACAATCAAGAAAAAACATAATTACACTCTAGACCAGTGTTTCCCAACCTTTTTTGTGCCATGCCCCACTTAAGCCTTTCTAAAATTCATATTGCCCCCCTTCCCTGCCCCCCCCCCCCCCCCCTCAACATATACATTATTTTTAATATTCAAAAATTGAAATGTTCACTAAAGAAACTTGAATGATAGGTTTTAGGAAGAAATCACTAGGTAATTATTGAGAAACACAGTAAGTAAATTTTCAAAACATATAATGGAGAACTGAAATTCAAGTACAAAATAATTTTAATGAAAGATTTTTCTATATTATTTTAATTATTAGTAATTATTTATTATTTAAATTTAGTGAGATCCTTGCGCTTGATGCTTGCTGCAAAGAGATCTTATGTCAGGTTCCAATTTAGTTAACTTCAGTCTCAAATCTCCCCATTTGTTATATTCAGCCGATTTCTTCCATTTTCGAATTGCCCCCCTTAACAGACAAATTGCCCCCCTGTGGGGCGTGGGCCCCACGTTGGGAAACACTGCTCTAGACATTCCCACACGTCCTCTTTCTTTCGTAGCCATGGAAGGGTTTCCCTGCTGTCTGATTGAATGTCTGTCTGCATTTACCACTACAGGTTGAATATCGTCTTGACCATCTGCTCATCTGCTCACTCCCCGATGAATCAGCTACTTCAGATGTGGGTCTTTAGCTTCTATTGCTGCACGTTTCACTCGTTTTCGGGTAGACTTCACCACCTCATTCTTGTCGTAATCTAGCTCGCCCCTCTAAGGAGCAGCAGCAGCCAGTTTATCAGCATGTTCATTTCCTCGCACACCCGCATGCAGTGGAAGAAATTCTATGATACACGCTTGATCATCGTTTTTTTTTCCGGGCGATACAAGCCACTCCAAGCGAAACTTAGCATTGTGTATGTACAACGTAGTATGCTGTGAAAGTCTGTCACAAATACAAGGTATCATTATGTACTATTCCCCAGCCATTGAAACGCTGTCATTAGGCCTCCACGTTTATGCTAATGCTAAAAGTCTTGATATCATACGCCATACTCTCCTGTTTTACACTGTGTTTCTAGTGAATAATAAATTCGTAGTTTATATACCAGCCCTGATCATTGGGTAATTTGATCCTTTTCGCATATGGGCGAAAGATTAAGAATCATGTTGAGGACATTGCACATGTTAAAAATTCATCCACAGTTTTTAATTGAAAAGACTAAAGATGCCTACAGCGTTCTTTGGTCATATAATGAAGAAGGAAGGCAGTGGAAAATATCGTAATGAATGGAAAGATCAGCGGCAGAAGAGACAGAGACACCCGAGAGATATTATCTTGGATGCTCTAAAACCGTGTCATGGAGGAATACCATCATCAGAATGTACGCAGAACACCAAGAACCGAGATCTGTGGATAGACGTGAACTTCTGTGCCACTTTGAAAACTACACGATGATAAATGATGTCATAATTCAGAATATTAGATGCAGACTGATTGAGACTGGTATCCATGGCCGAGGGGTTAGCAGCTTTCTCCGCTAACCCCGAATACTCTCGTCACGTGACGCGACGAGAATTAGCAGTGGTTCGAATCGCAAAAGTGACTTATGAGAGTATGGAGCCGGTCGCTCAGAAAGTCGTGGCGTGCTGATGAGCGCAATCTAGCCTAGGAATCAACATACAGCTGAAAGATGCTGGTGTTGACCGCAATATCCTGAAACGGGATGGAAACGCGGAAAAAAAAAAAAAAAAAAAAAAAAAAAAAAAAAAAAAAATCGGCTGTAATAGTTCCTCCACAATGTGTGGTATTTCATTATCATTAAACTCCAATGTCTCCTCCACAAGTTTTAGATTTTTCATTATCATTAAACTCCAAAGTTTGACCCACAAGCTTTAGGTATTTCATTATTATTAAGCTCCAAAGGTTTACTCCACAAGCATTAGGTATTTCATTATCACTAAACTCCAACCCAATGTCTAAATGAAAATGACTTAATATAGAAGTCCACTTACCGCCCACAAGTGGCATGTTGTGACAGACAGGCCGATGGCCAGCGGGACGGAGCCGTTCAAATCTCGACGTTTGCTGTCACATGATGCAAACACGGTAAACACAAGCACGAAAGTGATGAAAAACTCAACACCCACAGCTGGGGATAGAGCGGAAATAGAAAATAATAGTACAGTGCAGACTTAATAAGGCGAACTCACATGGGACCCAAGAAATAGTCCTTCTTATTAAAAAATGCCTATTGTAAGAGTTCAAGCATATAGTAACTGCATTTACATCCTACAATACAATATTGTTCTTCACAACAGAAATTTGCCACATTTGAGATCGCCTTAAGCGGTTTTCACTGTTTTCAATTTTGTTTTGGGTATTAGGTGCTAGCCCCATATTTTTCATCAATAAATGGGCACACCGTGGGTGATGTGGACAATATCATGTCGGCCGCTTGACTTCCCAGGAAAATTTCTGGTACCCATTTAGTGTTATTTTATATTTCTCTCTCCCCCCCCCCCCCCCCGAACCCATATTTCCAACGCCCTTAGATGTTTCTCAGCTTGTCTGCTTATTGTCCATGTTTCACACACCTACAACAATTGAATTACAACAATTCTGATTGAATAATATATATTTTTGCAAATCTCGTAAATTGTCAGTGGTTATTTCAGCAAAATTATTCTAGATATGTTTGTCGAGTCTCAGGTTGCGAGCTCCTGCCAAAGTACAGGGTAGACCTATAGAAGAACAGTCTATGAGCTCACAACATCCAACGTGAGAATAAGCTGGAAACAGTCAGCGCTCCGTTTCAGTGCCTCACAGGCACTAATTATACCAACGTCTCTATACAGTATGACTCATTGTCAGTTATAATCATCATCATCATGCACCATGCCGGAACACTTGGGTGGTCATGTTTCGTCATCTTACACGATCACCAGAGTGGTGGATCAGCTCTCTGTTCTTGTCTCGATCATGCCACGTGGCCAAACCATCCAGATATTTCCTTCTCTGCCATTCCCTTAGTCTTTTCCCCATAAATCATGCCAGTTGTCACCAAGAACTCTAGTTTATTTCTTCTCATAGCGTGCCTAAAACTCTTATCTGTCTAAGATACAAATTGTCAAGATGGTGTGCTGACAAGAGTGCCTTTTGTTAGTGTGGAAAATCATCGGAATCTCTTATGGATTAGTTAGTTAGTTAGTTAGTCGACAGATCATCCTCATTGCACATCGAACCATTCAGTCCATAAGTGCTCGGATCCCCTCCTCAGCAAATCCCGCAACGTGTAGCGGCTAACAACGCCAGTTCTGTGTTGGTTTATCAATCTTCTTTGGCTTCCTGCGTAGTGTTCTTGTTTGGCCACCCCTCTTTTAATTTGCTGCTCTCGCAGTCTGGCCATTGTTGTAGATTCACAGTCATCACTTGGTTCTCGCAAGTCTTACTTCTCGTAGAGCATTCAGAATGTCAGCCTGGTCCATGGCGCGTCCGCCCTCCACAGTAGCGTTACCTGCGAGCTTGTCAGCCCGCTCATTTCCTTGTACTCCCGCATGCCCTGGCACGAAGATGAAACTAATCTTTGCCAGCCGAGACCGCTCCAGAGGCAGCAACCATTCTCTTCGGATCGACCCCTCCTCTATCCTCTTGATTATGTTCATTGAGTCGCTAAGGAAACAAGCCCTAGTGAATGTCTGTGTCTCGAGCCATGTTATTGCTTTACTTACTGCCATGACTTCCATGGTCAGGCTACTTGTGGTTTCAGTGAAAGCACCAGAGTCCTCCTTCACAATTCTCCCTCCGGCCCGAGCTGTAAAGGCCCATGAGCTTCTCACATGTCGGACGACCGACCCATCTGTGTAGATGACCGCGTCACCGTCTAGCGAATTCTCGAAAATCAACGCTTGTACTTCAGCCTCAACAGCAGCCGGATTTTCTTGTCTGCATTTTCTATCTAGTTGGATGCAAACTGAAAAGGATGTGCAGAAATCTGTTGGCACTTGCACCCACTCCTCGCCAGGTTCTCAGTCCTCAAGTGAACACACCTGTTGAAGAATGTCTTCGGCTTGACCCATCCACGACCGTCCTCTTTTTAACCTGCTGCCCTTCACCTTCCTAATTTCACTATGCAGTGGATGTTGTGTGTTTGAGTTAATTCTGAGGTAGGCGCGTGCCCTGCAACCTTGTATTCTCTCTTCAGTGGTTGGAACATCAAGAAATCTCTTATGGATATATTGTCCTAGTCATTCATAAATTCCTGGCAATATAGGAGATGATTTGTTGGCTTCTAGGGCGCCTTTATTGGGCACGTTTCAAATAGACAAATCTTAAATAGTGCAAGCAACCAAACAAACAAACAAAATACAAACTAGAACTAGTACTGCATATCGATTGCATTGATCTGCTAAATGTGCATTCAACCAGAGTGCAACATGGGTAGGTAGTAGCGATATCTGTTAGCAATAACGGGAAGATTATTGGCGTGTCCCGAGAAAAATGACGTCACTTCTATTTATCAAAAACCGTTTGTCATTTCTTGTTACGCCGTTTAAATTAATTATATTCACTATTATTGTATATACACCACCATCTTGATTCAACCAAAAATTAAGAGTCACAAAGTTGTTATGACAGAGTGACAGATAGAAGATAGACAGATGTGGTTATGTCTAGTCGTATGTCTGTATAAACACTCTGCAGGTATACTTATGAACAGTTATAGGCACTGGATAACACAGTTGTCGCGCACATAATTTTATTAATGACACAGGTATATGATTCCAGGCGCAGTCTCAGTATAGATACATGAACACTCTTAATTGCTTCGGACTCTTTCCTGTCTAGTATCCTGAACGTGGCCCAAACACTATGGCCGCTACAGCCTGGCTAAGTCTCCAATACTTAGCCCCAGAATTCCACTCACTGAAAGCCACAAGGCAGAGTTCTTACTAACTCCGACACAACTCAACTTCCAATGTCACTATCTTGGCTGGTGTTCCTCATTCAGCCCAAAATCGACTGCCTTTCATTTGCTCAGCCTTCTCTCTTTATCCCCTCTTTGCGGACCTCCCATTTGCACTCTTGCACCCTCAATCTAGATTCTACTAACATTACATTTCTGGGCTTCCTTTGTGTCTTTGATTACTGTCACGTTTTCCTCTGTGCCTTCGTGACTAAGACTGATATACCCTCCAATGTGTTTAGGGCCCGCCATTGTTTTTGCATTCCTACCTCAACCTTTTCTGACCTAACATCCACCTATTACTTCTCTGACACAGTTCCTCCTGCTAGTATTAGAAAATTCATAACTCGTCCGTTCACCCCAGATTTTCGTACACCCATGCACGTTACATTAAGTAAGAACACAAGAAGGTATATCAGATATGTTCACAGTCAATGCAAGAGTGAGACAGGGATGTTTGCTCTCTCCTCTGCTATTTCATATTTACATGGACAGAATATCCAAAGAAGCAAGTCTTGACAGAACAGATTCAGAAAATTTAGAACTCTTTACTTCAGATGAATCAACTTCTTCTTCTGCTGCGTTCATCGGGAGGTTTTTTTCGGACGTAATTGCGTTGTGCCTGTTTACAGCATAGCTGTGCTCTTGCGCCGTTACGACGACAGATCCGACTTCTGCGGGCATTTGTTGACCAGGTTAATCTTCCCGGGGAGATTAATCAATTATCCACAAGAAATAAATGAATTTATATTTGCAGACGATCAGTGCCTGTTTTATAGCGACGAGGGCAGACTTCAATATCATATTAATAATCTGAGTTCAACATGCAGCAGATACAATGTGAGTATAAATATAGCCAAAACCGAAGTAATGCAAGTTAGCAGATCTCATAGTCCACTAAGTATACAGATAAATAGCACATCTCAGAAACAAGGTAAAGAATTCAAATATCTTGGAAGTATGATCGCTGAAGATGGTAAATTGGATAGAGAAATCGAAATCAGATGTCAGAAAGCAAATGCGCTTACATATCTACTATCACCCATACTGAAACATCAAAACATACTATTGTTCGCAAAACGACAGATAATAAACAGCATATACACACCAACCCTATGCTACCAATCTCAAACTTGGACTTTATCGAAATCACACTTTCGCAAAATCAACATCTGTGAGGTGAGATGCTTGAGGAGAGCTGCCAACTTAACAATCCGAGACCGAGTAAAAAATGCTGTTATCAAACAGACAGTGGGATCAACACTTTGTGCCCCATTTATTGAAAGACAGAAGATCAAGTGGTTTGACCATGTCGTTAGAATGCAACACCATCAACTACCATCACTGGCTCTACATCAAAGATCATCCGCGACGAGACCAAGAGGACGCCCAAGAAGAAAATGGATTGATCATATCAAAGACATTGTACAATCACACTGAATGACACTATCCAATGCCACCCACCGGGAGCTGGAACGCCCATTATACCTCTCCACGACGCTTGCGGCAACAGTGGAAGATGATGATGATGATGATGATGATGATGATGATGATGATGATCATGATGATCATGATGATCATGATGATCATGATGATCATGATGATCATGATGATGATGAATGTATATACAAAAGCCAACCCTGGTATACGGAGGCGATTCTTGGACAATTATCAGACAAGTGAAGAATTATGTTGCTGCTGTGGTTATATGATTTTATAGAACAATGATGAGAACACCGTGGGCGGGTAGAAAGAGCAATGAAGGTATCATGAAGGAAGTTAGCTCACAAAGAGAACTGGTGACTCGTATAAGAAGAAGACATTCTGAGGGCATGTCATGAGAAGAGAAAGCTGCAGAATGTCGTCACAGCGGAATGGCTGGAAATAAAGGGGAGGCAGAATGTGACCAGGAGAGACAGTTGGACAATTTGACATTATGGTATGGAGGAAAATGGCTACCAGAAACAACTGGCAGTACACGAGACAGAAGGCTGTGGACAGATGGACTATAAGAAGATTGGCAGCACGAGAGATAGAAGACTGTGGACAAACAATTCATCATCGCCGCACAGCGTGGACTATAAGAAGATTAGCAACACACGAGACAGAAGGTTGTGGACAGACATTATCACCAATGCCACATGGCATGGACTATAAGAAGATTGGCAACACAGAAGACGGAACGCTGTGGACAGACATAATCACCAACGCCATACGGCATCGACTATAAGATCCATAGATACATACCTTGACCTAAATTGATTTTCGTATTAACGGTTGTCGTGCCCAGGCCACCGTGGTGTGACTCCGGTGTAAGCCCAAACAGGATGCCTGCTCCAACCACTGCGCCAACTAGCTGTTGATGATAGAAAACAGAATAAGGTAGGTGACATACGGGACTTAACAATTAGCATACTTTCAATCAATCAATCAGGTACCGTCTTCACAATGAAGGTTGTATGTAATGGATCTTCAACACTGTCTGTCTCTCGCCTTGATTGTACATTCTGTCAGATTGATGTTCGTCCATCTCTTGATGTTATCTTCCCACTTGTATCCTTGTCTGCCTCTTGCCCGCTTGCCCTCAATCTTGCCCTCAAGTATGGTTTTTATAAGAGTGTCGTCTTTTAACGTGGCCGAAATATTTCATTTGCCTCTTTTTTATTTAATTCATCAACTCTCTTTTCATTCCCAGTTTTTCTATAACCTCTGTATTTGACTGTGTTTGTTTCCATGAAACACGACATATTCTTCTGTAATCTACATCTCCAAGGCCTCTATTCGACTTTCTATTTGCTTGTTCAATGTCCAGGCTTCCGCGCCATACAGTAGTTTTGAATATACGTAGCATTTGATCATTCTTATTTTTAATGCGTTGTTAATCTCTCTAGAATCTAGATGATAATACTGATTTCATGCTGTTGAAAACATTTTTGGCCATTTCTATTCTCTTTTTAATTTCTACTTCAATTCTGCCATAATCTGTTATTGCATGTCCAAGATAGAAGAAACTTATTACTTGTTCTGGTATCTCCCCGTTTACTGTGATGTTTACTGCGACACATAACATCGTCAAAATGTACCAAACTCCAAACAGAGTGGCTCTGGTAATTTGGGAATTTTTTTTTTTTTTTTTAGCATATCCTTTACAGGACATTGCTGTCAACACCAGCATCTTTCAGCTGTATGTTGATTTCTTGGCAAGATTACGCTCAGTAGTTTGTCATTGCTTTCTGAGCGGCCGGCTTACATACCCCGTAAGTTACCGATGTGATTCGAACCACTGCTGATTCTCACCGTCATCACGTCACCCACGAGAGTATACGAGATTACGGAGAAAAGTCATAACCTCTAAGCCACGAAGCCGGCGAATGCCGATTGGTCTATACAAATATGGGGACAGAACCATCTGCCCATAGGTTTCGTGGAGTGTAAAAAGGGTTATTTGCATACCCTAGTCGCCCGCGTCTGTGGTAAAGGAGTAGTGAACGCGATTCACAATCACGCATACCGCATTCGAAATCGGCTGCAGGCGATTTGGAAACAGACTGTCTTGTGTTGTTTTTTAACAATGCTATGAGCGTCGGTCGTCCAGAATGCAATTGCAAACTACTGAATGTAAATTAGTAAATCACAAACAACCAGAAATGAATTGGTTGATTGCGGCGTCCTGTAAAGGACACGCAACTAACTTTAACATACTTTATTTACTCTGTGCGCCACTTGGTGTGGCTAAATACATAGCTTCAAATTGACTAAAGTCCACTTCGAGCGGAAGGACTCGCGTAGCGTCATGGCTAGTTGCCTGCAGCTCCAGAGAATATGTGTTCAAATTCTCTAAGAAGCAGGCAGTTTGTCTCACAAACCTAACTCCAAAGTCGACTCAGCCAAAAAAGGGCACCAGGAAATGTCATGGGAACTAAAGGCGACCAGCGCGATATAGATTATATAAGCCATTTAGTGACGATATAGATTATATAAGCCACTGAGTGACGATATAAATCAAATCAAATCAAATCAAATAAACTTTATTAGGGTCACAAATTGGGCGCGCAGGCCCGTCTTACATTCGGCCCTTCCAATCACTCGTCTTTCGGTCATCAAGAGCATTTTACATTTACATAAAAAGAAATATAAACATTGTGAAATGAATGTTGTAAACATAAACAAGGCTAATTACCATGTTATGAAGCCCATCTCCCACCTATCCATACATCACCCCACCCACACAACACCCCGATATAGATTATATGAGCCATTGAGTGACGATATAGATTATATGAGCCATTGAGTGACGATATAGATTATATGAGCCATTGAGTGACGATATAGATTATATGAGCCATTGAGTGACGATATAGATTATATGAGCCATTGAGTGACGATATAGATTATATGAGCCATTGAGTGACGATATAGATTATATGAGCCATTGAGTGACGATATAGATTATATGAGCCATTGAGTGACGATATAGATTATATGAGCCATTGAGTGACGATATAGATTATATGAGCCATGGAGTGACGATTGATCTGAAAGTATAGTGCTAGCACCATATGCCAAATACACCTCAAGTGACAAGTCCTTTATTTGAATACTTAGAGTAGTTCCAGTAGTTGAGATTTATACATACACATTTACGCATACACACACGTCCAGATGAACTCTTGGCATAGTTGAGATTCGACACGTCCAGATGAAAGGTCCTTTACTTTAAATACTTAGGGTGGTTCCAGTAGTTGAGATTTATACATACACATTTACACATACACACACACACGTCCAGATGAACTCTTGGCATAGAGTGAGCATGCAGAGGTCTGCTACTGATAACACCGGAGGGCTAGATCCGGGGCAAGAGAAGAAGAGGTCGTCAAATAAAAAAACGACATCACATCAGCATGCAAGGATGTTGAAACAGAGACTTTTACTGTGCCGAAGAGAGTTGCTGAAATATGAGCTATAGAGGAGGGCACCGGGGGTGGGGGGGGGGGGGGTAAGAGGATCGATTTAATTGCCCCGGGTTTTATCCCATATAGCTCAGTCTCTCTTCGCAGAGCAGCTAACCACCTGCCTACAACGTCGCACAGCTCACGAACTCCGTAGCTTCGGTGACGACCCCTCGGCAAGCAGTAGTTTGCCATTGATTTTAGAACGACTCACTGGGGTCTCCGAAAAAAAAAAATTGCACCTGCCAACGGAATGACGAAACGACGAGCTTCTGCTTGTAAGGCAGACGGCGTAACTACATCGCCACGGAGACCCCTCCCCGCCCTCTCCAACCGCAACTATATACGACAACTTAAAAGGACAGAAAAATGCGGTAACCAACATGTAAATCCCACTTCCTGTCTGGTTTGACATCGCCCCTGTCACCACCTCACACACACTCACACAAATATACATACATACACACACACACACACATGTTACTCTTCCAAGACGAATGACTGTCACATACTAAGGTGTACGGCACGCTAAGCTAAGTCGCTTCACATCCAGAGATGTGCAGAAAGCTAAGTCGCTAAACGCTGCAATCTTCAACTATATCCGTCAGGAGTGTCACAAAAATGACGGGAATTTGTCAGCTTCGTACGTAAAGTTGCGACCTAATAAATGTGTACTGTTTCATATGTCAGACCCGTAGGCAATTTACAAGTTGTATGTTCATGCACTGCCTTTCTTAAATTTGATGTACATTTGAGAGCGCTGTGTGAGGTGTTTCGCCTTACCAATCCGTGACACTGAAATCAGTCACTTAATAGATCAAGTGCTATCTCCGCATGTAAAACCACAGAGAGTATAGGGCAAAATACACAGAGTAGGACCTCACAACACGGAGAAAAGAAGTAGAGATAGAAATGAATAATTCAGGGAAAACATGAACAAAGCTGCATGGGATAGCTAAAGATAGAACGACTTGGGTTGAGTTGGTTGAGGGCTATGCCCCAATAGAGGATAAATAGTGAAAACAACACAGGCATGAAGTTGGTACATAATAAACGTGTACTGTTTAGAATTCCACACCCATAGGCAATGTGTAAGCCGTGTGATCACGTATTGTCTTTCATCATTGTAATGTACATTTTAAAACCTGTGTTGTGTTTATCGGTTCAGTGATCGGTACAACTGAAATACTCTTCTTACTTTTGATCTACTCTAAGATTATAGTAAATTGACAGCAGGCGCATCCTGCGTTACACTCCGACCAACCGCAGATAAAATTATGGGATAGAAGAATGCTGGCAGGTCAATCTTCTTCTACTTATAGTCCATGACGCCTGGCGTTGGTGATCACATCATTCATTCCACGGTTTCGTGTACTGCCAGTCATTTCTGATACTGTTGTTCCCGCATGCCATGATATCAAATTGTCCATCTTCATATCTCTTGATCTCCTCCTGCCAATCCTATCCTCAAACGTCCTCGTTGTGACGACATACTCTAGCTTACCTCTTCTTATGAAAGTATGCACTTCAAACTATGGTGTCCTAGCTAAGAAGTCCCTCTCTTTTGAGTTTTTAGTCGGTGCGTGGTTTAAGTCGCAATCAGTCAATCAATCAATCAGTCAAACGATCAATCAATTAATCAAATGCCATCTCCGCATGTAAGTTCTCATAGAGCACTTTTCAAAGGAAATTAAGTTAGTTGTACATATGTCCTTTTAGGGTGTAGGAATGAGGTGAATTAGCTGTTTGTGATTCACTTGGCAATTGTAGTTCAGTAGTTTGCCATTGCTTTGTTAATAGCCGACATCTCATACCATCGATATCAACGCACAACGGTCTGCTTCCAAATCTACCTCGGCTGATTTCTAACCCTCGATCCCCTAATGTCTTGGAATTATGAAACTGCGCGTTTCACTAACTCCTAAGCCAGACACCGCAAGGAGAACATAAAACACACGGAGAGGAGAAGTAGAGACAGAAATCAATCATATGGGGAGGACATGGAGAGAGCTGCATGGGATAGCTAAAGATAGGAGGGCTTGGGGTGAGTTGGTTGATAGCCTGTGACTAAATGGAGGCGAAAGAGCGAAAAAAACAGACACAAAGTTGTGACCTAATACACTTTTAATGTTTAACATTTCACACCCGTAGGCAGTATACACGCCGCATGATCATGTGTTGGCTTTCTTCATTTTAATGGTTATATGAAAACGCCGTGCGAGGTTTGTCGCCGCTCCGATCAGTGACTGAAACAATCTTCCAAATTGTTGACGTACACTTTGCTGACATTGTCTTGACTACTACACAATGGTGTCTTGCCGCGAGTCACTGCCCTAGGCTACTGCCATATATTTATATGATACTATAAACATATCATAAAGTTAAGTCAAAGCAAAGAACCCCTTTGTATGCCTACAGGCGTAGGTTAACATGGCCGAATGGATAAGAACGCATGTTCTTAAACATCCGGTGTGCTGATGCCGAGGTAACGGGTTCAACCCCCACACCGGACAGTCGGACTAAACTGGTGACCTATCGTCCTTGACTTGGGGGACGTGAATTAAAAGTACATCAGAAGTCGGAGTGGGTTCACCTGATGGCGAGGGTCACTGTTAATAGGTAAAGCAAATCCACACGCAAAATCTAGTCCAGCATTACTAGACGTAGTATGTCTGGACTACGCTTGAGTTCAAAGCGAGCGAGCGCATCAAAAAATCTGCTCCCAAGCGTACTGAGTACATCTTGTGTCTTCCTGTAACCTCTAATGCCCACTGGGATATAGGCCATCAACCAACTCACTCCAAGCTCTCATATCTGGAGCTATCCCATGTGGCTCCATCCATGTCCTTCCCACATTGTTCATTTCTGTTTCTACTTCTTTTCTCCTTGGTTTTTTATATTTTTTATTTGTGGGTTTTCTCTATTTCTTTTGCAATGTGGATTCCAGACAAAGACCCGTCTTGTTATTCAAAGTATATACAGGGTGTATTTTTAATAACTGTGTAGTGTTTGAAAATATTGCCGGTCCATGTTTTGTATTCACCTGTTGTGTTGCATAAACTTTACAGAGGGTGAATACAAAACTTGGACCGGCAGTAATTTCAAACACTGCACAGTCATTAAAAATACACCCCATAGTATTAGTCCCATACGTTTTAGACCAGTGGTTCTCAATCTTTTTTGGTCCGTGCCCCCTTCACCATAATTTCAAAACGTCACCCCCCCCCCCCCCCTTCGTATTTCCTACCTAAAAACCCCGCCCCCGCCCCTACATAGTATACGTAATAATGGAAGCTAAATTTAATAGCACATACTAAAACAAGTCTAGACGTCCACATAAAACATGATTTGTGGGTCTACTTACTTTATAAATTGAATTTTTAGAAGGGTGAGACGTACAGAACCGTACAGTATGAAGGGAAAAACAATATCAAGTAATCGGTTCTTGTATTAACGCGATCTTGAAATAATCTTAATTTCCCCCCCCCCCCCCCCCTCCCCCGAAAACCCTAAAATTCCCCGAATTCCCCACCGGTTGAGAACCACTGTTTTAGACCAATCGAGACTTAATGTGTGATATTATCAATATTACATCTGCCTCCTTTATTTACCAGGAAATGTTTGGTACCCATTTCAAGCTAGATTTACCTGGGAGCCCAGAAGTGAAAAACAATCTCCTCCTTGGTGGATGTTCGAACACACGACCATCTGGCCGGAAGGCAAGCCCTCTAGCCAACGCACCACTGCAGCTATCAAAACATAACGTTGATGTCAACGAACAAAATTCCAGCCAACACACAATACGTTACTACTTTAACATAAAAGTCCCATAAACTAACAACATACGTCCTTCAAGCTGAAGACAACAACCTTGAGTATCACATAGTTCGCACTTTCCGTTGATAACCCCAAACATTGAGACAGTGAAGTCCTGATAACTCTAATCTAAAGTGGGCCAGTTGTACATATGGCACCAGGCATTATTATTTAGAGGTTAGTCACATGTCCTTTACAGGACATTACAACCAACCCCAACATTTATTGACTGTGATTTACTAGACGATGTTACGTCCAGTAGTTCGCCATTCCTTTCTGAGCGACCGACTCCTCAAATCGTGGAGATAAAAGCCAAGCCGTCTGTGTTGACATCGTTCGAGGCAGATTTTGAACCCTGGTCCTAGTATGTCAGGAAATTGTGAAACTACTTTCACTAATCCCTAAGCCACAGGCATCAGCGTCCTATGGTGTTTCTAAAAACAACGTTTATGTCCTTTGCAGGACGCTGCGGTCAACCCAAGCTTGATTTTCAAGGCAAGTTTACCTTCAGTGGTTTGCCATTGCTCTCTGAACGAGAATTCAACGCTTAGGTCCATCTGACCGTTGTGAAAAATGAATCTACTACCCCGCCGTCAGTGCACAGGAAGTGTAAGCACAAGAGCGATAAACCTTTCGGCCACGCTGACCCCTCCCATGATATAATTCATAAATGGCAGGTCAGAATGTATGTCTATACACCTGTGTGATAGGCAACACGACAAAGCTCACTTTCGAAAATAGAATCAATCAATCATGTGCCATGCCGAATAAAATAAAATAGAATACCTACACACAAAAGAATATTTATTGATGGTATTCAAGCGTTTGAAAATACAGGGTGTATTTTTAATGACTGTGCTTCAAAATATTGCGGGTCCAAGTTTTGTATTTACCTATTATGTTGCATGAACTATACAGAGGGTGAATTCAAAACTTGAACTGGCAATATTTTGAAACATTGCACAGTCATTACAAATACACCCTATACTTTGGCCATGTTACACGCCACAGTGGCTTGCAGGGAACAGTGATGGGAGGCATGGTTTCGGGTAGAAGAGGCATGGGTTGATCAGCATGAAGATGGACACAGGACATGGCAGCCACGTTTGGCATGAGGGTGCACGAGATGGGGGAAAATAGCAAGAGCCCTAGAGGCTTGTCATCGTGCCGTGATGAGAGCCATGTTGTGTCAAGGACCTGTGACATAATGATCACGATAATGAGGGTTGGAACAGCCAGAACAACAACAGTGTGAGTACTAAGTGCATGCATGTTAAGTTTAGCTAAGAACCGACATTACTGAACTCAGGAAATTCCCATATGCGCTCCGCCCCCTTGTTCAGTGCCTCTTCTACAAGAAACCACGCTTCCCATCACGGTTTTCTGTGGCAATATATGGGTGTGGGAACCTGCATGTTTAACCAATCAACTGAAAGGCATATATGCACCAATGAACATAAGTGTTACAGACGAGCACTACAAATTCGCTGGCAGGAAAGGAGAATAAAATGGTATATCCATTGCAGACGGCTAATCCGTGCATAGTGCTGATATTATTGACTCCGATAGAGAGATGTAGAGAGCGGTGGACTTTCTTGCCAGTGAATCCACTTCGTTGTCTAGAATGGGAGACTTAGAAGTAAGAATGGAAAAGCCGTACACGAGAGGTACATAGGAAGAATGACGGATCTCGTCACCCAACACAGAACTGGCACAATTAATAGCCAGATGCTGATGCATATGTTGGGGGGGGGGGGGCGTATCCGAAATCTGTGGATTTGTCTGAAGTGCAAAGATAATACCTCAACAGATAACTAATGAACTAACTAACCATCTAACTAACTAACCAACTAACCAACTAATTTACTAACTAATTAACCAATCAATTAAATAAACTGTCAAAAAAACAAAACTGTCATTTACTGCCTATAGTACCTTGCGGTATAGGACAGGGGGATCTTGAGCCTGGGGAATTAAGGCCGCGTGGCTAGTGCAGTCGCCGCGAACTATGCAGGTTAGAGATTTCTTTATGCCCTAGACAGAAAAAAACTCCACACCTTTCCGAGGATTCGAACCCGGGTCTCCCGAATGAGAGCCCCGTATTCTAACCAATCGGCCAGCCGCTCCACAATAAACAATCAACTAAATAACCAACTAACTAACCAACTAAGTAACTAACTAACTAACCAATCAACTAAATAACCAACTAACTAACTAACCAACCAAGAAACTAACTAACCAACTAGCTAACTAACCATCTAACTAACTAACTAACTAACCAATCAACTAAATAACCAACTAACTAACCAACTAAGTAACTAACTAACCAATCAACTAAACCAATCAACTAAATAACCAACTAACTAACAAACTAACCAACCAACTAAGTAACTAACTAACTAACCAGTCAACTAAATAACCAACTAACTAACCAACTAACAAAGAAACCAACCATTTAACTAACTAACCAATTAAGTAACTAACTACCAATCAATTAAATAACCAACAAACTAACTAACCATCTAACTAACTAACCAACTAAGTAACTAGTTAACTAACAAATCAACTAAATAACCAACTAACTAACGATCTAATTCACTAGCTAACTAACCAACTAACTAACTAACTATTCAACTAACTAACCAACTAAGTAACTAACTAACTAATCAATCAACCAAATAATCAACTAACTAACTAAGTAAGTAACTAGTTAACTAACAAATCAACTAAATAACCATCTAACTAACGAACTAATTCACTAGCCAACTAACCAACTAACTATTCAACTAACTAACCAACTAAGTAACTAACTAACTAATCAATCAACCAAATAACAAACTAACTAACTAACTAACCAACTAAGTAACTAAGTAACTAACCAATCAACTAAATAAATAACTAACCAACTAACTAACCAAATAACTAACTAACTAATTAAGTAACTAATTAACTAACCAATTAACTAAATAACCAACTAACTATCCAACTAACTAAGTAACTAACCATCTAACTAACTAAGTAACTAACTTACCAATTAACTAAATATCCATCTAACTAAAGAAGTAACTAACTAACCAATCAACTAAATAGTCAACTAACTAACCAACAAACTAACTAACTATCTAACTAACTAACCAACTAAGTAATTAACTAACTAACTAACTAACCAATCAACTAAATAACCAAGCAACTTACTAACTAACCAACCAGCCAACCAACTAACTAACTAAATATCTAACTAACTAGCTAACCAACAAAGTAACTAATTAACTAACCAAACAACTAAATAACCAACTAACTAACCAAGTAACTAATTAACCAACCAACCAACCAACCAACTAACTAACTAACCAATCAACTAACCATCTAACTAACTAACTAACTAACCAATCAACTAAATAAACAACTAACTAAGTTACTAACTAACCAACCAACTAACTAGTTAGTTAACCAACCAACTAATTTTATGGGATGTAGGTCTGAGGAATACAAGCCTCAGTAACATTATTCTGTTACACACACATTATGATTCGCGCCTATACTATTACATGGTGTTTGTGCACTGCGCTGAGTTTCTCCTTGTGTGATCTATCAGAAGATGGTGTAACCGTCGTAGATGTAATCATGTCAAGGGTGATGTATGCAAACGTCGTTGCTTGTTGCTTTTTGCTTAAGGGTTAGTGAACGCATTTTCACACATTTACGACATACTTGGGTTCAAAATCAGCTGCAGGCGATAATGGAGCAGATCGTGTTGCGTTGATTTTACAGGAAACAATGGCAAACTGCTGAACTTTATATAAATGTCCCTAATAAATCACAAACATGCTGGGGTTGATTGAAACGGAGTGTATAGGACGTGCAACTAACTTGTAAATGAGTACAAAACCAGGAATGATTCTTTAATTCAGGGCGGATGTGTCGCTTCTAACAGACTCGGCCCAGCAAGGAAGAACCTAATCAAACATTATTGACAGCAAACAGCTGACTATGATAAAGACAGCTAATAGGCATATCTGTACAATAAAATAGGGCTAGTACTGTGGTGTATTTGCCTACATGGTGTTATGTTGATTTATATGCTGTCTTGTGTAAATAGTCGTTGACGGAATATTGAAGTCAAATGTCATCTGTGCAAACATATTTTTATTCTTAGCAGCTGTACCAGAAACATAAGGGGCGGGGTATGAAGAACATGAAGAAGAGGAGGAGAGGAAGGGGGAGGGGGTGGTGGTGGCAGGCGGAAGAGGAGATGGTTTGTGGCGAGGAGCAGCAGATACAGCAATAACGGCAGCAGAAGTAGACGAAGAAGAGTTGGGGGAGGAAGGAGAAGAAGAAAAAGTGATAAAGAATTAGGATGAAGAAGAGGAGAAGTTGGAAGCAGCAGCAGAAGAAGGGAAAGAAGGAGAGGAAGAAAAGGTGAAAAAAGGGGGGGGGGGTAATAATACGAAGATGTAGATAAGGAGGATGAGTAAGCAGAAAAAGAGAAGGGGGAGGGAGAAGGAGGATGGGGAGAAATAAGAAGCAGAATAGAAGAATGAGGAGGTAATACCTGTGCAAGTGAATGAGGTACAGAAAGAAAGAAAATAGCTAGAATGAACCGGATGTCCTAACAACGCCTAGGACATACATACTTAAATGTAATCACGACCTTAACAACACAATTTGTTTTCTTTCATTTCCCCAGGACATCCTGAACTCTCTTAATTTATTAATCTGCCGTTTGTTTAAGCCCGTCTCATTACATCTCACTGTTGTATGGTGCAAATTCTCCTGACAATTGAATCACTTGCCCCTCCTACAGAAACCGAGAAGGGACTTTACAAACATTGCTTATGCAAATTTCTATTTGGTCTAACGTTGGCCAAATTTACCGGGCATATTTTATTTAACTGTACAATCTATGTATAGCGAGAAAACCAAGCCAAACGTTTAGCGGTTAACTTGCCGCTTTGTCTTTATGTATATTGTAAAATAGGGAAATTTGTTGTGTGTCATCCGCTGGCCTTGAACTCTAGGGTAGTCCACACACGTGGACCTGTACTAGTAGTTGCTACCACCAGGGAGTGATCTAGCCCCTTTAGTGAGGGGACTCAGTGGTCTCGAGGTATGGTGTCCGTCTCGAGTGCTGGAGGTCCCGGGTTCATTCACCGGTGAGGGCCGGGAATTTTTCATGTGGACTTCTAGTAATAAAATTTCCTCTAGTGTCTGGGTAGTGAGATCTGACGCCCGTGTGTATTGTTGCGCAAGTAAAAAAATACCTTGGAAATAAAGAAAAAAAAAAGAGTAGCTTAACGGCGCTGCCCGGGCAACATTTCGAGTGAAAAATCTACCCAAAGTGACGTGATGTTGATCCGTCGACTAAACTAAACTAAACTAGCTTTAGTGATAAGTGAAGATCATCATCACTGCACTCCGAACAGATCCATAGGTGCTCCGATCTCTTCCTGAACATCTCCGCTAGTGTATATCCACTGATTGCACAAGTTCTGTGTTTACTAACCAAAGGTCTTGTGTCATTTTCTCATACTTGTGCGCCCCCCCCCCCCCTTCCCCCCAATCCCAATGAGATACTTGTGTAATGAGAAGAGAGGCATTGGAGAACATTGTGACGACTGTAAAGATCGAGGGGAAGAGAGGCAGAGGCAGACCAAGAGAAATGATGCTGATTGGACTAAGACGGTGGCATGGAAGAATATAATCAAAAGAGTTGATCTAGAACACTAAAGACCGAGATCTGTGGAGAGACATGAACGCCTATGCCAGCTGGCAAGGCATTTGATGATAATGATGATGATCATGAAGTCAAGGACGAGAAGCCAACATTAATATGCAAACAATCAAAGGAAGGCTTACCTGGAAAAGAATGAAGAAAACTGCTTTGGCCAAACTGATTTTTCTAGCTGCCAACATGGCAACTGTTACTGCGGGATTAATATGACCACCGGAAACGTGCGCAATGGCCCACACTATGGTTCCAACCGTTAGCCCGAAGCACAAGGCGATCTGTACTATAGGAGAAGTTGTGTTATCGCTGCCTCTAAGGTTGATGCAAGAACCACAGCCGACCAGAGTGAGTAAAAGTGTCCCAAGGAACTCAGCAATGATGCCCTTCCACAGCCGCAAGCTGGATATGTCTTCAAAACTGGTTGCCATCCTTGGGGGCGGTGGAGGTGCTCTGTGTCTCTCCTGAACTGTGTGGGTTTTTGGAAGACGCTGTTGGTATTTCGTTTCAACGTCGAATCTTGCATACGGCTGTTGGTTGCTGTCTGGACTGTCGATCAGCTCTTCCTTACGATGGTCTTTCGTTTCAGCGGTCACATGCGTGAAATACCTGGGAGATCGTTGCTGTTGTGGTGTCGACGTTGCTGAAGAAGCCGGGTCGAATGTGTCAGAAACCTTCGAGGACGATGTTGAACCTAGAATAAGTTCCCGCTTGTCCTTTTCATACGAAGGGGAAATCAGCGATCGTGTGGCTGAGGATGACATACCACGTGATATCAATCTACCAATCCGTCGAGGTCTGATTACTTGAAATTAAATCTACAGACAAGAAAAATAAGTATCACTAAAACGGTTTATCTAACTGGCCAGATTTGAAACATGTAACCTAAATATTTCTAACATAACAATTGACAAGTACCTATGAGCATCTGTAGGCTTTATCTGGTTGGAGTGGCAGTTATCTTACACAGCCGAGGGGCAGGGGAGAGATTGGTCGGTGCGCCCTTATCTGCCACGGTTACTGGGTGTCTTAAGGAGAACGACAATTTACGTTGTGACATAGATAGAGCTGTGATAGTTGTAACACTACTGAGGGGTCACAGTTATAGGTATACTATTATTTAAGTGGGGCAAATGTTCTCAAACTGACAGTTGTGATAGATATAAGCATGCAACACTAGCATTGCGATAACACACACACTTAGTCGTGAAAAATTAATGTGGTGGTTTTCCCTTACCTTTCTCATTCAATATATAAAAGATCTATATGCTATCTTCATTTCTTCTTCTTCTTCTTCTTCTTCTTCTTCTTCTTCTTCTTCTTCTTCTTCTTCTTCTTCTTCTTCTTCTTCTTCTTCTTCTTCTTCTTCTTCTTCTTATGCTGCTGCTGCTCTTTATACCACATATGAAGCGTAGGCCCTCAACCAACTAAAATCAAACCTCTTATTCACATCCTTTCTCCTCCTCCTCCTCCTCCTACTCCTCCTCGTCCTCCTCTTCTTCTTCTTCTTCTCCTTCTTCTTCTTCGTCTCGTCTCTCAGTGGAATACAGCTCCTCAACCAGCTCTCGCACAGCTCTTTGTAGACATGTTAGTAGTATATGGCGTGCACTTGCCACATGATTGGAGGGTAAACTGGTAGGGTAATTTGGGTTTATGAAGGAAATACGGGGAAAATGTCGACTCGGTGAAATTTTTTTTTTTTTTTGTGGGGTGAAACGGCGTGTGGGAACTTTTTTTCGTGGGAACGAAATTGTTGGCGCTGCCTGGTGGGGAAGTAATTAAGGTAAAATGTTCTGGAAAGCGAGGTTGTGAGATGAGTGGTAGTACTTAAAGAGAGGGCACGGCTGAGGGAGGGGTATATATTTTAGAAAGGAGTATATGAATGTGTGCGTAGTGATGAACAAGGGTGTGATGGGTCGTGGTTTCTACTCATGGGTATATGGTGGTGGTGTAGATATAATGTGTGTGTAGTGATGAACAAGAGTGTGATGGGTCGTGGTTTCTACTCATGGGTATATGGTGGTGGTGTAGATATAATGTGTGCGTAGTGATGAACAAGGGTGTGATGGGTCGTGGTTTCTACTCATGGGTATATGGTGGTGTCGTAGACATAATGTGTATGTGTAGTGATGTATAAAACAAGGGTGTAATGGGTATATGGTGGTGTGGTATATGAATGTGTTCACTAGGCATGGTGTAGTGATGTATAAACAAGGGTGTGATGGGTCGTGGTTTCTACTCATGGGTATATGGTGGTTATGTATATTAGTATGGGTAGTGATGAACAAGGGTGTGATGGGTCGTGGTTTCTACTCATGGGTATATGGTGGTTATGTATATTAGTATGGGTAGTGATGAACAAGGGTGTGATGGGTCGTGGTTTCTACTCATGGGATGGGTATATGGTGGTTATGTATATTAGTATGGGTAGTGATAAACAAGGGTGTGATGGGTCGTTCTACTCATGGGTATATGGTGGTGGTATAGATATAATGTGTGCGTAGTGATGAACAAGGGGTGTGAGGGGTCGTGGTTTCTACTCATGGGATGGGTATATGGTGGTTATGTATATTAGTATGGGTAGTGATAAACAAGGGTGTGATGGGTCGTTCTACTCATGGGTATATGGTTGTGGTGTAGACATAATTTGTATGTGTAGTGATGTATAAAACAAGGGTGTGATGGGTATATGGTGGTGGGGTATATGAATGTGTTCACTAGGCATGGTGTAGTGATGTATAAACAAGGGTGTGATGGGTCGTGGTTTCTACTCATGGGATGGGTATATGGTGGTTATGTATATTAGTATGGGTAGTGATGAACAAGGGTGTGCTGGGTCGTTCTACTCATGGGTATATGGTTGTGGTGTAGACATAATGTGTATGTGTAGTGATGTATAAAACAAGGGTGTGATGGGTATATGGTGGTGGGGTATATGAATGTGTTCACTAGGCATGGTGTAGTGATGTATAAACAAGGGTGTGATGGGTCGTGGTTTCTACTCATGGGATGGGTATATGGTGGTTATGTATATTAGTATGGGTAGTGATGAACAAGGGTGTGATGGGTCGTGGTTTCTACTCATGGGTATATGGTGGTGGTGTAGACATAATGTGTATGTGTAGTGATGTATAAAACAAGGGTGTGATGGGTATATGGTGGTGGGGTATATGAATGTGTTCAATAGGCATGGTGTAGTGATGTATAAACAAGGGTGTGAGGGGTCGTTCTACTCATGGGTATATGGTGGTGGTGTAGACATAATGTGTATGGGTAGTGATAATCAAGGGTGTGATGGGTCGTTATACTCATGGGTATATGGTGGTGGCGTAGACATAATATGTATGGGTAGTGATAGACAAGGGTGTGCTGGGTCGTTCTACTCATGGGTATATGGTGGTGTCGTAGACATAATGTATATGTGTAGTGATAGACAAGGGTGTGATGGGTCGTTATACTCATGGGTATATGGTGGTGGCGTAGACATAATATGTATGGGTAGTGATAGACAAGGGTGTGCTGGGTCGTTCTACTCATGGGTATATGGTGGTGGTGTAGATATAATGTGTGCGTAGTGATGAACAAGGGTGTGATGGGTCGTTATACTCATGGGTATATGGTGGTGGTTACGTATATTAGTATGGGTAGTAATGAACAAGGGTGTGATGGGTCGTGGTTATACTCGAAGTAAGAGGTGGTTACTGAACAAGGAGGTGTAGTTGTTTACTGAACAAAAAGAGAGGTGTAGGAGTCTGACACAGTAAAACACAGAGACAAAAGTAAAAACAAAGTGGGTTCAATAATGAAACAATCAGGGTCGTGTAATACGAAGGCATTCTCCGGTCTTAGGGATAAAAGAGGCCGCCGGGGTGGTGTTATAAGTGGTAGTAACTGCAAGGGTGGGTTCTTCACCGAAAAGCTTATAAAGAAGGATATGGTGGTAAGGGGTGTAAAGGGTGATGTCGATCGGGCCCGCAGATCAACCGGTGTCAATACGGTTCCAAGTGCTTGAACTGTTCCTCTAGGCGATATATCAGCGTCTACACGAGTCTCCTTGTCTATAACAAATACATAAACACAAACACACATACAAATACAAAGACAACCAGACATACACATAAAGACAGACAAGCACAAAGACACACCCATACTATTACTACTGTCATCACAACTATACACCCATAATCAATTACACAAATACACACCTACAAGCGTACAGACACACAGACACACCCATCGCCTAGGATTACTACTGTCATCACAACTATACACACTTGATACACTTGTACATACAGACCTACAAGCACACAAAAACACACCCAAACCATTACTACTGGTACCACAACAAGTACACACCCATAATCAATTATACAAATACACACATACAAATACAAAGACAACCAGACATACACATAAAGACAGACAAGTACAAAGACACACCCATACTATTACTACTGTCATCACAACAAGTACACACCCATAATCAATTATACAAATACACACATACACATACAAACACAAAGACAACCATACACAGACACACCCATCGCCTAGGATTACTACTGTCATCACAACTATACACACACGTGTACACACATACAAGTACAAGAATAGCTTGTCTAACTGCCACGTCAGCTATGTAGGGTGCAGACCCAGTGTATAAAATAGAAGGCGTCTCTTGTGAGCTCAGTACCAGTTCACGGGTTGATTTGGGTATCTACAGAGGTGCTTCAGGCTGGTGTGAGCAGTGTAGTAAGCAGATATTGTTCACGTACTGACTTGGCTAGCTACAGTGGTGAAATTTGGTGTGAGCAGTGTAGTAACCAGATATTGTTCACGTACTGACTTGGCTAGCTACAGTGGTGAAATTTGGTGTGAGCAGTGTAGTAACCAGATATTTTTCACGTACTGACTTGGCTAGTCACAGCAGTGAAACTTGGTGTGAGCCTTGTTCGTGTCGTTGGCCTCTGCTAAAACAGTGAAACATTGTATACACCAGAACATTTTTTCGTGGTTGTAAGAAAGAAGAAAAAAACCAGTTTATCAATATGACCACCAGATCTACTGTCACGTGCTCAGTGTGCGACAAAGCCTATTGTGATAAGTATACCCTTAATCATCACATTCGGACCTTTCACGAGGGGAAAGACCAAGTATATCCCTGTCAGTTATGTGATAAGGTGTATAAGACGAACGATGGCCTACAAAAACACAAACGAATACGTCATCAACCACGTATGAATACACCAAACACTGCAATACCAGAGACGACAGCACCACCTGTCTATTTACATCATTATTGTAGTCTAACGCAAGTACCAGACTGCCACCACTGTATCTTCAATGATAACCTTACCCGCTATAATGGGAACATTCACAATGATTATCCCTGTCAGTTACGTGACAATCTATACAATTCGAACCTACAACGGTACTTACATCACCTGACATCACGAGAAAGGATGACACCCTTAGACACCCTGGCAACAAGTCCACTCATAGTAGCAGAGGATATCCAACCAAATGATAGAGACAGTTTGGCAGCCCTTAAGGCGTACTGCAAGGACCTCTCGATTATGCTACCCAATCAAATGGTAGTACTAGAAAAAAGCGTCGACCACCGCTATCGGGTGGTTTTGGTATGATAAAAAGAAGTATTCAGATATCTTGTATGATATCTCATACATGTCCTTATTCTGGAGCCGAAACAAATAAGGTATGTGTGATGACTTCGACAACAACAGTGTTTTTGCTAGTCAACCACCAGAGCCCAGAAGAATGAAGATCACTAATCCAGAACTTTTTGGTGTTTCACTAATCATCTATGTCATTGATTGTTTCTTATATCTCTAAACTGTTTTTCACTAATCATGTATGTCATTGATTTTTTCTTATATCTCTAAACTGTTTTTCACTACTCATGTATGTCATTGATTTTTTCTTATATCACTAAAGTGTTTTGATGAATATGTTGTGAACACACATATTTTGGTGATAAAAATATTGAAACCAAGTTTTTTTTTTGTTGATTTTCTTTATTGGTTTGTTTTCATGCCGTTGTCTTGTCGGCTCAGAGCTTACATTACCAGACATGAACAAAGTCTTAGAAGAAGTTATGGCAAATACAGAAATATATGAAAAATAACCAAGTATGAAAAACATCGTGCAAAGACAGAAATAGTTCAACTAAACTTATAAATAAGTCACCAAAAGGGGAAAAGGTCAAGTACAGAAATAGCTATGGAAAAAAATAAGTCCACAAAACTAAGAAAGAAATGTAACTTCTGTAGTCAAATGTGTCTTATCTGAAAAGACGCTATCAATGTCACCCCTTTCCTTGTTTTACTTTACCAAAGACCTTCACCGTATCTGGCACAGAAACCCTTATACAGCACTCATCTCTCCACAGTCTTGGTTGCTTTCTAATACAAAGTGGTTACATCACCAAGAACTTCAAAACCTCAATTGTACACGTGCTCCATTGAAACACCCATGACAGTTAACAACATGTATGGCCATGTAATCTGTGAGTCCATCGGGGATAGTTCATCCGAGTATTCCAAAAGATCCATTTCCCATGGCTGACATCTTCAACTTGGTATAACACAACTTATTCTAATATACACTTTACATGAAATTTCCCAAATTTGGGCTCTATTAAAGATTACGTAATGAGATACACAAAGACACCAAGAACATATCAGACAAAACAATTCACAAACCAGACTTAGAACTAAAACTTAAACCATATCAGATGAACCACCCAACAAGTACTATTAGAACACAAACATATAATAAGGAAACACATGACACACAGAGCTTACAGACAAATCACTTGGACTCAAACAAATTTTGCTTCTTGTACTGTAGAATACATCATTTAACCCTAACCTAACCCCTAACCCTAACGATTCACCAAACACAACAAGCTCTTTCTGTAAGAGACATAGACACAAACCACTGTTAGAAACCGAAAAAGTTAAATTTTAATTATCACTTAAAAATAATAAATCGCAATTTTATTTCGCTTCACTTAATATACAGATATAGACTAAGTATAGGTATAGGTATAGGTTATGTATAGGACTATATCGAGCTTACATTTTGTGTAATAAAATTGCGATTTATTATTTTTAAGTGATAATTAAAATTTAACTTTTTCGGTTTCTAACAGTGGTTTGTGTCTATGTCTCTTACAGAAAGAGCTTGTTGTGTTTGGTGAATCGTTAGGGTTAGGGGTTAGGTTAGGGTTAAATGATGTATTCTACAGTACAAGAAGCAAAATTTGTTTGAGTCCAAGTGATTTGTCTGTAAGCTCTGTGTGTCATGTGTTTCCTTATTATATGTTTGTGTTCTAATAGTACTTGTTGGGTGGTTCATCTGATATGGTTTAAGTTTTAGTTCTAAGTCTGGTTTGTGAATTGTTTTGTCTGATATGTTCTTGGTGTCTTTGTGTATCTCATTACGTAATCTTTAATAGAGCCCAAATTTGGGAAATTTCATGTAAAGTGTATATTAGAATAAGTTGTGTTATAGCAAGTTGAAGATGTCAGCCATGGGAAATGGATCTTTTGGAATACTCGGATGAACTATCCCCGATGGACTCACAGATTACATGGCCATACATGTTGTTAACTGTCATGGGTGTTTCAATGGAGCACGTGTACAATTGAGGTTTTGAAGTTCTTGGTGATGTAACCACTTTGTATTAGAAAGCAACCAAGACTGTGGAGAGATGAGTGCTGTATAAGGGTTTCTGTGCCAGATACGGTGAAGGTCTTTGGTAAAGTAAAACAAGGAAAGGGGTGACATTGATAGCGTCTTTTCAGATAAGACACATTTGACTACAGAAGTTACATTTCTTTCTTAGTTTTGTGGACTTATTTTTTTCCATAGCTATTTCTGTACTTGACCTTTTCCCCTTTTGGTGACTTATTTATAAGTTTAGTTGAACTATTTCTGTCTTTGCACGATGTTTTTCATACTTGGTTATTTTTCATATATTTCTGTATTTGCCATAACTTCTTCTAAGACTTTGTTCATGTCTGGTAATGTAAGCTCTGAGCCGACAAGACAACGGCATGAAAACAAACCAATAAAGAAAATCAACAAAAAAAAAAACTTGGTTTCAATATTTTTATCACCAAAATATGTGTGTTCACAACATATTCATCAAAACACTTTAGTGATATAAGAAAAAATCAATGACATACATGAGTAGTGAAAAACAGTTTAGAGATATAAGAAAAAATCAATGACATACATGATTAGTGAAAAACAGTTTAGAGATATAAGAAACAATCAATGACATAGATGATTAGTGAAACACCAAAAAGTTCTGGATTAGTGATCTTCATTCTTCTGGGCTCTGGTGGTTGACTAGCAAAAACACTGTTGTTGTCGAAGTCATCACACATACCTTATTTGTTTCGGCTCCAGAATAAGGACATGTATGAGATATCATACAAGATATCTGAATACTTCTTTTTATCATACCAAAACCACCCGATAGCGGTGGTCGACGCTTTTTTCTAGTACTACCATTTGATTGGGTAGCATAATCGAGAGGTCCTTGCAGTACGCCTTAAGGGCTGCCAAACTGTCTCTATCATTTGGTTGGATATCCTCTGCTACTATGAGTGGACTTGTTGCCAGGGTGTCTAAGGGTGTCATCCTTTCTCGTGATGTCAGGTGATGTAAGTACCGTTGTAGGTTCGAATTGTATAGATTGTCACGTAACTGACAGGGATAATCATTGTGAATGTTCCCATTATAGCGGGTAAGGTTATCATTGAAGATACAGTGGTGGCAGTCTGGTACTTGCGTTAGACTACAATAATGATGTAAATAGACAGGTGGTGCTGTCGTCTCTGGTATTGCAGTGTTTGGTGTATTCATACGTGGTTGATGACGTATTCGTTTGTGTTTTTGTAGGCCATCGTTCGTCTTATACACCTTATCACATAACTGACAGGGATATACTTGGTCTTTCCCCTCGTGAAAGGTCCGAATGTGATGATTAAGGGTATACTTATCACAATAGGCTTTGTCGCACACTGAGCACGTGACAGTAGATCTGGTGGTCATATTGATAAACTGGTTTTTTTCTTCTTTCTTACAACCACGAAAAAATGTTCTGGTGTATACAATGTTTCACTGTTTTAGCAGAGGCCAACGACACGAACAAGGCTCACACCAAGTTTCACTGCTGTGACTAGCCAAGTCAGTACGTGAAAAATATCTGGTTACTACACTGCTCACACCAAATTTCACCACTGTAGCTAGCCAAGTCAGTACGTGAACAATATCTGGTTACTACACTGCTCACACCAAATTTCACCACTGTAGCTAGCCAAGTCAGTACGTGAACAATATCTGCTTACTACACTGCTCACACCAGCCTGAAGCACCTCTGTAGATACCCAAATCAACCCGTGAACTGGTACTGAGCTCACAAGAGACGCCTTCTATTTTATACACTGGGTCTGCACCCTACATAGCTGACGTGGCAGTTAGACAAGCTATTCTTGTACTTGTATGTGTGTACACGTGTGTGTATAGTTGTGATGACAGTAGTAATCCTAGGCGATGGGTGTGTCTGTGTATGGTTGTCTTTGTGTTTGTATGTGTATGTGTGTATTTGTATAATTGATTATGGGTGTGTACTTGTTGTGATGACAGTAGTAATAGTATGGGTGTGTCTTTGTACTTGTCTGTCTTTATGTGTATGTCTGGTTGTCTTTGTATTTGTATGTGTGTATTTGTATAATTGATTATGGGTGTGTACTTGTTGTGGTACCAGTAGTAATGGTTTGGGTGTGTTTTTGTGTGCTTGTAGGTCTGTATGTACAAGTGTATCAAGTGTGTATAGTTGTGATGACAGTAGTAATCCTAGGCGATGGGTGTGTCTGTGTGTCTGTACGCTTGTAGGTGTGTATTTGTGTAATTGATTATGGGTGTATAGTTGTGATGACAGTAGTAATAGTATGGGTGTGTCTTTGTGCTTGTCTGTCTTTATGTGTATGTCTGGTTGTCTTTGTATTTGTATGTGTGTTTGTGTTTATGTATTTGTTATAGACAAGGAGACTCGTGTAGACGCTGATATATCGCCTAGAGGAACAGTTCAAGCACTTGGAACCGTATTGACACCGGTTGATCTGCGGGCCCGATCGACATCACCCTTTACACCCCTTACCACCATATCCTTCTTTATAAGCTTTTCGGTGAAGAACCCACCCTTGCAGTTACTACCACTTATAACACCACCCCGGCGGCCTCTTTTATCCCTAAGACCGGAGAATGCCTTCGTATTACACGACCCTGATTGTTTCATTATTGAACCCACTTTGTTTTTACTTTTGTCTCTGTGTTTTACTGTGTCAGACTCCTACACCTCTCTTTTTGTTCAGTAAACAACTACACCTCCTTGTTCAGTAACCACCTCTTACTTCGAGTATAACCACGACCCATCACACCCTTGTTCATCACTACCCATACTAATATACGTAACCACCACCATATACCCATGAGTATAACGACCCATCACACCCTTGTTCATCACTACGCACACATTATATCTACACCACCACCATATACCCATGAGTAGAACGACCCAGCACACCCTTGTCTATCACTACCCATACATATTATGTCTACGCCACCACCATATACCCATGAGTATAACGACCCATCACACCCTTGTCTATCACTACACATATACATTATGTCTACGACACCACCATATACCCATGAGTAGAACGACCCAGCACACCCTTGTCTATCACTACCCATACATATTATGTCTACGCCACCACCATATACCCATGAGTATAACGACCCATCACACCCTTGATTATCACTACCCATACACATTATGTCTACACCACCACCATATACCCATGAGTAGAACGACCCCTCACACCCTTGTTTATACATCACTACACCATGCCTATTGAACACATTCATATACCCCACCACCATATACCCATCACACCCTTGTTTTATACATCACTACACATACACATTATGTCTACACCACCACCATATACCCATGAGTAGAAACCACGACCCATCACACCCTTGTTCATCACTACCCATACTAATATACATAACCACCATATACCCATCCCATGAGTAGAAACCACGACCCATCACACCCTTGTTTATACATCACTACACCATGCCTAGTGAACACATTCATATACCCCACCATCATATACCCATTACACCCTTGATTTATGCATCACTACACATACACATTATGTCTACGACACCACCATATACCCATGAGTAGAACGACCCATCACACCCTTGTTTATCACTACCCACTACTATATCTACACCACCACCATATACCCATGAGTAGAACGACCCAGCACACCCTTGTTCATCACTACGCACACATTATATCTATACCACCACCATATACCCATGAGTAGAAACCACGACCCATCACACCCTTGTTCATCACTACCCATACTAATATACATAACCACCCTATACCCATCCCATGAGTAGAAACCACGACCCATCACACCCTTGTTTATACATCACTACACCATGCCTAGTGAACACATTCATATACCCCACCATCATATACCCATTACACCCTTGATTTATACATCACTACACATACACATTATGTCTACGACACCACCATATACCCATGAGTAGAACGACCCATCACACCCTTGTTTATCACTACCCATACTAATATACATAACCACCATATACCCATGAGTAGAACGACCCAGCACACCCTTGTTCATCACTACGCACACATTATATCTATACCACCACCATATACCCATGAGTAGAACGACCCATCACACCCTTGTTTATCACTACCCATACTAATATACATAACCACCATATACCCATCCCATGAGTAGAAACCACGACCCATCACACCCTTGTTCATCACTACCCATACTAATATACATAACCACCATATACCCATGAGTAGAAACCACGACCCATCACACCCTTGTTCATCACTACCCATACTAATATACATAACCACCATATACCCATGAGTAGAAACCACGACCCATCACACCCTTGTTTATACATCACTACACCATGCCTAGTGAACACATTCATATACCACACCACCATATACCCATTACACCCTTGTTTTATACATCACTACACATACACATTATGTCTACGACACCACCATATACCCATGAGTAGAAACCACGACCCATCACACCCTTGTTCATCACTACGCACACATTATATCTACACCACCACCATATACCCATGAGTAGAAACCACGACCCATCACACTCTTGTTCATCACTACACACACATTATATCTACACCACCACCATATACCCATGAGTAGAAACCACGACCCATCACACCCTTGTTCATCACTACGCACACATTCATATACTCCTTTCTAAAATATATACCCCTCCCTCAGCCGTGCCCTCTCTTTAAGTACTACCACTCATCTCACAACCTCGCTTTCCAGAACATTTTACCTTAATTACTTCCCCACCAGGCAGCGCCAAAAATTTCGTTCCCACGAAAAAAAGTTCCCACACGCCGTTTCACCCCACAAAAAAAAAAAAAAATTTCACCGAGTCGACATTTTCCCCGTATTTCCTTCATAAACCCAAATTACCCTACCAGTTTACCCTCCAATCATGTGGCAAGTGCACGCCATATACTACTCATGTTCATTATTGGTGTAAAGAGTATAAAGGCAAGAGCATCGATTTCTTTGCACTTGTTTGATCCCGTATGACTCGGTCTCTGTCCACTGGCCAGCCTGCCTTAAGCGTCGCATAAAGCACTAACTCCGTAGCTCCAGTGACGACGCCCTGGAAATAGCCCGGAATCGAATCAATGACCTTCGCAGCTCGAGACGGGCGCCGTAACCACTTCGCCACGGAGACTTCTGTTCATTAATGGTTTGGTTTTACAGCTAACGTTTTTATCGGGATGTGAAGACAGTTTGTTCAAAGGGTCACAAATTGGGCACTTCCAACTACTTATCTTGCAAACATCAATTATCTACTGCACGTGTTATATTGGCATAGACAAACAAACATTGTCAGATGAAGGCTGTGAACATAAACAATGATATTGCCATGTAAAAAGATAGGCACACACACACACACACACACACACACACACACACACGACGCACGCACGCACGCACGCACACACATCATTTACATGACAGACAGACAGACAGACAGACAGACAGACAGACAGGCAGGCAGGCAGGCAGACAGACAGACAGACGACAGACAGGAGTGTGGGTTTCGGGCGGGCCCTCTAAACAACATTCTGAGAGTCACAGAGTTATCTGCTAGGTAACCAAAGCATGCGACTGACACATACCACGGCTGCACCACCTTTAACTGTTTGCTATGAACTCCTGACCGCATACACGACTTAAGGTTCAACAGTCATATCGAAAATTCGGAATGCAAAGATTGCAAATCCATTAGAAAATATAACTATGAGTCAGCGAGCGTGACATATTCAATATCTTTAAATTAAATAGTATGGAAACCCAAATTACATTAGTTCAAAAATTATTTTAGACATTTATGTGAGACGTTGGCGTGGTCGAAAGGATAAGACAGCTCGCTCATAGACTTCCAGTGCGGTGAAGGCGAGGTGGGCGGTTCAGTCCCTATACCGGTCAGGTGGGCTCATGAAGAGTATCAAGTCTCAGAAACTGAAACACTTTCACCATGTTGCAACGTCACATTGGCTAGGACAGAATACACATGGATAACATTGTTTCCAGAAGAGGAGCAGAAGTCGGTCAACACAAAGATGGACACTGGACAGTGAAGATGTCTTCGGCATTAAAATGTAATTTCCTCTCCTTCGCCCTTCGCTCTAGGAAAGTGCGTTACACCTAATTATGCACCTGAAAGATCAGCGTGTCCGACTTTAGCATGCACTTGTGTAGCATGTACTTCATCTAGACATATTCTTCTTCTTCTTCTTCTTCTTCTTCTTCTTCTTCTTCTTCTTCTTCTTCTTCTTCTTCTTCTTCTTCTTCTTCTGCGTTCATCAGTTGTTTTTTTTTTGTCGGACGTGATTGCGTTGTGCCTGTTTACAGCAGAGCTGCGTTCTTGCGCCGTTAGGCCGATACATCCGATTTCTGCGGGCATTTGTTGACCGGGTTACCCTTCCCGGAGACAGATTCTATCCAAGGTAAATGGCCGTATCTATCCATAGGTAGATTGGTGTTTTTTTTCCATAAAAATGTTGCCAGGGCGGAAGCAATACGGCCTACTCTTTGCGATCTCCAACTGCAGTAGGATATTTAACCTGCACAACCCGACCAGGGGACTTCCTGTTTTTTTTTTTTTACCGTATCCGAAAATGTATATATTCCCTTATATAATTTGCATACAGGAGCCAAAAACAATATGTTGCACGATTTATTGCCTGGCATATTTCGCTTCATTTAGTCAGGCATTAGCAATTAGCCGGTTTCAGTCAATTTTGTGCAACGAGACAGCTGTCATTTTAAATCTGAGATTACAGTAGGGATAATAAAGGCTCCACTTTCAAACAGTATCAGTGACTATGTGTTTTAAGTATTTAAGCCGAAGCATACATAATTCGTGTATCCACGTCATATGATATAAGGGTCGTTCATTTGAAACCCGTTCCAATGGCTTTATTACAAAAGCATGAAAGAAACATTAACAGGTGTGGTAGAATTAAACAAAGCATTCATTTTGAATGAATTATGCACTATGGGTTTGTCAGAAGAAGTCGACGTAGGCATTCAGGCAAGCATCCCATTGCTTAGGTAGGCGACGAATGCCGTCCGCAAAACAGGATTGTGGTTGCTCACTGAACCAAGTGTTTACCGCGTTCATTACGTCTGCATCTGTGTGAAATCGTTGCCCTTTTATAGCTTTTTTAGAGGTCAGAATAAATGAAAATCACATGGTGACAAATCAGGACTATAGGCTGGGTGGTGCAGAATTTCCCACTTCTTCCACGCTAATGCTTCCTGTACAATCTTTGCAACATGCGGACGAGCACTATCGTGCAACAAAATCACACCGCGAGAAAGCATGCGGGGTCGTTTATTCTTGATGGCTTTTTGCAGCTTGTCTAGTGTTTGCATGTAGTGGGTAGAGTTGATGTTGACACCAGGTTCTTTAAGGTCGGCCAACAATAGCCCTTCATGGTCACAAAATGCGCTCAGCATAACCTTACCAGCGGACACCTGTAACTTGAATTTTTTGGCTTTTGGTGATCCAGCATGCTTCCATTGCATGCTCTTTGTTTTGCTGCTCGGCTCAAAGTGGTGACACCATGATTCTTCGGCTGCCAATATGCGGAAGAGAAATGCATCACCCTCCACTCTGTAACGTAGCAAGTGGTTCAAATACCATCCCATGCGTTCCTCTTTTCGGTGGTCGGTCAACATCCTTGGTACCCACTGTTAACACACCTTCCGATATTGCAGTTTCTTACGAACGACCTTTTGAATTGTCCCAACTGACACATCAAATTCTTTCGCTAGCGAACGTATGCTTCTACAACGGTTCATCTGTACTGCTGCATCAATTATGGTGATGGTATTTTCTGTTGCAACAATATGCGCCTGACCCGGCCGTCGAAGATCTGTCGTGAAGTGACGGCCTTTCCGAAATATTCGTGCCCAGTCTGTCACTGTTGTCTTCGACACACATTTGTTACCGTACGCTGCCTGCATTCTCGATGAATGTCCACTGGTTGACATCCTTCAAATGAAAGAAACTGAATCATCGCTCTTTGAACTTCTTTCGACGGATTTTGGATCAACCCGGCCATTTTCTCAACGGTCAGAAACATAACCGATGCATTTTGGGACGATAAGCACATGCTCTTTTATTCATTGGTCAGTACTTATCACATGACTATGACATGATCATGTTCGCCGTACGCAATTACGCGCGGTGCGGCACGAACGGATTTCAAATGAACGCTCCTAATATATAACTCTATAGTAATACATCTGACATGTTGTAGCGAAATATACCAGACAATAAATTGTGCAACATATTGCTTGTGGTTTCTGTGTTCAAACATGTACAGTGAATTACAAATCAGAGGGAACAATCATGCACCGAATATTCACGTCAATGAAGGGTTAATTTTTCCGTCATTTTAGTTTTAATTCTCACGTCATTTAAGAGTTTCATCAAACACTGTCACCTCCAGGTCTAGTGCACCCAGCCACCGTCATCCGGGTTCGCAGATGTTAACTTAATGATCCATAGAATGTTTGTTTATTTCCGGGTTAAATTTGTACAACCGGTAAGATGAAAGGAAATCGACAGCTTTGAACATACATTGCACAAATGTATTCTTAATCCTTCATTGCGTTTGATTTGATTCCTACTGGCAATATAATTCCCATCAGCATAGGCTCAAAATTACAAATAATATAGCAAACTCTCTCTCTCTCTCTCTCTCTCTCTCTCTCTCTTTCTTTCTTTCTTTCTTTCTTTCTTTCTTTCTTTCTCTCTCTCTCTCTCTCTTTCTCTTTCTCTCTCTCTCTTTCTCAATATATATATATATATATATATATATATATATATATATATATATATATATATATATAGCCGGTCTCCCAGGCCAAAGGGTTAACTACAGTCTTCGTAATCCCGTATATCCACGTGGGGAAAACAGCAGCTGCGAGAATCGGCAGCGGTTTACGCCGCACTGGTAACTTACGGTATGTGAGCCAGTCGTTCAGAAAGTAATGGCAAACTACTGAACGTAAAACGTGTCTAATACATCAATAGCAGCTGAAAAATGCAGCTAAATATATATATATATATATATATATATATATATATATATATATATATATATATATATATATATATATATATATATATATATATATATATATATATATATATATATATATCTTCATGACAGACAGTTGGTGTGCCAATGATGAGTGGTTGGAAGGTGTTAATGTAAGGCCGGGTTGTGTACCCAATGTTGGCTAGAAAGATTGTGTTGTAGAATGCTATTTAGTATCTACTGGTACGTGTTTGGTCTTTAGTATTGGTGCCATTTGTCCAATGACTTGGTTTGACTTATTGCATCTATTCTTGATCTCGTCTTCTGAATTGCCATTTAAGGGTATAATACTTCTCAAGTACTTGAAGCTCTTTACTTGTTTCGGAGGGTGTTCTTTCCGGTGAATCTTTGTTGTTGTTTGTTCTAGTGTTATGGTCATTACTTCTGTTTTATTGATGCTAATTTTCATTCGGTGTTCCTAGCACACTTCGTATAGGTTATTTCGTTGCAGGACTGCGTGATGTTGTATTTCCTAGGGTCTTTTCCTATTGCCTTGGATCCCATCTTGCCTCCAGTTCTTCCAGCAACAGTCCCTGAGGAGATGGTAATAGGGTAAAGGATTAGACGGAGAGTCTTTATTATCATCATGTGCCATGCCGATACGCGGGTGTGGTCATGTTTCGCCATCTTACACGATCACCAATTGTGCATCAGCTCTGTGTTGTATAGACCATGCCACGTGACTAAGCCATCCATATATATACTTCTCTGCCTTTCCCTTGTTCTTTTCCCTTCAATCTTGCCAGTTGCAACTAAGTTCTCTAGTTTATTTCTTCTCAGAACGTGTCCAAACAATCGTCACCGTCTACGTCCAGTTTCTTCTCAGAACGTGTCCAAACAATCGTCACCGTCTACGTCCAGTTTCTCTAATCACGTTACTGTTGTTTATCTGCTTCTTTTAGGACTTGCTCACTGGTTTTTCTGTCTGTCCATGGTACTTTTTGCATGTAGGGTCTGTTTTAGCAATCTCATGCATATACAGGCTAGGCTTTTTCAGCGCCTAGACGATCTGAGACGCATTAGAAGATCTTCCAAAGTAACCGTGAGAGATAGAATTAGGAATGAGAAACTTAGAAGACGACTAGGTATGAAACTAGTCATGTACTTCATTAAAGAACAACAAATTACATAGTTTGGTCATCTCACAAGAAGGTCCTGGTACCATCTACTACAAAGACCCACATTGAATAAATATAAATGGATACGGTGCATTGGGAAGACCACGTAACAGATGGAGTGATGGTATAAAGAACAACCTTAGAGAAATGAATATCAGCTTAAATAGTGCATTAGAAAGAGGGCATAAAAGATCTCCCCCACCCCCGCCCAACAGTTCACTGAGATAAATGGGAGGGGGGGGGGGGGAGAAGAAGATCTAACCATCAATTCATCGAACATAAGGGTTAAAACGCACATTTTTAAAAGCGATTCACAATACGAAAGAACGAACGTACGAAAGAACAAAGGAACGAACGAGTGATTGAACGTACGAACGAGTGAACGAAAGAACGAGTAAACGAACGAACCAACCAGCAGATATTGTTTTCCTCAGGCTCAAGACTCCCTTGCCATACACCGCAAGGTACTATATTGGCAGTAAATGACAGTAAACCGCTATTCAAGATAGCGTTCATGAAAACAACGTTGAATACGTCAGCGATTTGAAAATGCATTAAGAGGGATGTAGAGAACACACAAACTTTTCTTGTTTTAATCGATTGTGATCTGTCCAAAACTATGTCTTTGCATAGTGGGTATGTTCCCTTGGGGGTCGCCAAATACTTACATCAGTGATTCCCAAACGGATTTCCCAGCGGACGTCACCAAAGATTACATCATTGATTCCCAAACTAAGGCGCCTTAGGAGGGCTGTAGGTGTCTTTGGGAGCTAGGGAACTGGAGGTCACCCAGCAGTTTATTGAAGCCGCATTAGTGTAGTGGCTAGACACTCGCCTGCCTGTTTAGTGTAGTGATTAGATACTCACCTGACGGCCTAGTGTAGTGGCTAGACACTCGCTTGACGGCCTAGTGTAGTGACTAGACACTCACCTGACGGCCTAGTGTAGTGGCAAGACACTCGCCTGATGGCCTAGTCTAGTGGCTAGAAACGTGCCTGCCTGTTTAGGTAGGGCTAGACACTCACCTGACGGCCTAGTGTAGTGGCTAGACACTCGCCTGACGGCCTAGTGTAGTGGCTAGAAACTTGCCTGCCTGTTTAGTGTAGTGAATAGACACTCGCCTGCCAGTTTAGTATAGTGACTAGACACTCGCCTGACGGCCTAGTGTAGTGACTAGACACTCACCTGACGGCCTAGTGTAGTGGCTAGACACTCGCCTGACGGCCTAGTCTAGTGGCTAGAAACTTGCCTGCCTGTTTAGGTAGGGCTAGACACTCGCCTGACGACCTAGTGTAGTGACGACCTAGTGTAGTAGCTAGACACTCGCCTGACGGCCTAGTGTAGTGGCTAGACTTTCGCCTGCCTGTTTAGTATAGTGACTATACACTCGCCTGTCTGTTTAGTGTAGTGACTAAACACTCGCCTGTCTGTTTAGTGTAGTGACTAGAAACTCGCCTGCCTATTTAGTATAGTGACTAGACACTCGCCTGACGGCCTAGTGTAGTGACTAGACACTCGCCTGACGGCCTAGTGTAGTGGCTAGACACTCGCCTCACGGCCTAGTGTACTGGCTAGACACTCGCCTGACGGCCTAGTGTAGTGACTAGACACTCGCCTGACGGCCTAGTGTAGTGGCTAGACACTCGCCTCACGGCCTAGTGTAGTGGCTAGACACTCGCCTCACGGCCTAGTGTACTGGCTAGACACTCGCCTGACGGCCTAGTGTAGTGGCTAGACACTCGCCTGACGGCCTAATGTAGTGACTAGACACTCGCCTGACGGCCTGGTGTAGTGACCAGAAACTCGCCTAACGGCCTAGTGTAGTGGCTAGACACTCGCCTGCCTGTTTAGTGTAGTGACTAGACACTCGCCTGACGGCCTAGTGTAGTGACTACACACTTGCCTGACGGCCCAGTGTAGTGACTAGACACTCGCCTGATGGCTTAGAGATCATGTGTTCAATCCGTATCGGTGCAAATTCAAGTATTTAAAACTGGCTTGCTTTCCCAGGTCGACCCAGCATAAAACGGGTACCAAGAATCGTGTGGGAGGAGGGAGGAAGGTTAAGGCGACTGTCGTGACACTGACCACATCACCCACCCAGTGCCGAGTTGTCTAAACAAACAGCATGTGCTCAATGTGCCAGGGACCTGCACAAGGGACATTTTCCTTTATTTACACTTGTTTATGTTTTAAAAAGCTCTTATGCAGGACGTTACAATTACATTCCTATTGGTTGTTTTGTGATGTACTATGCAGTTTCACGTGCAGTAGTTTGCCACTGCTTTCTGAATGAGAAGTCAACATTGGAGTCCACCTGACCGGTTTGTGGAGCGAACCCACTACACCCGTCTTTTCCTCACCTCTTGGTTCACTGGCATGTGTCTAGTTCGCCCAGGTGAGCGCCACCATGGTGATTCTGTCATATCATTTCATTCCCAGTTTGCTGGGCAGACACCAAATAGTGAATGTTTGTTGTTTATTTGTAATTGATTGGTTTTTCTCCATGTTTCTGATCCATGCCCTAGTATGGAGTTACGAATGAACGAACGAACGAAGTTTTTATTGTCAACGAGTAACAAATTGGGAACGCTGGCCCGACCTACATTCGGCCCTTCTAACCACTCATCTTTTGTTCATCACTGTGCATGTTACATTCACATAGTGAAAAAAAAAAACATTGTCAAATGAATGGTTAATGAAAGTTAATGAAAATTAATGTAATGAAGTAAGTTAAGTAATAAAAGTCAAATGACAGTTAAATATTTGAAGTTACGTGCTAAGTTTAACTTCCTGTGACTTCCACAAATGTCCCAGTGCTGTGAAATCTCCTCTTGCCTTTTGAGTTCTTATTTTCATACCTCTGTTTTTTTTTTCCATCTTTTTTTTTTTGGGGGGGGGGGGGGGGGGGGGGTGTGGGGGGGGGGGGTCTGCATCGCTTCCCAAATAGATATATGATTCGGCCTCTTATAGTACCACACATCACTTTAATACTTCTATTTTATTACACATCATATTAATACTTCTAAAGTGTCACAAACGACTTCAAAACTTCTAGTCTGTCATACATAACGTTAATGCTTTTATTCTATTAATCATCACTTTAATACTTCTGTTGTGTCACACATCACTTTAATACTTCTGTTGTGTCACACATCACTTTAATACTTTTGTTGTGTCACACATCACCTTAATACTTCTATTGTGTCACACATAACGTTAATACTTCTATTGTGTCACACATCACTTTGATACTTCTATCATACATCACTTTAACACTTCTATTGTGTCACACATTGTCCTGCAAATGACATGCAACATTGTGTTTATTCTATCGCATACCCCTTTAAACTTCTATGTAGTATGCTCTGTGCTAAGAAGTAGAAGAAGTGCCTAGGATTTCATAGCGAAGGCTAACGGACGATATTTAGTGTAGAAGAGCCTGGCATATGATACCACGATATCTAGTCTAAGAATAAAGATGAAGCGGCATTCCTTTAGCTGGAAGACACACACACACACACACACACACACACACACACACACACACACACACATGCCGTGATTGTAACGGACTCACAGACCATACTGAGAAAGTGGAAGACGGGCTTGCTTCGTGCAGAGTGGCATGCTTCAATTAACAAAGATCGGGAGCATGGGTTGAATCTTTTCCCCAGGACATGCTGGTGTAGTGAGAAACGAGCAGACGGACAGATTGGCTGGGTTTGCACCACTGGCAGATGTGGTCACGGTCGTTTGGGATCGTGTGTATAGTGACGATGAACACATAAATCATCGTAGCCAGGAGACAATGGTGGTGCAAGGTGGGACCAGAGGATTGAATCGGGGTTCAGTACTCGGATGAAGGGTCAGACGCACACATAATCAGACTACAGCTGGTACCATTATTATTGGGACTCTTTACTGGTTGTTGATAATGAGAACTGAGCACGTATGGAAATGTCGAGTGCGGTGATGTTGGTTCTTGGTTCAGCTCAACTCAGCTCATTTCTTCTATTTTATCACAAATCAACTTAATTCTGCTATTCAGTTATATAAAACCTAATCCTTGTCTTTTCTGACATACCAGTTTTATCCATCCATTACGTCACATACCACTTTGGTTCATCAGCTCAATGCAGACACCAGACAAGTTAAGTGTCTTGATTTATGTTAAGTGCTTCTGTTCACGCTGAAAGAGAGTGCTGAAATACTATGTAGAACCCGTTTTGCTGTATGGCAGTGAATCTTGGAATGTAAATGAACAAATTAAGAAGAAATTAGAAGCAACAGAGATGTTGTTCCTGAGTCGAATGTTGCGAATTCCTTGGACTGCCAGAGTAACTAACAAAGACTGCCTGAAACAGGCTAATGAAACTAGAACATTATATTCAACAATAAGACAGAGACAAACATCTTTCTTCGGTCATGTGATGAGAAGAGAGGCATTGGAGAACATCGTGACAACTGGGAAGATCGAGGGGAAGAGAAGCAGAGGTAGACCAAGAGAAATGATGCTGGATGGATTGAGACGGTGATTGGAGGAATATCAGCAGCAGATTTGATCCAGAAAACCAAAGACCGAGATCTGTGGAGAGCCATGAACGCCTACGCCAGCTGCAGGGCACTTGATGATGATGCTTCTGTTGCAACCACGTTTGTGTTGCATCACGTGACACATACAAATCCTCTTGCAAGTGACTGTTTGTGAGAGTCTGTTTCTGTTGTTTTCTGTGATATAATTTTATTGTACACATTCTAATTGTTTCTTTTGTATAGATTATAATACACGGGAATACAAGTAGCGCAGGCTTAAAACACTCTGAATTAGTAGTAGTAGTAGTAGTAGTAGTAGTAGTAGTAGTAGTAGTAGTAGTAGTAGTAGTAGCAGCAGCAGCAGCAGCAGCAGTAGTAGTAGTAGTAGTAGTAGTAGTAGCAGTAGTAGTAGTAGTAGTAGTAGTAGTAGTAGTAGTAGTAGTAGTAGTAGTAGTAGTAGTAGTAGTAGTAGTAGTAGTAGCAAAAGTAATAGTTCTTGTAGTCATCGTCGTGGTGGAGGTGACGGTGTTGATGATGATGGTATTAGTAGTAGTAACGAATGCAAAAGATACATGAGAAGACATCGTTATTACAATCAAAGACACATTGACACGTTATTTACCTTTCTAACAGGAAGACAGAAAACGTCAGAAATAATTCGACTTACCCATACCCCTGTCTAGTGTTTAGCCAGATTCTAAAACTTTCAGCGCAATAGCCTCTTACTTTCACAACCCAAAGAAATTATTTATCTACGATCTTTTGTGGCTGATTTGAGTGATGCAGACGTTTGTTCCGTATGTTCAATAGACTACGACTGGCCAACAAAAGATGAACAATTCTTCACATGTCTGAATCTTTTTTCAAGAGTTCGTAATTTGTAGCGTTTGTGAGGTTGAAAAACATGTTTTCTCCTGGGATTCATCGGTGCGTTAAAGTTAAACCCTATGTTGGAGCGTAGATTACATGTTGATTAATGGACATGCTCTTTGGCAATTATAATGGTGATGGTTGGTGCGAGGTGGGAGTGCTGGAGTACATGCGAACTTGAGTTGTTTGTCGGAAGGTGGAGGGGCGTGGACTGGGCACGTTGAAGTTAACAGTCCAGCATCAGATAATTAACTTTTTACCAATAACTAAAAACTGAGAAATTATAGATGATGAGAAAATTATTGTGGACGTCGTTGTCGTTATAATGGTGGTGGTGGCGGCGGTGGTGTTAGTAGTGGTGGTGCTGGTAGTGGTGGCTGTGGTAGTGGTGGTGGTAGTAATGCTGGTGGTTGTGATAGTAGAAGTAGTATTTGCTGTTGTTTATGTGGGGGCGATGGTTGTCGACGTTGTCGTCCTAATAGTAATGTGAAGCATAGACAGTAAAATATATGAATGACAGACGGACACACATACAGCCAGATAAACAGGTAGGCAGGTAAATAGACAGGTAGATATGTAGATCTGCCGCAGGTATACACATGGAAACACAGGTAGGTTGGCAATTAAGTATGTACGAGTAATTAGACATAATGAAATACAGGCAGAAAGTTAGAAATAGGGGTATATAGGTACATATAAGGACATAGAATCAAGTAGACAGGTAGGGGGTATGTAACAAGTAGGCATAAGGACGGATACAGATAAGTAGGTATGTAGATAGGTAAAATGTCTGTCTGTCTGTCTGTCTGTCTGTCTGTCTGTCTGTCTGTCTGTCTGTCTGTCTGTCTATCTGTCTGTCTGTCTGTCTGTGTCTGTGTGCGCGTGTGTGCATGTATGTGTGTGTGTGCTAGCATGCAAGTGTGCGTGTGTGTGCATGCGTGCGCATGCGTGCGTGCGTGTCTGCATGTAAGCAGGCAGGCTGGCAGGTAGGTAGGTAGTTAGATAGGCAGCTAGGAAGTTAGGTAGGCTGATCAGTAGTTATGTAGGTGGGTGGATGGGTAGATAGGTAGAGATACATAGACAGAAAGCGTGATATTTAAAGAGACAAACAGTCGGACGAACAGATGGGTGGGAAAGGTGGGTAGGGAGGAGATAGCAGCCAAACAAAACACGTGGGTGGGTGGGTAGATAGATAGGTAGGTAGGTAGGTAGATAGGTAGGTAGGAGAATACAGTCAGACAGAAACGTAGGTAGGTAGGTAGGTAGTTAGGTATGTAGGTAGGCAGGCAGACAGGCAGGCACACAGGCAGGCAGGTAGATAGGTATAAGACAATATTCAGTCAAAAACGTAGGTAGGTAGTAGGTAGGGGACAACAGTCAGACAAAAACGTAGGTATATTGGTAGGTGGATTGGTAGGTGGTCAGGAGACAACGGTCAGACAAATACGTAGATGGGTAGTTTGGTAGATCGTCAGTAGACAACAGTCAGACAAAGACGCAGGTACGTTGCTAGGTATGTAGCTAGGTAGGAAGGTAGGTGGGTAGGTAGGTAGGTATGGTAGGTAGGTTGGTAGGATACAACAGTCAGACAAAAGCCTAAGTGGGTAAGGTAGGTAGTTAGATCGGTAGAAGACAAAAATCAGACAATAACGTAGGTGGGTAGGTAGATAGGTATTTAGATGGGTGTTCAGGTAGATGGGTAGACAGGTAGGTAGATAGGAGACAACAGTCAGACAATAACGTAGGTAGGTAGTTAAATCGGTAAGCGATAACAGTCAGACAAAAACTTAGTTGGGTATGCAGGTACGTAATTAAAGGACAACAATCAGGCAAAAACATAGGTAGGTAGGTAGGTAGGTAGGTAAATGGATAGGTAGATGGGCAGGTAGGTAGGTAGGTAGGTAGGTAGGTAGGTAGGTAGGTAGGTAGGTAGGTAGGTGAGAAACAACAGTCAGACAAAAACGTAGGTAGGTAGGTGAGAGACAACAGTCAGACAAAAATGTAGGTAGGTAGGTAGGTAGGTAGGTTCGTAGTTAGGTAGATAGGTAGGTAGTCATATAGATTGACATCTATATAGACATACATTTAGATAGACTGGTAGATAGATAGAAGCGACAATATAGCAATACACATAAATTTTAGAAAATCCTCCACACAACACATGACACAATGGTGCACACAGACACAAAACCGTGTAACTCACAGCACAAGCAAAGCCCACATAGACTCCGATCCTGTCAAACTACTGCATTTTGAATCAACAACAGCTTTAAAAAGCCTCCCGACTCCAGGTAAAACTTAACCTGCGGGAAGTTGAACCAGGGACTGTCGCAAACTGGTCTTTGACCAGGTGACTAATTGACTAGGAGACCTGAGTGCACCAACCCCACCCACACCAGACTACAATCTCGACAATATATAATCACAGGAAATAGACATAACTTCGACCTGGGGTCTATTTTGGGTGATATAACGTACGACTCGTTGATAACAATAGCCGAGCATTAATTACATATTTGAGGTGTGTTCAATTGTAGGGTTGCCAGACGTCCCGGATTTCTGAGACAGTCCCGGTATTTTATTAAATAAATAAATTTCCCGAAAATAAAATTTGTCGGAACGTTCATTTGTCCGAGATTTTCCCCGTATTGAATGATTTTAAAAAAGAAATACTGCATGTTCTTTGCAGAACGTTGCGATCAACCCCAACCCCATACTGATGTTCTAGACAATCTTACGTTCAGCAATTTGCCATAGCGTTCTGAACGAGAAGTCAACGTTTAAGTCCGCTTAAGAATGTTCAGTGAACCCACAAGACGCTGTCAGTGCACAGGAAGTTTAAGCGCGAGCGCGTGAAATCTCAGGCTACGCTGACCTCTGATTCTTCTAAAGCTACAGATAAATGGCGCGGTTTCTCTCAGCCATACAGTCTAGCAACCCTGTCCAAATATATGTCATTCTAGCGTTTCTCTTCTTCTTCTTCTTCTTCTTCTTCTTCTTCTTCTTCTTCTTCTTCTTCTTCTTCTTCTTCTTCTTCTTCTTCTTCTTCTTCTTCTTCTTCTTCTTCTTCTTCTTCTTCTTCTTCTTCTTCTTCTACATAGATATCATTATTGTTATCACTATAAGCATTACCATCATTGTTATTGTCACATTCGTCGACATCATCATTATAATCGTCATCGCCGCTGTCTTCATCACAGTCACCATCATAACCATCATCACCATCATCACCGTCATCACCGTCATAACCGTCATCACCATCATCACCATCATCACCATCATCACATCATCACAGCCGTGGTGCCCAATGTAGGCTGGGTCGACCTGGGATCCATGTTAATTTTAAAATTTCGCCCCAATTCCGATTTGAACCCCTGCCCAGTGGTCCTTACTTGCACCATTCATTTCACTATGGGCTGAAATAAATAAATATACGATCAATTAAACACTAAAAAATAAAAAAAATAAAATATGAACTGGAGTAAACGTAGACTAAAAATGCATATTTACATATGTATGGCACATTTACCCCACCGCAAAAAAACATACTCTTTTTATCTGACACATTTTTCTGGAAAATTATGCTTCTAAAACTTAAATTAATTTTAAAAACAAATACTAATTGAATTTACATACCTTTTATATATCACCTACATTTATACAATGTGTGTGTGTGTGTGTGTGTGTGTGTGTGTGTGTGTGTGTGTGTGTGTGTGTGTGGTTATATATATATATATATATATATATATATATATATATATATATATATATATATATATATATATATATATATATATATACCCAGCAACATATCTGCCCCAAAATATATATGCCCGAGAAAAATTTCGAGTTAAAAATCTATCCAAAGTATTTCAGGATCCTCGCCGGCGCTACGGAGTTCGTGCACTGAGCTGCGTTTCTACAGATTCAGGCTTGAGTTAGAAGGAGAATGGAGCACTTATGGGTTACACCAGTGTGCCGTGATGTTGATCCATCGACTAAACTAAACTAAACTAAACTAATATATATATATATATATATATATATATATATATATATATATATATATATATATATATATATATATATATATATATATATATATATATATATATATATATATATATATTAAACAACGAGATTTTTACAACAATTTAACGGACGCTTATTTCAAATTAACACCAATGGTGAATGCAGAGCGTTACTCCGAAACACTGCAGAAACTGAGATCCCGGCACTTATCATTTCGCGCCATTCAGAACAAATAGCGCGAAATGCTTATTGCCGGCCCAGTATAACCAGTAGTTCAACTCTAACGTCTAACAATGAAATCACGGCTACTAACATAGCGGACAGAAGTTACTTATACTAGATGTTTACCCAGCCCGAATAGCGACAGAGAGTCCCCATACGGTTAACTTAAACTCTGGACGAGTCCATATTCGAATTGCCCCCCTTAACAATCGAATTGCCCCCCTATGGGGCCTGGGCCCCACGTTGGGAAACACTTGTCTAGCCCCTATTATACCGCCACTCCCAAATCAGAACATAAAGGAAACTAACGATTTATAGAAGCGGAAATATCAAGGAAAGTAAGACATTATAAATTCCGAAATAGAAAGATATTAATCATCTTGATCCTGTGGCTTGTATTTCGCAGTCTTTCGAAATGTCTATCGTAAATCAGATGTCCTGCCTCTGCTGCTGTCCCATGTGAAGTATCTATCACGTCCTGAAGACGTTTACGTTTTGGACTTCCACTTCTCCGCTTCCCGGGTACGCCTTCCACCATAGTTAGTTTTCATTAAACACATTGTAAATTCAAATATAAGTAAGCAATTTCTAAAAGCAGAACTATAAATGAAAATAAATTTTCTGGCCGTTTGTGGTTAATAAGGGAATATTTATGTACAGTCGTTTGCTACTGTTGTCTAAATATCCGACGCTCATACCATCGAAATCAACGCCTGGGCCTGATTTGCAACACTCGATCCTGTATAGTATGTTGGATAATTGCGAAACCGCGTTCACAAACCTTTTAGACACACATGCCTAATAAATGGAGGATAATAATAAAGTTTGCTGCACATCCTTTACATGACGTAGCAGTCAACTCCAGCATTTTTGTTGTTGGCTGCTTGTGATTGATGGGCAAGTTTACGTTCAGAAGTTTGCCGTTGCTTTCTGAATTACCGGTACTCATGCTATTGTATAGAAACCAACGTAAGGCGGGATGAGGGATTTCGAATGTGTCCGTAACCCCTTTTTCACAAAGCCAGAAAATGGAGGATACGTAAACATAATATAGTAATAAGTAAAGAACTCTTTTGAACACGCATGGGGTATATGGTGCCAGAGCCATATTTTTATCGACGAAATGGCACTCGACGGGTGAAGTATCATATGGGCCACCGTTACTTCTCAGTAACACACTTGAGGAATCCTCCTTGGTGGCTTCTAACAACATATGTGGTAGGTTGCAGTGGTAATATTCCTTGTTTCTCTTAAGTGTCCCTTTAACACACAGAGACTCCTTGGTGGCTTCTAACGACATCTGTGGTAGATTGCAGTGGTAATATTCCTTGTTTCTCTTAAGTGTCCCTTTAACACACAGAGTCTCCTTGGTGGCTTCTAACGACATCTGTGGTAGGTTGCAGTGGTAATATTCCTTGCTTCTCCGTAGTGTCCCTTTAACACACAGAGACTCCTTGGTGGCTTCTAACGACATATGTGGTAGGTTGGAGTGGTAATATTCCTTGTTTCTCTTAAGTGTCCCTTTAACACACAGAGTCTCCTTGGTGGCTTCTAACGACATATGTGGTAGATTGCAGTGGTAATATTCATTGTTTCTCTTAAGTGTCCCTTTAACACACAGAGTCTCCTTGGTGGCTTCTAACGACATATGTGGTAGATTGCAGTGGTAATATTCATTGTTTCTCTTAAGTGTCCCTTTAACACACAGAGTCTCCTTGGTGGCTTCTAACGACATATGTGGTAGATTGCAGTGGTAATATTCCTTGCTTCTCTTAAGTGTCCCTTTAACACACAGAGACTCCTTGGTGGCTTCTAACGACATATGTGGTAGATTGCAGTGGTAATATTCCTTGTTTCTCTTAAGTGTCCCTTTAACACACAGAGTCTCCTTGGTGGCTTCTAACGACATATGTGGTAGATTGCAGTGGTAATGTTCCTTGTTTCTCTTAAGTGTCCCTTTAACACACAGAGTCTCCTTGGTGGCTTCTAACGACATATGTGGTAGATTGCAGTGGTAATATTCATTGTTTCTCTTAAGTGTCCCTTTAACACACAGAGACTCCTTGGTGGCTTCTAACGACATATGTGGTAGATTGCAGTGGTAATATTCATTGTTTCTCTTAAGTGTCCCTTTAACACACAGAGTCTCCTTGGTGGCTTCTAACGACATATGTGGTAGATTGCAGTGGTAATGTTCCTTGTTTCTCTTAAGTGTCCCTTTAACACACAGTAACACACAGAGTCTCCTTGGTGGCTTCTAACGACATATGTGGTAGATTGCAGTGGTAATGTTCCTTGTTTCTCTTAAGTGTCCCTTTAACACACAGAGACTCCTTGGTGGCTTCTAACGACATATGTGGTAGATTGCAGTGGTAATATTCATTGTTTCTCTTAAGTGTCCCTTTAACACACAGAGTCTCCTTGGTGGCTTCTAACGACATATGTGGTAGATTGCAGTGGTAATGTTCCTTGTTTCTCTTAAGTGTCCCTTTAACACACAGAGACTCCTTGGTGGCTTCTAACGACATATGTGGTAGATTGCAGTGGTAATATTCATTGTTTCTCTTAAGTGTCCCTTTAACACACAGAGACTCCTTGGTGGCTTCTAACGACATATGTGGTAGATTGCAGTGGTAATATTCATTGTTTCTCTTAAGTGTCCCTTTAACACACAGAGACTCCTTGGTGGCTTCTAACGACATATGTGGTAGATTGCAGTGGTAATGTTCCTTGTTTCTCTTAAGTGTCCCTTTAACACACAGAGACTCCTTGGTGGCTTCTAACGACATATGTGGTAGATTGCAGTGGTAATGTTCCTTGTTTCTCTTAAGTGTCCCTTTAACACACAGAGACTCCTTGGTGGCTTCTAACGACATATGTGGTAGATTGCAGTGGTAATATTCATTGTTTCTCTTAAGTGTCCCTTTAACACACAGAGACTCCTTGGTGGCTTCTAACGACATATGTGGTAGATTGCAGTGGTAATATTCATTGTTTCTCTTAAGTGTCCCTTTAACACACAGAGACTCCTTGGTGGCTTCTAACGACATATGTGGTAGATTGCAGTGGTAATATTCATTGTTTCTCTTAAGTGTCCCTTTAACACACAGAGACTCCTTGGTGGCTTCTAACGACATATGTGGTAGATTGCAGTGGTAATATTCATTGTTTCTCTTAAGTGTCCCTTTAACACACAGAGTCTCCTTGGTGGCTTCTAACGACATATGTGGTAGATTGCAGTGGTAATGTTCCTTGTTTCTCTTAAGTGTCCCTTTAACACACAGAGACTCCTTGGTGGCTTCTAACGACATATGTGGTAGATTGCAGTGGTAATATTCATTGTTTCTCTTAAGTGTCCCTTTAACACACAGAGACTCCTTGGTGGCTTCTAACGACATATGTGGTAGATTGCAGTGGTAATATTCATTGTTTCTCTTAAGTGTCCCTTTAACACACAGAGACTCCTTGGTGGCTTCTAACGACATATGTGGTAGATTGCAGTGGTAATATTCATTGTTTCTCTTAAGTGTCCCTTTAACACACAGAGACTCCTTGGTGGCTTCTAACGACATATGTGGTAGATTGCAGTGGTAATGTTCCTTGTTTCTCTTAAGTGTCCCTTTAACACACAGAGACTCCTTGGTGGCTTCTAACGACATATGTGGTAGATTGCAGTGGTAATATTCATTGTTTCTCTTAAGTGTCCCTTTAACACACAGAGACTCCTTGGTGGCTTCTAACGACATATGTGGTAGATTGCAGTGGTAATATTCATTGTTTCTCTTAAGTGTCTCTTTAACATACAGAGTCTCCTTGGTGGCTTCTAACGACATATGTGGTAGATTGCAGTGGTAATATTCATTGTTTCTCTTAAGTGTCCCTTTAACACACAGAGACTCCTTGGTGGCTTCTAACGACATATGTGGTAGATTGCAGTGGTAATATTCATTGTTTCTCTTAAGTGTCTCTTTAACACACAGAGTCTCCTTGGTGGCTTCTAACGACATATGTGGTAGATTGCAGTGGTAATATTCATTGTTTCTCTTAAGTGTCCCTTTAACACACAGAGACTCCTTGGTGGCTTCTAACGACATATGTGGTAGATTGCAGTGGTAATATTCATTGTTTCTCTTAAGTGTCCCTTTAACACACAGAGACTCCTTGGTGGCTTCTAACGACATATGTGGTAGATTGCAGTGGTAATATTCATTGTTTCTCTTAAGTGTCCCTTTAACACACAGAGACTCCTTGGTGGCTTCCTACGGCATATATTGTCTCCTTCAGAGCCGTCCATGTCCTCGCAATATTATTCATCTTTGTTTGTAATTTTCCTGCTCTTGTGTTTTAATTTCTCCCAATATTTAGTTGACTTTGCACATTCCAGACAAGAAAGTGTCTAATCATATTGTCCTCAGGTTTTCTCAGTGTGTGTCCTGTCCACAGGCTTGGCCATGGGAATATTATTCCCTTGGGCATCCCATGGGAAAGGTCCCATGTGATGAGATGGGATGGGACAGCACATATTTGTATTTCCCATGGGACAGTAGCCATGTCATCGCAACTTGATCTGCGTCAGAGCTACCCTTAAATTGTTTGATATTTTTTTTTACCTTGTTAAAGCTTTTTATCATTTTGTTTTCTTTATATATTTGTATCTATTCTTTATCTTGTGGTGGGACACAGGATAAATAAATATATACACATAGCCTTTCGTTATATAAGATTACATTTCATTGCGTCACCAGCAATTACAATTATAAAAGTGTGACGTGACTGGAACAAAATGAAGATGATGAAGAATTCTTAAACCACATTTCCAATATTGCTAAGATTAAAGGAAGGCTGGCATGAGAAATTCAAAACTTTTTTGACAAACTAGAAATAGATGGTGCTACATCTCATTAATTTTGCTGTTATAATTCCTCCTAGACTATCAGTTGTACAAAGTTATTGTTGATACTGACAAAGAAACTTCCAGCAGTATGGTGAAGAAATACTGTCAGAACTTTCAGAAAATTATTGGAGAAAAACTTTGGCCATATTGCGGCAGTTCTTTGCCAGTTACTGCAGTATTCCTTACTGGAGTTGACATTAAAGCCAAAATAGAAGACATGGTCAAGTCAGTTGTCACTAAGAAGAAAGGGAATGTGGACAGCAATGAATGGGTCAATGATTGGATAGCTTTTTCTAAGCCTGTTGTTCTAACTGTTATTTCATTCATCAAGGATTTAAATCTTTTTTTCTGAATCCTCTGCTGGCTGTATGTGAAGAAGCAGGAATTGTAGAACAAAAGCGGAACAGTGATTTTGACTTATTTTTTGATCGTCCACGAAACAAAGCACTTAAGTTTGATGACCCCAGAAACAAATGCCTTGATGATGAAGTTACCATGTTTCAAAAATTACGGCAACCAACGTCACAACCATTAAATTATTAGAAAAATGAACATAGGTTTCCACTGCTAAAAGCAAGTGCGAAAAATGTTTTGGCCATCCCAGTGTCAATAGCAGCAGTAGAGCGCTTACTTAGTGCAGCTGGATTGTTGTTGAGTAAGTTACGAAAACGAATGTTACCAGCTCTCGTTATAAACTCTGTGTATATCAGATTTTCATGTAAGATGAAAACTGTGGAAATGGTTCAGAGATTACCTGGATTAACTGAATTATTAGATACAGTCGATCAGCAGGAAACTGATAATGTGCTGAATGAGCAGAGTGACTCAGAAATAGAATGAGAGTGTCAGAATGACACTGAAGTGTCATATGTAGACTAAACTTTTTTTTTAAATAATAAATTCTGTCGTTTTATAGGTCTCTTTGTACATGTACTCCTATTTAGTAGACACTAAACCTAAACTTTCATAAATGTCATAATTTTATTTGAACTGTATTCCATATTAACAGTATAATGGGAATCCCATAGAATGGGATGGGATGGGACAGGCATACATTACCGTGGGATGGGATGGGATGCGATAGAAAAATATGTCCCATGGACAAGCCTGACTGTCCAGCACCAGTGACTTTACCTCACCTCTTTTGTTTTCACTAGGATTTGTTTAATTCTCTCCATTTGCTCTGCACTGGTGATTCTGTTATACCATTTCATTCACACTATTCTGCGCAGACACCAAACTAGTGAATGTTTGTATATTATTTGTACTTATGTTAGTTGTTCTCCATGCTTCTGACCCATACAGCAGTACTGATTTAACACTGGAGTTCATTATTCTAAGTTCAGTACTAAATTTAACTTCCTTTAACTCCCACAAATTTGCTAGCACTATGAAAGTTCCTCTCTCCTTTTGTATTGTTATTTTACTCTGTTACTCCATGTAATGCAGGTTACAACTATGCTATTCTTTGCTTCCCCTGAGGATTCCGGTTACACCGAGTATTCACAATAATAGAAAAGACGAGTGAAGTAATTGAATTACTTACATTTCGACCCGGAACTCCTTATCGTTAAGTCGCTAATAGATCCCAGTTGTATATGAATTAGGATACCTGAGACTATCGTAGAAACAAGACTAGCGCCAAGAAAGCAAATCCAAAACCTGTTTCTGAGCTACCCAAAATGTTGGGTACGAGTCGGTCACGTGACCGTTTCAAGCATGTGTCACGAGATTATATTTAAACATTCATTCGATGCATGTGTAATTGGCCGTATGTGTATGCGACAATATAATTCTCAGTTACTCAGTCTCTTTTTAAGGTAACTGGTTCGGCTCAGACACCCGAGATCACGACTCTCGGAACCTCTTGAGTGCCAAGCCGTTTACATTAGTAGAACGGAAAGACAATTAGCACATCGAGTGACATAAGATATACCAGTGTGGGTGGAAAAGAGAGTTATTCTGTCCTCACGAATCACTGTGCAGTCGACAAGCTATTAAACTTCCTCATCGGCGATTTCTCTCTATAGCTCATTAACTACGCCCATAACGCTAGCAAAGAAAACGTGTTCCGCATACCGTATTCGATGAACAAGAAACGATTGCTCAAATATACTGAGGCCGTAGCAATTGGGCGGTTGCATCCAGTTCTGTGTAAACATAAAGAGTTCGTCTTAAACTGTTGGAATAACAAATGTTCCCCTCTTGAACAGTAAATGTGACTATCTGCTTAAACCAGTGGTTCTCAACCAGTGGGAAATTCCCTCCAGGGTTGAAATTTTAGGGTTTCCAGGAGGAGGAAGGGGGGGGGGGGGAATTAAGACCACAGATTGCCAGACTCAAAATGGCTTCAGGCACAATATCCTGGTTCTCTATTGAGCGTTTTGTTTGATGAAGCACAATTTTCAGGCATTCTGGTGTCTTGTATTAAGGGACATTTCTTATGTTTTAACTGTTTTTTTTATTGTAATATGATTAATTTGATATGATTAATAAAATATTGTAAATATAAAAAATGCACCTTTTGTGGCTGACTCTTTTGGAAAAAGGGCGAGGGGGGGGGGGGAATCTTCTTCTTTAGTTCGCTCGAAAAGGGTGGGGGGAGGGAAGGGAATGACATTCTGACATAAGGTGAAATGGTGCATGGACCACAAAAGGTTGAGAACCACTGGTTTAAACTATTCCAGCCAAAGTATTATTCATTCATTCACTTCATATGGGACACAACTCTGCAGTATGCACCTGACGGGTGCATCGAAATATGCCAGTCAATAAATGGTGCAATATACTGTTAGTGGCTTCTTTGATTAAACGAACCTTTCTGCCACCGCTTTTGTTTTCATTTTGACATTGTCGTTCTCAACTATGTTTGCCAGTATGTACATTACCTTGAAGATAATTGTTTAGACCCTTTCCATGCCGAGCTCAGTCGGTAGAGCATGAGACTCTTTATATCAGGGTCGTGGGTTCGTGCCCCACGTTGGGCGGAATTTTTTTTTTTTTTTTTTTTTTTTTGGATGTGGCGAAAGGGTTGCGAAGACAATTCGCAATCACACATACTGCGTTTGAAACACAGCTGCGGTCGATTTGGAAGCAGTCCTTTTTACGCTGGTTTTTATATAACGGTATGAGTTCCGGTCGCTCAGAAAGTAATGGAAAACTACTGAACGTAAACTTTCTAAGAAATAACAAACAGTCGAAATAATGCTAGGATTGACTGTGATGTCCTGTAAGGGTTATACAACTAACTATAACATATCTTGAAGGGTATATGGGGCAAATCCTTTACAGCACGTCGCCCTCGCCATAGCCGGAAAAGCCTCTTGAACTCATGCCATATCCCCTGCCCAATACACCCTCATGTCATCAAGACGTCATCAATGCCCCGTGATTATCTTGTTGCTGCTCGACCTCTGTCCCATCTTCCCGGAGCCAAGTTTTCCAGCACAGTTCTCTCCTTTTTTTTTTTTTTTTTTTTGCATATTCCTTACAGTACGTTGCAGTCAACATCAGCATTTTTCAGCTGCTGTAAATGTACTAGGCAAGATTACGCTCAGTAGTTAGCCATTGCTTTCTGAGCGACCGGCTCACATACCACGTATGTTACCAACGCGGCGAAAACCGCTACCAATTTTCACGCAGGTTATGTTACTCACGAGAATATACGGGATTACGGAGAAGGACGTTAACCTCTTGGCCAGGGCCGAGGACCATATTATTATAGACTAATCGGCGCTCGATTATATATATATATATATATATATATACTATTATATATATATATATATATATATATATATATATATATATATATATATATATACAATTGGGAGGGTACAACCTTATCCTGGTGCGAGGAATGCAACCCAAAGACAAAATAAGTCATGGCAGGGCAGACCAGGCCCTAAGCCTTGGTTGGCAGCTGGTCTAGGATCGAAGCTCCGACAGGCGGACAGTTAGAGCATTGCTTTGCTGATCCGGCAGCTTCTGCAGCTTGTCTTGTTCCAGATTATAGGTGTCAACTTTCCTCTGGACTGAACTAGGACAGGCCGAGAGAGGGATCATGCTGCATGGGCAACACATGGTTTCTTTATTTTAGCCCAGGCTTTGTGCTATGGAGAGGCAATAACTCCATCCCTGGTCTTAACCGGTCTCGGAATCAAAGCGAGAGGCAACTGTTATGGGTTATAAGTCCTTGTCAGTTGGCGTAGACATGGGGCGCCACGCGTTGCCTCTGACGGTGGGAGACACCTACAGGTGTCACTGATCAGCTACCGCCCGCTCAAGCTGGGCAGCCCCCAGCCAATTGGGTGCTGATCCGCCACAGCCTGCCTGCTTCAATGGGTGCTTGGGGCTAGGACAAAATCTGAATCGCAGGCTGTAAATCCAATGCACCAGGTACTAATAAAAAGAATAGAAACCTCAAGCTACGGCTTGCAACCTGGAACGTGAGAACCTATGTGTCCAGGATTTTCCACTGACTTGACAAATATTGACGATGTGAGAAAAACGGCTGTGATTGATGCTAACTCAATCGTCTTAACATTGATATTGCTGGCCTGCAGGAGACTCGCCTCGCTGAGGAAGGGTCACTCAGGGAAAATAATTACACCTTTTTTTGGAAGGGAAGAGGGCAGGCAGAAAAAAGGCAACATGGTGTGGGCTTTGCAGTGAAGAATTCGCTACTGGGAATGATTGATATCCCAGCTGGAGGTAATGAAAGATTATTATCACTGCGCTTGGCAACCTCTTGTGGATTTGCCACCATTCTCACTGCATATGCACCGACACTCGCTTCCTCTGATGATGTGAAGGATACGTTCTATGAGCAGCTAGACTCTGCGATCAAGGCAGTTCCAAAATCCGACTACATTTATATGCTCGGTGATTTCAATGCTCGTGTGGGCAAGGACTCGAGTTCATGGCCAGTGTGCCTTGGAAAATACAACATCGGTCGCATGAATGATAATGGGCAAAGGTTGCTGGAGCATTGCACTAGAAATGACCTATGTATTACAAACTCCTTTTTTAAAACAAAAGAGATGCATAAGGTCACATGGAAACATCCAAGATCCAGCCATTGGCATCAGCTGGACTTCATTATCATACGGAGACAACATCTGAACCATACATCATTAACTCGAAGTTACCACAGTGCTGACTGTGATACAGATCATTCTTTGGTTGTTGCAAGGGTTAGACTGAGACCAAAGAGAATCTACACAGCTAAACACAAGGCTAGCCTCAGGATTAATATTACTAACACTTACGATCCTGGAAAGTGCTTTGAATTTATAGGGCAACTTGAAGACGCTTTCAATGATACATCAGAAAATTGTATAGTAAATGACAAATGGAGTAAACTTAAGGAAACTATTTATAAAACAGCGGTAGGGGTTTACGGCACTGTGGATCATAAGAGGCAGGACTGGTTTGCGGTAAACAGCCAGATACTGCAGCCCTTGATTGATAAAAAGAAGATAGCTCTCTTAAGAAACAAGGAAAGACCCACGCGTAACACTCTGAGTGAGCTGAAGCAAGCGAGGAAGGATGTACAAAAGGCTGCCTGGCAGTGTGCGAATGACTATTGGATCAAGTTATGTGAGTCCATTCAAATCGAAAGTGATAAGAGAAACATCAGAAGCATGTATGAAGGGGTAAAGAAAGCCTGTGATCCAATGATCAAAAGAAGTGCACCGCTGAAAACCTTGACTGGAGAAATCATCACTGATAAGAAACAGCAGATGGATAGATGGGTCGAGCACTATTTAGAGCTTTACTCAAGTGAGACCAAGCTAGCGGATGATGCCCTCAACGCCATTGAGGCTCTGCCAACCCTTGACCACCTGGACACACTTCCCACTAAAACAGAAGTTAAGTGTGCTATAAATGAGCTTGCATCTGGCAAGGCTCCAGGTAAGGATGGGATTCCAATAGAGGTAATCAGGAGTGGGCAAGACACACTCGCTCTACAGATCCACCAACTAATAGAGCTATGCTGGCGAGAAGGACAAGTCCCACAGGATTTTAAAGATTCAAACATCATAACGCTGTACAAGAACAAGGGAGATCGGAGTGACTGTAACAACTATAGGGGTATCTCACTTCTGTGTATTGTTGGGAAAGTATTTGCCAGAATTGTCCTGCACAGACTTCAAGTCCTTGGAGATCAAGTCTACCCCGAATCACAGTGCGGCTTCCGTCAGAACCGGTCTACCATTGATATGATATTCTCATTGCGACAGATGCAAGTAAAATGCCGGGAACAAAATCAGCCACTGTTTATTGCCTTCATCGACCTCACAAAGGCATTCGATTTGGTCAGTCGTGAGGGTCTGTTCAAAGCACTAAAGAAGATTGGCTGCCCACCAACTCTTCTGTCCATTGTGGAATCGTTCCACACAGGCATGAAGGGTATAATCAAGTTTGATGGCTCAACTTCAGAAGAGTTTGAAATCAAGAGTGGAGTTAAGCAAGGTTGTGTACTAGCCCCCACCCTCTTTGGGATATACTTTTCACTTCTACTGAAATATGCCTTTCGTGATCAGGATGACGGTATATACATTCACTCACGCTCCGATGGTGGCCTCTATAATGCTCAGAGATTGAAGGCCAAGACCAAAATTAGCAGGGTACTAATCAGAGAGTTGCTTTTTGCAGATGATGCTGCGATTACGACCCACTCTGAGGAAGAATTACAACATCTACTATCTGCATTCTCCAATGCTTGTTCTGAATTTGGTTTAACAATTAACAAAAAGAAGACACAGATTATGTCACAAGGTGCACATGGTGTACCATCAATCTTTATTGACGACGCCGAACTGGAGATAGTAGACCATTTTACATATCTAGGATCAGAGGTAAATGGTAAATTATCCCTCGATCAGGAAATCAATATTCGGATTGGCAAGGCAGCAACAACAATGAACAGGTTAACAAAAAGAGTATGGGAGAACAGGAAGCTTACTGCCAAAACAAAAGTCCTCGTCTACCAAGCCTGTGTCCTTAGTACTCTTCTTTATGGCAGTGAAACCTGGACAACTTACTCACGCCAAGAGAAACATTTAAACAGCTTTCATATGCGATGTCTGCGAAGAATTCTTGGTATTAAGTGGCAAGACAAAATCACAAATACTGAAGTATTGGAAAGATCAGGTTGTGTGACAGTTTATTCCATGCTCAGTCTTCGTAGACTTAGATGGATAGGGCATCTTAGGAGGATGGATGATAGTAGAATACCAAAGGACATCTTTTTTGGTGAATTACAGATGGGTAAGAGATCTCAGGGTCGGCCTCTTCTACGATACAAAGATGTGTGTAAGCAGGACATGACTGATACAGGCATTGATAATGCACACTGGGAGCAAGTCGCCGCTGAACGTGTTGCATGGAGGGCAAACATCAGAAATGGAATAAAGACAAAGGAGAAAATTATTGCAGATAAGTCACACACCAAGCGTTTGAGACGCAAGATGGTGCATGATGGTGGAAATGACCACGTGTTCACATGCACCCACTGTGAACGGACATTTACAGCACAAATTGGCCTTATCAGTCACATGCGCTACCGCCATAGGTAAAAGTTATTATGCCTTTTTAAAGCTTTTTAAAGCACAAACTATCGTCTGTCAAGACGGCAAGATGCCAGCGAATGAATATATATATATATATATATATATATATATATATATATATATATATATATATATATATATATTGCCATAATAAGAACAATCAGAAGAAGAAAACAAAGAGCAGGAAAATACATGCCATGCGTATCAGTAAACTTAAAAAACCTTAAAGACGAGGCAGTAAGGGAAAATTATGAGAAAGAACTAACTGAACTCTTTGAAAAATTACCTACTACAAAAAGAAAAACAGTGGAAGAAGAATGGGAGATGTTCAAATCAAGCATTTTAAATACTGCAAAATTAACATGTGGAACCACGAAAAAACACAAAACACGGATAAAGAAAATAACAAGTTGGTGGAACGCAGAAGTAAAGGAAGCGGTAAAAGACAAAAAGGAAAAATATAAAAAGTGGTTGAAGAGCAAACAGGAATGTGATTACATAGAATATAGAATAGCGAAAAGACATGTGAATAGAATGGTAAAGAGGGAAAAACAAAAAAACTGGGAAGAGTATGGAGAAACCCTAAATAAAAACAAGGAGGTAACTAGAAACTTCTACAAAAAGATAGGTGTAATGCGAACCAGAGGAGAACCCTTTGACCCAATTGAAATAATTAACAGCGAAAATGGAGAACCAATAAGTGAACAAAAACAAATCCTAATAAGATGGAAGCAGTATTTCGAACAACTTCTCAACATCCCATCAGATGTCACAGGAATTCAAGAGACCTATACAAATGTCACCAAAGAACTCGAACCAGACATACTAAAAGAAGAAATTATAGAAGCCATCAGATTAGCCCCATTGAACAAATCACCGGGACAGGATGAAATACCAAATGAACTAATTAAAGCAGCAAGAGAAGTAGGAACAGCCTGGCTACATAGACTATTCAACCATGTTTGGGTAGAACAACAGACGCCGCGAGACTGGGGAAACGCCATAATTATCCCAATTCGGAAAAACAAAGGCAGCAAAAGAGACTGCACACAATACAGAGGCATTTCACTGCTGAGTCATACTGGGAAAATATTTTGCAAAATTCTAGAAAAAAGATTACGAATTACTATAGAACTCCAGCTAAGCGAAACACAGCTTGGATTTAGGAAAAACAAAGGATGCACAGATGCCATTTTTGCTCTTAGACAACTTATAGAAAAATCAATCGAATTCAATGAAACACTCTACTTAGCCTTTGTCGACCAAGAAAAGGCATTCGATAGAGTAGATAGAAACAAGTTGTGGCAAATCCTTCAACAATATGGAGTGAGTACACATCTAACAAACCTATGTAGAAGTTTATACAACAACAGTGAATGCATAGTGAGAGCAACTGGAGGACACTCAGAACCCTTCACCATAAGATCTGGAGTACGACAAGGTTGTGTCCTGTCCCCTCTTTTGTAACATATATAGACAATATATGTAAAGAAACCAGCCGAGCAGAGACAGCAAGAATATCGCATGACGAGAGCACAGAAGAAGAACCATCTGCAAATCTAACCATTAGAGAACTCCTGTTTGCGGATGACCAAGCACTAATAGCAAAATCAGAAGCTGAATTACAAGACCACATGAATAGTCTAAACCAGTGTTTCCCAACGTGGGGCCCACGCCCCACAGGGGGGCAATTTGACTGTTAAGGGGGGCAATTCGAAAATGGAAGAAATCGGCTGAATATAACAAAACGGGGAGACTTGAGACTGAAGTTAACTAAATTGGAACCTGACATAAGATCTCTTTGCAGCAAGCATCAAGCGCAAGGATCTCACTAAATTTAAATAATAAATAATTACTAATAATTAAAATAATATAGAAAAATCTTTCATTAAAATTATTTTGTACTTGAATTTCAGTTCTCCATTATATGTTTTGAAAATTTACTTACTGTGTTTGCTCAATAATTACCTAGTGATTTCTTCCTAAAACCTATCATTCAAGTTTCTTTAGTGAACATTTCAATTTTTGAATATTAAAAATAATGTATATGTTGAGGGGGGGGGGGCGTGGGGCGGGGGAGGGGGGCAATATGAATTTTAGAAAGGATTAAGTGGGGCATGGCACAAAAAAGGTTGGGAAACACTGGTCTAAACGAAATGTGTAGGGAACATAACATGAAAATTAGCACAAGCAAAACAGAGGTAATGACTATAACTAAAGAAGAACAAACAACAACAATTCACCTAAACGAACATCCCTTGAAACAAGTAAAGAGTTTCAAGTACCTAGGAAGTATAATATCATCAAATGGCAGATCAGAAGACGAGATCGAAAATAGGTGCAATAAGGCAAATCAACTCACTTGACAAATGGCACCAATACTAAAGAACAAACATGTATCAATAACTACTAAGAAAGCACTTTACAACACAATCTTCCTACCAACTCTATGCTACCAATGCCAAACCTGGACAATGACAGAAAAAGAGAAAAGAAAAATCACAACAACAGAAATGAGGTTCCTGAGAAGAATACTCAACGTATCAAGAAGAGATAAGATCAGAAATGAAGAAATCAGGACTAAAGTGGGGGTTAAAGCAGCACTAGATTTTATTAGAAAGCAGCAAGTCATGTGGTTTGGCCATGCAAGTAGGTTACCAGTCAACAGCATACCACAACAAGCAATGATGTACAGACCAGATGGAAACACAGGAAGAGACCGACCACGTAAACGTTGGAAGGAGGGAATAGCAGAGTCCATGGGAATATCGATATATGAAGCCCATAATCGGGCACTCTCACGAAGTTTATACTTCACCTCGACACCGCAAGGTACAAGAGGAACATGATGAGATGAGATGAGATGAGATGATATATATATATATATATATATATATATATATATATATATATATATATATATTATATATATATATATATATATATATATATATATGCTTGATTGACTTGGAGCTCGTGTCAGTTTGAACAAGAATATGTGCCTAGATAGGGACTCAAACACACGACCGCCGCGATCGGCTGGCAGCTTCCTAGCCACTGGGCTACCACAACTTCCCAGAAGAGAATTAAGGGGAAGTAATTTAGTTTTAAAAGACTCTTTTTAATACAGAGTTATCTATTCGCAGAAGAACAGTTACTACTTGTTGATTATATTTACGTAGCAATGTTTAAATTAATCGTTATTAAAATTAACGAACAAAAGCTAAGAAAAAAGAAAACACCACAGAAGAAATAAACAGGAGGAAATATAACATAAACATCATCATCTCGTGTCATGCTGGACAGAGCAGGTGACTGATCAAATTAATCCACAAAAATGTTTGCTGTATTGCTTTATGTTTAATAAGCTATACCGTTAGTTGTCTTCCGTAAGTGTGTCTAACCATCCGACATGCTCTCCCTCTGTCCACCTCTGTCTTCAGTCACCTCGATAATCCCGGTGGTCACAACATCCTGCAAATCACCTCGCCTCATAAGGTGACCAAATAATGACGATAATCTCGTTCCGATGTAGTTAATTGACTAATCACAGTCGACCCTTAGTGTGTAGATGGCATGTGATAATGATGGTGGTGGTGGCTGTGATGATGATGGTTGTTGTGATGATGCTGATGAAGGTGCTGGTAATAATGATGATAGCTGTTGTTGTGATGATTATTGTTGTAGTGGTGATGCTGTTAACGATAATAATGATGCTACTGATAGTGATGGTTGTTGTGGTGACGATGATGATGATGGTTGTTGTGATGATGCTGATGAAAGTGGTGGTAATAATGATGGTAGCTGTTGTTGTGATGATTATTGTTGTAGTGGTGATGCTGTTAACGATAATAATGATGCTACTGATAGTGATGGTTGTTGTGGTGACGATGATGAAGATGGATGTTGTGGTGATGCTGTGATGATAATTGTGATGACATTGATAACCATAGTGGTGGTGATGGTAATGATGATGATGGTGATGATTATGGTGAGGTTTTTTTTGTTCACTCGCTTTGAACTCAAGCGTAGTCCATGCAAGTGTTATTACTAGTGCACTGGACTGATATTTTGTGTGTGGATTAGCTGTCTCCATTACCAATGGCCTTCGCCATCAGATGAACCAACTCCAACTTCAGAGGTACTTGTAATTTACTTCCCTAAGTCAAGGACGAGAAGTCAACATTTTAGTCCAACTGACCGCTGTAGGGGTTGAACCCGCTACCGCGGCATTAGCACAACTGAAGTTTAGGAGCTAGAGCTCTTATCCATTCAGCCGCCCTGATGATGGCGATGACATTAGTAATGATAATGTTGATGACCATGCGATGTTGGTAATGATGATAGTGTGGGTAATCGACTTATTACAGCCAACCTTCAATGTGTGGAAGAGAACGGTATTGTTATTTGTACGCGTTCAACGCGGAGATGGCACTTTTTTTATTATTCAGTGGCCATGATTCTCACTCACACCATAGTAAGGGTTGTATGTAGCATCGTTAGATTCCTTTTCTGACCTTCGCGGACATAAGTCTGGGAGGACAGTGGTCAGCAGGCTTGCCTGCCTGTTGTCAAGATTTCGAAACCCTATCCAGGGGAATTTTTTACATTGACAAATGGCACCAATACTAAAGAACAAACATGTATCAATAACTACTAAGAAAGCACTTTACAACACAATCTTCCTACCAACTCTATGCTACCAATGCCAAACCTGGACAATGACGGAAAAAGAGAAAAGAAAAATCACAACAACAGAAATGAGATTCCTGAGAAGAATACTCAATGTATCAAGAAGAGATAAGATCAGAAATGAAGAAATCAGGACTAAAGTGGGGGTTATAGCAGCACTAGATTTTATTATAAAGCAGCAAGTCAAATGGTTTGGTCATGCAAGTAGGTTACCATTCAACAGCATACCACAACAAGCAATGATGTACAGACCAGATGGAAGCAGAGGAAGAGGCCGACCAAGTAAACTATGGACGCAAGGAATAACATAGTCCATGGGAATATCGATACATGAAGTCCACAAGCGGGCACTCTCCCGCTGTTTATACTTCACCTGGACACCGCAAGGTACAAGAGGGACCTGATGAGATGTGATGATGAGATGAGATGATGAGATGAGATGAGATGATGAAATGAGATGATGAGATGAGATGATGAGATTGGATGATGAGATGTGATGATGAGATGAGATGATGAGATGTGATGATGAGATGAGATTATGAGATGAGATGATGAGATGTGATGATGAGATGTGATGATGAGATGTGATGATGAGATGAGACCCAGCCTAAAATGGATACCACAGAATGTCCCAGGAAGACAATGCCACAGCGGCGGCTCTGACCACGTCATCTATAGAGTGCAAGTTGGTCTAGCAAACCATGGTGCTATCAACATATATCCAACACTCATCAAAGCCCTGTACAAGGGCGCTTACTTTACGTTACTTAATTGTGTGAACAAATGCTCGTCGTTTGCTACGCGTGGGGAAGACTGACCACCTATTTCTCCTGCACTGAGTTTTAAGAAAATGTAACAGTTCTAACACTTCCTTTACCAACAGCAGTATCTACATTACTGGACTCCGTGGTAAAGGATTTACAGGCGCGATTCGGAGGCTGCTTACCCGCGTTCGAAACAGCGGCAATCGATTTGGCAGCAGACCGCGTTGCGCTGGGTTTTAACGAGTTGGTATGGGAGCCGGTCGTCCAGAAAGCAGTGGCAAACTACTGAACGTAAACTTGCCGAGCTTTGAACAACAGCAGTAAAATGCTGGTGTTGACAGCGATGTCCTGTAAAAAGGATATGCAAAAAAGTATCTACATTACAACTGTAATGGGGAAATTACCCAGTATGTCTAAACTGTCCCTGTGATTACCACCAATAATAGGGAATTCACCTGTTATGTCACCACCAATGTCCCTGTAACTACCAACTGCATATTAGGAAATTACCCATTATGTCACCAATGTCCCTGTAACTACCAAGCTGTGTACAGACATGATCACCATCGCCACATGACATTGACCATAAGAAGAAGAGGAAGAATGGCATGTTGATACAATCGACATCCCCGCACATCGGATATTTCCATGCGTTCTCAGTCCTCCGATGCAGCAGCCATCTCAAAGTATCTCTGCTCGCTGTTCCCATGAGGAATTGATTGTAATGTCTTCTCTCTCGTCCTCGAAGACAGCATTGACGTGGTTGGCCAGGATTTCTCCCAATTCGTATAACCGAACTAGCGTCAGTGACTCGCCATCGGCCAGCTGGGTATATACTGCATAGACGATATCGGCCATGTCCATGCCTCTTCCTGCTTGTATTGGTATTGTTAGCAAATGAAGTAAATAACTATTTCACATGCGTTTTGAGGCATATTTGATATTCAAAATTAATCGCATATCCTTTACAAGACGTCGCAACCACAACATTCATACCATTGTTTTAAAACCAACACTAGGCGGTTTGCTTCCAAATCTCTCTCATCTGTAAACCTCAGTTGCTGCACCTTAGCCACAAACTTCGGTGGGTTTATGGTAAAAGAAAAAAAAACATTTAAAAAAAAACATACAAGCAAAACTGCAAAAGGTCAATTTTAAAATCCCTGGCGTGTATCAGGCATATGATACCAGCTCCATGTGTTTTTTGTTTTTAATACAATAGGCACTGGATGGATGGTGTTTAATATCAAACCGGATGCTTTTACTTTCCATGAAGTTTTTTGGCACCAGGTTTAGGCTGGATCAATCTGGGAGCCTAGATCGATTTTAACGAGTCCCTCTCGATAGGGTCTCGAATAAATGACCACCGTGTCGGCAGACAAAAGGTCTAGCTACTGCGCTACCGCGGCTCCCTATAGTAATAATTAAGTTAGCCGCGTATCCTTTACATGACGTCCTAATCAACCCCAGCTTCATTTGGTGGTTTACGATTTACCAGACAATTTTCACGTTCAGTAGTTGACCATTATTTCTTAGCCACCGACGCCCCAACCATCGAAACCAACGCCAGGCGATCTGATTCCTAATTGTCTAACCAGATTTCGACCCTCGACTCGATATGTCATGAAATTGTGAAACACGTTCACTGCCACCCCAAAAGCCACAGGACCGGCACAGTAATAATACCTTAAAATAATAATTGCCTCACGCAGAAACAACCAGATCCCATCTCAAACACGCAGGCTACATAATCCCTCAACACCCTATCCTCATTTCTGCACCCACCCACTCAAACGCCCCGGATTCTCCTCTGCTGATTCAAAACACACCCTATGTTACGGAATCCCCTTTTCTCAGGTCTTCACTCTATACCTAGATCTATCCAAGCCTGCGACCAACTTCTAAAATAACCCGATCTTGCTCCCAGCCATCTTTCCTTGTATAGGCAAGGACGTTGTAGGTAGCTAGTTGCACACGCAACAATGTCTCCTGGCAAATGTTCCACCTTACATCCACGGGTAAAGGAGGCTTGTATACATTTTATTAAATTGAAATTTTAGAAGAACGTCGCAGGATTATATTTGTATCATATATTCTCAATCAATATGTATATGCATCGGCTAATTGAAACTTGTAGAGGATAAAATAATGCACAAATACACCGATGTTAGGACGGTTCCATTAATCTGACATCCCTAGTCACAACCCACCTGAGAAACATGGGTGTCTACAGGGCTTTACCTGTGCATGAGCAATGTTTATTTTTTCGCTGGAGGTAAAATTTTTCGTGCGAGTACAGATTCCGGCTTTTTTCGACATTTCGTCGAACATTACTTTTCCGTAAGTGTTTGATTGTTGCTATTTGGGCTTTGCTTGCTTGTGATTGCGTGCTGTCGTTGGATGGTTGCTTGCATTTGTTGGGTACCTTCTTAGTATGTTTATTATGTTACTTATTATGTTTTATTTTTAAAGGCCCAGAGAGCGATATTTAGGGGCTATAATCATCCGGGCGTGTGATATGTTTTGGTTATCCTTGTTGTTTCGTTTTGTATGGTGATACATTTTCATTATCGCCTTTGTTATGAATAATAAAAACAACAAGTTTGATAATCATTTGGGAATGTTGACTTCGAATATCGCGCGCGCGCGCGCGTGTGTGTGTGTGTGTGTGTGTGTGTGTGGGTGTGTGTGTGTGTGTGTATGTTGCATGTCCTTTACAGGTGTTGCAGTCAACCCCAGGTTGATTTTTCTAGCAATTTTACGTCATTAATTTGCCATTAACTACTGAACGTAAACTTGAGAAGACATCAACAACAGCAGTAAAATGCTGGTGTTGACAGCGATATCCTGTAAAAGGGATATGCAAAAAACATTGCCATAGCTTTCTGAAACAGAAATCAACGTTTAAGTTCTGCTTAATGCTAGTGTAGGTATTTGTTATAAAAGCAAAGAGCGTTACGGTGACATGTCTTCATCGGCACACAAAAAACCACACCCCCTATAACAACAACAATACACACACACACACACACACACACACACACACACACACACACACAGACGAAAATAACACTGCAATAACTAACTATATCATCTTCATTTTATGCCGTGCTGATAAGCGCGGGTTGCTATGGTGCGGAATCCCACACGATCACTAGATCTTGCATCTGACCCCAGCATTAGATCTTGCATCTGACACTATCACTAGATCGTGCATCTGACATTATCACTAGATCTTGCATCTGACTTGGTCATTAAATCTTGCATCTGACACTACGAGGGCGAGTCAATAAGTCACACAGTTCTGCGGGATGGCAGGTAAATATAGTTGGTGTTTTCTACAGGTGTCATTATGCGACAGCAACATCGAACTTTATATTCCCGTTCGTCAGGTGGCGCTAGTGTCTCATGCGCATGCGCAGCGCATAAACAAAATGGCGACTGTACTTACGGAGTGTACAACCAAAGAGCAACGTGCTGTTGTGCGTTTTTTGTGGGCAAAAGGACTGCCTGCAAAGGACATTCATAAGGAAATGCTTCCTGTTTTTGCTGACAAATGTTTGTCCCGTAAAGCGGTGCATAGCTTGATAGAAAATGTTTCTCAAGGACGCTCTAAAATTGTTGATGAAATCCGATCTGGTCGTCCTGTTAGATTGCAACAGAAGCATCCATGCAGCGGGTGGAGGAGATGATTAGAGGTGACAGGCAAGTAACGATAGACTCTGTAGCATCTGCAATAGGGTGCTCACATAGTTCAGCATACAGCATAATGCATGATCGATTGAAATTTAAGAAAGTGTGCTCAAGGTGGGTACCCAGACAATTTAAGGAGGAACACAAAATGAACCGATTTGGCCTGTTCTTGCATCATCTCTGTCGATACGAAGATAAAGGAAAAGACACGATGAACACGATTTGTTATTGGGGACGAGAGACTTCCGGTCTCCAGCATGGCGGATAGACAGTGAAACAGTTAGAGCTTCTGGATGTTTATGCTCGTGGCTACCGTTGCATTCGCATTTTCCTCATGTTGGACTGGTAGTTTACGGTTCCGTCGCCCTGCTACTGAGTTGAGTGCGTGGCGCGACGCTGTGAGCTGTGAATTTCGTGTGAAATGCTTTTAAATCTGCCCGAGGTTGTGGAGCGTGATCTGCATGTTCAGAGCAATGGCGGAGGGCTATGTCCCAGAATTGACCGGTTTTTGTGCCTTATGCAGAAATGTGTGGCGGCTGGTCTTCTGGTTGACTGCCGCTTCTTTTGACGATGAACCGTGCTTTCGTGGAGGACTGTTGTTTTGGCATTCTGGAGACGGCATTATGTACAGTGAAATGTTTTTTACATCTGTCCGAGGTGTTGTGGTGTGATCTGCATGCTCAAAATGGCGTAGCTGGCTAGATAACATCTAGAAACGGAACAACAACATCCAGAAATATCTGCATGGTATGGCGGCTGGTGTGTCGCAGAAGCGACCGGTTTTCTTGCCTTATGCAGAAATGTGTGGCTGCTGGTTTTGCTAGTGACTGCCGTTTCCATCGATGATGAACTGTGTTTTCGAGGAGGACTTTTGTGTTGGCATTCTGGCGACGGCATTATGTACAGTGAAATGTTTCTTTACATCTGTTAGAGGTTGTTTTGTTGCGTGATCTACATTTCGGAGAAAAATGGCGTGGTGGCTAGAAAACATCTAGAAACGGAACAACAATATCTAGAGACATCGAGACTTTGTAGGTGAACATCTGGTTGGGAAAGTGACTGCCAATTCCATCAGGAGTGAACTGTATTGTTCGTAGAGGACTTTTGTGGTGACATTCTGGCGGTGGCATTTTGCACAGTGTGCCTGAGCGGGCCGTTGTTTGTCGAGACTCCTGTCTTTTCCGCTTTTCACATGGGGCAGTGAGGAACATTTTATGTACTATTCACTGGCACGGGAACGGAGCTTAATGGGGACGACCCTTTGCTGTGACGTTGGAACCGCGATTAACGACTAACGACTGGGAACAAATCATGGGTGCATCACTACCAGACCGAATCAAAGCGTGCTTCAATGCAATAGAAACATCCTTCTTCGCCTTGCGTCCAAAAATTCAAGATTACGCCATCAGCAGGGAAAGGTATGGTGACAGTGTTCTGGGATTGTCAAGGAGTGCTTTTAACCAATTTCAAGAAGAAAGGTGACAATGGGAATTCTGAATCGTACTGCAAAGTTCTATCGATGCTTAATGATACAATTAGAAGAAAACGTCCAGGACTGCTGACTAGAGGAGTGTTGCTTCTTCATTACAATGCCAGACCACACACGACTCGATTAACTCAGGATAAAATTAACAAACTACGGTGGGAAGTTCTGGAACATCCACCTTACAGCCCCGACTTAGCCCCTAGCAATTTCCACCTTTTTGGTTTACTGAAAACCCACCTTGACGGGAGACATTTCGCCAATGACACTGAAGTTGAATGTTAAGTGAAAACGTGGTTTAGAAAACAGAGCACGCAGTTCTATGCAGCCGGTTTGGGAGGAATGATAAAACGACGGGATTAGTGCATCAATGTTGGTGGAAATTATGTTGAGAAATAAAGGAACAATGTATGTATAAAAAATAAACTGGTTTCAAGTTGTTATCATATTTAGTTATATTTCTACAGCCATTTGTGACTTCAATAATGACTTCCCCTCGTATCACTAAATCTTACATCTTACAACATCATTAGATCTTGCATCTGACACTATCACTAGATCTTGCATCTTACACGATCATTAGATCTTGTATCAGGTGATGCCTGTACCTTTCCTTACCCGTGGCGGATGTTCCCATGGAGCACCCATTCACGCCGCCTATCTGTAGTTCTGTGAGCTGTCGAATAATGATTTTCTTGGCATTTGTGAAGAAGGTAATCTCCAATTCCTTTACTTTGTGACTGGTAAGTTTTTAAAGAACATTTGGTATCTAATGATATCCACACCGGTCTTTGGCCGGGCTCCGTGGCCAAAGGCTTGCGAACGGGGTTCGTGTGCCGCTTACCAGGCGTTCGAAACGCAGCCGCGACTGACTTGTGCAGCAGACCGTGTCACGTAGTGTTATAAGGTGTTGGTATGGGAGCCAGTCGACAGAAAGCAATGGCAAACTACTGAACGTAATCCGCTGCCCTGGCAGAATTGTTGGGAAAGAAAATCTACCCATAGGTCGATATAGGCCGTTACCCTGGACTGACTCTGTCTAGAGCAGTGGTTCTCAACCTTTTTTGGCCCATGCACCCCATCATCGTATGTTCAGAATCTCTTCCCCCCCCCCCACCCTTCCGTATTTACTCCCTAAAAATCCCTCCCCCCCCCCCAAACCACACACAGTATACGTAAAATTGGAAGCTAAATTTAATTTCACATACTAGAACAAGTCTAGACGTTTACACATAACGTGATTTGCGGGTCTACTTACGTTATAAAATGAATTTCAGAATGGCGAGAAGTACAGAACCGTAAAATATGGAAGGTAAAACATCATCAAGTAATCGGTTCTTGTATTAACGCGATCTTGAAATAATCTTAATTTCCCCCCTGGAAACCCTGAAATTCCACCTGGGGGGGGGGGGGGGGGGGAGGGAATTACCCACCGGTTGAGAACTACTGCTCTAGAGGAAGGAAACCTGACACAAATGCATGCAGAAGTCGGACACGCCGATCTTTGACGTGCATAACTGGGTGTGACTCACTCCCCTCGAATGACGAACGATAAAGACGACGATACATTTTGCGCTTGGTGTGAACATACTAAAGAAATCTGGCCAGACAGTTTAATATGCTGGCATTCAGTTGAATCTGAACATGAAATAAATCTGGCTCAGAAACAGCGTCATGTCTCGGAAACGGAAATACGTCGGTCATTTTAAACGTCACGATGGTTTGGGAAGATCAGTGATGGAAGCCATGATTCCCGGAAGAAGAGGCTGAGGTCCACCAACACGAAGATTGAAACAGGACGTTGAAGGCAACTTGGGCATGAGGATGCATGAGGCAGGGGAACTGATGAGAGCGACTTCCTGCAACAAGCCTGTTACATGATGATGCGTGTAAGAGGCAGCACGGCACATGCTACGTCCTTGTGTTACCGGGACTCAGAAGGGAAGCAAATACGTACAGAAGTAACCTACCATGCAAATCGTAAGCGGCGACTAAAGAAGGTTGGCCTTACACTGACTACCTAATCCTGTAGACATCTCTAGTTGTAAATTGCAAACAACCAAAAATTATGAATAAGTATACAAAGGGCTTGGAATGAGTTGGATAATGGCGTATGCTCCAATGGAAGGCAGAAGTAGAAGGTGGGTTGTTGTATTGGTCTGTTGATGCATTGACTAATTGGTTAAAGCGTTTGTTGGTTAATTGACTTTTTGATTGGTTGGATTATTGATTTACGAAAGGTTGTTTGGTTAACGGGTCAGTTGATCGGTTTGTTGAAGCATTAACAGTCTCATACAATATGGAAGAGAAAAACCTTAGACCAAACACATTCTTTAGCAATTACGAGCTCCGCGCACGCACACACACACACACACACACACACACACACACACACACACACACACACACACACATGTCTGTGTTCTCCCATTACGTCTCTTGCCAAGAATGTTCCTGTATAAAAAGTACCGCTATTGCTCATTGATACCTCGTGGAGTTATCTGTCCTTTAATCACGAGGGGCAGCCACTCTAAGACCGTTTCTAGATAACAAGGGCATCTTAATGGCGGCATTCTCCATCTTAACACTCGAAAAAACTTCCCAGTCATGTCACTCTCCCTAGACGGGTTTCCATGGTGATACAACAGTTTGAGTATGTGCACCTCCCTCCGTTGACTTGTCGATTCAGCACAACGTTTTATAGAATACGTGTTTACTCGGTCTAAATTTAGTTCTCTGCCAGCGTTCCACAGGTAAATCTATCTGTTGTTCTCTCTCGTGTTCTAACTCTCTCCTCCCTCTCTCATTACTCTCTCTCTCTCATTACTCTCTCTCTTTCTCTCTCTCTCTCTTTCTCTCTCTCTCTCTCTCTCTCTCTCTCTCTCTCTCTCTCTCTCTCTCTCTCTCTCTATCTCTATCTCTCTCCCTCCCTCCTTGGCACTCTCAAAGTGACATTCTCAACATCCCACACAAACTGGTTCTATTCCGTTTCTTGCAGCAAGTCCACATTGCGAATAGCAAAGTGCAATCAGATGTTATGGTGTGTAAATTGTTGTGAATGTCTCAGTGGTAGATCGCTTCAGTTGGTAGATCACTCATCTAGTGATACGGTTTGGTTTGTTGTGTTGATGGCTTTGATATGGCAGATCCAGATTTCTTCTTTTTCTTCTTCTTCTTCGTCTTCTTCTTCTTCTTGTTCTTCTTTTTCTTCTTCTTCTTCTTCTTCTTCTTCTTCTTCTTCTTCTTCTTCTTCTTCTTCTTCTTCTTCTTCTTCTTCTTCTTCTTCTTCTTCTTCTTCTTCTTCTTCTTCTTCTTCTTCTTCTTCTTCTTCTTCGTATTTGTAGTTTTTACTTTCTCTATAATATTGTTCTCTTTCTTACATTCTCTGTCATAACCTTCTCTCTCTCTCTCTCTCTCTCTCTCTCTCTCTCTCTCTCTCTCTCTCTCTCTCTCTCTCTCTCTCTCTCTCTCTCTGTGTCTCTCTCTCTATCTGTATGTCTCTCTCTCCTACAAATGTGTCAACAACTCAACTGACAGGCATCATCGGGTACTTCTGGCACACCATACAAGAAAACTTGCAAGTCGTGTGCGAGGAAATTAAATGGTACATTTATTGCCGTTGGCTCGCTACAAGCAGTGAACAGTCGCTATTGAAACACACAACATACAGCCACAGTATTATCTATCACGAGCTGCTACCCCTATGCTAACTTTCTACACAAATAAACACAAATACCCCTATCGCTACGCTAACGAGGTGTACACTACAAGTCCGTCCGGCCGTCTGCCAATCTTTCATTCCTTCGTCACACACCACGGGGATTGACCTTCACCTTGGTGCGTGTTGCCTCACATGGCACGCTGATGGCAGACGTGGTACGTTGAGTGTATACTCAACTTCTCTGTGGCTACCACGAGGCGTGATGTTATCGTGATTAGAGTGCTAACTCTCTGAACACCGCCTGCGTGTCTCATGAGGGAATGGTCACCCAACTCTTATTACCTCATCTCCCATGCCCTTCCCTCGGGCACCGTATCCCCTCCTGGTCTCTTCATGATTGACTGCTCTTCCTGGCGAAGGGGATGCGGTCGAGTCTTTGACACACACCCACCCCTCCTGTGTTGCGTCATCAACTTTCACTCATTGGTTGTGACGCAAGAGGGTATAAAAAATTAGTGTCTCTAATTTTTGTCAAAGACTCTAGGTAACCTGGTTTTGGGTAAAGTAATAGACTTCTACTGACTATTGTCACAATGTAGCAATACTTTACGTGGCTACTGGCAATCGCCACACACTTGTCTGGTTGGCGTGAGCCCTCTTCTCACATGCTATATTATATTTATTAGAGGTATGTCTGAACCGGACCGTTGTCTTATAAGACCTGCCCTCACATAGTAAATTAACTTACTACCCATACAAAGTTGACTTTCTTAGGGTCAACACATGAATTGCTTCATGTCCCCCATATAATATTTAACAACCATTATACAAGAGTGTGTGCGACAGGCTTTACCTACATCGCTTCCGCGTGTAAAGTTCTATTGCACTGTTAAGATAGTTCTTCGTTGTCTATTATGTCCCCTGACCCGAAGTTATCTCCCTTTGATCTACAAAAAGTGTATGTAATTTATATGTTTGTTTTTCTGGTTGTTTGCGTGTTTGGATGTAATTAACTTACTAATCTAACTTCTAAACTATGTTTCTAAGTCCTATGTGTATGTATGTTAGTTTTTTAAGTGTCATAATTTGGTTAAATGCGGCCACAAACAGGTGCATAACACTAATTCGTGACTACATTCCCTTGTTATGAAACTGCAAAATACTGTAATCTAAGTTCTAAACTATATTGCAGACACACATTCATACTAGCACATTTTCACTAACGAAAACCAACACTAACACAGACAAATATTAAATTTCGAACCAGGCAGCAGAAGAATTCGCTGACCAATCTCACTCTCTTCTGTCTATTTTCCCTTCGCTCTCACTTTCACACTTCTGTCACACTGCTTTCACCCTTAATTCTGTCACACATCTATTATCCTTCCACACTAATTCTTCTGATTATTTAAAAACCTTGGAGTGACACTGTACAGGATTTGGCTCAGTTTGAGAATGTTGAGCCTCACTGACTGTGCGAAAAGTCGCTTGCACGAGTCATGTATTTACAATATATTTACATGGATGAGAAAGGGTTGATGGTTTGTCCCCTTGGTCTCATCATCCACTATATTACACTAACATAGCACTCTACATTCTAACATACTAATACTACTTCTATAAATAAATATATAATGTGTTAACTAAATTTTGTCATGTTAATTATATGATATGTTTATGTTAATCGTTATGTTTATCTAATCTAAGGGAAGTAATTTAACTATTTAAATGTAATGGATGTGATGTGAGTTATGTACCTTAATTACATGGATGATGTGTACACAAATTATGTAATTTTCTAAATACTATGCTAAATAATGTTTTTACATGTACAATGGAATTATATGAGTGATGTTCTTAATCTAAATGGTGTAAATGATGTATGTTCACTTATCTACTCTTTTTAACCTATTCTGATGTAAAATGATGATACTAATAAATGGTAATGTTTAATAGATGGTATGGTTTCACGAAGATGGAATAAACTAAACTAAACTGAAGGTAAATGAAATGTAATAATCTAAATGGTACTATTCTTATCATAATTTTATTTTAGCTTGTAATTAACTATTGTCATATCTAAACTAATATTTTAAGTTACAATTACTGCAATAACTATTCTATTAAAATAAATGAGAACTATTATATTTCCCTAACCTACATTTATTTTGTCATTATCTTAAAATATTATATTACATATCACATTAAGTTTATATACATGTTATTCAGTTTCCACAGGTTAGTAGTTGCCTTCATGTTTGTACATTGCTTGTATAGGCATAATATATCTACACACTTTGCCTGGGTATCTGAAATACTTTGCACAGTCATCATAATGTTCTATCGGTAGTGCACGTGTAGAGTTCGCTGGTGTCGTAGCTCAGCCTTTTCGTGTCTGTAATTAAGCATTGTTCTGACACTGTTTTCTGCGTTTCACACCAATGGTACACCGGAATGGAGCTTAGTTGGTAATTATCTGTCCTTGTTCACACGGTGATATTTACGTTCTGCAGCACAGTTCTTGCCTTAATGTCTACGGACACATGATAGTTCACTGTTCTTGGTACATGATTAAGCATATACTGTCGATGTATATGTACCCTATTTTACATAGAATAATATAATGTATTCATGTACTAACTATCACTCTACATTTATATGTGGGATTTCAGGTATTTCTACCCCAGATGGTAAAATTAGTGACCACCTGTATATCCGGTCATTTTGATGCACACCACTCTGTATGACCGTGATCGGGGAGTTGTCGGTCTGGACAATGCAGTGAACATCCGTCAGAACTCGATGGAGCTTTCTCACCGCATAGATGACGCTTAGGGTTGCAACTGTGATATGGAATCTCTGGACTCAGCAGGTGTGATCTTACGGCTCACGTAGCAAATCGGATGGAAGATGCCCTCAAAAAATTGGCCTAGTACTGCTGGCATCTGTCCTAGAATAATAAACGAGCCTAGGATTAGGCAAGCGGAGGATTGGAATATTACAAAAAAGGATTTTCATTTTTGACAATGCAGAAATTAATAATGCATCTTTCACATTCAATTTTACAAGATGCTTTTAAAACATTGGAATATAGAATTGTAATTCTGAGTAATTTACTAATCCCAAAAGGCTTCTGACCTGCTCTTTCTGTTAGACATGGTCAGATTCATAATTTTGGTACTAATTTTCTGGTCAGTCTTTAGTTGATCTTGAGAAATGACATGACCCAAAATTGCAATTTCTTTTAGGCCTAATTTGACTTTGCTCGTTTTGACAGTGAGACCGAAGAGTCGCACTCTGTCAAAGGCATGTCTCAGTTTCAGTAAGTGTATTGTCCAGTCATCAGTATTCTGATATATTCATGTGTATTCTGTCAGTTCACTAAATGTATGCCCCTCGTCGGATTTGCCAGTCTCGCTAACTAGTGTAGTTGCGCTCTGTATGTCTGTCGTCTGATCACTAGGTGTTGGTGCACTCTGTTCGTCTGTCACTACTTCTGTCTCTTGTCTTGAAAAGTGAGGTTTTCGCATGTTGACATGGAATATCTCTAAGTGTCTGTTTATCGACATTCCATCGTCAACATGTACCATGGTTATGTACCACCTTGAATGGTCCTTGCCATTTCGTTTGTATGGAAGTAGCCTAAATCTGTCTTGATCAAGTTCAAGATCACTTGTTTTCGCACCTTTGTTTGTGTGCTTGTGGTAGAACTGACCCTTCCTCTATCAAATGGCTTGGGTGCCAGTGTAGAGGGTTGTACTTCAGCTGTAGGATGTCCACCCTTAAACTTTCGTACTAATTGTTGACAGACATTACAAGCAAATACATTATGACAAAATAATTTTATATTATTGAAAAAACCTGGCCTGTTATTGTTGTATGCAAGATGACCAGCACACGGTGTTTTATGTGCATTCTTTAGCACAGTTAAACGGTGTTGTTCAGGTAACACCTGTTCATGGTTACCTGTAGTATAACATCTGGTTGAAATGCCACTCTTCAGTCTAGAGAACACTGATGTATGTTTGGTGATTTTGGCTCTTTGTTTCATTAAATTTAAATATGGAGACACATTAAGATCAGATTTCTGCTGGTGTATACATTTCTGTGTGTTTGTGTCATCTGTGCTGGTTGGAAAAAGCATCAGTAGTGTCTCATCTTGTAATGGGTCATGATGTTTTGAAGTGTCAACTCTGGTTGTTGCCTTAGCTGCATTTAATTTCTCCCATGCAACTATTTCATCACTAGTACATTGTTTCAGTTGGGGTAAGCACCCCAAAATTAAATCAGTACAAGGGTTGTCAAGTATTGCACAAGTAAAGGTACCCGAAAGAAAAGGAGTATTAATGTGGGCTTTTGCCAAAGGGTAGATCTCAACGTTACCCGAAAAGGTTCGGCATTTCACAGTGTCACCTGTGTAATCACCCGGACTCACTAGTTCTTTTCGAAGACCAATAAGGGTGCTGCCACTATCCAGCAAACATTGGCATGGTACATTATTGACCATTGCATTGTGGAACACCAAATTGCCTCTGGAGGCTAGTGCTGCGTTTACATTCTCAGATGAGAATGGTACTGTATGTTCACATTTTAGTCTTTCGTCTGCATGAAATTGGTGACAATGTCCACAACTGTCAGAGCTTAACACAGTCGTTTACACAACACACATCTTCAGAATATCCAAATGGTAATACATTTTTAACATCACAATCAATCTCTCTATTACTAACAGAAGATGTATTAATCAAAATAGCACTGTTGGCTTTCATACGTTGGCGGCCCAGGCACTTATTTGAATAATGGCCGTAGCTGGAACAGAAAAAGCATTTGACTGCACGCCTGTATGCAGTTCTTTTATGTTGTTGCTTCTTGATAACATTTTCAAGATGTGCCGGATAGTTAGGCGCTTTATCGCACATAGCAGAAGTGTCATGAAAAAATTGACAGTATATGCATTTAGATATTTTCCTGTCTTTCTGGTTGATTTTCTGAACTGGTTTTCTATTCTTTTGATAGTTTTTTGGTTGGTCTTTCACACAAGAAGCTATCTCAGAGTCATTTGAGGTCCTAAAAATATCTCTGTTTGCAGAAAAATATGCTGAGCCTTTTTTTTCAAATTGCTGTATGTTCTCAATGTCTGACTGCAGCAAAAATTTAGCAAAAGGAGATGGTATAGTGGACATCAACTTTGTCCATAGCAATTAAATTTTTCAATCTATCAAAGTCTTTTCCTATGTTAGCTGCTTTAAGCCATCTATCTAGTACCATTTGAACATTTGAGACGTAATGAATGAATGTCTCATTAGGTTTAGGTTTTAAATTTGAGAACTGAACCTGATACCCAGGGGCATCAAGTAAAAAGTGCTGCATAATCCTATCATGGATGTATTGATAGTTAGATCTGAGCTCAATTGGTATAGATTCTATCACTTTAAGGGGCTCACCACTCAGATTCTTCATATAAATCATAGCCCACATCTCTATTGGAACTTGGTGATATTTAAATAGATACTCTACATTATCTGTCCAGGCTGCTATGGAATCATCTTTACAGTATGGTTTGATAATATTTTTGTATTTGTTGAACTTATTTTCTTCTTGTTGACTTCTTAATTTAGTGGCAGAGATCTCTGCGTGTGAGTCTACATCCATGCTTTTCATCTTTAACCGTGTCTCTGCTTCTGCCTGTATTTGTTTTTCTTTAACTCTTACCATTTCATATAATTGCCTTTGCTTTAAATCGAATTCCTTATCATGTTCCAACTGTTGTTGCTTAACCTCTAATTCTCTTTGTTTAATCTGTTTGTCGTCTTCTAGCTGTTTTTGTTTTGTTATTTCAGCTAATTGTGCCATCTCTTTTTGATGTTGCTTATCTCGTGCATGTTCGTATGTTTCAGCATCCTTCATTTGTTTAAATATCTTATCAGCATATTCTTCTAGCTCTTTACCTGTATATTGTAATTGCTTACCAGCTTTTATACAGCCCTCTAAAGTTGCCATGTTCTTAGGTAATTAGCTAGCGTTGACTTACACTGCTTTGTTTATTTACCTATTTATCTACAATGTTATCTATTTGTTCCTCGTTAAGGGATATTAATTTTATTTCCAGTTTATGTGTTGCACAAAATTCTATGTTGGAATATCAGAGCACAAAAAATATGATACTGTATCACAAGCTGAAAAAGAGATGCACTATTAATCACAATGCATGCCAAAAATATAGGTATACTCAACTTAATGTTCCCGAGAATCAGGGAACGTAAGCTCCGTTGACACCGGTCACCTTGTTTGGTACCTTCGGGAGGAGACACGTTTCGTAAGTAGGACACTATATTTGGCACACCGGCGTAAGTACTCAGCTGTTGTTCGCCCTCTGATATGCAGGGCAGCAGTAAACACGCCTACTGCACGATATGATTTACTCGACAACTAAGGACAATAACTTAGACAATGACAGACTCACGAACAACTAGAATATGTATTAATTAAATTTAATGTCAATGTCCTGTCTTTGTTCTAACAGTAATTGCCTTTCGTTACTAACCTAGTTAATTTCTGTAAGCGTTGTGCAGCCAAGTCTCATCTGCTCGGCAAAAAAATAGTTCCATCGTGACGGTAAACCAAGAGAAAGTAGAACCAAAAATATGAATAACTGCTTTTAAATGAATAAAAATAACATAATAATGTTTAAATAAATAAATATATTCATTTAGTAATTCAAATAAATAAATAATAAACGATATAAAGCACAGATTCAGGCGGGCAGCCGTTAAACGATCTTGTACACACTCGATTGCTTTATGCTAATGACGCAGACCAACTGTTTGTCAATCACTCCACGTCACAGCGCTATTTACAGCACAGTGCTATTTTTAGCTTCCAAAAATCGATATTGTCGGCTGGCGGTGTATCACTCCGCCCTGAATCATGTTTGGTGCTTATTCAAGAATAAATTGGTAAATACATAAATAAATATAAGAAAACAAGAATATTAATACTTACAGCTTTGCAGAATACATGATTTCACTAAATACACACAATTAAACACTATATTTCGTCACGATAGGCATATTTCTAGCCCGCAAATTGCACTCGTTTGCACAAATTACCGTCACTACAAAAATTAAACCCTAGTCCAGAGCCCGTGGATGAGTGGATTAGCTTGAACTTACGTTCAAGCTTCACTTCTGACACCACAATTACCCTTGCCTGTCAACAACTCAACTGACAGGCATCATCGGGTACTTCTGGCACACCATACAAGAAAACTTGCAAGTCGTGTGCGAGGAAATTAAATGGTACATTTATTGCCGTTGGCTCGCTACAAGCAGTGAACAGTCGCTATTGAAACACACAACATACAGCCACAGTATTATCTATCACGAGCTGCTACCCCTATGCTAACTTTCTACACAAATAAACACAAATACCCCTATCGCTACGCTAACGAGGTGTACACTACAAGTCCGTCCGGCCGTCTGCCAATCTTTCATTCCTTCGTCACACACCACGGGGATTGACCTTCACCTTGGTGCGTGTTGCCTCACATGGCACGCTGATGGCAGACGTGGTACGTTGAGTGTATACTCAACTTCTCTGTGGCTACCACGAGGCGTGATGTTATCGTGATTAGAGTGCTAACTCTCTGAACACCGCCTGCGTGTCTCATGAGGGAATGGTCACCCAACTCTTATTACCTCATCTCCCATGCCCTTCCCTCGGGCACCGTATCCCCTCCTGGTCTCTTCATGATTGACTGCTCTTCCTGGCGAAGGGGATGCGGTCGAGTCTTTGACAGAAAAAGATCTCTATCTGTATGTCTCTCTCTCCTACAAATGTGAATGTATGTGTATTCGCCACTGCTGTCTACACTTTACTTATGTAGCGACTTTCTTATTTTTAAAGCTGTGTATGTATTTGTTTCTTGTTATGTTGTTATTCATTCCCTTCATTTGACATGTGTCGCAGACTTCCTGTTTTCAAATAACATATATTCATATATCCTTATTTTAGTTGTTTGTAGATTATCACATTCACTGCCCCAGTGACCCACCGTTTGTGATATTCTTCACGTGTACCGGTCAGCGCACCGTGTCTGATTGGCTATTCTTTGTGTGAAACAATCAACACGCTCTCTGTGATTGGTTATTCTTTGTGTGAAACAATCAACACGCCCTCTGTGATTGGCTATTCTTTGTGTGAAACAATGATTTTGACTTGTCTAATTGGCTAATTCTTTACATGCACCAGGCTATTCTTCTTGTCTGCCAATCATCATGTCCTCAGAGATTGGATATCCTTAACGTGCACCAATCAACATGACATGTTATTGGCTAAGAAATCACGTGCATTAATCAACACGTCCTGAGCAATTGGCCATTCTTCACGTGAACGAACAACATAACGTATGTGATTATACTTCCCACGTTTAGTCTAGGCATACTGCACAAATCTGACCACGTGTTTTCTTTTTACAAAGTGTACATATTTGGGACAGGTGTACGCGCCCAGTGGTCCGGGCGCGTTATACGACCCTTACCTGCGGGATTTGGCTGAACGCCTCTTAGTCAAATTTCAAGGGTTTAGGGTCTGGCCATCGCTCGTCTCCTGCTCGTGGAGGCGAGGTCTCGGAGGTTTGACGCTGAGCCGCCAGCGTCTACAGCCTACCTTGTTCCAGACGTATTGGTTATCCATTCCTCTGGATCAAACAAGGCAAGGCCGACAGAGAGAGAACATGTCGTTTGGGCACCACATGTTCTCTGTAGCTCTGCCCAGGCATTGTGATGGAATTTTGGCCAAATTCCAACTCACATGCTTTGGTCTGTCAAGACTGTAAGGTGCCACTCACATATTTGGGCCCTGTAAAAGTAATTAACACAGGTGTGATTTTGCTTTTGTCGCCGCCGCCCTCATTTGGCAGCTGGCTGTGATTTTATGGCAAAGAAAGTGTTAAAATGCACATACCAGAAAGACGCTATAAATATTCTGTGGGAGTAAGGCGGTAAAAGATCACAGATACTAACTTTAAGGTGTAAAGTGTTAGTCCTTCGCATATTCTAAACTACGAAACGTGATATGAGATGGCATTTCCCTTCCCCCTTGTGTTTCCTTCCCAGGCAATTCCCAGAAAATTATGAATACTGTCTGGTATCCATTTCTTCTTCTTCTTCTTCTGCGTTCATCCGGATTTTTTTTTCCGGATGTGACTGCGTTGTGCCTGTTTACAGCAGAGCTGCGTTCTTGCGCCGTTAGGCCGACACATCCGACTTCTGCGGGCATTTGTTGACCGGGTTAACCTTCCCGGGGTATCCATTTCTATGAAGCTCTTCGACCTCGGTACAGCTAAGAAACAAGTGATCTCCCTCATGCTGGCGTATTGTGCCCGGACCATTGTCGTGATAATAAGGGCATTAACCTTTATGTCACCGGGATTCCTGGGTAGGTTTTTTTTTCATTTTTGAAACGTGTTCTTGGAATGTGTCCATTCGGTCAGTTCTCTACAGTTGTCAGCTGCCAAAGGGCTGTTAGCGTACACCGAGGATGCACTATTTGTTCGTGCTTGTCTGAGAAGAATGTGCATCCCATCTGTCTAATGATGACTCGTGTGCAAGATTGTATATACATACCCGCCCACATTTGGAGCCAGAGCGAGTGTTGGTGGGCATAGAGACGGGTCTAGGAACTGTATGACGCCCCTTTACTGGATTTTACGTGTAGTAAATGGATGCATGAACTGATGAATAAATGGATATATGGATGAACGGCTTGATGAATGAACAGATGGATGTTTGCATGGATGAACTGATGGATTATGGATGGATGTTGTTTAGCGTTTTCTACTGTCTAGCATGTTATCCTATGCCTACCTCTTGTCTTTACTTCTGTGAATGCCCATCAATACATTTCCAGTATACTTCATGTTTTTCTTAAGTTGACGAATCTCCGTCTGTTATACCACGAATTTAGTGTAATTGTCTCGAGATACAGGTATTACTTGTGCGTATTCCTGTCAGAGGGGAGTCACGTGATCTAGTGGCTAGACTAGACTGCCGACTCCGTCGTCAAGTGTTCGACCCGCTACTTGGCCACTTGGATTATGTCAAATTGATCTGTCTATCTATCCCTACAAAATATGTGTCACGCACCAAACGTTAAGACACTTCTGAGTCCCAACGCCCAGGACGTGCCGTTCTCAAGCTGTATCTGGTTGTATAACCCAATTTATTCTTGTTACTAATTTTCGCTTCTCTTGCAGTTCACGAAATCACCGAGTTCTGGCATCGATATTGCCAGGTAGATATACTTTTTTACGGCCAGGTAAAGATATAACGCACCTCTCTCACTCCCTCTCGCGCTTTCTGTACCTCCCTTGATCTCTCTCTTGCCCTCCCCTTCTCTCGCTCTCACCCTCTCTCACTCTCTCTCTCCCTCTCTCTCCCTCTCTCTCCCCCCTCTCTCCCTCCCTCTCTCTCTCCCTCTCTCTCTTCCTCTCCCCCTCTCTCTCTCCCTTTCTCTCTATCTCTCTCCCTCTCTCTCCCTCTCTCTCTCTCCCTCCCTCTCCCCCTCTCTCTTCTCCCTCTCTCTCCCTCTCTCTCCCCCTCTCTCCCCCTTTCGCGCGCTCTCTCTCTCACTCTCTCTCCCTCTCTCTCTCCTCTTACATCTGGCTTCTCTGTGCATACCTTCTTCACGTGCATTGCCAGTGGTTGGATCTTACACAACCCCAACAACTCTAGGACTGGGCGAGGGGCTCCTGAAGCGCGTTGTATGACTAGCAACCATACTGACTATTTCGTAGGTTACAATATACCCCATGTGGTAGGTCGCAGGCACTTTTCCTCTCTCTGTCTCTCTCTGTCTCTCTCTGTCTGTCTCTCTCTCTCGCTCTCCTCTCTCTCTCTCTCTCTCTCTCTCTCTCTCTCTCTCTCTCTCTCTCTCTCCTCTCTCTCTTCTTGCATGTCCACATACACTAGCATTTTGTCAGTTGAAGTGTGTCTATGTAAGTACGCGTGTTCCTACACACCAGTCCACCCAGACCAACAACACAATGGGGTCGTGGTCAATTTTACACGCCTCCTACCCGCCCCCTTCTTTCTATCTGCTCACTGTACCGTAACATCCAGCACCGTTATAAAAATACACCTGAGATTTCCGTAAACATTCACAGGTCCGTACGTGAGGTGAGTATACAGTTTTTTTCTCTATAAACAGTTTGTCTATTAAACATTTTCTTCGACTAACATTCTTTTCAATTAACATTTCGTCAATTCTCGTTTCCTCTTCATTGCTTCCATTTTCCCATGCATTTGTTCCTCTCGTCCTGTCATCACTTTCTAATGTAGTCACAGGAGTTCTCCTTGACTGTATGTTGTGTTTGTGAATGTGTTTGTTTGCTGATGAAGGCTAACCGCCGCAACGTTCTGTATGTGTCGTAACTCTGTTATGTAAAGCTGCACTACTTTGTGTCATTATATATTGTCTGTGCTACCGGGGCACGTGTGGGAAGCAAAGAGAAGAAACTTTAGCCTACCGTGTATGTCGTAAAAGGCCAACAAGGATGGATGAGGTGGGACTGGCTAATTCATTCCGAGGAAACTTTAATTGCAAAATCAAACCAAACATGAACAAACCTGCAAGGAAGTTCGCATGAGTTTTCTAAGGACTTATGCTCCATTAGGAGATGTAAGGCCGTGTTGGCAGCAGCAACAGACGAAGGGATGTAAGGTCGTGTTGGCAGCAGCAAGAGACGAAGGGATGTAAGGCCGTGTTGGCAGTAACAACAGACGAAGGGATGTAAGGTCGTGTTGGCAGTAGCAAGAGACGAAGGGATGTAAGGTCGTGTTGGCAGCAGCAAGAGACGAAGGGATGTAAGGCCGTGTTGGCAGCAGCAACAGACGAAGGGATGTAAGGTCGTGTTGGCAGTAGCAAGAGACGAGGGGATGTAAGGTCGTGTTGGCAGTAGCAAGAGACGAAGGGATGTAAGGTCGTGTTGGCAGTAGCATGAGACGAAGGGATGTAAGGCCGTGTTGTCAGTAGCAAGAGACCAAGGGATGTAAGGCCGTGTTGGCAGTAGCAAGAGACGAAGGGATGTAAGGCCGTGTTGGCAGTAGCAAGAGACGAAGGGGTATAAGGTCGTGTTGGCAGTAGCAAGAGACGAAGGGATGTAAGGTCGTGTTGGCAGCAGCAAGAGACGAAGGGATGTAAGGCCGTGTTGGCAGCAGCAAGAGACGAAGGGATGTAAGGTCGTGTTGCCAGCAACAAGAGACGAAGGGATGTAAGGTCGTGTTGGCAGCAGCAACAACAGACGAAGGGATGTAAGGTCGTGTTGGCAGTAGCAAGAGACGAAGGGATGTAAGGCCGTGTTGGCAGTAGCAAGAGACGAAGGGGTGTAAGGCCGTGTTGGCAGTAGCAAGAGACGAAGGGATGTAAGGCCGTGTTGGCAGTAGCAAGAGACGAAGGGGTATAAGGTCGTGTTGGCAGTAGCAAGAGACGAAGGGATGTAAGGCCGTGTTGGCAGTAGCAAGAGACGAAGGGGTGTAAGGCCGTGTTGGCAGTAGCAAGAGACGAAGGGGTGTAAGGTCGTGTTGGCAGTAGCAAGAGACGAGGGGGTATAAGGTCGTGTTGGCAGTAGCAAGAGACGAAGGGGTATAAGGTCGTGTTGGCAGTAGCAAGAGACGAAGGGGTGTAAGGCCGTGTTGGCAGTAGCAAGAGACGAAGGGGTGTAAGGTCGTGTTGGCAGCAGCAAGAGACGAAGGGGTGTAAGGTCGTATTGGCAGTAACAAGAGACGAAGGGATGTAAGGTCGTGTTGGCAGCAGCAAGAGACGAAGGGATGTAAGGTCGTGTTGGCAGCAGCAAGAGACGAAGGGATGTAAGGTCGTGTTGGCAGCAACAAGAGACGAAGGGGTGTAAGGTCGTGTTGGCAGCAGCAAGAGACGAAGGGGTGTAAGGTCGTATTGGCAGTAACAACAGACGAAGGGATGTAAGGTCGTGTTGGCAGCAGCAAGAGACGAAGGGATGTAAGGTCGTGTTGGCAGCAGCAAGAGACGAAGGGATGTAAGGTCGTGTTGGCAGCAACAAGAGACGAAGGGATGTAAGGTCGTGTTGGCAGCAGCAACAACAGACGAAGGGATGTAATGTCGTGTTGGCATTAGCAAGAGACGAAGGGGTGTAAGGCCGTGTTGGCAGTAGCAAGAGACGAAGGGATGTAAGGCCGTGTTGGCAGTAGCAAGAGACGAAGGGGTATAAGGTCGTGTTGGCAGTAGCAAGAGACGAAGGGATGTAAGGCCGTGTTGGCAGTAGCAAGAGACGAAGGGATGTAAGGCCGTGTTGGCAGTAGCAAGAGACGAAGGGATGTAAGGCCGTGTTGGCAGTAGCAAGAGACGAAGGGATGTAAGGCCGTGTTGGCAGTAGCAAGAGACGAAGGGATGTAAGGCCGTGTTTGCAGTAGCAAGAGACGAAGGGGTGTAAGGTCGTGTTGGCAGTAGCAAGAGAAGAAGGGGTATAAGGTCGTGTTGGCAGTAGCAAGAGACGAAGGGGTGTAAGGCGGTGTTGGCAGTAGCAAGAGACGAAGGGGTGTAAGGTCGTGTTGGCAGCAGCAAGAGACGAAGAGATGTAAGGTCGTGTTGGCAGCAGCAAGAGACGAAGGGGTGTAAGGTCGTGTTGGCAGCAGCAAGAGACGAAGGGGTATAAGGTCGTGTTGGCAGCAGCAAGAGACGAAGGGGTGTAAGGTCGTGTTGGCAGTAGCAAGAGACGAAGGGGTATAAGGTCGTGCTGGCAGTAGCAAGAGACGAAGGGGTGTAAGGCCGTGTTGGCAGTAGCAATAGACGAAGGGGTGTAAGGTCGTGTTGGCAGTAGCAAGAGACGAAGGGGTGTAAGGCCGTGTTGGCAGTAGCAAGAGACGAAGGGATGTAAGGCCGTGTTGGCAGCAGCAAGAGACGAAGGGGTAGAAGGTCGTGTTGGCAGCAGCAAGAGACGAAGGGGTATAAGGTCGTGTTGGCAGCAGCAAGAGACGAAGGGGTGTAAGGTCGTGTTGGCAGCAGCAAGAGACGAAGGGGTGTAAGGTCGTGTTGGCAGTAGCAAGAGACGAAGGGGTGTAAGGTCGTGTTGGCAGTAGCACGAGACGAAGGGGTGTAAGGTCGTGTTGACAGTAGCAAGAAACGAGGGGATGTAAGGCCGTGTTGGCAGCAGCAAGAGACGAAGGGGTATAAGGTCTTGCTGGCAGTAGCAAGAGACGAAGGGGTATAAGGTCGTGTTGGCAGCAGCAAGAGACGAAGGGGTATAAGGTCGTGTTGGCAGCAACAACAGACGAAGCAGAAGAAGCCGCCGTCGAAGAAGAAGTAGACGCAGCAGCAGACGAAGAACAAGTAGCAGCAGGAGACTACAGAAGGAACCTGTTGTGGCTATGTGACCCATTACGACCATCACATTTTTGTAGGCTTGGCTGCGTCGAGAAATAGTTGGCTGGTCTTTCCCTCCCATAGCAAACGGTGAGAGCTGACATCGAACCCCTTCATCGACCGAGCTGATACCACTGTTAGCCTAATGCTTTAGCCGTTAAACAAACACACCCGAAAATAAGAAGGAGAAGAAGGGATAAGGTAAAATAATCTCGACAGGTAGAGGTGACATAAATACAGGGAACACTCTAGAACGAATAAGCAGAACTCTTCAGCCCAGCCTACGCATTTCTGCCATGTTCAAAATGTAACTTCTAATAAATGTGTGCAGTAAGCATTTCTTCATTCAGAGCACGCACAATCTATCTATCTATCTATCTATCTATCTATCTATCTATCTATCTATCTATCTATCTATCTATCTATCTATCTATCTATCTATCTATCTGTCTGTCTGTCTGTCTGTCTGTCTGTCTGTCTGTCTGTCTGTCTGTCTGTCTGTATAAGAAAGTGAGTTAGTGTGGGTTAGAAAGCGAATGAGTAAGTGAGAGAGAGAGAGAGAGAGAGAGAGAGAGAGAGAGAGAGAGAGAGAGAGAGAGAGAGAGTGGAAGAGTGAGTGAGAGATTGCGTGAGAGAGTGAATATGTGTCTGCCTCTGTGTGTGTGTGTGTGTGTGTGTGTGTGTGTGTGTGTGTGTGTGTGAAAGAGAGAGAGTAAGAGAGGGTGAGGATAGGTGAGTATAAGCGAGAGTAGTGAGTGAGTGAGTGAGTGAGAGAGATAGAGAGAGAGACAGACAGAGAGAGAGAGAGACACACACACACACACAGAGAGAGAGAAAGAGAGAGAGAGAGAGAGAGATAGAGAGAGAGAGACACACACACACACACACACACACACACACAGAGAGAAAGAGAGAAAGAGAGAGAGAGAGAGAGAGAGAGAGAGAGAGAGAGAGAGAGAGAGAGAGAGAGAGAGAGAGAGAGAGAGAGAGAGAGAACGAACGAACGAACGAACAGACTTTATTTTCAAAGGTAACAAATTGGGCACGCAGGCCCGTCTTCCATTCGGCCCTTCCAATCACTCATCTTTCTTTCATCAACAGTGCATAGGAAAAAAACATTGTCACATGAATTTTGTAAACATAAACAATGCATATTACTATGTTATGAGACACATCAACCACCCACGCACACATCCCCCATTCACTCCAACTCCCCCACCCAACCACACACTTAACCCACACACACATACAAACCCCCACACATCCACCACATCCCTACACCTACACATCTCCCCACCCACACACACATCTCACCCACCACACACACATCTCACCCACCACACACCCATCCACCGACACCCCAAGCACACATACAGTCCCCAACCCACACATCCCCCACCCACCTACACACATATCCTCTACCCGTCCCATTACCCACCAACAATCACTCACCCACATATCCTCCTCCACCCACACACCTCCAATCACCCAGCCAAACACACATTCCCCAGCCACACATTCCCCACACACACACATCACCCCGTCAACTCACATATTCCGCACCTACCGACACACAAATTCCGCACCCAGCCACATAATCTCCCATCTCCCCCAGCCCACCCACAGATCCCAGCCCACCCCTACAAACATCCCCCACCATCTCCTAACCTACACACACTCACCCACCCACATATCCTCTACCCACCCACACATCCTCTACCCACCCATCCCCCAACCAAACATCCCTTAACCACACACCCTTACTCATATACAATCACCCACCCACACATCCTCTATCCAACCACACATCCTCCACCCACCCATCCCCCAGCCACACATCCCTTAACCACACACCCCTACTCATATACACAAACATCCCAACCCACGCACAATCTCCCCTCCCATACACACATCCTTCACACAATCCCCACTCACCAACACATCCCCCATTCACAAACACACACCTCCCATCCACGCACACACAACCATCCCCAACCCATACACTCATCCCCTCACACATCCCTAGACACACGTACTTATCCCTCAACCACTAACACCCACACATCCCTCACTCACTCATCAAAACATACAACTCCTATCTACCTACCCACACTCACACACCCCAACCACTCATCTAAACACACATCCCCCACCCTCACAAACATCCTTCAACCACCCGCACACCCAATCACACCCCACCCACCCAGCTCCCCTCCCACGCAACACCACACCCACACACATCCCAAAGACACATTCCTCACCCACAGAGAGAGAGAGAGAGAGAGAGAGAGAGAGAGAGAGAGAGAGAGAGAGAGAGAGAGAGAGAGAGAGAGAGAGAGAGAGAGAGAATTGAATTGGATTGAATTGAATTGAACATGAATTTAATTGAACTTTATTTAAAAAGGGTTACAAATTGGGCACGTAGGCCCGTCTTACATTCGGCCCTTCCAATCTCTCATCTTTCGTTCATCAACAGTGCATGATACATTCATATAGGAAAAAAATCATTGTCAAATGAATGTTGTAAACATAAACAATGCATATTATCATTTTTGTGTGACACATCACCCGTCCCACACAGACATCCCGCACCAACTTACACACCCATCCCTCATCGACTCACACTCCCCCCACCCGCCACCCATCCCTCCACCCACTCACACATCCCCTCACCAACCCAGACAACTCGTAACCACCCACACACTCATCCCTCACCCACATCCCCGCCCACTCACACTTACCCCAACCCACACAAACTCACCCACACACACATGCTCCACCAACCCACCCACCCACATACCCCCCAACGACACACATACCCTTCCGACACACACATCTTGCACCAACCCACACACACACATCCCTCATGCACTCACACATAACCCACCCATACCCTCACATCTTCACATTCACACACACATTTTCTCACCCACCCACAGATTTCACATCCATGCACACACCCCACCAATCACACATACATCTTCCACCCACACACACATCCCCACCCACGCAATTCACCCACCGACACACACATTCCCCACGCACACACACATCCCCACTTCCCCTATACACACTCCAACAATCCCCCCCCCCCCCACACACACACACACACACATCCCCCTACCAACACCTACATCATCCACCCGCGCACACCCACACATACCACTACCCACCAACACCCACACAAACACACCAACCGAAACACACATCCCCTCCCACACATTACTCACCCACCCACATACTCCCCACCCACATACGTTCCATCCTTACACACATCCCTCCATCCACTCACACACCTCCCCACCAACCCACTCATTTTCGCACCCACCCACACATTCCCCACCAACCCACACATCCCTCACTCATCCAAACCTCCCCACCCACCCACTCACACATCCCCGCCACACACACACGTCCCCCACCCGCACACATTTCCCCACCCATACACACATATACCCGCACACACACATCCCATACATCCCCCACTCACACACATCTTCCCACCCACACACACATCCCCCACCCATACACGCATCCCCCACACACATCCATCCACTCATGTACTCACCCCTCAACCACTCACACCTACTCATGCCCCCACCCATCAACACATACATTTCCCATCTACCCACCCACACTCACACACTAACCACTCAGCCAAACACACATACCCCACCCTCACATATATCCTTTACCCACCCGCACATCCCACACACAATTACACCTCCCCCACCCAGACACATCTACCCTCCCACACAACACCCCACTCCACACACATCCCCCATTCACATCCCCATCACACATCCCTCACCACACACACATCTCACCACTATCTCCCACCCACCCACACATCCCCCACCTACAAACACCCTCACCACCCACACATATAACCTCCACCCACCCAACCACACACCCACCCACCCACACACACATCTCCACACCAACCCCCACACCCATCAGACACCCATCCCACAATCCACAGAGAGATATAATGAGACAATGAGACAGTTAGTGATATATATATATATATATATATATATATATATATATATATATATATATATATATATATATAGAGAGAGAGAGAGAGAGAGAGAGAGAGAGCGAGAGAGAGAGAGAGAGAGAGAGAGCTGAGAGCACTCATGTCATGTGTCATGCTATGCCATATTTTGTCATATGTGCATATATGTGTGTACGTGTGAGTATTTTTGTATGTGTGGTTACGTGTTCGTACATGTATGTTTATATTTATGTGTGTATATGTGTGTTTAAGAGCGTGTGTATGTGTGAGTATGTTCGTGTATGTATGTGTGTATGTTTGTGTGTATGTGTTCATGCATGCAGTGTATGCCAGGGAGTGTGTATTTATGTGTTATGTGTGTACGTGTGTGTAAATATGTGTGTATGGGTGTGGATGTGTGTAGGTGTGTGTGGTGCGGGGTATATGTGTATATTTGCGAATGTATGTTGTGTGTGTATGTTTGTGAGTGTGTGTGTGTGAGAGAGAGAGAGAGAGAGAGAGAGAGAGAGAGAGAGAGAGAGAGAGAGAGATGAGCGCACGCATGTCATGTAACATGCTATTCCATATTTTTGTGAATTATCATCTTCATATTATCATATTGAATGCCACTTGATTTTATCATGTATAATATGAACACATGTGCATTACTGTAGAGTGAGTGAGAGAGTTAGTGAGTGTGAGTGAGAGAGAGAGAGAATGAATGAGTGTGAGAGTGAATGAGAGAGAGAGAGAGAGAGAGAGAGAGAGAGAGAGAGAGAGAGAGAGAGAGAGAGAGAGAGAGAGATGAGCGCACGCATGTAATGTAACATGCTATTCCATATTCTTTACGTATTCTCATCTTTCATATTACGAGGTATCATTTTGTATGCCATGTTATTTTATCATGTATAATATAATTAGTGAGTGTGAGTGAGGGAGAGAGAGAAGGAGAAAGAGAAAGAAAGGGAGAGAGAGAGAGAGAGAGAGAGAGAGAGAGAGAGAGAGAGAGAGAGAGAGAGAGCGTTTAAGAAAAAGAGAGAGAGAGAGAGCTGAATTGCATCACTAATTTTGACGTTACAAAATGTATATGTACAGTTTTTTCCCCAATTTTTTTTAACAGTTTTGTGAAAATGCAGACGAACAATCGTCACTGTATATGTGTGTAAAGTGTGGGAGTTTGTTCATACTCGTCTCAGTGATTATGTGAGGCATCATGTATGTGTCTAGATGTGAGGATGTGTGTGTGTGTGTGTGTCTGTGTGAATGTGTATGTGGGGGATGCGTGTGTGTGGAGTGTGGTTTGGTGTGGATGTGCGGGTGGGTGAAAGATGTGTTTGAGGGTGGTGGGTGTGTGTTTGGATGGGTGGTTAGGGTGTGCGGGTGTGGGTGGATAGGTGTGCGGTTAGGTGCGGGATGTGTGAGTTAGCGGGGAGATGTGTGTTTTGGTGGGGGATGTGTGGTTGGGGGATGTGTTTTGACTGGGTGTTTGGGGGGGGGGGGGGGGGGGGTGTGGGTGGAGGAGGATATGTGAGTGGGTGATTGTTGTTGGGTTATGAGATGGGTGGAGGATATGTATGTGGGTGGGGAGATGTGTGTAGGTGGGGGGATGTGTGTGGCTGGGGGATGGTTTCTGGGGGCATGTATGTGTGCCTGGGGTGTGCCTGGGAACCACTTACCTCGGCATCAGCACATGGATAAAACAAAAATGTAATTTCCTCCCATCCCGGAATCCAGAATTACCTACTCTTATTCCTCCCCCACAAATACCCACGGCACTCTAGGATAACGACCCGCATGTGTTACATTCTCGAGCACACAACACGCCCTGAATCACCCCCAATTTGAGAAAGGATGTTGAAGAGACTGGTAATTCCCCGTGTTTACACCTCCTGGATGTAATAAAACGCCAATTGCTCTTGCCAACATCTACGTCATCTCGCTGTGCCACTACTATAGTCTACCTGGCCCCCCACAGGCCACATCCCTCACACCAAATCTGCCTCTGAGATTTCTCCCGCTAGCAGAAAGTCCGTTCTCATGTAGCTGCATTCCCTGGTTCTGGCTCAGCTCGCTTCAACATCACTTGTACTTTTCAGGAACTTTTCTGTCTGTAGTTCTTTAGTGAACGTTTTCGGAGTATCCATCTCTCGCTAAAGTTTGTTAGTTCGATTTCTCGCTCGGATATAAAATAATGAGCTACTATTACGAGCCAGTTGTTTGGCATCAGAGGGTAAGATATTTGTTATACAGTAGTTAATTTACTTGTTTATAAATTGTAATTGTAAATAGTCTTCTTCTTCTTCTTCTTCTTCTTCTTCTTCTTCTTCTTCTTCTTCTTCTTCTTCTTCTTCTTCTTCTTCTTCTTCTTACGCCTCCTCCTCACCCTCCTCCCCTTCTTCCTTCTCCTCCTTCTCCTTATCCTGCTGCTCCTCTTCCCCTCCTCCCCCTTCGTCTTTTCTTCTTCCTCTTCTTCCTCATAGTTTTCATCCACCTCCTTCTCTCCTCCTCCTCCTCCTCCTTCTTCTTCTTCTTCTTCTTCTTCTTCTTCTTCTTCTTCTTCTTCTTCTTCTTCTGTTTCTTGCTCTATAAAAATTGAAACAGCAGCGGTGTATGGTGTTAGACCTATGTTTAAACCAATCGACACTCGATGTGGTGATGCTTTTGGTATCATTCCGGCCACCTTTGCTTCCCAATACATGTCCTAATATCAATATTAGACTTTCTCCTACTGCTACCACATCGTCACAACTATTGCTATTACTGTACCTATCATTAATGTTACTATTACTACAATAATTACTCTGACTAAACCTACTGATATGTTACTACTACTACTACTACTACTACTACTACTACTACTACTACTACTACTACTACTACTACTACTACTACTACTACTACTACTTCGAAAAATAATAATAATAATAATAATAATAATAATTCTACCACTACTACTACCAACACTATTACTACCACCACCATTACTACTACTACTACTACTACTACTACTACTACTACTACTACTACTACTACTACTACTACTACTACTACTACTACTACTACTACTGCTGCTACTACCACCACCACTACCACCATCGCTACCACTATCACCACCACTATCACTACTACCACCACCACCACTACTACTACTACTACTACTACTACTACCACCACCACTACCACCACCACTAATACTACTACTACCATCACTACTACTACTACTAATACTACTACTACTACTACTACAACCACCACCACTACTACTACTACTACTACTACTACTACTACTACTACTACTACGACAACTACTACTACTACTACTACTACTACTACTACTACTACTACTACCGCTGCTGCTGCTGCTGGGTTGTGTTCTTGTAAAGCTGACGATGTACATGGATGCTGCTTCTGATGATTATGATAATGTTGATGATTACGATGATGATGATGATGATGATGATGATGATGATGATGATGATGATGACGATGATGATGATGATGATGATGATGATGATGATGATGATGATGATGATGATGATGATGATGATGATGATGATGATGAATACGATGGTAACGATGAGTATTATCACCCCAAAGCTGTCAATTACACCCATCACGAATATCTGGTTACCGTATTTACCTGTCAAGTATACCCATCACTGATACCTGTAAACCCGCTTACCTGCGTTCGAAACAGCTGCGACCGATTTTGCAACTGACCGCGTTACGCTGGGTGTTAACGAATTAGTATGGGAGCCGATCGTTCAAAAAACAATGCCAAACTACTGAACATAAACTTGCCACGACATCAACAACAGCAGTAAAATACTGATGTTAACTGCGATGTCCTGTAAAAGGGATATGGGAAAACAAATGTTTACCATTGCTTTCTGAATGACCGACTAATCTCATCTCATTTTGTTCCTCTTATCCCTTACAATGTTTAGGTGAAGTAAAAACAATGTGGGAGTGTCCGTATATGAGCTTCATATATCGAGATAGAGATATCGAGATACATGGTCGGTCTCTTCTTCTGGTTCCGTGTGGTCTGTACATCATTGCTTGTAGTATATTGTTAGTTGTTAGCCTAGTTATCTTGCCGAACCATTTCACTTGCTGTTTTCTAATAAAATATAGCGCTGCTATAACCCCCACTTTAGTCCTGATTTCATCATTTCTGATTTTCTCTCTTCTTGATACGTTGAGTATTCTTCTCAGGAACCTTATTTACGTTGTTGTAATTTTTCTTTTTTCTGTTTCTATCATTGTCAAGGTTTGGCACTGATAGCATAGAGCTGGTAGGAGCGGTGTGATGTAGATATCATTTTTCTGTCATTGTCCATTTTTGGATTAATAGCATAGAGCTGGTAGGAAGATTGTGTTGTAGAGTGCTTTTTTAGTACTTACTGATGTGTGTTTGTTCTTTTGTACTCTCAAACCGTGGATATCAACGCAAGTGTACCTGCATCCAGATCAGCGACTGATCGCTAACCCTCGTCTCAGTATGTCGGACAATTGTGAACCTGCGTTCACAACCTCTACTTCACAGACTTACTTCTTCTTCTTCTTCTTCTTCTTCTTCGTCTTCTTCTTCTTCTTCTTCTTCTTCTTCTTCTTCTTCTTCTTCTTCTTCTTCTTCTTCTTCTTCTTCTTCTATTTCTTCTTCTTCTTCTTCTTCTTCTTCTTCTTCTTCTTCTTCTTCTTCTTCTTCTTCTTCTTCTTCTTCTTCTTCTTCTTCTTCTTCTTCTTCTTCTTCTTCTTCTTCTATTTCTTCTTCTTCTTCTTCTTCTTCTTCTTCTTCTTCTTCTTCTTCTTCTTCTTCTTCTTCTTCTTCTTCTTCTTCTTCTTCTTCTTCTTCTTCTTCTTCTTCTTCTTCTTCTTCGTCTTCTTCTTCCTCTACTACTACTACTACTACTACTACTACTACTACTACTACTACTACTACTACTACTACTACTACTACTACTACTACTACTACTACTACTACTACTACTACTACTACTACTACTAGGTAAAGTAGAGGTGGTATTTGTAGAGATGTGTGTGTCTTAATTTCTGTTAAAACTGCGATTACACACAAGCGAATTATATCAAGGTCTGACAATAAAGGTTCTTTGGCCATAAAAAGAGACACAGCTCCAAGATTCGATTTTGTGTTCTTTGTTGTCTGAGATCACTTTCATTGCACATCGATCTCCATAAGTGCTCCAGTCTCCGTCCATACAACACTGACAGAGAATCTCAGCACAGTGCATGAACTCCATATCTCCGACGGCGAACCAACTTTGTATGTCAGAATCTGACTGATTGGCACCTTTACAGACGATAGTTTGTAAAATGGAGTTATACCTCTCCATAACACAACGCTTGGGCTGAGTTTAGAGAGACCATGTGTTGACCATGCAACATGATCCCTCTCTCGGCCTGCCTAGTTTACTCCAGAGGAAAGGTAACACCAATACGTCTGGAACAAGACAAACTGCAAAAGCTGCCGGATCAGCAAAGCAATGCTCTAACTGTCCGCCTGTCGGAGCTTCGATCCTAGACCAGTTGCCAACCAAGGCTTAGGACCTTTATCAGAATCACACAAGCTATAAATGATCATGTGTGGGTAGGTTTTCTAATTCAGGCTCCTCTTTTCGATTTTCAACTACGAACCACCGTCAGATAACATCAATCCAATAGTGCTCTTTGGCTGAAAGTAACAGCGAAGCCTTTGAAACCCGTCTTATCTTCTTGATGGGATTCATATCATTGCATGGCCTTAACACCCAGCGCAGCTTTATCAAACTAGGGGCATTAATTCCCGCTTTCGTTCTCCCAATTCGACCAATTATATCTCTCTTATGGCTTCATATTATCGTTATCGTCTACCATTTTTCTGCCTTTGTAGTTTCCTATGATCTATTTGTGTGTAAAGTCGTCTTGGGTGTTTGGGTTTTTCATGGTAAGGCGGAGTCAGTGTGGATTATACACGTACGTGGTTATCACTATTCCTCCCTGTCCTTTCAGATCCTCCGGCAGGAATGCAGCCTGATTGTAGTACTGTCTTACACATACAATTCACTCATTTGTTTCTTACTGCTTTGACGGATATCTTAACAGTAATGTCAGAAACTTGTGTGAAACCACACCCGCAGTATACCCATCATCTGTGCTCTCTCTGTGGCACTTCCACACAGCAAAATGAAGCCGTGGGGTACATCTCAGTACAATATGGTATAACATAAAACTAGGGAGTCTCCGTGGCGAAGTGGTCAAGCCGTCTGCCTCGGGCTCCGAAGGTTGTGGGTTCGATTCCGGGCCGCATCCTTCGGTTCACGAGTGAATTTTTTCGGAGACTCCCGTGGATCGTCGCTGGAGCTACGGAGTTCGTGCTTTGTGCAACGCTTTCCGCCATGTAGGAAAAAACCCGGTTCAATGAAGTCGACCCTGTCGACTTTTAAGCGACTATATGGTAACAATTATCCTTGCTGTCCCATTTCATATCATGTAGATTAGGGGCTGTCGGATCACATAAACCCCAAATAAAGCAATACAACGATGCGTTTGGTCTTTAGATGCGTGGTATAACAACACAAGCTTTCAATGAAGTAAGACATGTCAACATGATAGAGATGCTTGCAGATCTACAAATTGATGGGAAATACCTTAGACTCATTAAAAACAAATATTGGAAACAACAAGCTGCCATAATGAAGTGGGACAATATCAGCAGATTAAGAGAGGTGTGAGACAGGGATGTGTTATGTCTCCAGTTATTTTTTCACTGTACATTGAACATATTTTCAGAAATGTTGACGATATGAAAGGAATCATCATTGGGGGACATAACATCAATAATATTAGATATGCGAATGATACAGTATTGATTGCAGAATCTGCAACAATTAGTAGATGCGATTGTTGCACACGGTTAACAATTTGGGTTGGAATTAAATTGTAAGAAGACACAAATTATGGTCGTCATTAAGAAAAAGGAAATGCCACAATGTAATATACAATTAAATGGCAATATTCTCAAACAAGTGAATCGGTACAATTATCTGGAAACTGTCATAACATCTGATGGGAGATGCCTTGAAGAGATTAGAACAAGTATCGCCATGGCGAATGCAGCCTTTTGCAAGATGAAAAACATACTGTCCAATAAAAAGATGTCATTTGCAACGAGAAAAAGAGTGTTAAGGTGCTACATAGAACCTATGCTTTTGTATGGATGTGAAGCATGGACAACTGAACAGACAAGCTGAAAAACATCTTATGGCTATGGAAATGTGGTTTCTGAGGAAAATACAAAGAATACCATGGACAGACAGAAAAGCTAGTGACCAAGTCCCACAAAAATGAAAACCCTAAACTGACTAGAGAAATTAGACGGAGACAGTCGCAATTTTTTGGCCACGTTATGAGAAGAAATAAATTGGAAAACTTGGTGACAACTGGCAAGATCGAGGGCAAGAGAACAAGGAGAGGGCAGAGAAGTAAATATCTGGATAGCTTGAACATATTGTATTGTCGAGACAGAAACGTTGAGCTGATCCACGACTCTGGTGATCGAATGAGATAGCAAAACGTGAGTGCCCACGCTTACCGGCATGGCACATGATGAAATATGCCAAATAATTCTATTTGATATGAAACAGCAAGCGTTAATCTGCATATCTTTAGGCCTCTTGATCCCACTTGGCCTATACGTACAACAATGCTGCTATATTCCTCACTCAAATGGCTTTACATTTTTTTCTTTTTTAAACTCCGTGGCTGTGTTCTGTTATGTTTTCTTGTTATTGTCTGCTGATGAAGGTTTGTCACTGTAGTGTCCTTTGTTTTCCGCAGTTGTAATTTGTAAAGCTGCTCTACACTTTGTGTTTTTCTGTAGAGTTGTGATAATACTTTAATTTCTTTGGGTCTTTTTAAACTCATGTAACTACTCCCCTGGGATTGTCATAGTACTATAGTTTTTTCAGCTAAGTATGTTGTATTTGTTTGTGATGAAGACTGGTCGAGACATTCGCTTGTATATGCGAGTGTTCTTCCTTCCATCGAGCTTCTTCTTTGTGATCAGTGTTCATTTGTTTAACTGTACGGGCAGCGTGTCCTGGTGTTTGACAATGTCAGCGCATCTGGACATGTCGAGGATTCTTTCTCCGATTCTTCTCAGGTCCCAACTCCAACTCAAACCAAATGTCTTGCAACTAACTAAAAACAAGATGATTTTATTTGGTTTTATTCAAAATACATGTTCTATTCTAGGAATTGCTATTCGCAGAGCAAGCAATCTATTAAATCTTGCAGAAAGAGAGTTATCGGGAGACACCGTTGAAATTGCATGAAAAATACTAATCTAATTGCATTAGTACTAATCAATTCCTGTGTATAGGGTATTTATAAACACTCATACAATAATAGGAAGCAAATATGTATTAGTGAATCCCAAAATGTTGCATATACGTGGCAGGACGTTGCGATCAACTCCATGTTGATCTTCTAGGTAATTTTACATCCTGTAGATTGCCATTATTTTCGAACGAGAAGTCAACGTTAAGTTCAACCGACCAAATTAGTGAACAATCCCACTGCCCCGCCATCAGGGCACCGGAAGTTTAAGAACTAGGGAGCTTTTATCCGTTCGGCCACACTGACCGCTAGATTAGAGGAAATAAATAAAGATTGGAAGTATTGTGAGGCCACATGGAGTTCGACACTGTCACCTCTAAAGAACGTCAGCGCCTGGCTAGGAGTGATGAAAGTTGGCCAGCCAGACGCTATCGTCGATTGGATGGGGCAGGTTCGAATCCCAATGTGACCACACTATTGCTTCCAATATTTATGTCTATTTGTTCTCTAACCTGTACGTGTTTCCTTTACTTGTATGAGTGATGATCAATATCTATGAATGTATGTCTCGTGTATTGGTAGCATCATTGGTAGAGGGACTGGAGTGAACATTGCTAGGTTTGTGTCAACTGTTAAATGCACTTCCTCTTATGCACTTTATTCCCTCATTGGGCATAGATCCTCATCCAAACCAGGTCAAACCGTCTTATCTATAGCTATCGCCTACAGCTCCCTCCTTGTCCTCTCAGTATTATTCATCTCTACCTGTAATTCTTGTCCGTCTGTTTCAGGTGTCCCACTGTTTCGTTTCTTTTGTGGTTTTCAAACAAGAGAGTGTCTAGCTATGCTGTCTTCAGGTGTTCTCAGTGTGTGCACTTCACAGCCTTGTTTCCTCACACCTTGGTTCACTGGAACTTGTTAATTCTCTCCATGAGTTGCCATTCTATCAAAACAGGTAGCTCTACAATAATGTAAACATATTTCCAGTCATTTGATGTGTTTTGTTACAACAACCGCGGCCATGGTCTAGTTGATAATGATAAGCTCGAGTTCTAAGCGAAAGACAAAAATCTGAATTGTGAAATATTCGAGTTTCACACCCATATGTTGCCGCCAACGTGAAATATCCGAGTTTCACACCCATATGTTGCCGCCATGTGAAATTTCCGAGTTTCACACCCATATGTTGCCGCCATGTGAAATATTCGAGTTTCACACCCATATATTGCCGCCATGTGAAATATCCGAGTTTCACACCCATATGTTGCCGCCTTGTGAAATATCCTAGTTTCACACCCATATATTGCCGCCACGTGAAATAAGCCTGCTATACGTATTTCGACATTTGTTCAATATAAATTATGAATGTAAGCACATAAGCCACAAATAATATGTTGCACGATTTATTGCCTAGCGTATTCCCCTACAAATCGATACAAATTTGTTTGTGGCTTCTGAATTTAAAGCTACTAAGGGGACATATTGTTTCAGATGAGAAATTACAAGGGAAATTTTTTTTTTTTTTTTTTTTTTTTTGCATATCCTTTACAGGACATCGCTGTCAACACCAGCATCTTTCAGCTGTATGTTGATCTCTTGGCAAGATTACGCTCAGTAGTTTGCCATTGCTTTATGAGCGGCCGGCTCACATACCCCGTAAGTTACCAATGTGATTCGAACCATTGCTGATTCTCACCGTCATCACGTTAACCACGAGAGTATACGAGATTACGGAGAAAAGTCATAACCTCTAAGCCACGAAGCCGGTAAGGGAAATATAGCTTTGTTAAAATCCATCCATCATGTGCCATGCCGGAAAGCGTGGGCGGTCATGACTCGCCATTTCACTCGATCACCAGAGTCGTGGATCAGCTCAGTGTTCCTGTCTCAACCATGCCATGTGGCCAAGGCATCTAGGTATTTACTTCTCGGTCTTCCCCTTGGTCTGTTCCCTTCGATCTTGCCAGTTGTCACCAGGTTCTCCAATTCATTTCGTTTGTCTTGCGATGATCTGTAGTTAGGCGAATCAAACTTTTAAAGAAGGTAGTTTGCGGTTGCTTTCTTTCCTTCGCAGTGGCCATACTGGTCGGTGACGCCAGCCATTGGCTCGTGAAAGAGATCTTCTGCCAACTGTCGCGAAACGTGAGACCATAACCAGCAACTATCTGTCGGCTGCCCTCAAAATTTCATCCACCACCTGCCTTCCGTGGCTTCGTGTGAACACTTCCAATAAACGAATACAAAAAAATATGAACATTAAATAATGAACATATAAGCTATATCAAGCCTATAGTAAGTACTAACGGACATGAAATAATGAACATATAAGCTATATCAAGCCTATAGTAAGTACTAACGGACATTAAATAATGAACATATAAGCTATATCAAGCCTATAGTAAGTACTAACGGACATGAAATAATGAACATATAAGCTATATCAAGCCTATAGTAAGTACTAACGGACATTAAATAATGAACATATAAGCTATATCAAGCCTATAGTAAGTACTAACGGACATGAAATAATGAACATATAAGCTATATCAAGCCTATAGTAAGTACTAACGGACATGAAATAATGAACATATAAGCTATATCAAGCCTATAGTAAGTACTAACGGACATGAAATAATGAACATATAAGCTATATCAAGCCTATAGTAAGTACTAAAGCATGTTAAAGTAGAGCCGAAAATGGTAAGCTTTATTAACGCCGTGAAATGGTTAATGAACAAGATTCGTAATTAGTTAGTTAGTAAGCTACTTAGTTGGTTAGTTAGTTGATTGATTGGTTGGTTATTTAGTCTTCTGGTGGAGTATGATCCTTGTACTCCGGATAGGTGCTCTGTTCCTCCCTCCTCTTCTTTCTCCCCCCTCCCCTCTCCTCCCCCCTCTACTCTCCCCTTCTCCCTCCCCCCCCCCCCCCCCCCCAGTCATGTGCACCAGTGTATGAGGGCCAGTGTATGATCTGTTGGTTGACGAGGCCCCTCATCCTCCCGAAGTACCCCTCGTGTCTCGCTGTTCCAATTCTTACTCACAAGTTCCCTAACTTCGTGCTTGTTGCTTGATTCTTTCCCTTTAACTAAACACGAAGTTAGTTTACGTCAAATCGGCATAGGCGTATCGCGAACAGGAAGTATGTGAGTACCTGTGTGCACCTGTTGAAACTATGAAATTCAAGCAGGTGGAAATAAAATAGGAAGTTGTGCAAGCACTGTTCCTGCTGGTTTTAAGTGTATCTCGCGGCAGATTGTGCTTATCTGCCTCGCAGGTTTCAGCGGTCGGATCCTACAAAGTGGTTTGGTGTTGTTGTTGTTGTTGTTGTTGTTGTTGTTGTTGTTGTTACTGTGGTTATTATTTTTTTTTAATGTTAATACTGCTTCCACTTCGCCATCCCCTTCATCCCTCTTCCCATCCTCCTCTTTCTTTCTTTCTTTCTTTCTTTCTTTCTTTCTTTCTTTCTTTCTTTCTTTCTTTCTTTCTTTCTTTCTTTCCCCGCATGTTCTCCTTTTTTCTTTCTTTCTTTCTTTCTTTCTTTCTTTCTTCCTTTCTTTTTCTTCTTCTTCTTCTTTTTCTTAGGGGTACTGAACGTCACTCGTAATCCCGCAAACCTCATGCGAAATCAGTTTCATGTGATTTGAAAAGACCTTATGATGATTTTTAAGAATGGTATGAGCTTCGGTCGTTCAGAAAACAATGGTCCACTACCGAACCTGAACCTTCCCAGTAAATCGCAAACAGCCCCAAAATGTTGGGGTTGACTGCGACGTCTTGTAAAAGACATGTAACTAATTGTTAAGTTTCTGTAACGAAACAAGTTTTAAAGCATTTAAAATTCAATAGGCTCGACTTAATTAATTGCACCAGGTTTTATCCCATACGGCTCTGTCTCTTTCCGCTCGGCGATCTGCCGAAAGTGTCGCACAAAGCACGAACTCCGTAGCTCCAGCGACGATCCCCTAAAGTCCCAGAAAATATTACACTCATGAACCAATTTTGTAGTCCAGAATCGAACCCTCAACCTTCAGTCCGCGTGGCAGGCGGCGTGAGCCCTGTGCCACGGAGACTCAACCAAACGAAAAGTTGCACATGTTAATTCCCCTACTCTCGCTGCTCTTCACCAAGGTTGTGCTAGGAAGAGAGAGAATCGCTTGTAGGCAAGAACCAGGGCAGGTAACTATATGTATCACCCAGTGCGCTCACACGTAAGCTAACCGTATCTAGCATTACTCACGTCTAGAAGAATGCAGTCGAGTCAGCTTCTGTGAGTTGCAGGGGCAACGTAAACAAGATATCAGCGGTCCTCAAAATATAATTACTGCACAATTAGACAAACGTTTCCGACACTTAACCGGTACTGTCGTCTTATTGGAATCATACGCCCGGATTTCACGAAAAACGTGTTTAGTCCACAACCAGGATTTTTTTTTTCCACATCCCTTACAGAACGTTGCAGTCAACATCAACATTTTTCAGCTGCTGTTGATGTACTAGGCAAGATTATGCTCAGTAGTTTGCCATTGTTTTCTGAGCGACCGGCTTAAATACCCCGTAAGTTACCAACGCGGCGAGAACAGCTACCGATGAGTAACTTTCATATGTATATTGTCATGTAGTATATTTCATGTAGTTGTACCTGTGTGTGTTTGTTGTTCCTTGTGCTGACCAAGACTTTGGCCACAGCGTTAATTGTGTTACTAGTGCACAAGTAAAGCTTAACGTCTACCTGCTTATTTTTATTATTATTATTATTATTATTATTATTATTATTATTTTATTTATTCATTCGACTTTTAACTAGAACAGCTAGACAATAATTTTGTGGTTGGATTCAATCATTCCACTGTTTTTACTAATCCCTACATTTTTGGGTAGTCCTAATAGACTAGACCGCAATTGTTACGACATAGGGGGTTGAGAGAGAATATTTTAAAGTTGCAAAATCTGCTGTTTTAAGTTACTGTAAATCTACACAATATTATGTTAGTGACAGACTCGAAAAGCTGCGACATAAAATAGAAACTGCAAGAGATGAGGGGAAAGAAAGAAAGAAAGAAAGAAAGAAAGAAAGAAAGAAAGAAAGAAAGAAAGAAAGATGTGGAAGGGGATGACGATGTGTTTATCGCTTGAAACAATTACACTGTAAAAAGGAGAGTCTGGCGTATGATATCACATCTTCCGTTTGTCGTCGACTAACGTGAGAAAAAGATTGACCATATTTTCCTCCGAGCATTCAGGCCTACGAAATGTCTGCCCCTGTCACATTACAGACCCGTAGCAAGCTACTGCTTCGGGTTTTTTTTTTAAAATGATGATAATGATGAAGCTGCATTTCAGAAAATGGAAAGTATCTTATGCAAAAAATCACTATCATTGAATGTAAGAGAGTGCTGAAATGGTATTTCTTATATATGGAACCTAATTAGCTGTATGGCAATGGATCTTGAAAAGTAAATGAGCAAATTAGGAAGAGCTTAGAAGCAACAGAGATGTGGATCCTGAAATGAATGTTGCGAATTCCTTGGCCTGACAGAGAAACCAACAACGATTGCCTGGAAGAGATTCATGCAACTACAGAACTATATGCAACGATAAGAAATAGACAAACAGCTTTCTTTGGTCGTGTGATGAGAAGAGAGGCATTAGAGAAAATCTTGACAAATTGTAAGATCAATGGGAAAGGATGCAGAGGAGGACAAGAGAATGATGCTGGATGGACTGAGATGCAGGCATGGAGGAATATCATCAGCAGAGTTGATCCAGAACACAAAGAAATATATCTTTGGAAGAACATGGACGCCTACACTAGCTGGCAATGCACATGATGCTTGTGATGATGATGATGATGATGATGATGATGATGATGATGATGATGATGATGATGATGATGATGATGATGATGATGATGATGATGAAGACAAAACAATAAAATAATTATAGTATACGTATATTGCGATGCCCTCACATGACTAACTAACCCCGGCAAGTTGTTGGAAGCGCCCAGGACACGAACTTCCACGTGGTGGAGCATCCTCCGTGAGCTGATCCGCGTGTGTCGGATTTCTTGTACACGGCTTGTGGGTTAACAAGGCTGGAATCAAGCCTGAGACTTGAAGATAACAGTGGCACGTGTGGAATGCCAGGAGATCATAAACCAAATCTAGGATCTTTGTGATCATTGCACACTTCTTTAGAACGTGCAGCGAAATGTGTACTCCTAGCTGGAAATCAATCTATTACTGCTATATGCAGAGAAATGGAAATTGCTGTGGCAAGATTTATGATATCGTCAGAGCTTCGGGCTGATATTGTTGCTGTGGCTAGATCCCTGTCTATGTGTTGTACTGCTGTACGACCTGAAGAAGTCTTTCTTTCTTTCTTTTCTTTCTTTCTTTCTTTCTTTCTTTCTTTCTTTCTTTCTTTCTTTCTTTCCTTCTTTCTTTTCATTGTGATAGCTTATCGATAGTGTCGCATATTCGGTTGTTTATGTGCCGCGCTGTGTTGTCCCAAGTTCCCCTGCTATGTTGTCGCAAGTATCCCGTTCTAGGTTGATGGTCTGTGCGGGCTTGATGCTTATTTCCTCTGCTAGATTGACAATAGTGTCCCTGATTAGGTTGACGCTAGGCTGAAGCCTGTGTCTTGTGTTAGATTGGTAATTGTGTCGTGTGCTAGGCTGAGGATAGTGTCTTTGTTAGACTGATTCTAGTGTCCCGTTCTGTGTTAACTCTAGTGTCCCGTTTTATGTTATCTCTACTGTCCCGTTATATGTTATCTCTACTGTCCCGTTCTATGTTATCTCTACTGTCCCGTTTTATGTTATCTCTAGTGCCCTGTTCTACGTTATCTTTAGTGTTCCGTTCTATGTTATCTCTGTTGTCCCGTTCTTTGTTAACTGTAGTGTCCAGTTCTATGCTATCTCTACTGTCCCGTTCTATGTTATCTCTGTTGTCCCGTTCTTTGTTAACTCTAGTGCCCAGTTCTATGCTATCTCTACTGTCCCGTTCTATGTTATCTCTAGTGTCCCGTTCTACGTTATCTCTGTTGTCCCGTTCTTTGTTAACTCTAGTGCCCAGTTCTATGCTATCTCTACTGTCCCGTTATATGTCACCTCAACTGTCCCGTTCTATGTTATCTCTAGTGCCCTGTTCTATGTTATCTCTACTGTCCCGTTCTATGTTATCTCTACTGTCCCGTTCTATGTTATCTCTACTGTCCCGTTCTATGTTATCTCTAGTGCCCTGTTCTGTGTTATCTCTACTGTCCCGTTCTATGTTATCTCTACTGTCCCGTTATATGTCACCTCAACTGTCCCGTTCTATGTTATCTCTGGTGCCCAGTTCTATGTTATCTCTACTGTCCCGTTCTATGTTATCTCTAGTGTCCCGTTCTATGTTATCTCTGGTTCCCAGTTCTATGTTATCTCTACTGTCCCGTTCTATGTTATCTCTAGTGTCCCGTTCTATGTTATCTCTAGTGCCCTGTTCTATGTTATCTCTGGTGCCCAGTTCTATGTTATCTCTACTGTCCCGTTCTATGTTATCTCTAGTGTCCCGTTCTATGTTATCTCTAGTGCCCTGTTCTATGTTATCTCTGGTGCCCAGTTCTATGTTATCTCTACTGTCCCGTTCTATGTTATCTCTAGTGCAATGGTCAGTTTCACTTGTTAGGACTTCTTAATTACTTTGCGTTGCCGCGCCAGAACATCTGCATGGATGAAGCCACATAATCATCAGGTCTCTGCAATCATCATCATCATCATCATCATCATCATCATCATCACCATCATCATCATCATCATCATCATCATCATCATCATCATAGTTGTAATAATGTTGTTGGTTGAAATGACATTAACAAAAACGGAATGACGATGATGATGATTATTATTATAATAGTGGTAATGAGGAACGAACGAACAAACAAACTTTATTTTCAAAGGGTTAAGAATTGAGCACGCAGACCCGACTGACATTCTGCCCTTCTTCTCTCTTTTCTCTTGTACGTTATTTCTTTCATGCATCACTTATGAATCTAATCTTAGGCCCAAAAAATAATAATATGCATTAAACGCATGGAAAATAATCAATAATGCATGACTCACTAAGGCAATTTTTTACACGACCATTATAAATAACTAAGGAAGGTGTATCGTACCATACATACGGGAATATTTATTATACTAGTTGTCATTCTTTCATTCATTCATTCAGTAACATGTCCTTTGCAGAATCTCGCTCCCATAACAACCTTCCGGAAAAGTTCTCGATCACTATCAAGATGTCCCACGTCCGATACACCCATCTGGAGATCATCCGCCACATCCTCCGCCGATCTTCTATTCTTCTCTTTGGCCTTTCTCTTCCTCTCTTCCCAGGCATATGCCCCTCCATTATTGATCTCTCCAAACTTTTATGACGTTTCAAGTGACCAAAATATGTCAATTTTCTTTGTTTTATCGTCTTTAATAGCCAACCCTCTTCAATATTCAGCTCTTGAAGTATGGATGCATACTAGTTGTCGTTTGAGAATATTTTTTATGGGGGCATGTAGTCTGTACTGAGCTAGTGTTCAAACAGGTTGTGACAGTATACATAATGATTGGTGGTGTCTTTGATGTCTTGTGGAAGATTGTTCCACAACTGAGCGGCAGAGTACGTTAAGCTTTTGTGTAATACTATCCTAGGTTTAGGGACATGGAAGTGTGTTTAGTCGTTCGCTATGTATAACAGTAAGGGAATTAGGTTACTAGTTAGAGAGTTAATGAATGCTGCGCATTCATTAACTAATGGGGAAATAAAGTTAGTGAACGCGTGAGCACGAATGGGTTTAGGTATCCAGGGGTTGCTCACGCGTCACTTGGGATTCGGCGATTAGAAGAACAACAAAGATGTCTGTATTTACATCGGCAGCAGGAAAATGTATGTGATGACTCAATAAACCTTTTATACACTACAACGCGGAGTTTGTCATCTATATTGATGTCAGCCACTAACGATTCACAGCCAGGCCATGATCACACTGTGATATGACCTGATTTGGCGCCGAATATACCAAGATTTCTGAATCGTGCTGTCGCGGCCACTACTGATCACAGAGGTCATCATAAAATAAATCAAATTGGAATATAGAAGTCAACAGAAGTCATGGAATGTTGTGTTGAAGTCCTGCACTCTGGAGGAACAACTTATGTCGTATTTTCAAGTCTTTGTGATGGGGTTGATGGTTATTAAAACCGCCACACAACACATAATGTTCCGAGTGGTGAAACAGAGCAGCCATCGTCATTGTTGAATCCTGTGTTGATCTGCTCGTTCTTATCGAAACATATGGATGTTCCAGATATGCTGCCGTGAAATCTGGTCTTGCTGGAACTGTCGATTTAACCGTTATCGTCAGAAGTACATTGAAGGTGACCTTGGTTGTCTGAAGATAAAAGTCCGGAGTTGTTGGTCAACGCTTATATTGAGCCGGCTCAAGCAATCAATCAATCAATCAATTGATTATTGTCTCGATCGCTGTCATTTCAAATCCAGACGGGCACAATCAGCGGCATGAAGACGACTAGAAGGGCCATTTATCGGTGAAAGTAAGTCAGAAGGCACCGACTACGATTGAAGCGAGGAACCTAGCAAACACGCTCGTTTTTCCGTTTTTCTACAATCAGTGGCATGAAGAATATCGATTGAAGTGAGGAATCCAGAGGCTCTTCCTTTTCTTTTCCTGCGAGAGAAGAAGACAACAGTCAAATAATTGTCGATTGGGCGTCATACTCCTTCAATTTTTTCGATTGGACGACAACCATACTCTGTGAGACGCTGGAATTGTTCTAAAATTTTTTACAACGGCAGATCATCAGTTTCGAAGAAGAAAAACGATTGGACAAACGACAGGACTATAAGTATAGCAGGTATTGTTAAATTTTAGGTTAAGATTTCCAACTGCTTGATTTAGGACATATTAATATATTAGATTGTTTGGTACTGCTGTATTTTCCATTTCAGATTTTTTTGGAATGGAAGCCCAGGACCTTTCACAAGTACTTGGTGGAGTTGGTAGGGCAATATCAAAGTTGGACTCGGTGTTAAGACAGCAAAGTTTTGTCAGTGATGTCGAGAGGTTTAATGGACAGGCGAGTCAATTTAAGAAATGGATTGTATCCATTGAGAAACATGCATATCTAGTGAACGCTACAGATGAGGATAAAAAGAATTTGGCTTATAGAACTAGTGCAAGTCCTGTTTCTGATCATATAAGAAGAAAGCTAGAAGCTGGAGGAGGTGAAACCTGGGAACAATTCAAAGACGACCTAGCTCACAAATATGCAGAGATTACTGACCCTCAACACGCATTCTCAGTGTTGCGACAGACGAGACAAAATACTACAGAAAGTGTGCAGCTATACAGTGATAGGCTGATCAATTTAGCCGAACAGTCATTTTTGGGTCAGAATGTCCGAGCTGAGGAAGTGGAACGGATGTTGGTGGGGATTTTTGTTGATGGGATTAGGTCAGATGGACTGAAATTTAAATTAATGAGAGAGAATCCTGCAAGGTTGTCACAAGCTGTAGATATAGCTATACAAGAGGAGAGATTGAGAAGAAGGTTTAGATTGAGGGTAGGACGAGAGTTAGGTAGTAGTTCAGAGGATAGAATTGAAGAACCAATGGAAATAGGACAGTATAGATATGGATGGAGAAGAAGAAGGGGAGAAATACAGATGTTACAAGGAAACAGTAACGTATATAATCAAGGTAGAGAAAGACAAGTGAGAAATACTGTAAGAGACATGGTAGGTAACACAAATAACACAAATGTGGTTTGTTGGGGGTGCCGCCAACGTGGACACATTTTTCGCTTCTGTGGTAACAGACGTGTCCAGTCGAATACACAAAATAATAGATGTGCTAAGACTAGTACACAGAATAGAACTGTAAATGGTAGATCATCAAATGGGAATTATGGAGAGGTGCAGAGAAATTTTATAAGGTCAGGAGATCAGGGAAATTGGCATCCCGCTTACTGAACAGGATCGGCAGTAGGGGGGAAAATAGTAAGGTCCAAAAGATGAATAAATATATTAAAAACCCAAATGATGAGTATAATAGGACATTTAGAAATAAAAAACATAAGAAGTGGCCTCAACTTGGGGAGATAAAACAGTTGTCACTAAATATGATTGATCCTAGTTCATGTATTATAGAAATAGGGAAATATAAAATTAGAACATTAGTTGACTCGGGAGCGCAAGTTAGTGTGATTAAAGAAACATTTTTATATCGAATATTAAAAAATTTCAAAATATTTAGAATTCAGGATAATCTTCATTCGGTAACTGGACAAAATTTAGAAGTGCTTGGTCAAACGATGATAAATTTTATATTAGGAGGGATAAATGTTAGGCATATGTTCCATGTAGTCAAGGATTTAAATAGAAATATGATATTGGGTAGAGATTTTTTATTGAAAAATGGGGTGAGACTTTATTTTGATTTACATAAATTAAAATTCCAAGATGTTTACGTGGATTTAGAAGAGGATATGCATGTGTCGACACTAGTTAGAGTCAAAACGACCATGAATTTGAAACCACAAACGGTTAATTTAATACAGGCAAAAATGGGAAAAAAATCCGTACTTTTCGGTTGGACAAACAGTTAAAATAACGGAATTAGAGAGAGAAATAATAGATGAACCTGGCTTGGAAGTCACCGATGGGTTAATAATATTAGATAAACATCTCAGCTTTCCAGTGATGCTCCTAAACAATACAGGAAAAAATATTAAATTATATAGAGGCTGTGTAATCGCTAAAGTAGCGTATAATAATGATAACATGTTAACTACAGAAAAAGAAAACATGTTGGGAAATGATTATTCAGAAACTCCCATGGTCAGAAATAATGTCAGAAATAATTATAAAAGAAGCTGGAAAAGACGGAATGGTGAATTGATCCATACATTCAAAAAATATCCATCTCAAATAGATACAGTAGACAAAAGGACAAGAGAACAAGAATTGTTATCACAGTTAAAAGCCCCACCGGAGAATAAAGAAATATTAGAACAATTGGTGAAAGAAAACCAAGACGTTTTTGCAATTAATGATTTAGAATTGGGAAAAACTAGTACAGTTACAATGGAAATAGACACTGGAAATCCTTTAAGAAACAGAGAGATTGTAGAGAAGGCAATTGAAGATATGTTAAAAGCCGGAATAATAACAAGATCGAAGTCTGAGTGGTCATCTCTGATCGTAATTGTGACCAAGGTCGATGGTTCACATCGATTCTGTTGTGATTATCGGGCGTTGAACAAAATCACTAAGAATGTAGCGTACCCATTGCCGGTGATTGATGATATTTTGGGCTTACTTAATGGCTCTACATTCTTCACTACACTAGACGCAAGATCTGGATTCTGGTGTATTCCTATGTCGGAGGATGCTCAAAAGAAAAATGCTTTCTGTACCCATATGGGTTCTTACGAATTTTTACGAATGCCATTCGGAGTTCACACAGCTCCATCTCACTACATGTTATTAATAAATGAAGTATTACGTGGGTTTCAAAAGTTTGCGTTGGCATATATAGATGATATTTTAATATATACATCAGGAGACGTACAAGATCATCTAAAACATGTAAAATTGGTATTTGATAGGCTAAGAATACACGATGTTAAGTTGAAATTGAGTAAGTGTGAATTCTTAAAAACAGAAACCAAATATTTAGGGTACATTATTAATAGAGAGGGAATTAAGCCTGATCAAAATAAAATTAAAGTTATTAGAGTTATTACCTTCTCCGACCAACGTGAGAGAAGTTCGAGTTTTTATAGGTATGACCGGGTATTATAGACGATTCGTTCCAAATTTTGCACAGATAGCAGAACCCATTATGAAATTGACCTGTAAATATGCAAGGTTTAAGTGGACTGAAGATTGTCAGAAGGCGTTCAATTTTTAAAAAAAAATAGCTTAACAACAGTTCCACTATTGGCACATCCAGATTTAAATAAACAATTGGTTTTGTATACAGATGCTTCAGATAATGCCATAGGAGCATGTTTAACACAACCGTATGAAGGAGAAGACTCAGGAATACAAGGAGTTAAGAATGAAAGACCAATCTATTTCTTGTCACATAGACTTAGCAAATCTCAGCGAAAATGGGCGACTATTGAGAAGGAGGCCTACGCTATACACTATGCTCTCCAAAAATTAAATTATTATCTACATAACGCCAATTTCATTATTAAAACTGATCACATGCCATTAAAGTCTATATTAGAAGCACCAATACAAAATAGGAAAATACAAACATGGGCACTAAATTTACAGGGATACAATGCTAAAGTAGAGTATATTTCAGGAAAACATATTACATGCGCTGATTTATTGTCTAGAATTCCACATACAACAATATCTGAAACCACTACTCAAGATGAGGGAGAACCAGAAATTGACGACAGGAATAGGCAAGTAAATATATTAGATTCTGCTAAAATAAATTGTAAAAGCTCACAGACAGAACAAGATTCTGAATCAATAGAGGAAGATACACAGTTGATGCATTTTAATATGAAAAATGAACAGGAATTAGATCCAAAAATAATACAGATTAAACAAAAATTGAAAGAAACAGGGGAAAACAGTTTTAAAAGAAAATTCTTAGAGCTGCAAGAAGATAATCAATTATATTATGTCGGTGAAAAAGGTGAGGGATTAAGAAAATATATTCCGAAACATTTAGAACGGGAAGTTTTAAAGGCATATCATGATAATAATGGTCATTTTGGACCAGATAAGTTAGTTAAGGCTATTAGCAGTAAATATTACTGGCCGAATTTATTTAAAAGCGTATATGAATATGTTGATGCATGTGAAAAGTGTAGGTTAAGAAACATGAAGATAATTAAATGTCCCTTACAAGATACAGATATTCCTCAATTTCCAATGCAGAAAGTGAGTTTGGATATTTCAGGTCCTCATCCAAAAACATTATCGGGAAATGTATATCTACTACATATCATAGATTCATATAGTCTCTGGCCAGAAGTTTATCCAATTCCAGACAAGAGTTCTGATTCTGTTATAAATATGTTATTACAAGAATTTATACCAAGGTTTGGGTGTCCACAGACAATACTTACAGACAATGGGAAAGAATTTGTAAATAGAAAGTTTGAAAAATTGTTAAAAGAATTGAATATAAAGCACATAAAAACTTCGTATTACAGACCATCTTCGAATGCCAAAAATGAGAGACAACATAAAACATTGTACAATATACTGGCGAAAAATGTAGAAGAACACGATATGGATTGGGATCTTTATTTGGGAACAGCACTGGGGGCGATCCGTACACACCAAAATGAAGGAACAGGTTTCTCACCATTTTACCTACTACATGGAAAAGAACCAATATTACCGATTGACAATTTATTAAAGCCTAGAAGAAAATATATGGGGGAGGAGTTTCAGGACATGAGGTTGCAAGAAATGCACAAAGCACATATACGTTTAAGAAATAATATAATTAAGGCTCGAGAAAGACAGAAGAAATACACAAATAAAAATGCACACTTACAGGAGTGTAACATAGGTGATAGAGTTTCTTACAAAAAACATAGGAGAAACTCTAAGTTTGATGCTCATTGGGTCCCGGGATATTATATTTTAGAAAAAAAGGGTCCAGTATCATATACTATAAAAAAATCAAATTACAGGGCATGTTGCACGTTCACATGTAGAACATTTAAGACGGGATAATGAGGAAAAAGATGCAGAGGATAATAATAACAATTATTATTCAGAAGAATTATTTTCAGATGGACAGATTGTCAGACGAACGGAATATCCGATACCTATAGATAATGGGAGAGAATTGGTACAAAAACAAATAATAACAGCATCTACTACTGGTGAACAAGAAGAAACAATACCAAAAACGATCGTGACAGAGGAAAACAACACGTATGACGGTTATAATAGTGAAGAATCGATCAAAGAAAAAATAGACGCTCCATTTATGAATACTAGACAGGCAGTAAAAAAGAAAGTTAGATAGACAGAAAGAAAGAGAAATTAAGAGGCAAAGAAAATTTAGAGAAAATTCCTCAAGTGATGAAGATATGCCACTGTTTGAAAGATCATTAAGACATCAAGGTAGAAAGATTAGATTGGATTTAGAAAGGAAAAGATTAGCAGTTGCTAGTAATGGGTATACAGACGCGGAACAAGAGATGGATGAAGAGTCAGAAACTGATGAGGATGGTGCTATGAAAGAAGATATTTCTCCTCGGGAAGATGACGACATTGATGTAGAGATTGCACTTATAGAAAAAAATTTGGAGTTATTAAGAAAATGGAGAGGTGATGAATAGCTTGGTAGAATATTCTGCAGATTGCAGATAGAAGAAGAAGTTGTACACGGTAATTGTGAATTTCAAATGAAGAAGGTTAGCAAATAACTTAATCAAGAGTTGTTGAGAGTTGTCGTGATGAGTAGACATAATATTGTATTAAGTTAGGAGTGATTGATATATGCTTTATTATCATTTTGATTTTTAAGTTTGAAGTGTTGAGTTTTTCTTAGACGGAAAATGATTGATTAGTAGTCATAATATATTATGGTGTATGTATATATATGATTTTTCATTTCATCACATATGTTTATTTTGAATAATGTGTGGGGATAAAAATGATGTCAAAGAATGAGGGGGTTGATATTGTTTGCTCTATTGTTTTGACTTCAGTTGTTCTTTATAAAATGTGATGATATGTTACCTTAGCTGTTTATTTTTACAAAACTTTGGTGTTTTTTTTTTTTTTTTTTTTTTTTTGAGTTACCCTGGGTGTGTTTAAAATAATTTCTAGGTTGACGTTCAGTTATGGGGAAAAATGAAGAGTAATTTTGGGAGCTTGCAGAAAATATGAAACATGGAAACTTATGAAACTTGCCATGCTTCGTTTTATGAATTTTGTGACTTGAAGTTGAGTTGCTTAACGTGTATAACGTTTATAAATAGAAATTGAGGGTGAAACATGATTGAGTTAAGGGGGAAGTTGTGGTGATTAGCGAAGTAACTCAGTATGTTGTAGAGAAAGTAATGGAGGAGTATATTTAAAAGTGGCTGGGGTTGTCAGCAACAATTGATAATTACATTGGGGTTGGAAAGAGTTAAACCGTTAAAAATGGTTTGGGGGATTGAATTAGGGACTACATTAGACGGGTTGTAATGTAAATACATAGATTGAAAGCCATGGATGAGGGGAATGACGGGCGATGCTGGGTAGATGGGGGTTGAAATAGGAGCTGGGTTGAACAGCGTTTAATGGGAGAATATGGGTGGAATGCCAGGTTGAATTTTGGCATTTAAATAAGTGGACTCTGGAGGTTTTGAAGGAATGGTTGAACTTTACGAGGTGAATAATACAAAAGGTTGTAGTTTTGGATTAACATAACTTTTTGATAACAAAAATTATTATTGACGGCAATGAAGATAAATTTTGAAAACTTTATTTTATAAAGTTTTGAGAATGCATGGGAAGAGAAATGTGATTACTTCTTACTATTTTCTTACTTTCTAATTTTTTTCGGTACGCACCAAACCAATCTAAACTAACCTTTTTTCTGTCTATCCTGGAATAGTGAGAATGTGATTAAGTGAGAAAAAGATAAGGAAAATATCTTCAATTTTTGTCAATCATAATTTAGATGGACACTTTAAAAGCGGTTCGCTTATAGAGAGTTGTGTAGAGAGTTTTGTAGAGAGTTTTGTAGAGAGTTTTGTAGAGAGTTTATAGTAGGGTTTTGTATTACTGACATTGTATAAAGTATGTCTCTGGTTAGCGTTTGGCTATGATGAGATAGGAGGATGAGGTTTGAATTATGAAATATATGTTGAGGGATTGTTGGGTAGAATCGGTATAGAAGAAGAAATATTTCAGTATTGAGTTAAGTGTTTAAGGGTTGGAGTTGAGACTTTTCCAGAGAAAAAGTCTTCTTGAAGAAGGGGAGGTATATAACAGTAAGGGATTTAGGTTAGTAGTTAGAGAGTTAATGAATGCTGCGCATTCATTAATTAATGGGGAAATAAAGTTAGTGAACGCGTGAGCACGAATGGGTTTAGGTATCCAGGAGTTGCTCACGCGTCACTTGGGATTCGGCGATTAGAAGAACAACAAAGATGTCTGTATTTACATCGGCAGCAGGAAAATGTATGTGATGACCCAATAAACCTTTTATACACTACAACGCGGAGTTTGTCATCTATATTGATGTCAGCCACTAACGATTCACAGCCAGGCCATGATCACACTGTGATATATGTCTTGCCTTATATTTAAACAATGGCCAAAGGTAGCATTTTCAAATAGGATTTTGTGAATTAGTCTGGCCTTATTAAAAGTTGATTGAGATGACATTAATAAAAACAAAATGACGATGATGATGATAAGGGTGAAAATATTCTAGCTATGATGAATTCGTCTTTTTTCTATAACACCCGCCACATTGTCCAGCAATATGAGGCCAGGCGCGGTTATCTGCTCGGGTTGTTTTTTGATAACCAGATTGCGCGCGGAATGCATAGCTAGGCAACACGTAAACATTGTCTTAGATTCCGGCTTGTCTGAGAGTGAGTGGGAGAGTGGGTTACCAGATAACCTGCAGCGTCATGACTTCTGTCTTCATGGCATGAGTAATTGATGTTATTTGCTTCTTGTGTTTATTATTATTTCTAACCCCCACCACCCTCCCGCACCCCCCCCCCCCACACACACACACGTATATATATATATATATATATATATATATATATATATATATATATATATATATATATATATATATATATATATATATACATACATACATATATATATATATATATATATATATATATATATATATATATATATATATATATATATATATATATATATATATATATATATATATATATTAGGGCGTTCATTTGAAATCCGTTCGTGCCGCACCGCGCGTAATTGCGTACGTTGAACATGATCATGTCATAGTCATGTGATAAGTACTGACCAATGAATAAAAGAGCACGTGCTTATCGTCCCATGATGCATAGGTTCTGTTTCTGACCGTTGAGAAAATGGCCGGGTTGATCCAAAATCCGTCCAAAGAAGCTCAAAGAGCGGTGATTCAGTTTCTTTCATTTGAAGGATGTCGACCAGTGGACATTCATCGAAGAATGCAGGCAGCGTACGTAACAAATGTGTGTCGAAGACAACAATGACAGACTGGGCACGAATGTTTCGGAATGGACGTCAGTTCACGATAGATCTTCGACGGCCGAATCAAGCGCAGAAAAAAAACATCGCCAAAATTGATGCAGCAGTACAGATGAACCGTTGTCGAAGCATACGTTCGCTAGCGAAAGAATTTGATGTGTCAATTGGGACAATTCAAAAGGTCGTTCACAAGAAACTGCAATATTGGAAGGTGTGTTCACAATGGGTACCACGGATGTTGACCGACCACCAAAAAGAGGTATGCATGGCATGGTGTTTGAACCACTTGCTGCGTTACAGAGTGGAGGGTGATGCATTTCTCTTCCGCATAGTGGCAGGCGATGAATCATGGTGTCACCACTTTGAGCCGAGCAGCAAAAGAGAGAGCATGCAATGGAATCATGGTGGATCACCAAAAGCCAAAAAATTCAAGTTACAGTTTTCCGCTGGTAAGGTTATGCTGAGCGCATTTTGTGACCATGAAGGGCTATTGTTGACCGACTTTAAAGACCTAGTGTCAACATCAACTCTGCCCAATACTTGCAAACACTAGACAAGCTGCAAAAAGCCATCAAGAATAAATTACCCGGCATGCTTTCTCGCGGTGTGATTTTGTTCCATGTGTTGCATGATAATGCTAGTCCGCATGTCGCAAAGATTGTGCCATCCAGCCTATAGTTCTGATTTGTCACTGTGTGATTTTCATTTGTTCGGACCTCTAACAAAAGCTCTTAAGGGACAGCGATTTCACACCATATGCAGACGTAATGAACGCGGTCAACACTTGGTTCAGTGAGCAACCACAATCCTTTTTTGCGGACGGCATTCGCTGCCTACCTAAGCAATGGGATGCTTGCCTGAATGCCTACGGCGACTTCTTCTGACCAACCCATGGTGCATAATTCATTCAAAATGAATGCTTTGTTTAATTCTACCACACCTGTTAATGTTTCTTTCATGCTTTTGTAATAAAGCTATTTGAACGGGTTTCAAATGAACGCCCCTAATATATATATATATATATGATATTCCTCCAGGCCACCGTCTCAATCCGTCCAGCATCATTTCTCTTGGTCTGCCTCTGCCTCTCTTCCCCTCGATCTTTTCAGTTGTCACGATGTTCTCCAATGCCTCTCTTCTCATTACATGACCAAAGAAAGCTGTTTGTCTCTTTCTTATTGTTGTATATAGTGTTCTAGTTTCATTAGCCTCTTTCAGGCAATCGTTGTTAGTTACTCTGGCAGTCCAGGTAATTCGCAACATTCGTCTTAAAAACCACATCTCTGTTTCTGAAATGTGTGTCGCCATGAAATCTTGGGATGATAATCTGGTGGTTTCCCCTTGCCTTTCACATTCACATGGTGGTCTTTTAACTCTGCCTTTGACAGCCATTTCCGACTTTCAGGAGAAGTGAGTGCCCTGCTCTGCTCAGCTGCAATGTCCCCAGAGCTGTGTTAACCATACTGTGGTGTTTTTCCATCCTCTACCACGGGAAGGTGAAGTTAGAATTTTCCTTTCCTAAAGCTATGGTCTATGACCAAAACTCTCCAGTACGTTTAGAGAACTCTCTCTCTCTCTCTCTATATATATATATATATATATATATATATATATATATATATATATATAGAGAGAGAGAGAGAGAGAGAGAGAGAGAGAGAGAGAGAGAGAGAGAGAGGGAGAGAGAGAGAGAGAGAGATTATTTAGAGGTACATGCAATTTACGTCCTCAAGTCAAGGACAGGAAAACATTTTCGCCTAATTGACCGGTGTAGGGCTTGAACCCGCTACCTTGTTATCAGGACACCTGATGTTTTATCTCTTCAACCATGCTCCATTTATCCATCCATCAATCCATCCATCCATCCATCCATATATCCATCCATCCATCCATCCATCCGTCCGTCCGTCCGTCCGTCCGTCTGTCTGTCTGTCTGTCTGTCTGTCTGTCTGTCTGTCTGTCTGTCTGTCTGTCTGTCTGTCCCTCTGTCTGTCCCTCTGTCCGTCCATGCTCCATCTATCCATCCATCCATCCATCCATTTACCCATCCATCCGTCCGTCCGTCCGTCTGTCTGTCTGTCTGTCCCTCTGTCCGTCCGTCTGACTGTCTGTCCGTCCGTCCGTCCTTACGCCAGTCCGTCCGTCCGTCCGTCCGTCCGTCCGTCTGTCTGTCTGTCTGTCTGTCTGTCTGTCTGTCTGTCTGTCTGTCTGTCTGTCTGACTTATTGTCCGGAATTATAGGATGTTATTGTTCACCGACCATCGCTAATCTGGAATTGATCTAGTTCCCATAAAATAGGTACCAGATACAGCCTGGGGAAGTAAAAGTTGTAAGTCTATCGATGACAGTAGTATCCCTAATACGCCGTTACGTGAATTATAATGTGGGCCCAAAGCCTTATCCTTAACGTGTTTCTAAAATCTTATCCTAACTTGTCCCTAAAATCTTATCCTCACCGTGTTCCTAACATTTTATCCGCAACGTGTTCATAACATCTTATCCTTAAAATATTCCTAAACTCTTTTTTCCATATGTGTTACTGAGACCTTATGCTAAATGTGTTCCTAAGACCTTATCCTCAATGTGTTCCTGAGACCTTATCATCAATATGTTCCTAAGACCTTAGCATCAATATGTTCCTAAGACCGTATCCTCAGAGAGAGTAATATGTTGATCATTGACCCGATGTTTTTCTATTCCAGGCGACGCACACCTATTCTTTCTGTGTACATGTGTGTGTGTGTGTGGGGGGGGGGGGGTGTCTGTGTGTATTAGGCAGAACAAACGAACGAACAATCTTTATTTTCAAAGGGTTACAAATTTGGCACGCAGGCCCGCCTTAAATTCGGCCCTTCCAATCACTCATCTTTCGTTCATCAATTGTGCATGTTACATTCACATAGGAAAACAACATTGTCAATTGGATGTTGTAAACATAAACAATGCATATTACCATGTTATGAGACATGCAGACACACGTACACATGCACATTCATAAGCACACACGCACACACACATACCTGCACATACTTACATCAGTTGCACAAACTCTCACAGTTATGCACACACTCAATAACATACAAATACACGCTCCCCCGCATACACTGAATGCATGCATACATGCACACACAAACATAGACAGACAGACAGACAGACAGACAGACAGACAGACAGACGGACAAAGTGTGTATAATAAACAAGCATTAACAACAGTGGAAGATACACTCAGTGGACCACTGAGTGAACTAAAACAAAAAGACTGTTAAATTCATACATGAGACAGCATTGGAGATATAGACAAATTTCATGCGAACGAATAAATACAAGCATTGATTCTGTGTTGTGTTGTCTGCGGGGGTTTTGTATTTGTGTGTTTGAGTGAAAGTAAGAGAGAGAAAGACAGAGAGAGAGAGAGAGAGAGAGAGAGAGAGAGAGAGAGAGAGAGAGAGAGAGAGAGAGAAGGAGAGAGTGCGTGTATATATAACTGACCAACATTGACCTAATGTTGCTGTTGTTGTTTACAGGGCGCCAGGAGTCACTCCGTGTTGAACGACAGGACGTACGTCATGCCGGTGAGACGTCACGAGCCAGTCTTTGTTCCCCCACGGGTCAACAAATACAGTAAGTGAAGAGCACCAGAAAATATGACCGCCGTCGTTCATTATCTTTAACATGGTCGTCGTCATCGTAAACACCATCGCAATCATGCTTCAATATATTCACGACCACCACCCTGATCATCATATAATCATCACAGCTGTATTATCATCAATATATGATCATCATCGGCCTAGTCACTATTATTCTTATCATCTTCACCCATTCACTGTTCAAAAATAAACTGCTCGTTCCTTCATGTCAGTGATGAAATATATCATAAACTATTCGTTTCTTCTGTAGGCAATCAAATATATCGTATAAACTATTCGTTCCTACCTATTGCTGTAAAATATACGTCATTGAAACTATTCGTTCCTTCCTGTCTCTGATCAGATACATAAACTATTCTTTCCTTCCTGTCGCTGATCAAATATATGTTATATAAACTATTCTTTCCACCCTGTCGCTGATCAGATATCATTCATATAAACTATTTGTTCATTCCCGTCGCTGATCAGATATATGTAATATGAAGTATACGATCCTTCCTTATCAAATATATAAACTGTTCGTTCATTCCCGTCGCTGATCAGATATACGTAATGTGAAGTCTTTCTTCCTATCTTTGATCTGACATACAGACAAACAGACTGCTAAACGTACCAGACTGTAAACAGACAAACAGACTGTGAAACACACCGACCGACCAACCAATCAATCAAAAGACAGATATTGGTACCAAAAGAGAGAGAGAGGAAGAGAGAGAGAGAGAGAGAGAGAGAGAGAGAGAGAGAGAGAGAGAGAGAGAGAGAGAGAGAGAGTACGGATGCCCAGTCTGTATACGTGGAGCTAGATATTAACTGTAAGAAGCCACCCAATAAAGAAATTAGAAAATCTATCAAGCTCCAAAATGATGCCAAAGCTGTTGATCCAAATGGTTTCCCCATAAAAGCTATTAAAGCTAAGATAAGCTACTAGGATAAGCTAAGGATGAACTAATGTAACATCTGGGAGACTAAAGAAATACCAGTGGACGGGAAAGAAGAAAATATGTTGAAGTTGCCAAAGAAAGAGAGCAGACTTATATACGTACGGACAAGCAAACAAATAGGCAGACAGACAGAAAAGCGAACATACCTGTAAACATAGACGGATTTAAATGCACACAGATAAGCAAATATAAACAAACAGACAAGCACACATAAGAAACATTCAACCAGACAGACAAGTGCAGATAGAGAGATGTTGAATAGACTACTATCCATTCTGTGACATCTTGCAGGCAGCTACCACGACTACGGAATTGATGACACCATCAACAGGGCAGATTACCTTTCGAATGCTGTGCTGGAGGACACCTACGAAGCGGCTGCCAGGTCTCGAGGGAAGGACCACGAGCTGCTGAGAAACTTGAACGCGGCCATTGTGAGTTGACTTCTCTTCCTTTCTGACACGATCCTCTTTTTCGAATGAAGACAAACAGTGGCTGGGCCGGGCGAGAAATGATGGCTTATGTTGCTTTATTTGGATTACATATTTGTGGTCGCCGTCAGAGGTGTATGGGTAGTGAAGGCAGTTTAATAATCCTGACATACCAGGTTTGAAGTCAATAGCAGGCGACTTGGGGGATGGTCTCTTGCGTTGATTTTCACCATCGTATAAGCGTCAGTCGTTCAGAAAGCAATGGAAAACTACTGAAAGTAAAACTTCTTAGAAAATTATAAACAGCCAGTAAATGTTGGGGTTGGTTACAAAGTCCTGTAAAAAGACATGCAATTAACTCGTTTGTTAAACTTATTTGTAGATGTCATATTTCGGTTTTCTGTCCAAGCATTTAGATGTTCGTTGATGAAGACTAAAGAATAAACTGGGGTATTTTGAACTTCAGTATCACACAACAAGAGGATATCGTGAACCAGACAGAAGAAACATGCTGGTATTCTAGAAGATATGAACCTGGAAGAGACCTGGCTCATTAAGAACATCTCATCTTGGAAACTAACATATATTGGCCATGTTAAAGGTCACAGAGATTTGTAAAGAACAGTGATTGGGGTCTCAGTGACGCAGTGATTAAGCCGCCTCCACCACGCTGCGAAGGTTGTGGGTTCCATTACTGACTCGTCATTCGTTTCACTATTAAAGTTTTCTCGGAGACTCCCTGGGGTCGTCGCTGGAGCTACGAAGTTCATACCCTGTGCGACACTTTCGGCAGGCCGCCTTGCGAAAAGAAAAATACTCATATGGGGTACAACCTGGTGCAATGAAGTCGACCCTCTCGCCTATAAACAAGCTTTTGGTGATGGAAGGCGTGGTTCCTGCAGGATTAGGCAGGGATCGGCCAAGACGAAGATAGGCAAAGGACATTGAAGACACATTTGGCATGAAAATGCATGGGGCAATGGAACTGGGTGGGGATTGAGAAGCTTGTCGGCGGACCCTGATGAGGGAGACGTTCTGCAAATGACCTGCTACATGATAATGAAAATGTATATAGAAATGTTATTACTACAGTAAGAAATGTATTACTACGAGCGGCTGGCAGAGTGGCTAGAAAACCGGACTCTCCTTCGGGAGACCCGGGTACTATCCCTCGGTAAGGTGTGGGATTTGTTTCTGTCGGGGGCAAAAAGACAATTCTAACTGCACAGTTCGCGGCGATTGCACTAGCCAGGCGGCCTTAATACCTCAGGCTCAAAGACCCCTCTGCCATACACAGCAAGGTACTATATTGGCAGTAAATGACAGGTGTTTTTTTTGTTTGTTTGTTGTTGTTTTTTTTTTGGGGGGGGGGGGGGGGGGGGGGGTGGGTGGGGGGGGGCAGTTATTACTGCAGATAGCGCTCAGTTAGACTGAGATTAGTAATGTCTCCATTCTGGACATATGGGCAGACAGACTAGGCAGTTGCAGAAGGCTGCGTGGTTAGTGAGCTTGCTTACCTGTAGAAATCTCGGGTTCAAATCCCAAGCCAGTGCCGAGATTTGGCTCTTATTGGGGTGGATGCAGCTTTGTAACTGTCACTGAAATTTGGAGTGGATGCAGGCTTGTAAATTATGTACCAAATAACTCTCACTTAAATTTGGGGTGGATGCAGGCTTGTCAAATAGTGTTGCTGAAGGAATTAACATGTTTATTATTGTCTATTGTGTATGTACTCACTCTCGTTAATATTTTGTAGTTAATCTCTTTAATTTTCAGAGCTATTCGTGCCTTCTATCGCTCTCTCTCTCCCTCTCTTTCTCTCTGTCTGCCTCTCTCTCTGTCTGTCTGTCTGTCTGTCTGTCTCTCTCTCTCTCTCTCTCTCTCTCTCTCTCTCTCTCTCTCTCTCTCTCTCTCCCTCTCTCTCCTGTTATCTTTCTTTCTTAATCTCTATCTCCATATCACACATTTATCCACATATCCCTCCGTCTTACATAGTACACTATTTTCTGCATCTTTCTATCACTCCAACACACGTTCATATATCGTTCTGACTGTCCATCTCTGTACATACCTGTCCACTGTATCCTCCACAATCCACATTTCTTGACACAGAAACACCTCAACTACTAAAATAGTCGTTGGTCGCTAAACAAGAAACATTTACTACATACATAGGAATGCTGAGGAAAGTTGGGTGTATCAGAAATAGCATTGTGTCGAAGGGGCGAAAGCGTGGATACTAGTAATACTACTGGACTGATAACAACGACGCTAACACTAGCAATAACTGTTAATAACTACTGCAACAAGGACAGTCGCAGAAACAACAACAGCAAGAACAATCGTATCAATAGCAGCAATAACAGCAGCAGCAACCACTGTTAACAACACCAGCAGATACAACCATAACAACACCAACATCAGCAGAAGAAGTACCAACTACAACAGTAGCACAGAAACAACAGCAGTAGCAACCTTCACAAAAATGTAGAAAGAAATAGACATTGCGACTGTCATTATGTTGTGCGATTTTTTTTTCAATGTTACTGTCGCCCCTAACTTCCACTGATTTACACACATTACATATTTAGGACTGATATGTCTAGTGAAACAAACCTTTATTATATTTCGAAATTTCTGACACATAAAACCATTTACATATTTCAAATTGCTATTACGTCATCATCATCATGTGCCCTGCCAGCTGGAGTAGGCGCTCATGTCTCTTCACAGATCTCGATCTTTGGTGTCCTGGATCAACTTTTGGTGATGATATTCCTCCATGCCACCGTCTCAGTCCATCTAGCATAAGTTTTCTTGGTCTGCCTCTGTCTCTTTTCCCATTGATATTTCCAGTTGTCACTATCTTCTCCAGTGCCTCTCTTCTCATCACATGACCAAAGAAAACTGTTTGTCTCTGTCTTATTGTATTGTATATAGTGTTCCGGTGTTATTAGCCTATTTCAGGCAATATACTCTGTTATTGATGTACAAATCTTAAATATCTCACACACAGAACTATGTACAGATTGAAATATGATATATCTAACGCAGAAATTAGTGTCTTTCATGCAGTTATGTCGATGTGTGTTGTGTGTATGTCGGCGCAGGTTTTGGCCACAACTTCCATTTGGTCACTTGTATTCGTGTTCTAGCCGGTCTCCCTGGTCTAGGTGTTACACGAATTTCTCCGTAATCCCATATACTCTCGTGAGTACAGTGACGTGCGCGAGAATCGGTAACGGTTCTCTCCGCGTCGGTAACTTACAACGTATGTGAGCCGGTCGCTCAGAAAGCAATGGCCTACTACTGAGCGTAATCTTGCCAAGAAATAAACAATCAGCTGAAAGATGCTGATGTTGACAGTGATGTCCTGTAAAAAGGATATGCGAACAAAAAAAAACAAAAAAAAAAAAAATTCGTGTTCTAGAGAAGCGTGCCTCTCTCTCTCTCTCTCTCTCTCTCTCTCTCTCTCTCTCTCTCTCTCTCTCTCTCTCTCTCTCTCTCTCTCTCTCTCTCTCTCTCTCTCTCTCTCTAAAAACACCGATACATGCGCAAGTGTCCATCGAAGTCATTGTCGTGGGAACCACGACACGAAACAATATCAATCAATCAATCAATCAATCAGGTGCCGTCTCCGCAATGAAGGTTGGCTGCAATGGATCTCCAACACTGCCTGTCTCTCGCCCTGACTGTACAATCTGTCATGCTGATGTTCGTCCATCTCTTGATGTTATCCTCCCACCTATATCGTTGTCTACCTCTTGCTCGCTTGCCCTCAACCTGCCTTCCTGTATGGTTTTTATAAGAGTGGCATGTCTTTTAAAGTGACCAAAATATTTCACTTGTCTCTTCTTTATTTATTTCATCAACTCTCTCTTCACTCCCAGTTTTTCTAGGACCTCTGCATTTGATTGTTTTTGTTTCCATGAAATACGACCTATTCGTCTGTATATCCACATCTCCAGGGCTTCTATGCGGCTTTCTAGTTGCTTGTTCTATGTCCAGGATTCCGCGCCATTCAGTAGCGTTGAAAGAATAACAAATAAATAAATTGACGGACACAAAGAAATACATATATGGAACGAAAAATAACACGTAACAGACTGACATGTGCTACATTAATATGTCCTTTGAATGTAATCATATACTTTAACTTTCCCACAGGTGAGGTGCGTGCTGGCGATTTTATTGATGTAAATTGTTTTTGTCCACAGCCGTATCCAGGGAAGGATACATGCTTGCTATTTAATTCAGTTCCTGCTCTTCTTTGTTTTCTTTTTTTTTTTCTTGTCACGTTAAATTTTCTGCGTACACACAATTCTGTGACCCGTCATTTAGTTCTATTAACAATTACACCAACAGTAATAGTGATTCGTTTTATTATTATTATTATTATTATTATTATTATTATTATTATTATTATTATTATTATTATTATTATTATTATTATTATTATTATACATTAATAATAGCAGTAGTTTGAAAAGTGGTGATGACAACAATAATAATAGTAATTGTAATAAGAATCATACTAAAGATAACAGTAGTAGCTGTTGTTGTAGCAGAAGCAATAGTAGAAGTAGTTGTAGCAGCAGCAGCACAGACAGTAAAGCATCCATGTTATACGCCTCAAGACTTGTCGGGTGTATGGTACTAGCTCATATTTTGATATACTAGCTCTTTTGATAGACTGAGCTACAGTTGCAAGACCTGGTCAATTTCACACGGCTGCCTTTATTTCCGAAAACAATGTTGGTACCAACTGTAATGTTGGGATGACCAGGAGACCATGTAAATGTTGAGAATCTGCCACTTGCGGAATCGAACCGATGACCACAGGGTCGGCAGACACTCTACCACTGTGCCTCTGCTGTTCATAGCAGCATCAGTAAGTCAATGCGAGTACCAAGTTTAGCACATAAAATATTCTCAAAATACTGCAAGTACCTAATTTAACACATAAAATATTCTTAAAGTAGGAAATTTTAGAAATGTAATAATTCTCGGATATTTTATTCATAAAATTCAAATTATACCCGTCATTTTCCCTCACTGTCAATTATAGCATATAAATTATAACAGTTTCGCATTTATAAAATAGAATGAAAGACAGACAGAGAGACGAACGGAAGACTGATAGACAGACGAAGATAAACCTACAGAAAAACACTTTTCTTATTTGAGCAATGAAGACACAAACAATAGATTAGTCAATTTATTGCCTGGAATATTGCATTGCATTTAGTCATGTAGATACTGCAGAAATTATACATCACAAACTAAAGCAATCAGATAAATCCTTCAAGCTTAAATATACAACACACATATTCGTACTTTGCTTATTTTCAACCCATTTCACCGTCTTCATGTTATTGTTATGTTTTCATTTTAAAATATATAATATAAATAATAATAATAATATCTCCTCTAAACTTATCTTAGATAAGAAACAGGAAACATTCCATTTAGCAACAAACATCGTTTGTATAGTTTCTCTTCTGAATGTAATTTGGATTGTTTCACGTGTAAAATTGATTGCAGTTTTATTATGTTTCTAGCTTATGTAGGTTTCGATCGGTTTCCAGACTTATGTTTATCGAATTTACTCATAGTCTTAGTTCTCATTATTTTGTTTTCACCTACTAACCTTGTCTTTTTTGTTCATCTACTCTAGGTTGTAGAGATACCTTAGTGTCTTGTGTAGTTATTTTACCTCGGGTGTTCAGAAACCTTATTGTCTTATGTAGGCTGTATTCTACCCCGGGTGTAGAAACACCGTGTTGTCTTGTGTAGTCTCTCTTCTACCCCGGGATGTAGAGACGCCTTACTGTGTAGTCTGTCTTCTACCCCGGGGTGTAGAGACACCTTACTGTCTTGTGTAGTCTGTTTTGTACCCCGGGGTGTAGAGAGAGATACTTACTTTCTAGTGTAGTCTCTCTTCTACCCTGGGGTATAGAGACACCTTACTGTATTGTGTAGTCTCTCTTCTACCCCGGGGTGTAGAGACACATTACTGACTTGTGTAGTCTATCTTCTACCCCGGGGTGTAGAGACACCTTACTGTATTGTGTAGTCTGTCTTATACCCCGGGGTGTAGAGACACATTACTGACTTGTGTAGTGTGTCTTCTACCTCGGGATGTAAAGACATATTACTGTCTTGTGTAGTCTCTCTTCTACCCCGGGGTGTACAGACACCTTACTGTCTTGTGTAATCTCGCTTCTACCCTGGGGTGTAGAGACACATTACTGTATTGTGTAGTCTTTCTTCTACCCCGGGGTGTAGAGACACCTTACTGACTTGTATAGTCTCTCTTCTACCCCGGGGTGTAGAGACAGCTTGCTGTCTTGTGTAGTCTCTCTTCTACCCCGGGGTGTAGAGACACATTACTGACTTGTATAGTCTAAACGAAATGTGTAGGGAACATAACATGAAAATTAGCACAAGCAAAACAGAGGTAATGACTACAACTAAAGAAGAACAAACAGCAACAATTCACCTAAACGAACATCCCTTGAAACAAGTAAAGAGCTTCAAGTACCTAGGAAGTATAATATCATCAAATGGCAGATCAGAAGACGAGATCGAAAATAGGTGCAATAAGGCAAATCAACTCATTGGACAAATGGCACCAATACTAAAGAACAAACATGTATCAATAACTACTAAGAAAGCACTTTACAACACAATCTTCCTACCAACTCTGTGCTACCAATGCCAAACCTGGACAATGACAGAAAAAGAGAAAAGAATAATCACAACAACAGAAATTAGGTTCCTGAGAAGAATACTCAACGTATCAAGAAGAGATAAGATCAGAAATGAAGAAATCAGGACTAAAGTGGGTGTTAAAGCTGCTCTAGATTTTATTAGAAAGCAGCAAGTCAAATGGTTTGGCCATGCAAGTAGGCTACCAGTCAACAGCATGCCACAACAAGCAATGATGTACAGACCAGATGGAAACAGAGGAAGAGGCCGACCACGTAAACGTTGGATGGAGGGAATAACAGAATCAATGGGAATGTCGATATACGAAGCCCATAACCGGGCACTCTCACGAAGTTTATACTTCACCTCGACACCGCAAGGTACAAGAGGAACATGATGAGATGATGAGATGAGATAGTCTCTCTTCTACCCCGGGGTGTAGAGACACATTACTGACTTGTATAGTCTGTCTTCTACCCCGGGGTGTAGAGACACATTACTGACTTGTATAGTCTGTCTTCTACCCCGTGGTGTAGAGACAGCTTACTGTCTTGTGTAGTCTCTCTTCTACCCCGGGGTATAGAGAGACATTACTGACTTGTGTAGTCTCTCTTCTACCCCGGGGTGTAGAGACACATTACTGACTTGTGTAGTCTCTCTTCTACCCCGGGGTGTAGAGACAGATTACTGTCTTATGTAGTCTCTCTTCTACCCCGGGGTGTAGAGACAGCTTACTGTCTTGTGTAGTCTGTCTTCTACCCGGGGTGTAGAGACAGCTTACTGTCTTGTGTAATCTCTCTTCTACCCCGGGGTGTAGAGACAGCTTGCTGTCTTGTGTAGTCTCTCTTCTACCCCGGGGTGTAGAGACACATTACTGACTTGTATAGTCTGTCTTCTACACCGGGGTGTAGAGACACCTTACTGTCTTGTGTAGTCTCTCTTCTACCCCGGGGTATAGAGAGACATTACTGACTTGTGTAGTCTCTCTTCTACCCCGGGGTGTAGAGACACATTACTGACTTGTATAGTCTGTCTTCTACCCCGGGGTATAGAGAGACATTACTGACTTGTGTAGTCTCTCTTCTACCCCGGGGTGTAGAGACACATTACTGACTTGTGTAGTCTCTCTTCTACCCCGGGGTGTAGAGACACCTTACTGGCTTGTATAGTCTCTCTTCTACCCCGGGGTATAGAGAGACATTACTGACTTGTGTAGTCTCTCTTCTACCCCGGGGTGTAGAGACACATTACTGACTTGTATAGTCTCTCTTCTACCCCGGGGTATAGAGAGACATTACTGACTTGTGTAGTCTCTCTTCTACCCCGGGGTGTAGAGACACATTACTGACTTGTGTAGTCTCTCTTCTACCCCGGGGTGTAGAGACACCTTACTGGCTTGTATAGTCTCTCTTCTACCCCGGGGTGTAGAGACACATTACTTACTTGTATAATCTGTCTCCTACCCCGGGGTGTAGAGAGAGCTTACTGTCTTGTGTAGTCTCTCTTCTACCCCGGGGTGTAGAGACACATTACTGACTTGTATAGTCTCTCTTCTACCCCGGGGTGTAGAGAGACATTACTGACTTGTGTAGTCTCTCTTCTACCCCGGGGTGTAGAGACACCTTACTGACTTGTGTAGTCTCCCTTCTACCCCGGGGTGTAGAGACACATTACTGACTTGTATAGTCTGTCTTCTACCCCGGGGTGTAGAGACAGCTTACTGTCTTTTGTAGTCTCTCTTCTACCCCGGGGTGTACAGACACCTTACTGTCTTGTGTAATCTCGCTTCTACCCTGGGGTGTAGAGACACATTACTGTATTGTGTAGTCTTTCTTCTACCCCGGGGTGTAGAGACAGCTTGCTGTCTTGTGTAGTCTCTCTTCTACCCCGGGGTGTAGAGACACATTACTGACTTGTATAGTCTCTCTTCTACCCCGGGGTGTAGAGACACATTACTGACTTGTATAGTCTTTCTTCTACCCCGGGGTGTAGAGACACATTACTGACTTGTATAGTCTGTCTTCTACCCCGTGGTGTAGAGACAGCTTACTGTCTTGTGTAGTCTCTCTTCTACCCCGGGGTATAGAGAGACATTACTGACTTGTGTAGTCTCTCTTCCACCCCGGGGTGTAGAGACACATTACTGACTTGTATAGTCTGTCTTCTACACCGGGGTGTAGAGACACCTTACTGTCTTGTGTAGTCTCTCTTCTACCCCGGGGTATAGAGAGACATTACTGACTTGTGTAGTCTCTCTTCTACCCCGGGGTGTAGAGACACATTACTGACTTGTATAGTCTGTCTTCTACCCCGGGGTATAGAGAGACATTACTGACTTGTGTAGTCTCTCTTCTACCCCGGGGTGTAGAGACACATTACTGACTTGTGTAGTCTCTCTTCTACCCCGGGTGTAGAGACACCTTACTGGCTTGTATAGTCTCTCTTCTACCCCGGGGTATAGAGAGACATTACTGACTTGTGTAGTCTCTCTTCTACCCCGGGGTGTAGAGACACATTACTGACTTGTATAGTCTCTCTTCTACCCCGGGGTATAGAGAGACATTACTGACTTGTGTAGTCTCTCTTCTACCCCGGGGTGTAGAGACACATTACTGACTTGTGTAGTCTCTCTTCTACCCCGGGGTGTAGAGACACCTTACTGGCTTGTATAGTCTCTCTTCTACCCCGGGGTGTAGAGACACATTACTTACTTGTATAGTCTGTCTCCTACCCCGGGGTGTAGAGAGAGCTTACTGTCTTGTGTAGTCTCTCTTCTACCCCGGGGTGTAGAGACACATTACTGACTTGTATAGTCTCTCTTCTACCCCGGGGTGTAGAGAGACATTACTGACTTGTGTAGTCTCTCTTCTACCCCGGGGTGTAGAGACACCTTACTGACTTATGTAGTTTCCCTTCTACCCCGGGGTGTAGAGACACATTACTGACTTGTATAGTCTGTCTTCTACCCCGGGGTGTAGAGACAGCTTACTGTCTTGTGTAGTCTCTCTTCTACCCCGGGGTGTACAGACACCTTACTGTCTTGTGTAATCTCGCTTCTACCCTGGGGTGTAGAGACACATTACTGTATTGTGTAGTCTTTCTTCTACCCCGGGGTGTAGAGACAGCTTGCTGTCTTGTGTAGTCTCTCTTCTACCCCGGGGTGTAGAGACACATTACTGACTTGTATAGTCTCTCTTCTACCCCGGGGTGTAGAGACACATTACTGACTTGTATAGTCTCTCTTCTACCCCGGGGTGTAGAGACACATTACTGACTTGTATAGTCTGTCTTCTACCCCGTGGTGTAGAGACAGCTTACTGTCTTGTGTAGTCTCTCTTCTACCCCGGGGTATAGAGAGACATTACTGACTTGTGTAGTCTCTCTTCCACCCCGGGGTGTAGAAACACATTACTGACTTGTGTAGTCTCTCTTCTACCCCGGGGTGTAGAGACAGCTTGCTGTCTTGTGTAGTCTGTCTTCTACCCCGGGGTGTAGAGACACATTACTGTCTTGTATAGTCTGTCTTCTACCCCGGGGTGTAGAGATAGCTTACTGTCTTGTGTAGTCTCTCTTCTACCCCGGGGTGTAGAGACACATTACTGACTTGTATAGTCTATCTTCTACCCCGGGGTGTAGAGACAGCTTACTGTCTTGTATAGTCTCTTTTCGACCCCGGGGTGTAGAGACAGCTTGCTGTCTTGTGTAGTCTGTCTTCTACCCCGGGGTGTAGAGACACATTACTGACTTGTATAGTCTCTCTTCTACCCCGGGGTGTAGAGACAGCTTGCTGCCTTGTGTAGTCTCTCTTCTACCCCGGGATGTAGAGACACATTACTGACTTGTGTAGTCTGTCTTCTACCCCGGGGTGTAGAGACACATTACTGACTTGTATAGTCTGTCTTCTACCCCGGGGTATAGAGACACATTACTCTCTTGTGTAGTCTCTCTTCTACCCCGGGGTGTAGAGACACATTACTGACTTGTATAGTCTGTCTTCTACCCCGGGGTGTAGAGATAACTTACATATGTAATGAATTATTCCTATTCTAACATACGAGGCCGTGTCTGCAAAGCCGAATGGTCCGGGTTCGATGCCCAGGCGTGGCACTATCCTTGCATTTAGATACACTTACTTTCCTGTAGAACCTTTCCTCTCCTATCCTAGGATGTATACGTAAAGTCTTGCTCAGTCTTTCCGTTTTTTATCCTTGTATATAAATACACCTTACAATCCTGCTCAGTTTCCTCTTCTACCTTGGGATGTATAAGTAGTACCTTAGAGTCTTGCTTAGTCTTTCCCTTTCTATCCTTGTATGTAAATACGCCTTATAATCGTGTTCCACCTGTCCTTTTCTACCCTAAAATGTAGAGGGACATTACAACCCTGTTTTATTTTAACTCCGTTACACACACGATGTTAGGGTTTTTAACCTCAAGGCTAGCCAGCCAGCAACCTCACAACCACTTTGATCCACGAACTTCCACATTAGCAGGCGAATGCTCCTCTGCCACACCACACGGGTATTGTTTATTTGACCCCATATTATGTTTATCAGACTTGCTTCCTCCTGTCCTCTTCTGGCAGTGCACAGTATCGCGTGTATTATTGATTATGAAATTGCTAGAAATCTGTTTGGTGGTATATGATTCCAGGATCGTGTTCATCGCTACGTGCTTCTCAAGATCGCACATAGAGAACCTCGGAGCATGTACTTCATACACATAGCAAACAAGGGGTTGAATCACTATCACACATACTACAAGTACTCTGCTGCAGATAGCTTTTCTTATTTTAAAATGTTGCCAGGGCAATCACAATGAAGGGCCTACGCTATGCTTTACCGCGCGGAATTGTCTTATCTGTCACATTCGCTACCGCCATGGGCTGTAGTTAATATGCCATTTTCGAAGCACAATGTAGCAAACTTTCGTCTGTCAAGTCGGCAAGGTGACAGTCAGTCAGTCGATTCCGGGATAGAGACATCTGGAAATCGCCGGTGCCACAGTGTTCGTGCACTGTGCGGATTCAGCTCGAGTACGATCTATGGGAGGAGACTGGAACACTTTTGGAGATATCCGTATGCAATGAACATGATCCTTAATCACGCCAATTGTCTAAGCCTGTCAGACCAGTGGCTTAGCTATGGGGAGCAAGGGGCGATCAGTACCCTTTTCCCCAATTATTTTTACAAAAAAAAGTAAATCGTAAGAGTTAATATGTATATCCTCTCCCCACTCCCTCCAAACTTTACAACCTGCTACGCCTCTGGGGATACCCCGATGAAGTATATTCAGTAATATATCGGTTATTGTGCACTCCATGTTAGAAATCTTGTGTTATACTTGAGTTCAGTGTTAGAGATCTTGTGTTATCCTTGAGTTGATTTTATCATTGCATTTCATTTTGTTTTGTTGATACCAGTGGTTCTCACACTTGTGGGTCATTTTACCGACATGCCAGAAAACCCCCCCCCCCCCTCCTTTTTTATAACGGTGACTTGAAAAGTGCTACTAATAATATTCTGATAAGACTGAAGTCCTTGTATTATATTTATACTAGCACAAATGTGGATTTTTAAAAATTTATTTAATAGTACATATTTGACAATGGTAGAAAATGGCGCAAAGAAAGATCTAGATATAGGGACAGGAGGGAGTTGCAGGAGGTAGCAAAAGATAAAACTGACTAACGTGGTTTGGTTAAGGACCTACACCCCAATGGGGATAATGAGCAAAAGAAGAAGAAACAATGGTAAACTAAATAAACACGAATATGACACAATTAAGGCAACACTCGTGGCCTTGGAACGCAAGTTTAACACATCCACGCTCACCCCAAATCCTATGTTTAATGGCAAGTATGGGTTAGGAAACGGGTCATCGTCTACTTGGCTGTGGATAATAAACAACGGACAAAGTTGCAGTGGTAATTTATGGAGGTGCAATAATAGTAGAGTACTCTTCATTTGATTGCCAGATCTAGTTAGAGCCTGTGCCCCGATTAGAGGATAAAGTGCAGAAGAAGATTACTACATTTTAGAACATAGTTCATCCATGCACCAACTTGCATTTTCAGAAATTGTATCTCTTAAAGGACAGTAAATTGTGTGTGTGTGTGTGTGTATGTGTGTGTGTGTGCGTGTGTGTGTGTGTGTGTGTGTGTGTGTGTGTGCGCGTCTGTGTGTGTGTGGAGAAAATATTCCTTTCTAAGTTTTAATTAGCAGGTTAAGACTAAATTTTAACTATTTATATAGCTTATGCTGCCTTATCAAATGTTTATAAAATGCGATAGTTAACATTTAAACCGCCTCCGTGGCCAAAGGCTTGCGAACGCTGTTCGTGAGCCGGGTACCAGGCTTTCGAAGCTCAGCTGCGACCGATTTGTGCAGTAGACCGTGTCGCGTTGTGTTATAACGTGCTGGTATGGGAGCCGGTCGTTCAGAAAGCAATGGCAAACTACTGAATGTACCACATGCCTAGTACATCAACAGCAGCTGAAAAATGCTGGTGTTGACTGCAACGTCCCGTAAGGGAAACGCAACAATTTTTTTTTAAACATTTATAATAAGAACACAATGAAACAGTCCGTTCAATTAACGTTACTTCATCATGAATACTTTGAAATATTTGCCTCGAATACTGACTTCCCGTAAATTACAAGATAATTATCACATATGATAAAAATGTCCACCTGACCCCCATTTCCACACAGGCTGAGAATCACTGGTTAAACCTTTCCTGTATAACCTTGAGGAACCCTTATTTGTAGATTGGTTTGCCCTCTGAAATTAACCCTTGTCATTCTTACAGGTGTCTACAGAGCTGCACGTTAACCCGCGTGTGGCCGCAGTCAGCAGGCGTGTCCGGGCTAGTTCAGTCCCCCCGGCACTCCACCCTTTTCCTGGACAGCTAGCCCAGCAGCGTCAGCAGTACGCCCAGGTAGTAGCTGAGCCCCTGCGGCCCAGGCAGTCGCCCGCAAGGCCTGTTGTGGTTTTTTTGCCTCCTGCTAGTAGTAGTGATAGATATGTCAATAGTAGCATCCATGCTTCTAAGCCAGTCGTTATCTCACAGGGAGAAGTCCCGTGGTATGTTAGAGCCCGCGCTGGTTCCGTGCCCCTTGAATACAGACAAGTCCGAGCTTCTTCAGTTCCACCAAGATTCGCAAGAGTCCACCCAGTTCACGCGCCTCCTGCGCCTTTAGCAACAACAAACCTTTGGGCTCACCGGCCAGTTCCATTGATCTCCAATATCTTGAGAACCGCCAGAGCAAGATCACTGGAACCTTCACTCAGACCCATTTACTATTTGAGTTCTGCCTACCAGCCTTCTATTGCGTCTCTACAGCTGTGGGCTCACAGACCAAAGATCCTAAGAAAGGATGCCGGTCGACTAGCTAGAGCCAGGTCGGAAGAGGTACAGTCTAATGGACCGTGGAAGTACATCAGTGTGCCCAGAAACTTCGAAAGAGCCTCCGACTACTATCACACCATCCCCGGTGTGCAGGACAGAGCTCTGTCCAGATACCTGTATGCTCATCGCGGAAGATTTGGAGCAAGCTCAAAACCCACACGTCCATCACTTGGCAATTTCCCACAAGTGTATGTCCCTTGGAGAGGCTCGGGGCCAAGCAATCGATCAAAGGTGATTGATCATTCATTGTTAATAAATGGCGAATACATTCATTTAAATGCAAGTTACGCTAAATGGACATCCAGGGCTTGTTTGACTCTTGTTGCCTTGATATCTGTCTGCCTGTCTATCTATCTATCTATCTATCTATCTATCTATCTATCTATTTATCTATCTATCTATCTATCTATCTATCTATCTATCTATCTATCTATCTATCCATCCATCCATCCATCCATCCATCCATCCATCCATCCATCCATCCATCCATCTATCTATCTATCTATCTACTTACCTACCTACCAACCTACCTACCTATCTACTTACCTACCTACCTATCTATCTATCCATCCATCCATCAACCCATCCATCCATCCATCCATCCTTCCACCCACCCATCCACCCACTCACCCACCTATCTATCTATCTATCTATCTATCTATCTATCTATCTATCTATCTATCTATCTATCTGTCTGTCTGTCTGTCTGTCTATCTGTCTTTCTGTCTGTCTTTCTGTCTGTCTGTCTATTTTTCTGTCTATGTTCTTGCCTTTCCGTCTGTCTGTCTCATCTTATCCGTTCATCTATCTCTGTCTGTCTGATAGAATTAAATCGTATCTTACCTTATCCGTCCATTCATTCTCCTATCTTGCCATCCATCCATCCATCAATCCATCCATCCATCCATCCATCCGTCCGTCCGTCCGTCCGTCCATTCGTCTGTCTGTCTGTCTGTCTGTCCGTCCTCCCGCCGCCCGTCTGTCTGTCTGTCTGTCTGTCAACAAACAAGTGCTGATAGATTCCAGATGAATTAATGAGCGCGTTTTGCAAAAGTTTTCATATAACAAGGAAAACTAAAAATAAACAAAATATGTTCAGAGAGTAATTTAAATTTCACATTATCATTTTTAAACAAAATCAACTAACATTTCTATAGTTTCAGTCATTGTCATTGCATAGTGATAAAAATGTTAACAAACTGACAAATAAAACCACATTTACAAATCATCCTTTACAACTCCGATTCACATCTAAATGTCTTCTCGAAATGTTCAAAGTTATCTATTATTCATAATGTTATCATTCTCAAATAACTTCATTGTCTTCATTTAATTTCATATGAAGCACAATTTTCGTTTCGCTAATCGCTATTAATCCAATGCTAGTTCTTTGCTTGTTTTGTAAATGTTGTTTCAACTTTTTATAAAACGCCTGTCATAGGCTTAAGCTTCCTTTTTGCAAAAGCATGACTTTTAGAGATGGCCACCGAGCTTATTAAATTCACAGAATATTTCAAGTTAAATAAATCAATGAATAAAATTATTTAATGCAACAAATGCAAATGCACATATTAATCAGTGAGAATAAATCAATAAAAACATACAATTAAAAAAAAAAAGGAATTAGTAGTTTAATTATCATATCGAAATGCATGCATCTTTTTTGTAAGAAAGCCAATGGCGCATGCTAATTAGTTTACTATTTAAAAGTCGATTGCTTGGCCTTGCAAATTCATGGACATTACACCTCTTAAAAGGAACGGTATGTCTCATTCAGGTTACCGTTATAATAATTCCATGAAATATGCTTTCATTCCCGCGCTTAACCTTTCCGATTTACGCAACACACAGTCTAAATCGTAACTAAACTACGATATAAATACTATTTACTAAGAATTAATTTTTCGATAAGGATGAACTAAAGACAAATGCTTCTAAGAAATGGTGGCGGTCTTAGCTTCATGTGTTGTGGCTCTTCCGCTCCTCTGTTTTGCGTTTCAGTTTCCGTTAGATGTATCTGTTTGAACTAACAGTACATGAAACGATTGTTTACGTCTAGTTGCCAGGTAACAGTGCTGCCATGCTTCGTGATAATTTAGGTCATGTGACCGGATGTTTGTGGTTAGACGAAGTTGGTCACTCTTTTTGTTTAAAACTGTTTTGTTTTTTTTTTAATGTAAATTGATTAATGCGTAGTTTGCTTGAAAAGACATAGTAAGTACACGCAGCTGAACATTCTTATCATAGACTAGATTTTCAGTTTAAGATGCCTTTCACGGGGCTTAAATTTCGTATCATAGAGTGTAGATTTTTTCTTTTAATTTAAGATGCCTTACAAACAGCTTACATTTCTTATTATAGAATGCAGATTTTTAGTTTAAGATGCCTTAGAAATAGCCTACATTTCTTATTATAGAGTGTTGATTTTAGTTTTAAGATGCCATTCACACGGCTTAAATTTCTTATCATAGAGTGCACCCAACATATAACAGAGAAAAACTACAAGAAATTACAGTCAAAGAGAAATTTACAGATGAAATAAAATGTAAACTTGAAACTCTACAAAACTCTTTGGAGGAAAGCGTTGACCAAACTTGGTTGAACATCAAGAATACAATTTAATCTACCGCAGAAGAATGTCTCGGTGTTTTAACCACGCATAGAAAGAACAGATGGTTCAATCAAAAATGTGAAGAAGCAGTCATTAAGAAAAAGAATGCCAGACATTTATGGTTAAATGACATCAACAACATTCAAAAGGAAGGGCATTATAGAAATGAATGTAAAGAGACTACAAAAATAGTCCGACATCAGAAGCGAGAATATATGAGTAATATAATCAAAGATATGGAAACTAATCACCAGAAAAATGAATCCAGAAAGTTTTTTAAAGAACTGAAGTCAATGAAACGAGGGCACGAACAAAACACATATGGTTTAAAAGACAAAAATGGGAATATGATAAATACCAATGAGGAAATGTACAACACTTGGAAAGAATATTTTGTTGAATTACTAAATTGTGAAGCTCCAAGTAACACTTTCCCACAGGAAGAGTTTCTAACATGTGAACCACAAATTGAAGAACCTACATTTGAAGAAATCCTATATGTAATCACACGACTTAAAAACAATAAGGCAACTGGGACTGGTGGAATTGCTGCTGAATTTATAAAGGCAGGCAGCCATGCATTACATCTAAAGCTATACAAACTAATAATAAAAATCTGGAGGACAGAAGAATTACCCCTTGACTGGAAAGAGTCATTATTGATACCTATCTTTAAGAATGGAGACAAGTTCCAATGTGAAAATTATAGAGGAATATCACTACTATCCACAAGCTATAAGATACTATCCGCAGTATTACTAAATAGACTAAAACCATATTCAGAAGACATATTAGGTGACTACCAGGTGGGTTTTAGACAAAACAGATCAACAATAGATCAGATATTTATCTTACGACAAATTGGGAATATAAAAGAGATCTCCATAACATTTTTGTGGATTTTAAAAAGGCTTATGATAGTGTCCATAGGAATAGTCTATGGAATGTTATGCGGGAATTTGGAATACCAAGGAAGTTAATCAACATGACCAGACTATGCATGGAAGATACTTATAATATAGTAACATATAAAGGCAAGAAATCAGACCCTTTCCAAATAACATCTGGCTTGAAACAGGGTGATGCACTATCGCCGCTACTCTTCAATCTGGCTCTAGAGAAAGTTGTAAGGAAGGTAAAGGAGGAATATGATAATGGAGGAACATCCAAGCTGCTTGGTTATGCAGATGATATAGATATTATAGGGCAAAGTGAACAAAAGACATTGGAAATATTGACTCACTTAAAGGAAAAAGCCCAACAGATGGGGCTGGTTATCAATCAAGATAAGACAGAATATATGGTAATTTCAAGAGACGGAATGGCTAAAAACTCTGGCCACATACAAATAGATAATATGACCATTAAAAGAACGGAAACATACAAATACCTGGGTACAATCTTCAACTACTCCAACATCAAAAGGGAAGAAATACAAACTAGAATCAACTCTGGAAATAAGATATACTATGCACTACAACATCTACTAAAATCAAATGAGCTATCTCGTAACACCAAAATCACAATATACAAAACACTGATCAGACCAGTTGTGTTGTATCGCTCTGAAACCTGGAGTACAATGAAAGGAGACGAAGCCTTGTTACAAACCTTTGAGAACAAAACTTTAAGACGCATCTTTGGACCCATTAGGGATACACAAAGTGAAGAGTGGAAAAGTAGAAGTAACAAAGACATTTATGATCTGTTTAAGTCCCCGCTAATCACTGGTATCATGAAGGCTAATAGACTAAAATGGCTGGGGCATATAGAAAGAATGGAAGATAATAGGGAAACAAAATTCGCTTACACTCAGGAAATAAATGACCATAGACCCTGAGGTAGACCAAGAAGACGGTGGAGAGATAATATATATATACAGACCTACAAGCACTTGGAATCAATGACTGGTAAGAGAAGGTCCACCAGAGAGACGAATGGAGACGGATTGTATCTGCAGCAAAGAACCTCAATGGCTCGGAACGCTGAAGAAGAAGAAGAAGAAGAAGAAGAAGAAGAAGAAGAAGAAGAAGAAGAAGAGTGCAGATATGTTTAGTTTAATGTGACTTACAAACAGCTTACATTTCTTATTATAGAGTGTAGATTTTTTGTTTTAAGATGCCTGCCACACGACTTAAATTTCCTATCATAGAGTGCGGATGTTTTTTAAAGATGACTTACACACGGCTTAACTTTCTTATCATAGACTCAAAGAGTATAGGTTTTGTTTAAGATGCCTTTCATATTGTTTAACATTCTTATTATTAAGCTTATATTTTTCTTGGAAGATACCTTATAAACGGGTAACATTTCTTGTGTGAGAGTGTAGATATTTGTGTGTTTCGGGTGCCTTACTAACTACTTAAATTTCTTGCGAAAAAGTATAGTTCAGGATGCCTTACAAACGGCTTAACTTTATTATGACATAGTGTAGATTTTCAGTTCAGATTATATGTCCTAGGACAACCTGGCAACTGTTTTTAGTGACCAACTTTCGTCTGCTACTGTAGAAGCTTTATCTGCTTTTGGCTGCTCCGTGGCACTAACAGTAGAAACCTGGCAAGTTAAACAATCCAATGATCTGGTCGTATTGGCTTCTGCTACAGGCGGCCATTATTGGCAGTCGTTTGGATGCACCAGAAAGCATCAAGAAGCAGAAAGGGCCTCGCTCGCAGTTCGCGGCCAACAAACTTCGGGAACTCAAGAGAGAGGAACTTGAGGTAAGGCCGTTGGTTATGTCCTGTGGATGGTGCGTTTGATAATTCGCTGTTGGCAGTGATTGTATGGGAGAAATAGAAGAGTTGTGGATCAGCTTAATTGTTGTTGCTTGGTTCAGTAATATGGAGCTAGGAAAGCTGTTCTTTTCCTCGAAATCCATTTGAATTTGCAAGCATTAATTCATGTTCAAGTCGAACTGCGTATGGTACTGTGGTGATGTTTCTGAATACTCTGGAAGCCAAGATACCGACTTAATTTGTCTTTGGTGGGGAGATTTGGGTTTCTTGAACCGCACTAGGGTACTCACGAAATCCGTATTAACAACAGTTAATGCTTGCGTAACGTTGTGTGTATTATCGCCCAAGTCTGCATCATACGTAAACAAATGGCCGTTAATGCAAACACGTGAAATAAACCGTTATATAGAGACACGAGATCTCCATATTACAAACACGTGACAGTCGTACCTAAACACATGATCTCTAAATTACAAACACGTCACCGTCGATTACAGATACATCATCCCCGTACCGCTAAGTCATTATCCTCGTATAGAGGCACTGCTTCTCTGTGAAACAAGCCCAATGAACATCAATTTGAATCACGTACATGTTGATTTCCACGACGTGATCGTCAGTTTTTATCTGCGTGATCTCGTAATAAAGCCCTATATCGTCGTATGAGAACACGTCATTCTTTTGTTCTTAAAAACACGCAATCATTATGTTAAAAATCAAAGTCGCCATATACAAACGTGTGTCTTCCATATACAAACTTACAAATTGCCATATTCAAACTTAAATATATACTGAAAAATGAGACAGCTGCAACCAAGATTGTAGAATAAATATTGCAAAGAAACATAATATTCCCCAAATATTCATTTCAAAGAAGCGAAAAATAAAACGACTGGCCTAGAAGTATGTTTTTTTTTTTCGCCTTCGATTCTTGTGTGTTTTACTGTCTTGTGTTGTACTGCGATTATGTTACTGCAATTCTTTCACTGCATTGTAATAATTCTAACTAATGTACTGTTTAGAAAGCGCAACAAGTTTCTGCATAGCGCACAAAACTGGCTTCTGTTGGTGCGAATTTGTAACTGTAACTTGTTACTCTAAAACAAACTAAAGGATCCCTGCACATACCATGAAGTTTATTGGATAGATGGTGCTAGCCAGCTCTTTTTTCAGCTCTTTTGGCATGCGATGAGTGATGTTGTCATTATAGTGCCTGTCGGCTTTACTTCCCAGATACTATAGTGGTACGTATTTAGACTAGGACGATCTGGGAACGAAAGTGATATATATATATATATATATATATATATATAATATATATATATATATATATATATATATATATATATATATATATATTGTCAATAGGATTCGAACACATAACCAGGTGGTCGTCAGTCAAGCGTGCTAGTCAGTGCGTAACCGCAGGTCCCTTGGTTGCTCCAGTTTTATCTAAATGATATCTAAGACATTAATTGTTATTATTTAAAGGTGTTATCATATTGATTATGTACACGTGTTATCATATTGAGTATTACAAGTGTTATCAAATTGATTTTTTAAAGTGTTATATTGACTATTTCAGGCATGAATTTTGCGCTTTTTCATACTGCTTATCTACGTATTTATCTCTCGTATGGTTAGCTTTACTATAGTCAATGTACAGAACAGCAAAACTAATGTAATTAGCGCAGAAAAGTAACGATAACACACAAGGTAAACATTCAAGGAAATTCACTTGGATTTAGCTTAAATCAATTACTTGTCTCCCCTTCCTAGTGCTAACAGATTATGATACTCACAAGTTTGAAATTCTATACTGTTCTCTTTCTCTAACAAGTGCTACAATACCTAACATGATCTAACTAGCACACGTAAATTACGGTTAGGCAGTCGACGTGGCAGACAGATTAAGAACGCTCTAGCGTTTAAACTACCGATGCCCTGATGGCGATTTGGTGGGACCAACTCCTGCACTTGTCATTTGGGCCTAAACGTTAACTTCTTGTTCAGAAAGCAGTGGCAGACTGGCAGACTACTTAACGTAAAATTGCCTAGAAAATCGATCTGGGGTTGATCGCAACGCCTTGTAAATGACATGCAACAGAGTATTGACACGGACTTTGTAAATTCTGATTTTGTAAATATAATTATTCAAGGGAAATTACTCTAAGGTAACATATATTCACGGAAGTAAAAAGTACTTTTTTGCTACGAGATTCAAATTGTTTTTCTTTACAATTTACACACAGTGATTACATACCAGCTTCAGTCGCTATTTATTACCAAGACATAAATATTTTGTATTTATCATTTACAACACTGTTTTGCTATTTTCTACTATTTGCCGTATGTTATTAATGCATCCCCTTTCTAGTGTTGTATTTTTATTATTTTACTGTTGCACCCATCGTTTCATACATTTAATATTCTACAATTAAGGCGTATGTTAAGAAAATGTGTGAAACTCTCACTAATGTCTGTTGTGTGTTTGCATCGCAATACAGAAAGCTCATTTTCAAATTGAGCTGTTATCTGCAGTAATGCAGCGCAAGATCTGGCAATTAAGGCGAGATAATTCAAATATAATTAATAATATGGAGTGCTCTTTCTATGAATCTTTTTGTATGCCTCCTTGATGTCAGGTATTCATAGTATAAGATGATTGTGCTATAGGGACTGAACAAAGCACTGACAGTCTATAGTGTTTATTTATTCATTTATCTATTTTAGAGTTTTACGCGCCTAAACTTTCTCTTCTGATGGCGGCCTAGTTTATTACGCTGGCTCAAATAGTTACTTTTGGTTCAGAAAGCAATGGCAAACTAAGCAAAGGCAGTGTCCTTTGCAGGACGCTGCAAGCACATCCAGATCCTATTGACTGTTTGTGATTTCCTAGGCAATGTTACCTTGAGTAGTTTGCCATTGCTTTCTGAACGAGAAGTCAGTGTATGGGCCAAACCCACTACACCACCGTCACAAGAGAAAGTTTAAGTGCCTTAAATCTCTCTACTGACCATAAATAGACACACACGTGTGATGATAGGCGCTCATAGAAGTAGAAGAAAGAAGTAGGGACCAGAGGACGCTCTAGACAACATACAAATTGAAAGCTATAGTTACAGACCAGGATTCGAACCTGTCACCTCCAAATGACAACATCGCCACGCTGCAGGAACAAGTATACTTGGATGCATAACCAACTAGACACCCCTCAAAAAGTTGTCTTCATTAGCCAGGTCTATCTACTGAACATAACATTGCCTAGTACATCACAGCCAGTAGGGGCTGGGCTGGGTCAACACCCTGCTTAGAACATGCACTTGTATTTATTTATTTATTTATTTATTTATTTATTTATTTATTTATTACATATATAGACTCGCGACAAGATTTTTCAGCTCGACAATCATACATAAAACTAGCTATCTGCAGTCATTAAACCTCTCCTTGGGATATCGATGTAATAGTTTCATTTGGGTGTCCGCATCCATAAAGGAGACTTACGAGCTATAATTATTGTATTGTGGACTTTTTTTATTAGCCCAGGAAAGAGCTTATTTTGCCTACTTTTCATAATTTCGAACTGACTTTGCTCAACAGCAAGATGTATAACTTATCCATTGTGAATGTTACTGACAGCTTGTGTGCACTAACCACGGCCTGTGTGAAGATGTGCCTTTTGCAGTGAAATTAATGTTGTTTTATTTTAACTCATGTCTTTGCCCTTTATTACCTGTGGCGCCTGCAAGGTGACGCTTGTAATTGTGTTGTTCATATCATGTATCATTGTTGTACAATTATATCAAGATGATGTATTGTTTGAATTGAGCTGTTTTATGTACGCATACTCATGCATATATATTGTACATATAACAACACACACACAAAGAGTACAGAATTTAAATGTTTATAGTTTGGTAAGGACACATAAGAATCTCACAAAGTGTATAAAGAAATACACGGACACACATACACACAAACAAAGTGTATGTATACATGAACAGACACATTTACACACACCAATAACAACACGCACATGAGTAAAGGGGTAAAGCTTGATAATAAAGAAGTTATATTTTCATATTATGGAAGGAAACATAAGCGTTCCACAAAGAAGTGTTTCTTAAATGACGTTTTGCGCAAATTGTAAACATGTAATACTATATGAACAGCGATATGGCAGTCGTTAGCACTCTAACTTGCCGGCCCTGTGGTTATGTGTTCGAATCTCCTGGAGGTGGAGTTCTGCTTCGTCGACCATTCAGAACAGAATTCTGCTTCGTCGACTATTAAGGACAGAATTCTGCATGGCCGTAGAACTGAATGCGTTAGCGTGAAAACTTCCAGTGAGTGGATTATGGCGTGCACAGTCCTAATACCGGTCAGTTGAACTTCAATGTTGCCTTCTCCTTCAGAAATCAAGGGTAAACTACTCTATGTAAAACTGTGCAGGAAATCAACCTGGGGTTGGCGTTGATCGCAACGCGAACCAAAGGACATGCATTTGACCATTGAGAACAGAACAGGCGAAGAACAAGCATTTCAGAAGAAGAACAGCATCTTATTTGGTAAATCACTTTCATTGAACGTCTAACACAGAGTGATGGAATGCTATATCGAAGCGGTTCTGCTACGTTGTAATCAGTCTTGGGGTGAATGGACCAGACAGCAAATGAAACAGAGTGGTACTTCTCTGGTGACGCTTGATAATCCGGGAATTTAAACACTGCCTTAAGGCGTATCAGACATATTTACATGAACAATCCGCACTCCAGGAATGATGTAGTAAATATTATGCCTACCGCCGTCACTCCCCTATTCATTTCCGTGCACTCATTCTAGGCTGGGTCGACTAGGAAGCCGAGGTTAAGTTATACAAGCAGCCTCAATAAGCCATTAGTCATTATTCGCGGTTCGTCCCCATTATGCGCCGTTCCTGTGCCAGTGAATATCACACAGAATGCTCCTTACTGTCTCATGTGAAAAGTGGAACAGACAGGAGTCTCGACAAACGAAAAGCCCGCACAATAAGTTCTCAATAAGTTTCCAACCCTATAACCACTGGGCCTGCAGACAAGCGCCCAGGCCACTCCGCTACCACAGTAGCGCAATAGGTCTCAGAAACGTATGTTAACGAAGCATATGTCAGATAACAAACACACAGATACATACAACGTTTATGCAGGGCCTAGCTTATTACCAACATTAAAAGATGAGAACATGATGCTATTGGTAGAGCAGTTCACTTGATGACTACATTTGTCGAAGCTGAATTCCTCCAACAAAGACAAACAAAGTAGCACACACTCTTATTTCAGGAGGGCGTCTACTATCGCGTGCCTGGGTCGTTCGGCCTATATGCGTCCAGACCTCCTTTGGTAAGTTCCACAGCTCACATTATGTTTTACTTTTCAGCTCATTAACTTCGCTATCTGTATTTATTTTGACTTGAAGCATGATTTTTTTTTTTTTTTTTAAATTCGCATATCCTTTACAGGACATCGCTGTCAACAGCAGCATCTTTCAGCTGTCTGTTGATTTCTTGGCAAGATTACGCTCAGTAGTTTGCCATTGCTTTCTGAGCGGTCGGCTCAGTTATCCCGCAAGTCACCAGCGGGGGTAGAACCGCTCCCAGTTCTCGCCCGATACGAGACTCTGCATGATAAACTGGATTACGGAGAAAGTGTTGTAACTCCTCGGCCAGAGAGGCCGGCCATGATTACCTTAGGAAAATACAGCGGTGGTTTCCCCTTAACTACCGCCACTGTGTGTATGGTTGACTCCACTAGCCTTTGTTTAAAACGACAAACAATACAAGGCAGCGCGGCGGGGGGGGGGGGTGAGGGGGGGGGGGGGTGGGGTGGGGGGGGGGGGGGGGGGGGAGAGAGAGAGAGAGGAGAGCGAGAGAGAGAGAGATGAGAGATTATGTATGGCTCTTCTCAGCCTCCAATGGCCACGTCATGGCGTGTTTTAAGGTATTTTATAGGGGTAGCTGCCCCACTAACTTACTCGCCTCCTTTCAATGGCCACCTCCTGCACAATTAGTAAACAGGCGAAACAATCCATGGATGCCTTTGAGATGTGGTTTTGTAAACGAATTCTCAAAATTCACTGGACAGCCAGAATGAGCAATTTGGACATAGTGAGGAAGGCTAAGTGGCAAATTCAACTTATCATAAACATCAGAAAGGAGTCAATCAATCATTCCTCATCCCCCCCCCACCCCCCCCCCCCCCCCCCCCCCCCCCCCCCCCCCCCCCCACCCCCCCACCACCCCCCCCCCCCCCCCCCATCATTTAAAGACAAAAACTGCAACATGTAGCAACCGGAAAGATTTTTGGAAATAAAGATATAGGAAGACAGCGTGAGAAAATTCTTGACAGTCTTGTGTCCGGGCACGGAGGGAAGTCAACACACAAATTGATCCATGCCACCAGAGCATCTTGCGCAATTTGCGGAGAAGCATGATCGCCAACGCCAACCGGCAGAGCACTTTATATGATTACTTGTCAGGTTTTAACATCAATCTTTGTGGAGTTGTATTTAAGCAAACTTAATTAACGCCTAGAAATCACAAACAGCCACAACATTTTGGATTTGACTGCAACGTCCCGTAAAGGACATGCAACACACTTTTTATTTAACGTTAAAGCACAGAACATCTTTATTCTGGACACAATCATTTGTTAACGCAATCCAGCGATTTCATTCTTTTCTATACTTGTTTACATTAACCCATTTATTGTGATTATTACTTTAACTCTTACACTCTCGGTAGTCGTTACATTAAATCACTGTATTGTAAGTATTATTTTAACTCTTACACTCTCAGGTAGTCGTTACATTAAATCACTGTATTGTAATTATTACTTTAACCCTTACACTCTCATGTAATCGTTACATTAAATCACACTATTGTAATTATTACTAAATCTTTTACACTCTTAGGTAGTCGTTACATTAAATCACTGTATTGTAATTATTACTTATTACTTTAACTCTTACACTCTCATGTAGTCGTTACATTAAATCACTGTACTTTAATTATTTCTTTAACTCTTACGCTCTCAGATATTCGTTACATTAAATCACTGTATTGTAATTATTACTTTAACTCTTACACTATCAGGTAGTCGTTACATTAAATCACTGTATTGTAATTATTACTTTAACTCTTACACTCTCAGGTAGTCGTTACATTAAATCACTGTATTGTAATTATTACTTTAACTCTTACACTCTCAGGTAGTCGTTACATTAAATCACTGTATTGTAATTATTACTTTAACTCTTACACTCTCAGGTAGTCGTTACATAAAATCACTGTATTGCAATTATTACTTTAAGTCTTAGATTGTTGTTAAATGCATACACTGTATTGTAATCGTTATTTTAACTATTATACTGTTGGGTAGTTGTTACATCTAATCGCTTTTTTTTTTTTTGTGCTTTGCATTTATTACTTTAACTTCAAAACTCTTAGCTTGTTATTGTTAAATTCACCCTCTTTATTGTAATTACTACCTTAACTATTAAACTCCAGAGTAGTTGTTACATTCAACCACTTTATTATACCTTGTAATTATTACTATTATTCTTTAGCTGTCTTGAGTACTTGTTACATTCATTTACCTTGGTGTAATTATCACTTTAATTCTTAAACTCTTAGACTGTTGTTAAATTTATCCACTGTTTTGTAATTGTTATTGTAACTGTTACACTCCAATGAAAGACACGATCATCATGAGCCATTGCTACTTTATCACTGTAGGTCTTCTGCAATGAAACTTCAATATTTTCTGTTGAACCCATCTTATAACACATTACTTTACTTAAAGTATAACATAAAACAAAAACAAAACATAATGGTTATAATCTTGAGAGCACAATTAACATACCACCCATACTAACAGATAGCTAGCTATCTGTGGAAAGAGTTATATGATACATTAGTTTGCCATAATAACATATTCTTGCGTACCTGATTTTATCTCTGCTATAAAATCATCTACTTATGGAACTTTCTTTGCTCCAAACATGTTTTCCTCTATTCTATAATTCGTATATCATTGTTATTTCTATACTTAAAATCACATATTTACATTTTTTTTTTACATTTTATTTGATTATCGCCTTTTATAATAATTGTTCATCTAATTCTCTTGAGTGGTTTTCCACTTTAATGAATGTGTTTGTGTGGTTATATTAGACCCGAAACCCGCATTGCTGAAAGAACAATTTCGTGAGTTTAAACCAAATAGCCGATCTAGAAATGTCTGTGTATTGCGCACGATAAAGTACAACTACAGACATTGCATGAGACATGGCATGAGTATTCTCAAATTTTCTTCTTCTTTTGCTGCTGCTGCCTTATCATCATCATCATTATCATCATCATCATCATCATCATCATCATCTTCTTCTTCTTCTTCTTCTTCTTCTTCTTGTATCCCGATGTTTTACTGTAGAACGCTCTAACCGCTGGTTGATCTTGTTCCATTCTAACTAAATATCCGAACTATTTAATTCTGTGGTGCTCTGTAAAGACAGTAATCTCTATTGTTATCCTTACACCCGTTCTTAGTTTCTCATGTGTCTCTCTAACTCTTCTTGTATTTTCCAGGTGTCTTTCTTATGCATATCGTCTTAAATATTGTAATTTTACGCTTGTGTTTTAAGAGTGTGCTTGTCTGGCATAAGTAACACTGCGTAGGGCCGAATAAAGCGTCTATGAGTTTGTTTTTTCTTTATTTCAATACGCACAATGATATTTCAGTTTATCATTCATTGGCACCTTTCCGTCTTGACAGACGCTAGTTTGGTACATTGTGCTTCAAAAAGGCTTAATAACTACGATCCATGGCGGTGGCGAGTGTGGCTGGTAAGGCCAATTCTTGCTGCAAATGTTTGCCCACAGTAGGTGCATGTGAAAACATGGTCATTTCCACCATTGTGCACCATCTTACGTCTCTCACGCTCTGTGTGTGCTTTATCTGCAATCATTTTCTCCTTTGTCTTTATTCCATTTCTGATAGTTGCCCTCCATGCAACACGTTCAGCGGCGACGTGCTGCCAATGTGCATTATCAATGCCTGTATCAATCATGTCCCGCTTACACACATCTTTGTATCGTAGTAGAGGCCGACCCTGAGATCTCCTACCCGTCTGTAATTCACCAAAAAAGATGTCCTTTGGTATTCTACCATCATCCATCCTCCTAACATGTCCTATCCATCTAAGTCTACGAAGACTGAGCATGGAATACACCGTCACACAACCTGATCTTTCCAATACTTCAGTATTTGTGATTTTGTCTTGCCACTTAATGCCAAGTATTCTTCGCAGACACCGCATATGAAAGCTGTTTAAACGTTTCTCTTGGCGTGAGTAAGTTGTCCAGGTTTCACTGCCATAAAGAAGAGTACTAAGGACACAGGCTTGGTAGACGAGGACTTTTGTTTTGGCAGTAAGCTTCCTGTTCTCCCAGACTCTTTTTGCTAACATGTTCATTGTTGTTGCTGCCTTGCCAATCCTGATGTTGATTTCCTGATCGAGGGATAATTTGCTATTTACCTCTGATCCTAGATATGTAAAATGGTCTACTATCTCCAGTTCGGCGTCGTCAATAAAGATTGATGGTACACCATGTGCACCTTGTGACATAATCTGTGTCTTCTTTTTGTTAATTGTTAAACCAAATTCAGAACAAGCATTGGAGAATGCAGATAGTAGATGTTGTAATTCTTCCTCAGAGTGGGTCGTAATCGCAGCATCATACGCAAAAAGCAACTCTCTGATTAGTACCCTCCTAATTTTATTCTTGGCCTTCAATCTCTGAGCATTATAGAGGCCACCATCTGAGCGTGAGTGAATGTATATACCGTCATCCTGATCACGAAAGGCATATTTCAGTAGAAGTGAAAAGTATATCCCAAAGAAGGTGGGGGATAGTACACAACCTTGCTTAACTCCACTCTTTATTTCAAACTCTTCTGAAGTTGAGCCATCAAACTTGATTATACCCTTCATGCCTGTGTGGAACGATTCCACAATGGACAGAAGAGTTGGTGGGCAGCCAATCTTCTTTAGTGCTTTGAACAGACCCTCACGACTGACCAAATCGAATGCCTTTGTGAGGTCGATGAAGGCAATAAACAGTGGCTGATTTTGTTCCCGGCATTTTTCTTGCATCTGTCGCAATGAGAATATCATATCAATGGTAGACCGGTTCTGACGGAAGCCGCACTGTGATTCGGGGTAGACTTGATCTCCCAGGACTTGAAGTCTGCGCAGAACAACTCTGGCAAATACTTTCCCAACAATACACAGAAGTGAGATACCCCTATAGTTGTTACAGTCGCTCCGATCGCCCTTGTTCTTGTACAGCGTTATGATGTTTGAATCTTTGAAATCCTGCGGGACTTGTCCTTCTCGCCAGCATAGCTCTATTAGCTGGTGGATCTGTAGAGTGAGTGTGTCTTGCCCACTCCTGATTACCTCTATTGGAATCCCATCCTTACCTGGAGCCTTGCCAGACGCAAGTTTATTTATAGCACACTTAACTTCTGTTATGGTGGGAAGTGTGTCCAGGTGGTCAAGAGTTGGCAGGGCCTCTATGGTGTTGAGGGCATCATCCGCTAGCTTGGTCTCACTTGAGTAAAGCTCTAAATAGTGCTCGACCCATCTATCCATCTGCTGTTTCTTATCAGTGATGATTTCTCCAGTCAAGGTTTTCAGCGGTGCACTTCTTTTGATCGTTGGACCACAGGCTTTCTTTATCCCTTCATACATGCTTCTGATGTTTCCCTTATCACTTGCGATTTGAATGGACTCACATAACTTGATCCAATAGTCATTCGCACACTGCCTGGCAGCCTTTTGCACATCCTTCCTAGCTTGCTTCAGCTCACTCAGAGTGTTACGCGTTGGTCTTTCCTTGTTTCTTAAGAGAGCTATCTTCTTTTTATCAATCAAGGGCTGCAGTATCTGGCTGTTTGCCGCAAACCAGTCCTACCTCTTATGATCCACAGTGCCGTAAACCCCTACCGCTGTTTTATAAATAGTTTCCTTAAGTTTACTCCATTTATCATTTACTATACAATTTTATGATGTATCAGTGAAAGCGACTTCAAGTTGCTGTTGAAATACAAAGCACTTTCCAGGATCGTGAGTGTTAATAATATTAATCCTGGGTCTAGATTTGTCTTTAGCTGTGTAGATTCTCTTTGGTCTCAGTCTAACCCTTGTAACAACCAAAGAATGATCTGTATCACAGTCAGCACTGTGGTAACTTCGAGTTAATGATGTATGGTTCAGATGTTGTCTCCGTGTGATAATGAAGTCCAGCTGATGTCAATGGCCGGATCTTGGATGTTTCCATGTGACCTTATGCAGCTCTTTTGTTTTAAAAAAGGAGTTTGTAATACATAGGTCATTTCTAGTGCAATGCTCCAGCAGCCTTTGCCCATTATCATTCATGCGACCAATGTTGTATTTTCCAAGGCACACTGGCCATGAACTCGAGTCCTTGCCCACACGAGCGTTGAAATCACCGAGCATATAAATGTAGTCGGATTTTTGAACTGCCTTGATCACAGAGTCTAGCTGCTCATAGAACATATCCTTCACATCATCAGAGGAAGCGAGTGTCGGTGCATATGCAGTGATAATGGTGGCAAATCCACAAGAGGTTGCCAAGCGCAGGGATAATAATCTCATATTACCTTCAGCTGAGATATCAATCATTCCCAGTAGTGAATTCTTCACTGCAAAGCCCACACCATGTTGCCTTTTTTCTGCCTGGCCTCTACCCTTCCAAAAAAAGGTGTAATTGTTTTCCCTGAGTGACCCTTCCTCAGCGAGGCGAGTCTCCTGCAGGCCAGCAATATCAATGTTAAGACGATTGAGTTCAACATCAATCACAGCCATTTTTCTCACATCGTCAATATTTGTCAAGTCAGTGGAAAATCCTGGACACATGGTTCTTACGTTCCAGGTTGCAAGCCGTAGCTTGAGGTTTCGATTATTCTTTTTATTAGTACCTGGTGCATTGGTTTTACAGCCTGCTATACAGATTTTGTCCTAACCCCAAGCACCCATTGAAGCAGGCAGGCTGTGGCGGATCAGCACCCAATTGGCCGGGGGCTGCCCAGCTTGAGGCGGGCGGTAGCTGATCAGTGACACCTGTAGGTGTCTCCCACCGTCAGAGGCAACGCGTGGCGCCCCATGTCTACGCCAACTGACAAGGACTTATAACCCGTAACAGTTGCCTCTCGCTTTGATTCCGAGACCGGTTAAGACCAGTGATGGAGTTATTGCCTCTCCATAGCACAAAGCCTGGGCTAAAATAAAGAAACCATGTGTTGCCCATGCAGCATGATCCCTCTCTCGGCCTGCCTAGTTCACTCCAGAGAAAGTTAACACCTATACATCTGGAACAAGACAAGCTGCAGAAGCTGCCGGATCAGCAGAGCAATGCTCTAACTGTCCGCCTGTCGGAGCTTCGATCCTAGACCAGCTGCCAACCAAGGCTTAGGGCCTGGTCTGCCCTGCCATGACTATTTTGACTTTGGGTTGCATTTCTTCGCACCAGGATAAGGCTTGTACCCTCCCAATTGCGCTCTTCCGACCGAAGCCGTTGGCACAATGTGGGGTGTCGGGTTTGGTAAGCGCCGCCCAACATTCGGCGCTGACATAAAGCAGGTAGTACCGTCTACTGTTATACGGTAGCTCAGTCATATCTGACTAAGACCTGACTACAGGTTTCAGTTTATCAAAAGCTTGCTAATTATATTCGTATACTGCTATCAGCGGCCTTAAGAACGTGTATACTACTCTGAACGAATGTCAACTAACTTTCCGACCTGACTTAGATTTTTTGTGTTTTTGGCGTTCGTTCGCTTTAAACTCAAGCGTAGTTTATACCCGGGCTACTACTTCTAGTGCCCTGAACTGATTTTTGAGTGAGGATTGGCTTTCCTGTTACCATTGTCTCTCGCCATCAGATGAACCCACTCCGACTTTAGAGATTCTTGTAATTTACCTCCCCAAGTTAAGGACGAGTAGTCAACACTTTAGTCCAACTGACCGGTGTAGGGATTGAACCCGCTACCCTGGCACCAGCACACCGGATATTTAATAAGGAACGCTCTTATCAATTCATTCATTCACCTGACTTAGATTATTCTAATAGTGTAATCATTTCTCGTCTTCTTCTTTCGTCCTTTATTCACCAATGGGCCATAGGCCCTCAAACCACTCACTCCAAGCCCTTCTATCATATGCTCTCAACCACCTCACTCCAAGCCCTCCTATCATAGACCTTCAACCAACTCACTCCAAGCCCTCCTATCATATGCCCTCAACCAACTCACTCCAAGCCCTCCTACCATAGACCCTCAACCAACTCACTCCAAGCCCTCCTATCATATGGTCTCAACCAACTCTCTCCAAGCCATCCTATCATATGCCCTCAACCAACTCACTCCAAGCCCTCCTATCATATGGTCTCAACCAACTCACTCCAAGCCCTCCTATCATATGCTCTCAACCAACTCACTCCAAGCCCTCCTATCATAGGTCCTCAACTAACTCACTCCAAGCCCTCCTATCATAGGTCCTCAACCAACTCACTCCAGGCCCTCCTATCATAGGTCCTCAACCAACTCACTCCAAGCCCTCCTATCATATGCTCTCAACCAACTCACTCCAAGCCCTCCTATCATAGGTCCTCAACTAACTCACTCCAAGCCCTCCTATCATAGGTCCTCAACCAACTCACTCCAGGCCCTCCTATCATAGGTCCTCAACCAACTCACTCCTAGCCCTCCTATCATAGGTCCTCAACCAACTCACTCCAGGCCCTCCTATCATAGGTCCTCAACCAACTCACTCCAAGCCCTCCTATCATAGACCTTCAACCAACTCACTCCAAGCCCTCCTATCATATGCTCTCAACCAACTCACTCCAGGCCCTCCTATCATAGGTCCTCAACCAACTCACTCCAGGCCCTCCTATCATAGGTCCTCAACCAACTCACTCCAAGCCCTCCTATCATAGACCCTCAACCAACTCACTCCAAGCCGTCCTATCATATGCCCTCAACCAACTCACTCCAGGCCCTCCTATCATAGACCCTCAACCAACTCACTCCAAGCCGTCCTATCATATGCCCTCAACCAACTCACTCCAGGCCCTCCTATCATAGACCCTCAACCAACTCACTCCAAGCCGTCCTATCATATGCCCTCAACCAACTCACTCCAGGCCCTCCTATCATAGGTCCTCAACCAACTCACTCCAAGCCCTCCTATCATAGGTCCTCAACCAACTCACTCCAAGCCGTCCTATCATAGACCCTCAACCAACTCACTTCAAGCCGTCCTATCATATGCTCTCAACCAACTCACTCCAGGCCCTCCTATCATAGGTCCTCAACCAACTCACTCCAGGCCCTCCTATCACAGGTCCTCAACCAACTCACTCCAGGCCCTCCTATCATATGCTCTCAACCAACTCACTACAGGCCCTCCTATCATATGCTCTCAACCAACTCACTCCAGGCCCTCCTATCATATGCTCTCAACCAACTCACTCCAGGCCCTCCTATCATAGGTCCTCAACCAACTCACTCCAGGTCCTCCTATCATAGACCCTCAACCAACTCACTCCAAGCCGTCCTATCATAGACCCTCAACCAACTCACTCCAGGCCCTCCTATCATAGGCCGTCAACCCACTCACTCCAAGCCCTCCTATCATAGACCCTCAACCAACTCACTCCAAGCCCTCCTATCATAGACCCTCAACCAACTCACTCCAAGCCCTCCTATCTTAGACCCTCAACTCACTCACTCCAAGCCCTCCTATCATAAACCCTCAACCAACTCACTCCAAGCACTTCTATCATAGACCCTCAACCAACTCACTCCAAGCCCTTCTATCATAGACCCTCAACCAACTCAGTCCAAGCCCTCCTATCATAAACCCTCAACCAACTCAGTCCAAGCCTTCTATCATAGACCCTCAACCAACTCACTCCAAGCCCTCCTATCATAAACCCTCAACCAACTCAGTCCAAGCCCTTCTATCATAGGCCATCAACAAATTCACTCCAGGCTCTACTATCATAGGCCCTAAACCAACTCACTCCAAGCCCTTCTATCGTAAGCCCTCAACCTCAAAGTTTAATTCTCTCCACGAGCGAACTTTCAACTAAGTTTAATCCACAACTAAGGCAATGGTAATCGTGAATACGTTTCATCTTCTTCTTTCTCTCTGTATTAAACTCTTGAACAGAAGACCTTCGACCAACTAACTCACTTACAGCAGATTTACTATCTCATGCAACTATGTCCATGTCCTTCACACATTATTAATTTCGGTCTCTAAATCTCACTTCTGTGTGTTTTTAAGTCTTCCTCAATTTCGTGTACCCTGTGGAATAAACACAAAGGGCCGCCTAGTTACACTATTCTCATGTTTTCTCAATGTATGTCCTATCCAACGAAATCATCTTTTCCTCTCCTCTTGTTCACTTGTATTTGTTTAGTTTTTTCCACGAACGAACTTACAACTAAGTGACTTACATGACTTAGATAATTGCAGTCTTATAAACGATTCATGCACAGTCCATTATATTTTGAAATCAGATTCGTAAAATATATCTTGCGCAATCCATACATTTTTAGATCTGAGATATAAACCCCGTTTACACATCCCATAACGTGTTGACATGATTAATGGAAACATGAGTTTACCTTTGACATCATTAACGCAAAAATTATTTTACCTTTGGTATCATTAACGTTAAAATTATTTTACCTGATATCATTAACGTAAAATGATTTTATCACAATCCTTTAATTTGTTTGGAACGTTTCTTGAAAATTGATGTTACCAAAATCCTTTGTTTTTTTAAATCACCAACGTGATTTTTAAAACACCGCTACTAACTGTATGTCTGCAACTGACGTAACCTTCCATTCCTACGTTTAGCCAAAACCCACAGACAGAAAATCTATAAGAGATCTGGATGGTTTTACAAAACCCAAAAATCTCTTATCCTGGCAGGTAAGCTTGTTTCTCTTCCCTCCTAACACCCTAGATAATTTCTTTTTTAATGTAAAATGTTTACAAATCTGTAACCAGGATAAACAAGCATAAATAACTCTTGCTTAGAACTGTGTTATTTCGATTAGGATTAACTCCCATTTTTAAGTTAATTCCTGAAGGACAGGAAGCAACTTTTTGAGACCATAAATTCCCAGCGACGATGTTGAACAGAAAGATATTTTAGCTGATGGTGGGTTGCGGGATCGTTCCCTACACTGGTCAGTTGGACTCCAACATTGACTTCCCTTTCAGAAAGCAATGACAAACTACTAAACATAAACTTGCATAGAAGATCAACCTGGGTTTGGGGTTGATCACGACGTTCTGACAACGGATATGCAACATTTTAGCGGGTCTCAATGCACTTGCGCTTAAACTTTCGGTGGACTGTTATCAGCGTTATGGGTTCAATCTACACAACTGGACTTAAACGTTGACTTCTAGTTCAAAAACCTATGGCAAACTACTGAACTGCAATTAATTTTCCTAATAGCCCCTTTCTAACAGCGCACAACATTAGCGGTGTCTTTGGACAACTTGGGCAGCATTTTCTTGTCTTGTTGGCGATCGCTTGCTTTGAACTTGAGCTTAGTCCACAGATATGTGCTATGCAACTTGTGAGTGCACTAAACTGATTTTGCATGAGGCTTAGCTGTTTCTTGATCAGTGGCCCACACTATCAGGCGAACCCACTCCGACTTCTGAGATACTTGTAATTTACGGCACAAGTCAAGGACGAGAAGTCAACTTGTCAGTCCAACTGATCGGTCACTAGAGAAAGCTTAAGTGCATTACATCAATCAAGCATACCTAAATCCCAGTAACAGTAGATTCTCTCTGTTCAAGAGATGACTCAAAGAGAGATAACAATCATGTACACAAACATGCTAAATGTTTCCTGTCCTTTGAGAGTTAATGCCCCTTTTTAATTCCCTTTTTATTACTTGTCTCTAGACATTCACAGAATGTCATATAAACATAATGACATGAGAATCTTTTTAACAATGTTTCCTACTGAATACATTATAGTTTTCAAAAATTGCTTGTACTGAAAATAAATGTTTAGTATCACACAAACAATTTCTAACGATATTATGGTAAATGTAATTTATAAAACTTTGATTAATGACTATGGGTAACCGTAATCGTACACACATTTTCATTCAACATGTTATGGTTAATGATAATTATGCATAACTAATTTAATTAATGATACTATGGTCAACCATAATTATACTCAAATAACTACATTAATGATACTATTGTCAACCATAAATGTACACAAATAGTTACATTAATAATTATATGGTAAGCCATATGGTTAAATCTAATTTTCCACAAATAATGTTATTCACGATGTTATGATAAACCGAAATGTCTTAACCCCGCCCACAGTATCGAGTGGAGTCCAGGTTATCACCCAACGATCTCATTTATGAACCAGCCACTTTTTCGCGCATGAGGGTACAGGTCAGGGACGTCCAAGAGAAGATGGACAGACAACGGCAGCTGTTGGACCGCTACCTGGACAGCGACTTCAAGATTCCATCTAACAACTCCCCAAAGTATGGCTCCTTGATACTGCAATAACCTCAGTAGGCGTGGCTGCTTTGCAAAGCCGCGCCCACTTGAACTGATTTGCATGTCTCATACTTATACGTAACTTTATTTCAAGCATGTTTTAACTGCATTTACTAACGCTACTGCGCAAATAAGCAATCCTCTGCTCCTGCATGTGAAAACTAAGCCTGTCAAATTCAGTTTACGCTGGAATTGAATTTTATACTGAAAGTTGTAAACCGAGTTTTTGTAACTCGATAACGCTCGTTTAATGAATCTCTGTTACAGAGTATACATATGTCCATAGAAAATATGTATACGCAATTACACACCAAAATTATTATTGAACAGACTAAATTATCAAAGAAATTTGTTTTGTGTGTTTTTATTAGCAGGCAGGACATGCATATTTTGTCTTAGAACGTATTGCAAAACTATACTTCACAACCCTTTAAGAAAAACGAATAGAAGTGACATAAAGCCAAACAGACAGACAGACAGACTTCATGATTAATGGAACCATGGAATGATATTCTTAAAAAGGATAAAGTCTATTGGTAGTTGGGTGATAAAGGGCAGGCTTCGCTATTTAAAAACTAAACGTCGTTTAATTATCTGGAAATTTATGTTATTGATGTTAGAGATGCAAATCGAGCCACCATAAATTGCCATTCCGTTGTGCGAAATGTACCTGCATGCTACACTGAACCCATACCACTACTGATGCCGTGAAATCAAGTGTTCATCATGCCTCTTCTTTGTTTGCTCAACATCTATAACAATTATATAGGACATATTATTTCAATCCATGAGGCTGGTTGTTAAGTGGCATAGTTGTTAGTGCGTGACAATTGTATAGGACATGTTATCTCAATCTAAAGGGACAACGCGCTAGTCAGTCAAGATATGGGTTCAATCCCCGGCAGAGGCAGGACTCCCCCCCCCCCCCCCCCCCACACACACACCAGTATGGCTCCGAGGTGGCTCCAGTCTTATAAAAATGGGCACCAGACAATTATCATTATTGTCCTGGTATTGCCTGGGCGGAAAGCAAGTTGTCACCTCGTGAGTCTAAACTAGAATCCATCAATCCATCATGTGTCATGTCTATAAGCGTGGGCGGTCATGTTTTGCCATCTCACTTGATCACCAGAGTCGTGGATCACCTCCGTGTTCCTGTTACCTAGAATATATAAACTATATAACCTAACATATATAAACTATATAACCTAGAATATATAAACTATACAACCTAGAATATATAAACTATACAACCTAGAATATATAAACTATACAACCCAGAATATATAAACTATACAACCTAGAATATATAAACTATATAACCTAGAATATATAAACTATACAACCCAGAATATATAAACTATATAACCTAGAATATATAAACTATATAACCTAGAATATATAAACTATATAACCTAGAATATATAAACTATACAACCTAGAATATATAAACTATATAACCTAGAATATATAAACTATATAACCTAGAATATATAAACTATATAACCTAGAATATATAAACCATATAACCTGGAATATATAAACGTCAAGCACTTCACATCCCAACGGCTGTATCTGCTATGGGACTACCTTTTACTTTTGTATTATCTCAAGACTTAGTTCATCTTAGTAACTTAAGACATTTGTATTATCTCAAGACTTAGTTCATCTTAGTAACTTAAGACATTTGTATTATCTCAAGACTTAGTTCATCTTAGTAACTTAAGACATTTGTATTATCTCAGGTCTTATTTCATCTTACTAACTTAAGACATTTGTATTATCTCAGGACTTAATTCATCTTAGTAACTTAAGACATTTGTATTATCTCAAGACTTAGTTCATCTTAGTAACTTAAGACATTTGTATTATCTCAAGACTTAGTTCATCTTAGTAACTTAAGACATTTGTATTATCTCAGGTCTTATTTCATCTTACTAACTTAAGACATTTGTATTATCTCAGGACTTAATTCATCTTAGTAATTTAAGACATTTTTAGTATCTCAAGACTTGGTTCATCCTAGTAACTTAAGACATTTTTATTATCTCAAGACTTAGTTCATCTTAGTAACTTAAGACATTTTTATTATCTCAAGACTTAGTTCATCTTAGTAACTTAAGATAACCGGAAGACACATACATACGCATGAGCGCGCACACACATGCATACACATTGATTTAATCTATCTGTCTGTTCATCAAACTGATATTTTTATCTTTCCTCGTCTGTCATTCCCTCGGTCTCTTTACTCACCACTATTAACACACCCATGTTTTCATTGCTTGTCTCTTTCCTCTACACGCCCATATATGATTCTCTGTAAAACAACTTGCTGTAAAACATAATATTGAACCTATTAATGTTTTAAAATCTACAGCTGGATGCCGGTTATTTAACTGACTCAGTGCCACACACACGAAAAGTAGGTTTAGACCAGACATGGCACACCATCAAATGAACAAGCTTTATCATGCAAATTTCCGTTCACTGAGCATTGAAATTGCGGAAAATACCACGAAACAAAGCAAATAACACGATAACCCTAGTATGACGGTATGGCGAAATGTCGTCCTTCTGTTCAAATTAAAATACATATTGGGCGATACATTATCCGTCGGCACTAAATCAGTAACGTATTTGTGTTAATTTATGTAACTTGTGTAAAGGAAGAATGCGATTTCCTTTCGTTTATAACATTATCGTCATTTTTGCATAGCCACAAATATATTGGATATTTATATTGAGTAAGTACACAAAAACAAGAAATAGAGTTGGTAAGCTTTACTAAAACAGTCATAAGTGGCAAAATGGTCGTTACGGCTAGAGCAGTGGTTCTCTCCAGGGGGGAATTTTGTGGTTTCGGGGGGGGGGGGGGGGGGGGGGGAATTCAGATTATTGAAGATCGCGTTAATACAAGAACCAATTGATATTGTTTTTTCCCTCCATACTTTACGGTTATGTACTTCTCGCCCTTCTTAAATTCATTTCATAACATAAGTAGACCCGCAAATCACGTTTTATGTAGACGTCTAGACTTGTTCTATTATGTGTTATTACATTTAGCTTCCATTTTTACGTATACTGAGTAAAGGGGTGGGGGGGGGGGATATATAGGGAGGAAATACGAAAAGGGGTGGGGGGTGGGATTGACATTCTAAACAAATGGTGAAGGGGTGCATGGGCCAAAAAAAGTTTAGAACCACTGGGCTAGAGCCTTCATCGGTACACAAGCAACAAGCAAATATTAATACAACTACGCAGAAAATATATATATATAGCTTATGTGAAGCCATCATTCTCACAGTTGTTCCTAGGTCGTGCTGTCCAACGACAACACGCTGCTTTCAACTGCTAAGAAGTCAGCGTGGCCGAGAGATTTGTCGCGTCTGCGCTTAACCTTCCTGTGCACGACTGTGAGGTAGTTTATGCGTTTTCGACACACCGGTTATTTGGACTAAAACGTTGACATTTCGTTTAGAAAGCAATGGCAAACTACTTAACGTAACATCGCCTAGAAAATCAACGTAGGGTTGATCGCAATGTTCTACATGGAACACGCAACATTGTTTAGCACAAGACGATCGTATATTTCGTATCTATCTGAAAGGCTAGGTATTCGTTCTAACTAATCTACATATCAGGAAGCTCAAGTAAAACCAAAATATCAATAGACAACTCGGCAATTGAAGAAAAAAAAAACAGATGAAATAAAAGAATACGTACACGGCATCCGAGAAGTAGTTCAATCAATACAAACATCGGATATAAATATCATGAAGAAGCAAAAGATCTTGAGCAGTTGGCAACTCTAAAAGGGACAAAACAGCATAATTCCAATTAGTGGTGGAGGACGTATGTGTAAATCGCGCCAAAAATGTATCTCACCTTTACAACTCACAAACTGGTTGTGTTTCTTCCCAAAGCCGCCAAGCAGACACAGCAACGTTTCCCTGAGCAGGTCCGCAGCCTCAGTATCGATCAGATCTGTCCTGGGATCAGCGTCAGCCTCTAGGATCACGTCCAGTAGACCCAGCTCCTTCACGCCAATCCCTAGAAACTATCTACCGGAGCCACCCCGTCAACTGCGTACCCCAACGCTGCCGCCACCTGTGAAATCAGAGCCTCCAAAATCGTCTGCAAAGATCCCATCGACGCCTAGTACCTTGAGGTGCCTCAGTTTCACTACAACCGTGTGCCTTGTTGTTTTATCCTGTGTGATACATCCGAGAAAAAATCCCTCCCAGTCTGGTGTATCCCATTTTTTGTAACTTGATTATTTCCCTTCCTTTGATTACCTCCCATTGTTACTAAGACTTTCAGTAACTATAGTTACAGCTCTTTATATCTTGTATATATTCAAGGGGATTTCGAATTCTCTATTTTACTTCTTTTGGGTAACAACTTTTGGTTTAGCAGATTTGAACTTGGGATTCCTGATTTGACACTCTCATACCTTATGAAGGTTAAACTCCCAACTGCACTTCCGAGTGGTGGAGGAAAGGCAATGCATAGTTGTGTGACAATTGCGGGTCTCGGGTTCTAGTGACCACCAGCATGAAGGGACAACTCTGAAACTGAGCAGAGGAGGGTACTCGTATGTCCTGACAGTGGGACATTGCTGTCACAGGCAGAAGTAACATACCTCCGGCTGGATTATCTTCTCAAGTGTCATTAGATCAAAGAAAAAAACATTATTCTTTGGACATACAAAGAGAAGACAGGCATTGGGGAACATCGTCACAGCTGGAAACATAAGAGGCAGAACCGAGATAAATTATGCTAAATGACCTAAAATTGTGATAAGGAGGAAAGTCATCAAATTAATTAATCCCAGAAAACTGTGCTGAGACATGAATGCCAACTCCATTTTGCAAAACAAATTATGATGATGTGACTACAGTTTCTTAACCTATTAGCCACCAACTACAACGTCTTATTCTCTGTAAAATGTAATGACAATCTTATGAGGAATATATCACAAGGACGTGAAGTAGCAGATCTTCGCATATACTAGGTATTATGACTCCAGCGACAAGAACCCCTTCTGACGATAAGAAGCCTCCTGTTGTGTTTCCTGTGGCAGTTTGTACTGCCTCAACAATCTGTAACATCTCATGGAGTTCGTTGATCTTTGACTTCCGTGCACGACCTCTGCCAGCTGTTGTATTCTTAGCTCTGAGAGCCATGATTCTGTTCAGATCAACATATTCGAATTTGATCAGTTAGGCAGGATGATTCAGTCTACGAAACCAAGACCTCGTGATGGCACTACGGGAAGGATGATACAACCTGTAGACCTGGTGATAGAACTATAGGTAGAATGATACAACCTACAAGACCTAGTGATGGAACTACAGGTAGAATGATACAGCCTACTAGACCTAGTGATGGAACTACAGATAGAATGATACAGCCTACTAGAATTAGTGATGTATTTACATTTAGAATGATACAATCTACTAGAATTAGTGATGGAACTACAGGTAGAATGATACATCCTACTAGGCCTGCCTTGGAACTGCAGCACCCACTGAATGCCAACTAATCTATAAAAATATGGGTCTAGAACTATACATCCAAGACGACCGAATTCGTGTAAAGTAGTCCTTTACTTGACCTTTAAGGAGGGAGTATGAGGGGACGGACGAATCCGACATCTTGACAACCAGCCTGTTACTGGAATGATCCGCACCTACATAATTGCCGGGAGAGACGATGCCTCTCTGGGTTTGCCGCGAGGGCAATAACTTTTCACATACCATAATCGATATTTCTGTGTGGTAATCCAGTGTGTTGTCTAACATTGAATCTTTCTACTTGTCTTCAGACAACTAATCCTGATACTTCAATACAGTGCGTAATCCCGCATACCTGCGTTCGAAGCACATCTGCACGCGATTTGGCAGCAGATCGCGCTGCGTAGGAATTTTACGAAATGGTGTTGGTGCTGGTCGTTCAGAAATCAATGGCAAACTACTGAACGTAAACTTGCCAAGAAATCACAGCAGCAACAAAATGCTGGTGTTGACTGCAACGTCATGTAAAGGATATGCAGCTAACCTTAACGTGAGTCATATAAATGAGATCTGAATGTCCGCAAGGCAATCTTGAACTGTAAATAGTAAACAGATATTAAGCATCCCACATACGTTGGCCACGTAGCATGATTGAGACAAGAATACAGAGCTGATCCACGACTCTGGTGATCGTGTGAGATGTGTCCACGTTTATCGGCATGGCACATGATGATACCTCACACAGCATGCCTATAAGTGCATGCCCATGGAGATACATTCTCAACAAGACACACACACACTCATACCCACATAAGAACATCTCACGTGTAATTGTCTCTGTTCATTTTTGCATGAGAAACACAATCACAGAAATTTAAGTTCTGATATAATAGACAATGTGTGTGTATCCCTGGGCATTGTTTGGGCCAGTTGACAAGAAAATGCCTACAGCCTGTAGAGGATATATCATGAACCTAGGTTTGATCCCAGTATCTCCGTGTGTGCTGTGTGAAATCATAACCTGGTTACAGGTGAATATGCTTCCTCGCAGAAGTGAAGTTTCAGTTCACACTCCGCTGGTTTCTGAGCTTGGAGATGGGAAGAAGAGCTCGACAACACGGTCCCCGTGAGCATGATACTTGAGTACTGAGTAGACAGGGAAGTCTCTACAGCAGCCTTGTTCAGGGTACTTGAGTACTGAGTAGACAGGGAAGTCTCTACAGCAGCCTTGCTCAGGGTACTTGAGTACTGAGTAGACAGGGAAGTCTCTACAACAGCCTTGCTCAGGGTACTTGAGTACTGAGTAGACAGGGAAGTCTCTACAACAGCCTTGCTCAGGGTACTTGAGTACTGAGTAGACAGGGAAGTCTCTACAGCAGCCTTGCTCAGGGTACTTGAGTACTGAGTAGACAGGGAAGTCTCTACAACAGCCTTGCTCAGGGTACTTGAGTACTGAGTAGACAGGGAAGTCTCTACAGCAGCCTTGCTCAGGGTACTTGAGTACTGAGTAGACAGGGAAGTCTCTACAGCAGCCTTGTTCAGGGCTCAGATGACATCACCGCCAGTGCTGTGGGCTTCCAGAAGTTTCACAACCAACCAAGCACCCAACCAACCAATTATCCAACCAACCAAGCGTTCAACCAACCAAGCACCCATCGAACAATCACACAATCACCTAACCAATCAAACACCCAAACAACCCAGCACTCAGCCAGTCACCTAGTCAAGCACCCAACCAATTATCCAACCAACCAAGCGTTCAACCAACCAAGCACCCATCGAACAATCACCCAATCACCTAACCAATCAAACACCCAAACAACCCGCCAGTCACCTAGTCAAGCACCCAACCAACCAACCAAGCGTTCAACCAACCAAGCACCCATCGAACAATCACCCAATCACCTAACCAATCAAACACCCAAACAACCCACCACTCAGCCAACCACCTAGTCAAGCACCCAACCAACCAATTATCCAACCAACCAAGCGTTCAACCAACCAAGCACCCATCGAACAATCACCCAATCACCCAACCAATCAAACACCCAAACAACCCACCACTCAGCCAGACACCTAGTCAAGCACCCAGCCAACCAGCCACCCCATCAGGCAAACTTTACAGTAAACTGTGTATAAGTCGTTGGAAAATTCATTAGAAGAGTTAAATAACTGAGATACAATATAGCGCATCAAGGATTAGTGGAACAAGAAATACAGAACAACAGAAAGGAAATGCACTTAGTAATCCGACATCATAGAAAGGAAGCACATCAATAAATTAATTGACAATAATTACTCAAGTTTTAGTACACTCTTTTAAAAACTGCATTATTTAAAACCTCTTTTGTATGAGTAAATTTCGAGTTGTGATTATAACATTAGTGTGAGTTATATAAGTTATAATGCCGCCACAGATTATCAGAAGTGGTTTAGAATTAAATACAAGCCATATATTCCACTTAATCTTGAATTGTTTACATCAACTACTAGAGCCACTCTAAGTGGAGTTTGATACATTTTGAGCAGCTTCAAGTTGGTCATAGTCTGTTAATAGTTAAGAACGAGGTTATGGGGAGGTATGATCGCCCGTGCCATAAAGCAGGGCACCAGAAGGAAAAGATTGCAAGCGCTAACGCTATTTATGCATTCACTATAATATATTTAGTAGCCTCTGTGTATGCATGTTTACATTTGTATATTTCATTTCTCGTAGCTTAGTGTCTAGGCCGATGATTCTCACAACCCCTCTAGGGCAATTGTTAAATATAAGATATCGTGGGAGAGTTACGAGCGGTTGTGAATGTGTGGTAGACGTAAATTCTTGAAAGACATATTTGTTTGCTTGTTCTTTTTGTTGTTGTAGCGGTCTGTCATCAGACTAAAGTGTGGTTGCCAGAAATAAAATTATGAGAATCACTGGCCTAGATTATATTGGCAATAGAAATAGTGTTTCAAAAAGAATATCGGCATTGTATTTGCATGTTTATAAATGCTGTATGTCCTGTGCAAGACGTTGTATCAGCCCCAACCCCAGATAGATTTTCTAGATAATTTGCTACTTTCTCGCTACCGAAGGTGATAGCACACTGTGCTGGAAATGTCATGAGCACGGCGGAACGCGGAATAGACGCCTGGGCTCGTCGCTTGCCAAAGTGAGGAAAATAATGGCTACCTTGCTCTGGGGCTCACAAATGTAATGGCTCTGTTACATCACAGACCCCTAACGGGAAACTGTCTCGGGATAATTATTGATGTATCAATATATGTTTGTATTCATAGTCCTGTCTTCATATAACATAGAACCCACACATGGTAACTGATTCACTGCCAACCAACGCATAGATTTTGACAGAACATGGTACACAATCAACTGAACAAGTATTATCATGTCAATTTCCGTTCACTGAGTATTGAAATTGTGGAAGATATCACGAAATAAAACAAATAACACGATGACCCAAGTGTTGCGATATGTCGTCCTTCTGTCCAAATGAGAGGTCACTTTTGGCGATATACAAGATATTTGTAGAGTCTCAGTACACTTTATATGTAGACAGCTGTTTGTGGGAGAGTACGCTTTACGTTTGCAAGACGGAAAACATACTCTCCAACAAACAGCTATTCTACATACAAAGTGTAGTGAGACTTTACAAACGCTCTGTATTATCCTTCGGCATTGAATCAGTTAATGTTTCCAATTTTCAACGCTAAAGACTTTCACAATGCCGATTTTCATTTTGAAACACACAGCATCATAGACTAGCTCTAATTAATACATATAGAATATAGGTGCAGACCGCGTCGTGCTGGTTTTAACGTGTTGGTATGGGAGTCGGTCGTTCGGAAAGCAATGGCAACCTACTGAACGTAACAACTTACCAAGACATCAAAGGCGGCAGTGAAATCCTGGTGTTGGCTGCGACGTCCTGTAAGGGATATGCAACTTTAAAAGAAAAAAGAATATAAGTGGATAGATTACCTTCTTTACAGATCGGGATGGTGGGGGGGGGGGGGGCGGTTAAGAGTATCTGCTCTTAAACATCCGGTGTTCTGAAGGGCGAGGTAGGCGGTTCTTCCCCTACAGCGGTCGCTTGGAATTAAATGTTGGCTTCTTGTCCTTGATTTGGGGATGTAAATTGCAAGTGCCTCAGAATTCCAAGTGAGTGCGGCTGATGGCGAGTGACACTGGTAATATGGAAAGCTGGCCCACACGCAAAAATACAGCCCAGAGTGGACTTCAAACGAACGGGAAAAAAATTAAAAAACAGATATCTAGTACCTAGAACATTATAATTCGTCATTTCACATAGAATAAGAAAGTTCTTAGGGAAAGAAATTAAAACGGTAAACTGATTAGAGAAATTAGACACAGGCAGTCAAGATTTCTTGGGTACGTTGAGTGCAGAAATAAACTGAAAACTTCGTTAGAAGTGGCAAACTTGATATAGAAAGATCAAAGGGAAGGCAAAGAGATGAATACTTGTATGGCTTAGTCACGAGGCTTAATCGAGACAAGAACCTAGACCTGATCCAAGACTGGTGATCGTGTGAGATGACGATGCTTGACTGTCCAAACTTATCGGCGTAGCACATAATGATGATGAGAATATAGCACAAAGTAGAATATATCCGTAGAAATCTCAGTTAAACTTTTTTTTAAATTAAAAGCTTTAACTAACTGCTTCTTTGACGCTTTACTGCAGCTACGAATGTAACATTTTATTATGCCTATTTGTTACGTTGCTGTCTGTCTGCCTGTCTCAATAAAGGGAGCTTCATGCTGTCTAGTGACTAATACAGACCTCTAGATAGAAGCATGATTAGAATAGTGTACAATACAGTGGAAGATGACTACTTCTAAGGATAAGAGAATGGTGGTGTTAACAAATCACAAGAAACAAACAGTATGTCATGACAGATCACGTAGATGCGGAACTATGTCCAGATCAGAGACTGATGAATAGCCGCAGGTGTATAGAGTTGACTATAGATGTCAGTTAGAGATGTACACAGCAGCTGTATAGACTTGAATATAGATGTCAGTTAGAGATGTACACAGTTAACAGAGGAATGCTGCTTGCTAGTCAGGAATGGCTTGTTGGCATGTTCTATCGCTTGATTTATTGATAGATCCAGACAGACAGACAGATAGATAGATAGATAGATAGATAGATAGATAGATAGATAGATAGATAGATAGATAGATAGATAGATAGATAGATAGACAAACAATCAGATGGACCGATGCATGCACGATTACTACGGAGTGACAGGCAGATAGATCGATCGTCATCCAGACAGATCGATCCTTAGATGGACAAACAGATCGATCGTGATTTAAGATAGACAGATCGATCGTTAGATAGACAGAGAAACCTACTGACAGACAGATACAATAATAAACTTAATTTTATGGATATTTAAAACCTTATTGTATATCAGACTGATTTTGTTGTATGAATATTACTGCTTAGAAATGATTTCCCATTTCCGAAGAGACGTTAATCGAACAGCACTGCAGTCACTAACTGAAACGTTGTTCTTATTTCTACAGTGTGGGGAGCAGCTCGGTAAAAATTCCCGCTTATTACGCTGTAAGTGTACGCTTTGCATGCGCCTAACTAACATCTGGTCTACCCTTGAAACTGTACGGTTCCCAAACCTGTCAGCGATGGCAGATGGAGTGTTCGATTTATGAGCATTCGATATGCGGCTTCTCAGGGAAATGAATACAGAACAAAGTTTGATTTGTTTTTCTGCGTTTACAAATACATTTAATTGTATGAAATGATAGAAATAATTTAATTTAAAATTAAGTGGCTTGCATATATGAATTCTGTGTTAATATATTGTGTTAACAATCAAGAATTGTTTAGAAATATAGAAACTAACACAATTCACCACTGATTCGAAAAATATTCGCCATGGCAAAAGAAACCTTGTTAAATGTGGAAAACATATTCACCAATATAAAATTGTCAACCACCTCTTCATGGGAACAAGAAGTAGCGATATTTTGAGATGGCTGCTGCATCGGAGGACTAAGCACGCAAAGGATGTCCCGGCATGTCGATTGTGATAATATAACGTAACGTTGTCAACAGCAGTAAGGAAAAGAATGCTAGTTATATGGAACCTATACTGTTGCATACATGTCAAACATGGACAATCAGTAGACAAGATGAGAAACATCTCATGGCAATGAACATTTGGCTTGTGATGAAAATGCAGAGAACACCCTGTACGAGCAGAAAATCGAATGAGACAGTTCTACAAGAAACAAATGAGAACAGCAAATTGATCAGATAATTAAGACACAGACAGTCAAGATTTGTTGGGCACGTTATAAGGAGACATTAGCTTGAAAAGTTTGTGACATTTGGCAAAGTGATGGGAACAGTTAGTGACAACTGACAATCGTGATGGGAAAAGAGCACGAGGAAGACAAAGAATTAAGTACCTAGAGGGTCTGCCACACAAACTAATCGGCATGGCATATGACGATGTTGGTGGTGATGACCAATAAAAATATATCAGTTGCAACGAGAAAAAGAGTTTTTAAATGCTACTAGATCTTATACTTTTGTTTGCATGTGAAAAGAGGGAATGAGGAGAATGCTGAAAAATATCTAATAGTAGTGGATTCTGAGGAAAATGCAAAGAATACCACGAGCAGACGAAAAAACTAATGAGCAAATCCTACAATCAACAAATGAAGACCGTCAACTGATTACAGATATTAGACGTTGACATCAAGACTTTTGGGGACATTATGAAATGATATAAACTGGAGAACTTTGTCACAACTGACATGATTGAAGGGAAAAGGACAAAGGGAACGCATAGGGATAAATGTCTAGATGACTTGGCCACGTGGCATAATCGAGACATAAATAGAGTTGACCCACGACTCTGGTGATCGTGTGAGATTGTGAAACATGACTGCCCATGTCTATCAGCATAGTACATGATGATGGTCATCCACGACTCTGATGATCGTGTGAGATTGTGAAACATGACTGTCCATGTCTATCAGCATAGTACATGATGATGGTCACTATCATCATCCCATTAGAAATATCAAACACTGGGGAATCCTTGAGTTGACAGAACTAGCATGAGAAATGCACTCGCGAGTATTAATGAGCACTCATAGTGAGGAAAGGAAAGATGTAGAGATAGTGGACACTAGATAACAAAACAATCAAAGCTGTAAGTACTACAGAATTCAAACCTGACTCCTCCAATTTACGGTTGCGTCTCACTGAAGGAAGAAGTGTACACGTAAGCCCGGCCAACTAGACGCCTTCAAAGGTGGTACAGCGAGCGAACTCCGTAGCTCTATTGGAGACCCCAGACGTCTTTGAGAACACTACACTCGTGAATTAAATGACAGAGTCCGGAAACGAACCTACAACCTTCGTGGGGTTAGGCAAGCGGTTTACCGACTTTGTCACTGTGACCCCGTGACTGAGTGCCAGCCAATTAGCAGAAACAGGAACTTGTGAATGAATATTCTGCTGCTAGGCCAGACATTGATCAGTCTACTTCTCGGATGCCAAGATACATACTGGTACCGTGCTGTCTTGACAAACCATAGTTTGTTAAATTGTGCTTCAAAAAAGGCATAATAACTACAACCCATGACAGTAACACCAGGGATGGAATTATACCTCTCCATAGCACAAACCCTGGGCTGAATTCTAAAGACCATGTGTTTCATGTACAATTATCTCGGAACAGTCATAACATCTGTTGGGAGATGCCTTGTAGAGATTAGAACAAGAATCGCCATGTCGAAAGTAGCCTTTAGCAAGATGAAAAACATACTGACCAATAAAAAGATGTCAATTGAAACGAGAAAAAGAGTGTTGAGGTGATACATAGAGCCTGTTCTTTTGTATGGATGTGAAACTTGGATAATGAGCAGTCAAGCTGAAAAACATCTGATGGCTGCAGAAATGTGGTTTCTGAGGAAAATGCAAAGAATACCATGAACAGACGGAAAAAACAATGACCAAGTACTACAGGAGACAAATAAAAATCGTGAATTGATTAGAAAAATTAGAGGTAGACTGTCAAAATTTTTTGGACATGTTATGAGAAGAAATGGATTGGAGAACTTAGTGACAACTGGTAAGATCGAAGGGAACAGACCAAGGGGAAGACCGAGAAGTAAATACCTGGATGGCTTGGCCACGTGGCATGGTCGAGACAGGAACACTGAGCTGATCCACGACTCTGGTGGTCGAGTGAAATGGCGAGCCATGACCGCCCATGCTTTCCGGCATGGCACATGATTGATTGATTGATTGATTGATTGATTGATGTGTTGCCCATGCAGCATGATTCGTCTCTCGGCCTGCCTAGTTTATACCAGAGGAAATATAACACCAATACATCTGGAACAAAACAGGCTGCATAAACAAGTGTATCCAAATGCCCAACACGGAAAACATTGCTGGAATGTCTAGCTTTTACATTAGTAAGTAGGAGGATAGCCAGCAGTCATCTCACTTAGGGCATTGTGTGGATAACATTGTCTATAGGTACTAGAGGATTCAAACCTGGCCCCTCTGTATTACTGCTACGTCTCTCTGAAGGAACAAGTGTACAAGCTATGAATTATATACATGTACTCTGAAGCTTTAAAACACAATTACCTAGAATAGTGGTTCTCAACTTGTGGGGAATTCATCCCCCAGGGGGGAATTTTAGGCTTTCGGGGGTGGGGGGGGGGGGGGAATTAAGATTATTTCAAGATCGCGTTAAATACAAGAAGATATTGTTTTTCCCTCCATACTTTACGGTTCTGTGCTTCTCGACCTTCTGAAATTCGTTTTATAATGTAATTAGACCCTTAAATCATATTTTATGTAGACGTCTAGATTTGTTCTAGTATGTGTTATTAAATTTAGTTTCCATTTTTACGTATATTGTGTAGGGGTGGGGGGGGGGGGGATTTATAGTGAGGAAATACGAAAAAATGGGGGGAGGGGGTTGCATTCTGAACATATGGTGAAGTGGTGCATGGGCCAAAAAAGGTTGAGAACCGCTGAAATAGAAGATACATTCTCTACATATTTTGTCCGAGACCACTTCTTTAATCAGTTTTCACACTCCTGCCTAAGTTGATGTATTGTTTGAAGAGTTTTTCACTTTCTGGTCACTGTTCTCTGAATAATTGCAGTTTGTTTTAGAGTCCCTAGATTGCCAATTTTAGAGTTCCCAGATTGAATACCCGTCTTAGAGTCCCCCAGAGTGACTATCCACAGTGTTGTCACCCTAGATATTCTTGCAGTTTTCGAATCCGGAGGTAAACAGAAACATACGTGAGCCTGTCTTTTCCCTGCATGAGCATGACCTTAAAACCCGCTTCCGCAAATAACGATCACAATATCTTCACTGACTGTTACATGTTTGCATCAGCACATCTTGTGTATTCCATATATACGGAATATATATATATGCTAAGTTAGTTAGTTAGTTAGTCGAGGTTCCAACTTCACGGCAAAAGGTCGTCCCCATTATGCTCCATTCCCGTACCAGCGAATATCACACAAAATGCTCCCCACTGTCCAATGTGAAATGTGGAATAGACAGGAGTCTCGGCAATCCAACAGCCCGCACAGGTACACTGCGCATAATGCCGCTGTCAGAATGTCAACACAAAATTCATCCACGAATACCACAGCTCATCGCTGATGGACTCGGCAGTCACCAGAAAGACCTCATTGACCCGGGTTTTCTCACATGGCTTGGTCTCTTACCGCAGTGCGACTCGTCGAAAGTGTCGCACAAAGCACGAACTCCGCAGCTTCAGCGCCGACTCCCAGGAGTCTCCCGAAAAATGCACTCGTGAACCGAAAGGGCAAAACATGCAGTTCACTGTACAGGACAGATGTAAAAGCATTCCACGCGAATTTCACAGCTCACGGTGTCGCCCACGCACTCACTCAGTAGCAGAGCGACGGAACCATGTACTACCAGTCCAGCATGAGGAAAATGCGATTGCAAACCGTAGCCACAAGCATAAAAACGCCACAGGCCTTATCGGCTCAACGCCTAACCGCCATGCTGGCGACCGAATATATATGCTAAGTGAACCTTTCAACCGAGTTTGAGTTTTCAGCGTTGGCTGGATTGTCTAATGGCAGATAGAAACCAATGGCATTATTTTCTGGATTTAATAGTAGATGAGGAAACTATAATCACATTAAAGAAGGTTTCATCTGGAAATTATTGGACAAGAGGAAGATAAAGAGACCAAAATCTACATCATAAAGAAAATTGGAAACATGAGTAAAACGGAAGGAAACAAGATGTGGCAAAGCTGTCTGGTTTGGTCATAAAACCATTGAGATCGCGTGAAATTTGCAAATGAGAATGAGAACAAACACAGAAGAAAGAAGGAAAAGGAAGATTATGTTATTTTAATTACTTATCTAGCCCTTGTGAATATTATTAATAAAGTTCTTACTAAATGCAAAACTGCCTTACATTAACAAGTTGAATATTGAATCTGAGGCGCGCAATTGGGAGACTAGTGCGAGGATATGTAGTCTAAAATTAATTGATTGATTGATTGATTGATTTAGGAACCGACATCACAGCATTCGGGACATTCCCATAAGCGCTCCGTCCCCATCCTCAGCAGCCAGCGAAGAGTTCCAACACTAATAGTTCCAGTAGCAGTCTAAAATTAAATGTCAGGCCAGGCCTTAAGCCTTGGTTCGCAACTGGTCTGGGGTGGAAGCTGTAACAGAGAATTGCTTTGCTGATTCGGCAGCTTCCGCAGCTTGTCTTGCTCCAGTTGTATTGGTATTACTTTTTCTCTGGAATAAACTAGGCAGTCCGAGAGAGGGATCATAAAACACGGGCAAAATATGGTCTCTATCGTCTATCAAGACGGCATGGTACCAGTCTTAATGAAACCCTGTAACCTTCACTAATGTATAGTTGCACTTATCATCATCGGTATCGCTAGGGTAGCATCACATTTATCATCAGCATTGCTAGCGTATCATCGCACTTGTCATCATCAGCATCATTAGTGTATCATCGCACTTATTATCGTCAGCGTCGCAATTGCACCACCCCACGTATCATCATAAGCATCCATAGTTTATCGTCGCACTTATCATCCTCATCACTATTGCACCAGTATCACTATCGCCATTGCTGCAATGAAACATATGTGTGATATATTTTCCTATTCGTATGCTGGCTTTTCTAATCATTATTATTATATGAAACCAGTGTAGATTACAACCTTCTTTGCAGACCATCAAGAACTGTTTACTTTCTCTTTATGCACTTTTGAATTAAGTACGGTAAACTTTTACCACAAACTAACTCCCAAAGAAACCCGTGATATGCACATATTAACACAAAATTGTATCCAAATAACTGATAAATTCTGTTTTCTGAGCCCGTTCGCCAAATTTACTAATTTTAACAAAATGACATTTTCCGTCTCCCGGAATGGTCATCAGAATGATGCATTTTCAGTTATATGTTCTATAAAAAGTGAGTGAAAATTACAACCATACTACCACTAGAAATCAGATTTCAGAGAATATGCAGTGACTTTTATCAAAAGATGGTTATACTTATTTCAAACCTTTTTCATACTAAATATATTCAGTATTTCTAAAACGTATATTGTATTTTTCATTCTCTTCATTTGTGTGGTTGATCGGTTACATTAGATTACGTGCAATTTAATTGCTGGATTTATATTGTTGAATATGTCGTTTAACATTGTCCCTGGGCAGTGTTGGTGAGGCATGTGCCCGTTTATAATTAGAATGAAATGGCAACCATTGATATGCTGTAGTAGTTTCAGATATGGCGCAGCGACTTATATTTTTCGCACAGAAGTACACTGCATTATCATTTGGTTTAAACAACTTAGATACTATAAACTTAGCAATACAAAATTGTAGCAGCTTGTTAGAATAGAATGCAGTTATTGCATGTATAAAGACAGGAATATAAGTAACTTATCAATCTGTCCAGTATTTATGGCTGTATGCATTCAGTCCCAATCTTTTTTTAAAATTTATGTTGTAACGTGACCAATGGTTATTTTTTCTTTAAATTAAAATGATCAGTAATATACTTTCGAAAACAGTGATTGTGGTACTTTTTTACATTAAGAACTACCTTTTTAGTCAGGAACTACTTTCTTACTGTACAAACTACCTTCTTACGTCATCAACTACCTTCTTACAGTACAAACTACCTACTTACATCATCAACTACCTTCTTACAGTACAAACTACCTACTTGCATCATCAACTACCTTCTTACAGTACAAACTACCTACTTACATCATCAGCTACCTTCTTACAGTACAAGCTAACTTCTAACATCACTAACTACATTCTCACAACGCCAACTACAGCCTTACATCACTAACTACCTTCTTACATAACTAAGTACATTCTTGTATCATAAACTACATTCTTACATACCAATTACCTTCTTACATCACAAACTACCTTCTTACAATACAAGATACCTTCTTAATTTAAGAAACTACCTTCTTACAGTACTAACTACCTTCTTAATGTAAGAAACTACCTTCTTACAGTACTAACTACCTTCTTAATTTAAGAAACTACCTTCTTACAGTACAAACTATCTTCTTAATTTAAGAAACTACCTTCACACATTTGTAAATCTCACATGAAAAGTAACTGCTAATTAAGGCAGTTGAATCATGTCATTGAGTTTCTCGTGTTATTCTCACACTCTGTCATCTACTGTTAATTTTCATATATTACCATTTGTTTTGTCGTTCACATATAATTTTAGTTTACTAACGCATGCTTAAAATTATTTCAGACTATAATTATAAGTAATCGAATTAATGTAGACATTAACTTATTGTTTCAAACATTTTAGTAGCATTAAAAGAATAGTTGCAAATATATACAAGTAAAAATAATTAAATTTTACAATAAAATAATCTGGTGTTACTATGTCATTTTGTATTGTTTGTATGCAGTTATCAGTAATATATTACTATAAAAGTAAATTCTGTATTGTTGCAATGCAATCGGCTCGAGGATTACATCCCAGCCATATTAACATGAAAGTCAGTTCTATATTTATATATTGTAATTTATTCGAGGGATACACTCCGGTCATAATTAAAATTACTGTGGTAGACAATTTAAACTACTGAGTGAAATTGTGTGTTGTATATTTCAGCTTGAAGAATTTATCTGATTGGTTTAGTTTATGTTGTGTGATTTCTACAGCATGTACCTGTGTGATGCAGCGAAATATGCTAGACAATAAATCGTGCAATCTATTGTTTGTGTCTTCGTTATTCAGAAGATTCACAAATAACTAACCAGCCATGTCAATTAGGAGATAGAATAACGGCAGCGACTTAAAGAATTGAAATACAAATACAATGTATACGGTAACCAGTTAATGTATAGTTTATCCGGTTGGTTTATAGCGAGTACACAATGTAATTCAACACATAGTGATAATTTCAAGGTGTGTCTGTTTCTCAGTATAAAATGAGGTAAGATCTAGTTCGGGCCTAGTTATAATTGAAGGTTAAGAGTTTATGTGGTAATCAGTATAAAATGAGGTAAGATATAGTTCAGGCATACAGTTATAATTTAAAGTTAAGAGTTTATGTGGTAACCAGTATAAAATGAGGTAAGATATAGTTCAGGCATACAGTTATAACTGAAGGTTAAGAGTTTATGTGGTAATCAGTATAAAATGAGGTAAGATATAGTTCAGGCATACAGTTATAATTGAAGGTTAAGAGTGTATGTGTTACTCAATATAAAATGAGGTGGGATATAGTTCGGGCATACAATTAATATTGAGGGTTTAGAGTACGAAGTTAGAATTCGCACTTAAAAGTTCCAAGTGAAATAACAGATAGGCTGATGTACATGTCTGCAGGCCGGCGGGGACCCCAACCACTTACCTGTATCTGACCTGAGGCGTCGGCTGCGAAGGACGATTGCCAAGGCTAAGAGAAATCCTGATTACTTCAGAGAGTAGACAGCCTATGATGATGCCGCAGGCGAACAGGCTACAGACACGGGAGGGTACGTTGCCAGAGAAACACATTCAAGTCGAATTGACTAGGCCTGGTACAACATTTAAACGCTTAAATAATTGACGATGTCACATGCAATGTCTAAGTGCTAGGGAAGTACTAAGATATCTCTGCCCTTTTTTTTTTAATGTTTTGCACTCTTAGCTTTCGCCCTCCAAAACCAGCATCTTGGCAAATTCGTTTTTTGGGAGTAAATTTTATTTCATCATCAACAATATTATTATGAAACCGATTGCTTCAGATCGACCTATGACAGACAATTCCACGTATCAACACAGATTACCAGACATGATCTGTCGAAATATTGGGGTGCATTTCGAGCGAGATTTTTTTTTTAAAACTTAATCTAGATTTGAGTTTCAACTATTAGAGCCAATAAAAGTAGGGTAGTTAAATTTTAAGTGATTTTTGAGCAGGTAAATTTAATCTGTTTTGAAGAAACTTCCAGTGATATATGATATGTTAAGAGAAAAAGAACATTGTTCTTCAGTTTTTGAACTTTTGCTGGCGTCTGTTTTGGAGGATTATATTATATTAGGATGGATGGATTAGTCATAGTGCTCACTAGGGCAATCCTCACGCTTGGTATAGAATATGCTTTAAAATATAACCTGTACTGGTAAAATACTTTGTTTTAGTGGAAATTTGATCTCGTGCTGTTTCGTGAGCTCAAATATTCCAAAGTTTTAAAATTACTTTCTGTTTTCTGCATTGCAAATAGACATAATTACGTCAAACCATTAGGCCTATTTAAATGTTGTGCCATGCTCGGGTTGCATTTTTCACACGTTTTTTGGCATCTACTGAGCTAATGCTATGAATTATTGTTATTATGTTATTTCTGTTGTTGATATGGTGATTGTTGTGTTATTTATTTTAAACAATGCTACAAAATAAATTTGTATGTGTTATTTTTTTTAAGTTCATTAAAATATATTATTGCTTCTATTAAATAGCTTTTTGTTAGACTATATCCCACTACAACATTAGGCTGTACCCTGCTACATTGTTTGACTATAAATTGCGATATTGTTAGATTATATCCTGTTATATCATCCGACTATAATATTTGATTATATTGTTAGGTTATACCCTGTTTTATTGTTATACTATAGTCTGCTATATTGTTATATTATAACGTGCTTTATTGTTAGACTATGTTCTACTATATTGTTAGTCAAATTCCTATTATATTACTATACTATATCGTACTCTATTTGAGGTTGCATCTTTTTTTAAAGCACTTTTATTTACAAATCTGAATATTGTACATGGTTATCACATTTAATTGACCCAGTTAATTTGAACCGCGGAGGTAATTTATTGTGCTGTAATTTCGCAAAAACAAAATACTGCAATGCAAAATAACACCCACACCATATTTGCTTTAATTAAAACATATCTACCATCGCTGGTTCAATCAGTCTTTACAGATTATGATCTTTTTATAGACTCAAGCCTCACTTAGGATCAAACATACGCTGCAAGAGGTGTTAGCAGACAAACAGATCCCTCACCTACCAACTCTTCTCCTTCCATGCAACGGTGTGAATTTTTCGAATCTTCATTTTAAAACACCGAACAGCAATGTTTATAATCGATGGAACTCTCCTGCATTAAAACCTACGTTACATTAGAAAACTAAAGTTGATGCTAAATGTAAGCAGTTTTAAAACGAAAGATATGCGCAAATGTCAGTGAGATACACATCTTGATAAACCTTTCGAGGCGAGACGAGGACAGAATTAAATAAACCGAATATTAAATGCTAAAATGTAGAAAACATGCACTTAGATGCATACATATTCACATAGATAATTGTAAGTTGCAGCTTGTCTTTAATGTTATTCGTCGAGTTAATTAATATAGGCACCTGTGGCTTCGTTGTAGTAAACTCAGTTTAACAATCTCGTCCTACCGGATTTAAAGTCGGCCGTGTGAGATTTGGATGCAGATCGCTGTGTGTTTATTTTCACAATGGTATCCCAATAAATGTCGAGGTTGATTGCGACGTCCTGTAAATAACATGTATCTAACTTGTTAATTCATTGAGATCGTGTTACTTACTAACTTCCTTTGTGTTTCTCTGGGACTTCAAGACTCGCGAAAAAACGTTCATTGAAGTTTTCATAACCTTGTCGGTTAGGAAGCCGCGATAATGCTGTGGCTAGCACGTTTTTCCTACGGGCCTGTTAGTCGTGTTTATGAATCCACCTCGAGGTGGGACAATCGTTGTTAATTGACCTAGGGTCCTTGGTCTACCTGGCCTAAACTGGGTATCAGACAATGCCTTGTCACGTTATTGCGCGCGGCGTGACATTGACCACATCACCCATAGCGTGTCGAACGATCGATACAATATGGGACTAGTACACTGTACCCAATATGTCCAGTCATCGAAATAAGGTCCTTTACTTTTATATTTTATGGTTCAATGGGATTTCGCAGTGTGTTTGATAGTGGTTGTGCCAGGTCAGTGTGGTATGTCAGGGTGATCATCGTGCCAGGTCAGTGTGGTATGTCAGGGTGATCATCACGCCAGGTCAGTGTGGTATGTCAGGGTGATCATCGTGCCAGGTCAGTGTGGTATGTCAGGGTGATCATCGTGCCAGTCAGTGTGGTATGTCAGGGTGATCATCACGCCAGGTCAGTGTTGTATGTCAAGGTGATCATCGTGCCAGGTCAGTGTGGTATGTCAGGGTGATCATCACGCCAGGTCAGTGTTGTATGTCAAGGTGATCATCGTGCCAGGTCAGTGTGGTATGTCAGCGTGATCATCACGCCAGGTCAATGTTGTATGTCAAGGTGAGCATCGTCCCATGTCAGTGTCGTATGTCAGGGTGATCATCGTGCCAGGTCAGTGTGGTATGTCAGGGTGATCATCGTCCCATGTCAGTGTGGTATATCAAGGTGATCATCGTGCCACGTCAGTGTGGTATGTCAGGGTGATCATCGTCCCATGTCAGTGTGGTATGTCAGGGTGATCATCGTCCCATGTCAGTGGGGTATGTCAGGGTGATCATCGTCCCATGTCAGTGTGGTATGTCAGGGTGATCATCGTGCCAGGTCAGTGTGGTATGTCAGGGTGATCATCACGCCAGGTCAGTGTGGTATGTCAGGGTGATCATCGTCCCATGGTCAGTGTGGTATGTCAGGGTGATCATCGTGCCAGGTCAGTGTGGTATGTCAGGGTGATCATCGTCCCATGGTCAGTGTGGTATGTCAGGGTGATAATTATTACAATTCGATGTGACCATTATGACAGGTCAATGTGATATGTCAAGGTGGTTATTACGCCAGATCAATGTGATCATTATGACAGGTAAATGTGAGTATTATGACAGGTCAGTGTGGTCATTATGACAGGTCAATGTGAGCATTATGACAGGTCAGTGTGGTCATTATGACAGGTAAATGTGAGCATTATGACAGGTCGATGTGGTCATTATGACAGGTAAATGTGAGCATTATGACAGGTCAGTGTGGTCATTATGACAGGTCAATTTGACCATATGACAGATAAATGTGAGCATTATGATAGGTCGATGTTGACATTATGACAGGGTGATGTGATCATTCAGTTCATTCAGTCGCGGTTCCAACATCACAGCAACGGGTCGTCCCCATTATGCTCCGTTCGTGTGCCACCAGTGAATATCATATAAAATGTTCCTCACTGCCTCATGTGAAAAGTGGAAAAGACAGGAGTCTCGACAAACAACAGCCCGCTTAGACACACCTTGCATAATGCCGCCACCAGAATGTCACCACAGCAGTCCTCAACGAAACATACAGTTCATCCTTGATGGAAGTGGCAGTCACTTTCCCAACCAGATGTTCACCTACAAAGTCTCGATGTTTCTAGATGTTGGTGTTCCGTTTCTAGATGTTTTCTAGCCAGCCACGCCATTTTATCTCCGAAATGCAGTTCACGCAACAAAACAACCTCGGACAGATGTAAAAACTTTCACTGTACATAATGCCGTCGCCAGAATGCCAACACAAAAGTCCACTACGAAACATGCAGTTCATCCTTGATGGAAGCGGCAGTCACTATCCCAACCAGATGTTAGCCTACAAAGTCTCGATATTTCTAGATGTTGTTGTTCCGTTTCTAGATGTTTTCTAGCCAGCCATGCCATGTTTTCTCCGAAATTTAGTTCACGCGACAAAACAACCTCGAACAAATGTTTTTTAAAAAAAAAAATAATAATAATAATAACATTTCACTGAACATAATACCATTGCCAGAATGCCAACACAAAAGTCCTCTACAAAAATACAGTTCATCATTGATGGAAACGGCAGTCATTTTAAAACAAGGCACACAAAAGATCGGTCACAGGTCTGCGTCACAACCAGCCGCCATGCATGCAGATATTTCTAGATGGTGTTGCTCCGTTTCTAGATGTTTTCTAGCCAGCTACGCCATTTCCGAGCATGCAGTTTACGCCACAACACCTCAAGCAGATGTTTAAAACAAAACATTTCACTATACATAATGCCGTCTCCAGAATGCCACAACAACAGTCCTCAACGAAACACAGTTCATCGTCAAAAGAAGCGGCAGTCAACCAGAAGACCAGAGCCACACATTTCTGCATAAGGCACAAAAACCGGTCAATTCTGGGACATAGCCAGCCGCCATTGCCCTGAACATGCAGATCACGCTCCACAAACTCGGGCAGATTTGAAAGCATTTCATACGAAATTCACAGCTCATAGCGTCGCGCAACGCACTCAAATCAGTAGCAGGGCGACGGAACAATAAACTATTAGTCCAACATGAGAAAAAAGCGAATACAAACGATGGACACGAGCATAAACACCCCAGAGGCGTTAATCGTTTCACTGCCTGTCCTCCATGTTCGTGACCGGAAGTCATCATCCGATGACCACAGTGACCAGTTACACTGAATACATTGGTGACATCGACTTGTCACTCTGAGCACATCGTTGATCTCATCGACCTATCACAACAATCCACCACACTGTGGTGTGATGTGATCATTATGACAGGACAAAGTGATCATTATGACAGGTCAATGTGATCATTATGACAGGTCAGAGAGTCGATGTGGTATGTCAGATGATTATTGTGATATTTTAAGATGATGAATGTGGCCAGATAATTTTGACAGTGGGATACATCGGTGTGGTCAGTGTGGTAGATCGTTGTGGTCAGCGACGCGGTCGGTGTGATAGGTCGATTTGGTCAGTGTGGTGGATTGTTATGATAGGTCGATGCTATCAACGATGTGCTTAGTGTGACAAGTCGATGTCACCTATGTATTCAGTGTAACTGGTCACTGTTGTCAGTGTGACAAATCGATGGTGTCAGTGTGATATGTGAATGTTGTCAGTCTGTAATGTTGGTGTGGTCAGTGAAAAGTCCATGTGTACAGTGTAACAGGTTTATGTGGTCAGTCTTTCAGGTCAATGTGATCACTGTAACGTGCCAAGGTGGTAAATGATCAAAGTGGGCAATGTTGTAGGTGAATATATGACTGCAACAACTTAAGTTAATGACTACACAGGTCAGAGTGTCAGGTTATGGCATTAAAGTAGCCATGAAGGTCAAGGTAATGAGAGTGACAGGTCAAGGTAATGAGAGTGACAGGTCAAGGTAATGAGAGTGACAGATCAAGGTAATGACTCCAACAGTGCTAAATAATAAATTGAAAACAACCAAGGCCTATATATGACCCCAGCTTTACAAACTGCACACCAAATATGCATTCTGAAAGGTAAGTGTGAGCAATCCCGTTGCACATTAAATCACATGTCTGCACGATCGCAGAAGAGCAACCATGACAACAGAACCTGTTTCAGAATGGTCTCTCCGGCATGCAGACCTGATATAAAAGAGTGTAATTCAACTGCACAATCATTTAAAGAGATTCTGTCACTACATCAGAGGGCCACATCAGTCCACAGTGTCTGTTTTGTGTCAGTTATTTTGAGAGTCCAGCTCTTACAGCTGCCAGAACTAGCTTTGTCCTGAGCCAGAAAAAATGAAATTTACCGATGAACACGACAGTTCACCTGAAGTCTTCGTGTATCTCTCATTGTTTGAATCAGAGAGTCGCCACATTGGGCCATAATTTCTTTTTTTCTGGCAAAGTCAGGACAGTCTTGAAGGACACGCTGTGAAGGACGGAAGTCTAACAGCCGCTGGAACTATGCACACACAAAACATCATCCAATAGATACGACAAACATAACCAACATTGTAGAGCTTGGCCTAAACGTGACCTGTCATATTTATTCATCAATATTGACAAATTTATGCAGAAGTTCCAACTGAGGGTCTTAGTTCCGACTTCCTCGACTGTAGGGTCGAAACCATCATCATCATCATCAAGTGCTCTGCCAGCTGGCGTAAGCATTCATATCGCACTACATATTTCGGTCTCTGGTGTTTTGAATCAACTCTGCTGATGATATTCCTCCATGACACCGTCTCAGTCCATTTAACATCATTTCTCTTGGTCTGGGTCGAAACTGCTTCGCAAAAATCACTATCATAACATTTTCATAGGTCTCTGGTAGTTACGAGATAGTTTCTGGTAGTTCAGGGATGGAAACGCGTGGAGAAAGAGGACTGGCAACCTCACATCATTAAATCTTTCTGGCGCCCTGAAGGTTATTCTGTTCGCTTTTGGACTCTGTGGTTCAGACTACGAATACAATTTTCTGGAGAGCCTTCATCGCTATAGCTACGGAGGAATTTGTAATAGCGGTGAAAGGCAAGAGGATCAACTTCATTGCACCGGGTTTAATCTCATTTGGTGCCATCTATTTCCTTAGGGCAGCCTGTTGAAAACGTCACACATAGCATAAACTCCGTAGCTCCAGCAACAACCCTCATGGGTCTTAGAGAAAATTACACTCGTAAATCAAATGACGGAGTCCGGAATCGAACTCACAACCTTCGGAGCGCGAGGCAGGCTATTTAACTACTTCACCACTGGGAATATTCTGAATTTACTTTAACGTCGTATCAATATTCTGACATTATAGTGACTTCATAATTTAACTCTTATTTCGCTGTCCTTTTTATTTCAGAGAAAATATAGTCAATTTGAATAGCTTGATAAAATCACTTCGACGTACTCTACAACTCAACTGGAAGCTGCATCTTGGTTGGCCGCTGCTGAGTTCCACTTCTTCGTATCGACTCTTCTGGCCGTCTGCACAACTGATATCTACAGGCAATTGGAAAGGCCGCTCACAAATCAAGGCTGATATTATCAGAAGCTGTTTCTTAGTTATCTAATCATCCGTTTCATTTGTTTCGTTAGTCTAGTAGCAATGACTTTATAATGTAAGGTGTGCATTGAAAGTTCGTTACTTGAGATATTTAAATAATATTTGCATATGATATTGTAAATATGCTTCTTCATACTATTCTTTAGTTACTGACATAGTCGATTCTCTCATGTAGTTGTCTAAATTATTTTGTCTCAGAATATATAATATTAAGTCTTGAAGGATTTTGGGGATTCACAATGCTTATTGCTGCGTTTTTCCTCATCTTTATGTTTTCATATGATATTAAAGCTTTGAGCCTGTTTAATGCACATTTTTGTTACTGAACACAGTGAGCAACTATGGTTAGAATTGCAATGAAAGAAAACAGAAATTATGGTCATCCCTAAAGCAAAAGAAATATAACAATGAAACATATAAGTAAAGGAGAAAATTCGTAAATAGGTGAATTGATTGATTGATTGATTGATCTAGGAACCGACGTCACAGCATTCGGGACATGGAAGATGTCATGTAGAGATTAGAACAATAATTGTTATGTGCAAAAATACCACTTTTTGCAAGATAGAAAACCTCTTCACTAAAGATCAAATTCTGGCAATTCCAGCGAGAAATTGAGTGATCAAGTGGAATATAGAACTATACAGTTATATGCAGGCTGAGAAACATAAAACGCAATTGATATGTGATTTCTGAAGAAAACGCAGAGTGGATAAAAAAAAAAAACTACTGAGGCAAGAAACACATAAAGCTAAACTGATTGCATAAATTAGATGTAGGCAGTCATCATTTTTGACACCATATGCGGAAGAAATAAATGTGAAAACCTAGCAACTGGCAAAATAGCAATCAAAAGATAATGAGTTAACTACATAGGTGCGTGGGCAGCTGACATCAGCTCAAGAACATAGATCTGATCAAAGAGTCTGATGATAGTCCAATCATAACCACCAATGTCTAATTGCAAACCTTTATATACTGCCAACAGTGTTCTTGAATCGTGTAGCAATTACTATTTGCTTGGTCTGTTTGACCCCATGTTCGCTGTCCGCAGTAGCGGAGGATTTACGAGTGCAGTTCGCAGTCCCGCATGCCGCGTTAGAGTAACAGCCGTGGGCGATATGGAAGCAGGCTGCTTTACGCTGGTTTTTATACAACGGTATGAGTGCTGGCCATTCAGAAAGCAATGGCAAACGTAAACTTGCCAATACATCACAAACAGCTTTAAATATGCTGGTATTGACTGCGCCGTCCTGTAAAGGATATGCAACTAATTTTAGAAAGATTATTCTACTCGCTAATTTTTCGGAAACAGATTTAGAATTTCAGTTCCAAATTGCTCTGTATATTACAAGTGAAATGTTTAGTTTTGCTACCAATGTAATGAAATCAGTACAGTAACAATATGTAAAGTTTATAACCCAATAATAATAGGCTGTACCATGTTCTTCTGTGAGTGCTTTTCAATACCTGTGAATGTGTTTCTCATACTATTTTAAGTACCTCAAGGAATCCCTGGCAATTGCTACTTATGTGCTTTATATATAGGTTCGTGTATGTATAATATTTTCGCATAACGAGTTACTCGACTAACTATGCATTTCTCAAAACTTATCCCCACCGTTAATAATTTGCCCACGTACTCTTATTCTGTTCGATTATTTCCTCTCTGCTTCCTTGGATGTCATATGTGTTTGTGTTATGTATATGAGATGTGTATGCGTGTGAGATGTGTGTGTATCTATTATAAAAACACATGTATATGTAACAGTTTAATTATAAAGCATGATTATTAACTTATATCAACGAATTTTGTATCAGGGTTTGCCATATTGATACATGTTTTTCATTTGTATAAAGGTAGGATCCATGTTTGTAAAAATGTTATTCAAGAGAAGAAAACACGATGTCAGTGAAGGCATACAAGTGAGACAGTTATCAAACGAAATCAAACAAGTGAGAAAGTTACCAAATGAAATCAAACGAGTGAGAAAGTTGCCAAACGAAATCACACAAGTGAGAAAGTTATCAAACGAAATAAAACAAGTGAACAAGTTAACCAAATGAAATCAAACAAGTGAGAAAGTTACCAAACGAAATCAAACAAGTGAGAAAGTTACCAAATGAAATCAAACAGATGTAGACAGTAAATAAATATGTCAGATAAAAATGTCGCTTGCATCATTTCTCTTACATTTATGTGCAAGTCGGAACCACACCACAGAAACAGAACAGAAAATTCAATCGTTTGGATACCCATTCCATGGGGACAATCCTGTGCATATGGTATGATATAAGTAAGTAATAAGTAACTGGGAGCCGCGGTAGTGTTGTGACTATACACTTGCCGGCAGGCCTGTTGGTCATGGTTTTGAATACTTATAGAGGCAGATTTTTACAATTGGTCTGGACTCTCAAATAAACCTGGCTCAAAATGAGTACCAGAAAATGCGCTGGTAAGGAGGCAATTGTGATACTGGGAACATCACTAAGCGGGCGTGATTTGGTCTATGAACATATAGAGCTAGCACCATTGACCCAAAATGCCTCTAGGCGTGGAAAAAAGCCCATCGTTTACTATGTTCATATACATATTTATATCGAATGTATATGATTTTAATGACTGTGCAGTATTTGAAAATATTGCCGGTCCAAGTTGTGTATTTACCTATTATCTTGCATGAACTTTACAGAGGGTGAATACTAAACTTGGACCGACAATATTTTCAAACACTGCAGTCATTAAAAATACATCCTATACAATTGTGTCCACGGAGATGATTTGAGTATAAATTTATTTAACTGTCATTACTGCCTATAGTACATTACGATGTAGGGCAGTTGGTATTTGCAACTATATTTATAGAGTAAATATATATTTTGATTACATTTATTTATTGCTTTATTATATTTCCAGATATTAATCTTTTTAATTGCTTCTGTGATGTGTATACTGTCTGGTGTTTAACGTTATAATCCTGCCAGCTGGTGTCATTGTCTGTGTACTATTTTCTACCAATAGCCATGACGTGTGTCTACAATGATTAAAATATCAGTTTCAGTTACAGCAATATTCAATATTCTCCTTAACTGACATTATTTTGCTCCGATCTGCGTAGTTATCACTTATGCCTGCCTTTACACAAACTACCATAATTTACATATATGACGTTTCCTGTGTCTGTAGCCTTGTATTTTAGTTTGTATAGTAAATATCTATCGTTTACCACAATTGTAAATAGACACACTGATCTAAATAGACTGTAAAACGAACCTGTTTGCTAAGTAACGGAATCTCAAAGTTAGGTAAATGTGTATGTTTTCTTGTCATTTATGTGCAGAGGCTGCGAGAGTAAAACTTAAATAACAGAGTATATATGTTCATATTTAATCAAGTAAAGATATCAGATGCCTATGAATGTAACTGTGGAACTAGTAAAATTACAGCTAAACATTTGCTACAGAAGTGTCCAACATTTAGAAGAAAGAAAATTATGTTGGCCCACACCCGCTCCATTTGAGGACAAACTCTATGGAGATGTTAGCAAGCTTAAGGTGGCTGCTGCTTTTCTTTTTTTGGTATTAGTTCAAACGTCCGTCTGGAGAAACGGAGAAAGAAAACGTAAATGTGATGACATGACTTTTGATGGACAGCGAAACATGAACATTGCAATTATCTGAAAGTCACAATGTCAAACAGCAAAAGTATATGTTCGAGAAAAGAATAATACATCCATTAAATGAAGTAAAAAGATATACTATATTTCAGAATAATAACTCAGAATGTCGAACAGGATAATGATGCTATAACTATAATACAAATATAAGAACGAGATAAACAATATTATTTGGTCATGTAGTGAGAAGAAAGGCATTTGAAAACATTAAGACTGGAAAGACCAGCAGTCGACGAGGCAGGGGCAAACCCAGATAAATGATGCTGGATATACTGAGGTGGTGGTGTGGATGATCTCATCAGTGGTCGAAGATACTGGATGAACAGGTGATGGCATGGAGGATATCATCAGTGGTAGAAAATACTGGATGAACTGAGGTGGTGAGGTGGAGAACATCATCAGTGGTAGAAGATGCTGGATGAACTGAGGTGGTGAGGTGGAGAACATCATTAGTGGTAGAAGATACTGGATGAACTGAGGTGGTGAGGTGGAGAATATCATCAGTGGTAGAAAATGCTGGATGAACTGAGGTGGTGAGGTGGAGAACATCATTAGTGGTAGAAAATGCTGGATGAACTGAGGTGGTGAGGTGGAGAACATCATTAGTGGTAGAAAATGCTGGATGAACTGAGGTGGTGAGGTGGAGAACATCATTAGTGGTAGAAAATGCTGGATGAACTGAGGTGGTGAGGTGGAGAACATCATTAGTGGTAGAAGATGGTGGATGAACTGAGGTGGTGGTGTGGAGAATATCATCAATGGTAGAAGATACTGGACGGACTGGGGTGATGACATGGAGGATATCATCAGTGGTAGAAGATGCTGGATGAACTGAGGTGGTGAGGTGGAGGATATCATCAGTGGTAGAAGATGCTGGATGAACTTAGGGGGTGGTGTGGCGAACATCATCAGTGGTAGAAGATGCTGGATGAACTGAGGTGGTGGTGTGGAGGATATCATAAGTGGTAGAAGATGCTGGATGAACTGAGGTGGTGAGGTGGAGGATATCATCAGTGGTAGAAGATGCTGGATGAACTGAGGTGGTGACATGGAGAATATCATCAGTGGTAGAAGATGCTGGATGAACTGAGATGGTGACATGAAGAATATCATCAGTGGTAGAAGATGCTGCATGAAATGAGGTGGTGATGTGGAGGATATCATCAGCAGAAGTGATCCAAAACACCAGGGGCCGATATGTGTGACACCTACACCAGTTGACAGGACACTTGATGATGATGATAATACAATAACAATACGTTGTCATTTAAACACGGTGAGTACTGTTACGCATGCCTCCAAAAATAAGGGAGCCAATGTATTGATCTCGGCTCCCAAGTTGACCCGACCTAAGGTGTGTCCCAGAAAATGATCTGAGAAGCAAAGGCCACGGGCGTGATGTTACGCCACAACACCCACTGGCGTGATGTTACACCACAACACCCACCGGCGTAATGCTAAACCACAACACCCACTGGCGTGATGTTACACCACAACACCCACTGGCGTGATGTTACACCACAACACCCACTGGCGTGATGTTACAGCACAACACCCACCGGCGTGATGTTACACCACAACACCCACTGGCGTGATGTTACACCACAACACCCACTGGCGTGATGTTACAGCACAACACCCACCGGCGTGATGTTACACCACAACACCCACCGGCGTGATGTTACACCACAACACCCACCGGCGTGATGTTACACCACAACACCCACTGGCGTGATGTTACACCACAACACCCACCGGCGTGATGTTACACTACAACACCCACCAAGTGCCGACTGGTCTGTACTGCTATGAGGTTATCACCATATACCCAAATTGCCTTAAGACACCAGACCTCTACTATGCCGGAACTACCAGGAACATCTGAATTCTCTACCTGTTATCTTGTATATCAGTAACCTATTACACCATTTATATACATTTAACATATTATATTGTTTTATTAGAATAAGTAATTACTTTCATCATAAAGTTAACAACTTGTATACTGTTAACTGGAGCAGTTGTGCAGTTACATTTTATGCCATCCATACAAAGTTAACTTCTAATGTTACCAATATAAGATAACATTTTTAGTTCACACATACAGCTATTCATAAAATAACGCTAACGGTATAAATAATTATGAGTAATGACACTATTGCCTTCAACAATATTTGATTCTATCTAGTGTTCAATGTGTTTTTTTTTCATAGCTACAGACCTAGCCAGTATTAAAATACAGTTGGGTATGATAGAACGAACGTAAATTCTTCAAGAACCTTCTTTCGTTATTGCATTATAATTTTTATCGATAAGAACTGATCGTCGTAGCATTCGTTCACTGTAACATATCCGACTGTAAATCTGTAAATCAACATTCGTTTGCATATGTATTTAGAGAAATCGGAATGCAAACATTTCGATTGAATTTATTGCTTTCAGTTTGAGTGATATGGTGGTGTTATTTGTTTTCTCCATTTGTTTTTATTTTTTTTTTTGTGGAGTTTTTAACCACGTAATAGATTTGCTTCCTTTTTTTTTTTAATTTTTGTGACGTTTTAAAAATTATAATTGTTTTGACCTAAATCTGTAGATCCACCCAGTTTAGGAATCCGTACCGTTTCTGGAAATGGTCAGACTGTCTCTGAAGTCTGTTGTTAGAGATATTAAAAGTGCAATATTTATCACTGAAATACTGCCTTTACGTGTTATTTCTTTTTTCATTGATGTTTAGTTGTTTCTGTTGTACACATGAATTTAGATGTATCGTTATGTTTTGTTTGGAATATTCCTCTTGTACATTGGGTTGTTGAGGTACCATGCCATATTCAGACGTTGTTCTTGTACCCCGGGATTTACAGGTACATTTGATATATGGTTTAGTCCTTCCTCTTCTACCCTGGGGTTTTAGGAGAAAATATAGTGTCTTGTTTAGACTTTCTTCTTCTACCCTGAAGTGTAGCTGATTGCCTGCCAAACAAAAAAGTGGTCCTGACCAAACAGAAATTCAAGGCAGAAAATGGGAAGTAGGGGTGTGTCACAATAATGCGTTTAAAATTGTTAAAATGGTAGCAGATATATTGTATTAGATATCAAATTAACGAGGATTGCACAGGAAACATGACTGTGTTAATAATTAATTGATAGGTTATAAATATTATGACAATAATGAGAGGTTTGGTAATAACAATTGAAACTAAAAAGGTAAAAAATATTTTAAAATTTCACTTACCAAGGCTCTATTTTGTATCCACAGCAGCTAATACAATTAAATTTGCTGAATACTGTTACATACAAAACTTTTGTTCATTAATATCATATGAACTGCACCACAACACCAATAAAACATAATTAAAACATCATATTTTGAAGCACAAAATGTTCACACAAAATGGAAAATGTCAGGAACACACCAGGCAGATTACTGAGGGGTAGAGTACTGAGAAACAATAAACACTATTTTCTATTTAGTTATAATTATTATTATTCTAAATTAAATTATTTAAATAATCTTTAAATACTTTGACAAAGCAAATTTAGTGGCACAAGTGTGGCCCATTAGCGCAAGCATAAGTCGGCATTTGCCATCATAATATGAGGACCTTTCACTGTTAGATTTCTTGTGAAATTATGACCGTCTTCTAGTTAATTAACTGACTACTGCACGTGGTATATTTAACGTCAGGTCTTAGTCAGATATGACTGAGCTACCGTATGACAGTAGACGGTACTACCTGTTTTCTGTCAGCGCCGAATATTGGGCGGCGTTTACCAAACCCGACACCCCACATTGTGCCAACGGCTTTGGGCGGAAGAGTGCAATTGGGAGGGAACAAGCCTTATCCTGGTGTGAGGAAATGCAACCCAAAGACAAAATAGTCATGGCAGGGCAGACCAGGCCCTAAGCCTTGGTTGGCAGCTGGTCTAGGATCGAAGCTCCGACAGGCGGACAGTTAGAGCATTGCTTTGCTGATTCGGCAGCTTCTGCAGCTTGTCTTGTTCCAGATGTATAGGTGTTAACTTTCCTCTGGAGTGAACTAGGCTGGCCGAGAGAGGGATCATGCTGCATGGGCAACACATGGTTTCTTTATTTTAGCCCAGGCTTTGTGCTATGGAGAGGCAATAACTCCATCCCTGGTCTTAACCGGTCTCGGAATCAAAGCGAGAGGCAACTGTTACGGGTTATAAGTCCTTGTCAGTTGGCGTAGACATGGGGCGCCACGCGTTGCCTCTGACGGTGGGAGGCACCTACAGGTGTCACTGATCAGCTACCGCCCGCCTCAAGCTGGGCAGCCCCCGGCCAATTGGGTGCTGATCCGCCACAGCCTGCGTGCTTCAATGGTTGCTTTGGGCTAGGACAAAATCTGAATCGCAGGCTGTAAAACCAATGCACCAGGTACTAATAAAAAGAATAATAGAAATCTCAAGCTATGGCTTGCAACCTGGAACGTAAGAACTATGTGTCCAGGATTTTCCACTGACTTGACAAATATTGACGATGTGAGAAAAACGGCTGTGATTGATGCTGAACTCAATCGTCTTAACATTGATATTGCTGGCCTGCAGGAGACTCGCCTCGCTGAGGAAGGGTCACTCAGGGAAAACAATTACACCTTTTTTGGAAGGGTAGAGGGCAGGCAGACAAAAAGACAACATGGTGTGGGCTTTGCAGTGAAGAATTCGCTACTGGGAATGATTGATATCCCAGCTGGAGGTAATGAAAGATTATTATCCCTGCGCTTGGCAACCTCTTGTGGATTTGCCACCATTATCACTGCATATGCACCGACACTCGCTTCCTCTGATGATGTGAAGGATACGTTCTATGAGCAGCTAGACTCTGTGATCAAGGTAGTTCCAAAATCCGACTACATTTATATGCTCGGTGATTTCAATCCTCGTGTGGGCAAGGACTCGAGTTCATGGCAAGTGTGCCTTGGAACATATAACATCGGTCGCATGAATGAAAATGGGCAAAGGCTGTTGAAGCATTGTACCAGAAATGACCTATGTATTACAAACTCCTTTTTTAAAACAAAATAGCTGCATAAGGTCACATGGAAACATCCAAGATCCGGCCATTGGCATCAGCTGGACTTCATTATCACACGGAGACAACATCTGAACCATACATCATTAACTCGAAGTTACCACAGTGCTGACTGTGATACAGATCATTCGTTGGTTGATGCAAGGGTTAGACTGAGGCCAAAGAGAATCTACACAGCTAAACACAAATCTAGCCCCAAGATTAATATTATTAACACTCACTATCCTGGAAAGTGCTTTGAATTTCAACAGCAACTTGAAGACGCTTTCACTGATACATCAGACAATTGTATAATAAATGATAAATGGAGTAAACTTAAGGAAACTATTTATAAAACAGCGGTAGGGGTTTACGGAACTGTGGATCATAAGAGGCAGGACTGGTTTACGGCACACAGCCAGGTACTGCAGCCCTTGATTGATAAGAAGAAGATAGCTCTCTTAAGAAACAAGGAAAGAACAACGCGTAACACTCTGAGTGAGCTGAAGCAAGCAAGGAAGGATGTGCAAAGGCTGCCAGACAGTGTGCGAATGACTATTGGATCAAGTTATGTGAGTCAATTCAAATCGCAAGTGATAAGGGAAACATCAGAAATATGTATGAAGGGATTGATTGATTGATTGATTGATTGATTTAGGAATCGACATCACAGCATTCGGGACATTCCCATAAGCGCTCCGTCCCCATCCTCAGCAGCCAGCGAAGAGTTCCAGCACTAATAGTACCAGTAGCAATCTGATTATAAGTCCGTTTCGCCTTTCCTTTGAGCGTTGAGCGTCGACCAGATCCCTTCGTCCCTCCTCGTTGTCTCATTCTTGCCAGACCATGGTAATCCATTTGCTCCTCCGAGGTGTGCACGTGCTCCCACAAGGCCGCAACCACGTCTGCCTTGTCATGTATCAATACTCCACCAAGTTCTGCAGAGCCAGCCAATTTGTCCGCCTGTTCATTTCCCAGCACACCGGCATGCCCCGGAGAAAAGATCCAGGCGATGCTTGTCACCCGTGACCTCCGAAGCGAAGCAAGCCACTCCGCACGAAGTCTGCCCGTCCTCACCCTCGTCAGCATGCTTTCTGAGTCAGTTACAATCACGATGTGTGTGTGTGTGTCGTATTCTCCATCCAGCAGAGAGCCGCAGTGACTGCCTCCACTTCCATTCTTAAGCTGGATGTTGTGGTATCATATGCCAGGCTCTCCTGCCCCAAACATCGACCATTAGCTTTGGCTATGAACCCTCAGGCACTTCTCTCACCTCTTGACACCGAACCATCTGTGTAGATAATCACATCACTCGAGTGAGCATTGTCCTGAATTAGTTGCTTGATTTCCACTTTCGTGGCCCCTGCTGGCCACTCCCTGCACTCCAGGCTTAATGTGATTATAACTCTGCACAAGTCTGACTGCTCCGCTGGCACTCTGACCCACTCCTCTCCACGCCTACTGTTCTCCAGAGGGCACACCTGTCTGATCGTATCCTCCGCCTGAGCCATCCATGATTTCCCTCTTATCAGTCGCTGACTGTAATATAATAAAAACGTCCCTACCCTTTCCTATTTATTGACTCCCTTAAAGATAAACAAACCCTTACAATTACTGTTTAAGTAACTTGCTTAGGTAGGAATAGAAAATAAAACAGCGATAGACTGACCGTGGCACAGCTAAATTTATTTGGCTTTATTTTCTTTCACGTACCTGGCAAGACCGGGACTGATAGAAAAACAAAGGCCAGTGTAGCCATTTTGGTCAGTACGACACAAAGAACAGACATGTAAAAGTTTTCCCTTCGGGGAGAAGGCACTTTGCCTTAAAAATATATCACTCGCTGCAACTATTGGTATGTTATATCTACATTATTAAAATGTATTCATGTATTTTTATAAAGTACATATACCAGTGTGTTAATTAAGAATTAATTAGAATGATAATTCAACAGTTCTTGTAAGCTAGAGTCTGATTTTATTTTTACCAATGAAGCACATGTTCTACCACGCTGTAAATTTTCCTAGGTCTTACCATTTCAAATTCTTATGTTAATATCTTTCATAGGCATTATGAACTTATATCTAACTAATAGTGCCTATAATCTATGAATATTATGTGTACTGTAGAGTATCAACTCTCATGTCTGAAACACATTCTAGAGATTTTCTCAATGTAGGAGCAGACCCCTGATTCATACTTCATAGTAAAGAACTAGTGTCTGTCAATTTCATATTCATATGAATAAAAACTTCTATGCATTGTGAAATATATCTCAATATCTATGCTTAGAAATCTGCAAATAATCTATGGACTATAGAAAGGAAATTTTATCCATGCGGGGACATACAAATGATTACGCGTATTCCTGACTCTTAGTCAGGGGATAAAATACTTCGCCACATCATAATCTGTAACTTGGAACTATAGTGCTAAATTTTAGTACACTCCTTTTGTTAACAGATTAGTAACCACTCCATATGAGGAGGGACATGTAATCATTTCATAAAATATTGCTAGGGAGATGCCATGTTGGAGAATATAAATTCCAGAACAAAGGAAGTAAACGCGTGATCGAAATCAATGTTCGGATAGGATTCAATCCGCATCACCTCACCGTAGTAGGAACAGAAGCGAAGATTGTGAATAAATTGCTTGCAATATTCAGAAGACTGGACCATGCGGCATAAGTTATTCTAATAAATACTCCTAATAATAGCAGTCATTGACAAAATATATCACAGCGGCTACTATCCTCATCTGCGGTACGCAGTGGGGAAAAACAATGTATGTTTTAGTTATGGATTAACCCCTGAAGAAAATTCAAAACCATTGGCTCCGGCATTAAATTTTATGATTAAATTATTATCATGTACTTAATATCAGAGAAATGTACATGTATGTTTTTTTTCTGGTATGAGAATTTTCTCTGTTCTGATTGTTACTTTTTCCTGTGGGAATATACATTTTAATGTTGCACCTTGGGATTAGAGGATGTTGATGTAAGAATCCATGTGTATGTCAGTACTTAAGAAACCAATGTTGAATAGTCTTGACCTAGTGATGATTATAGTGCCGAAAGGAAGACGCGGCATTAGAAACCACAGGGATTCTGTATAGGCTATTCTCTTCAAGTAATGAGAGAGACAATATCAACATGTTGGATGGACAGAATGACTTCACCCATCCAATAGTCCCAGTAACAACAGAACAAAATATAAGTGAGAAAATACCTTACTCACTATGAAGAGTCAGAATGGCTCTACTCAGCAATGAGGGACAGTGGAACGTGGACACCCACTCCTTTCCCCTTCTCCCCTTGTTGTTTTGTATTTGTGTTTGTAATTGTGTTGTAAACCTTTTACCATAACACAGTAGGTTAATGCCCGTGTTGTATTCTTGTCATCCCTTTTCTATAGACGAGAAGCAGGTGGTGGTTGAATGTGGTGGGACTATATCACTAAACCTGGATCCTGGGTCAACAGTCAGAAAGTGAATGTCCTAACCATAGTCTGTATCTAGAAATACCCATGGACTGCTGCGCTCAATAGCTCCATAGCGAGCAACAGATAAATTTGAAGACAACTGATTGGGTGAGTGATTAAGTCCTATTTTAGTAGGAATATCCAGGATGGACTTCAAGATCTAATAATCTACAAAGATGAAGATCAACAGAGTACTGACAACAGTGTATCGTCTGCTTTACTTCTGAGAAGTATCACCTATGGCCTCATCATTCAACCAAGTCAGTGAAACTGGGACAATCCTTCTAGCAAGTTACTAAAACTAACAACAGTGAGTAACCTTCAACTGTTGGTTGGATTACCAAGTTAATATCCACAATGGATAAGTCTTCGAAAGAACATCTCACAGCTGCAACAGTCAAACATAAGGTTCCAGCCATGCAACACCAAGTTCTAGCTATGAACACCCACTCAAACAAATGGGAAGAAGACATTGAACCAATACAACCAAGGTACCAACTGAAAACCATACCTACACCAGATTACCTCAAGGTTCCCAAACCTGAACACATAAAAAAGACCATATGAAAGCAGCTAGCGGAGTAAATGCCTCTACGCCTGCAACCACAGGAATCACCTGATGGCTTGCATCCCTGGATATGTGGTGGAGTAATATTCTTCAGTTCCATGCCTGCAGCAGAATCTTCAGATGAAACCCAATGAATGACTCACCATGGTATGTTCTACACAGAAATGGAATGAATCAGAACTCTATGCTGGTCCCATGTCGGCCTAACTGCCCCATCATCAAGTGTGGGATGGCCTATCAACATGAACCGGGTGTGTGACAAAGCCTTTTGAACTAAATTGGGAAACGGTTAACATAAACCGAGCTGTTGGACAGTCGTCATCTTTTCATCGATAAGATGAGATAGGGAAGAACCTTCTGCAGAGCTTAAGTTGCATCTCCTGAAAGTATGACAGACCTAGGCATCAATTTCAATTGGAACACAGCCCAAATGGCAACAGAGTATTCTTAAATTCAGTCTCATGGAGAGAATATGTGCTTATGTATAATTCTATTCTTGGATTATGGATTAGAAACATTCGCCAGCCAACTTCGGTGGACATACTGTGAGTAGAAAATGACTGTGAGTATAATTCTGCACGGATAATTATGGACATTAACTGCTTTGCACTGGAGAGGAATACCCATCCGCAATGCCTAAATGAACACTATAATTAATTAATTTAATTATTAGTATCAACTGTTTTCATGTGTGTGTTTTCTTCTTCTATGACATATAAAGAGTGTGTTATTGTGTAATGAGGTAGAACCAATGATGGTTAAGGTAAATAGTATTTTGCCATCAACTCATTATTTTTAAATATGATAATTGTACATGGTGTCAGAAACAAATATATATATGTTGGGTTTCTGCACCTAGACCAATGTGATTTTATCTAGGTACAATGAGTCGAGTTAGCAGAACCAATTTGTGGTTGTTGTGTTGTTTGTAATAACCTGGTTTTTTTCTGGGGTCACTGGGTACTATGTTGTAATACTGCACATCATTCCCATGCCTGTCTGAAAATGCATAGTGTTTATTACACATCTATATATGTAACTGCAGATCTTGAATTAATACCTGAACTGTTTGTCCAAAAGTGTTGTGTACATCAAGTAAATGTGGTGTCCAACAAGTGGTTGTTTATATGTTGTGAGCAATCAATATCCTTCAAGCACTATAGAAAATGTAAAGGGTGATGAAGTGGGAAGGGAAACCTACACACAGAGGCCAAGGTTTCAAGGATTGAACTCTTTTCTCCTGGGAGTTGTGGTAAATATCCCTGATCACCCTGCATTCTAACCAGTGACCAGAGAATCAAAAAAAAAACCTAGACATTTTAACGAATTATTCTCAGGAATTAAAATCCACATCCCACACTGACCCTTAACTGCGTTCAGCGCCTCATGCAGTGGGTGGTCTGTGTCTGCAGCTACTCTGAGGTATGCCTTCGCTTGCATCACCTTGAGCCTACCAGCAACAGTCGGCAGACCAAGGATGTAACGCATACACACTAGTGGGGTGTCTCTAGTGCATCCCAGAATGACCCGCATAGTTTCGTTCTGTATGCGCTCTAACTTCACCAGCTGACTCTCTGAGACAGTGAGCAGACCTAATCCATAATCAATTACTGAGAGGATCAAGTGCTGGAATAGTGTGAAAAGCATGAAGGGATAAAGAAAGCCTGTGGTCCAATGATCAAAAGAAGTGCACCGCTCAAAAACCTTGACTGGAGAAATCATCACTGATAAGTAACAGCAGATGGATAGATGAGTCGAGCACTATTTAGAGCTTTACTCAAGTGAGACCAAGCTAGCGGATGATGCCCTCAACGCTGCAGAGGCCCTGCCAACTCTTGACCACCTGGACACACTTCCCACCATAACAGAAGTTAAGTGTGCTATAAATGAAATTGCGTCTGGCAAGGCTCCAGGTAGGATGGGATTCCAATAGAGGTAATCAGGAATAGGCAAGACACACTCACTCTACAGATCCACCAGCTAATAGAGCTATGCTGGCGAGAAGGACAGGTCCCACATGATTTCAAAGATTCAAACATCATAACGCTGTATAAGAACAAGGGCGATCGCAGTGACTGTAACAACTATAGGGGAATCTCACTTCTGTGTATTGTTGGGAAAGTATTTGCTAGAATTGTTCTGCACAGACTTCAAGTCCTGGTAGATCAAGTCTACCCCGAATCACAGTGCGGCTTCCGTCAGAACCGGTCTACCATTGATATGATGATTCTCATTGCGACAAATGCAAGAAATATGCCGGGAACAAAATCAGCCACTGTTTATTGCCTTCATCGACCTCACAAAGGCATTCGATTTGGTTAGTCGTGAGGGTCTGTTCAAAGCACTAAAGAAGATTGGCTGCCCACCAACTCTTCTGTCAATTGTGGAATCGTTCCACACAGGCATGAAGGGTATAATCAAGTTTGATGGCTCAAATTCAGAAGAGTTTGAAATCAAGAGTGAAGTTAAGGAAGGTTGTGTACTTCTTCTTCTTCTTCTGCGATCATCCGGAGTTGTTTTTTTTTTTTCGGATGTGATTGCCTTGTGCCTGTTTACAGCAGAGCTGCGTTCTTGCGCCGTTAGGCCGACACATCCGACTTCTACTAACCCCCACCCTCTTTGGGATATACTTTTCACTTCTACTGAAATATGCCTTTAGTGATCAGGATGATGGTATATACATTCACTCACGCTCAGATGGTGGCCTCTATAATGCTCAGAGATTGAAGGCCAAGACCAAAATTAGGAGGGTACTAATAAGAGAGTTGCTTTTTGCGGATGATGCTGCGATTACGACCCACTCTGAGGAAGAATTACAACACCTACTATCTGCATTCTCCAATGCTTGTTCTGAATTTGGTTTAACAATTAACAAAAAGAAGACACAAATTATGTCACAAGGTGCACATGGGGTACCATCAATCCTTATTGACGACGCCGAACGGGAGATAGTAGATCATTTTACATATCTAGGATCAAAGGTAAATATCAAATTATCCCTCGATCAGGAAATCAACATCCGGATTGGCAAGGCAGCAACAACAATGAACATGTTAGCAAAAAACAGGAAGCTAACTGCCAAAACAAAATTCGTCGTCTACCAAGCCTGTATCCTTAGTATTCTTCTTTATGGCAGTGAAACCTGGACAACTTACTCACACCAAGAGAAACGTTTAAACAGCTTTCATATGCTGTGTCTGCGAAGAATACTTGGTATTAAATGGCAAGACACAATCACAAATACTGAAGTATTAGAAAGCTCAGTTTGTGTGACGGTGTATTCAATGCTCAGTCTTCATAGACTTAGATGGTTTGGAAATATTAGGACGATTGATGATGGTAGAATACCAAAGGACATCTTTTTTGGTGAATTACATACGTGTAAGAGATCTCAGGGTCGGCCTCTACTACGATACAAAGATGTGTGCGGGACATGATTGATACAGGCATTGATAAAGCACATTGGGAGCAAGTCGCCGCTGAACGTGTTGCATGGAGGGCAACTATCAGAAATGGAATAAAGGCAAAGGAGAAAATGATTGCAGATAAAGCACACACAGAGCGTGAGAGACGTAAGATGGTGCACAATGGTGGAAATGACCATGTTTTCACATGCATCTACTGTGGGCAAACATTTGCAGCAAGAATTGGTCTTACCAGCCACACTCGCCACCGCCATGGGTCGTAGTTATTAAGCCTTTTTGAAGAACAATGTACCAAACTATCATCTGTCAAGACGGAAAGGTGCCAATGAGCACGTGGTATAAGTTTTAGAATCTTTCACAAAGTCCTTTACATCACAATAACTATAATATAAAATTGTTTAAAACGGTAATTTTATTAAAATATATGAGGTCCAGAACCAGAAGGTATTGTCACTTCGAATTTCGAATCACAACAATTATTTCGAATCCACCAAACTCGATTTCTCCTTTTTTTTTTTTAAAACAAAAGAGAACTGGGGACTAGTGTCTTCTTGCACACGGGCGGAAGCGAAATCTTTCGTTGTAAAGTTTAATTCAATGAGATACTAAAAATTATGGACTAAAAAGGAGCAATAGATCAATTATATATATATATATATATATATATATATATATATATATATATATATATATATATATATATATATATATATATATATATATATATATATATATATATATATATATATACCGAACCGATAGGTCGGTTCGCGGGTGCCAAAATCGATCCATAGAACCTACCTATCGGTCTGTGACAGAGAATAAGGTAGAGGTACTAATACTGTATAGTTTAGTCATTCCTCTTCTACCGTGGAGTTTGAAGTACCCTTGATGTGTGGTTTGTCTATTCTCTTCTACCAAACAAAGTAAAAACAGGCCAAGCTAAAAGTGCTAACCATATTCCCTTGAAAATCGGAATTTGGAAAGTACGCACCCTACTTGATAGAGACGACGCGTCGGGCCCTGAGAGATAAACAGCACCGCATGGATAGAAAGTTGTTCAATCTCAGAAGACTGAAAGCTAAAACCAAAACTAACAGCGACCGTCAGAGAGCTGTTGTTTGCTGATGATTGCGCTCTATATGCCAACTCAGAGGCAGACATGCAGCACAATGTTTCAGCTTTCTCATATGCCTGTGCCAACTTTGGGCTCAATATCAACTTGGAGAAGACTGTAGTTATGTACCAGCCAGCTCCAGGAAATAATCACACCGTGCCGAATATCAAGTTGAACGGTCATAGACTAAGTGTTGTGGCCAAATTCACCTATCTTGGCAGCACCGTGTCACAAACTGCCACAATTGATGACGAAGTGAATGCAAGAACCTCCAAGGCCAGCGCAGCCTTTTTTCAGACTTTACAGGAATGTATGGGACAGAAATGGAATAAGCCTGCAAACAAAGCTGAAAAACTATAAAACAGTTGTATTATCCACACTGCTATATGCTTGTGAAACATGGACTGTTCACCAGCGACATGCTAGGAAATTAAACCACTTCCACACAGTCTGCCTTAGGAAGCTATTGGAGATTAAATGGCAAGACAAGATCCCAAACACTGAAGTTCTAGACAGAGCATACATGCCCAGTATCCACACTATACTAATGAAAAATCAGATTCGTTGGGCTGGCCACTTAACTAGTATGCCAGATCGCAGCCTCCCTAAACAAATTTTTACGGCGAGCTTCGTTGTGGTAAACGCTCCCAAGGCGGCCAGAGGAAACGTTTAAAAGACACTCTGAAAGTCTCACTGAAAGCTTTTGGAATTCATCCCGACACCTGGGAGACTGCTGCTAAAGACCGTAATTCATGGCGTACATCATTACATAAGGGTGCAGTCACTTGTGAAGCAATCAGGACTGCAAGAGCTGTGAAGAAGAGGCTGGACAGAAAAACCACTGCAGAAGATCCTCCTCCTGGAACGTCAAGCATTCTTTGCCAGCATTTTCAAAGAACATTTCGAGCCAAAATAGGCCATATCAGCCATCTTAGAACTCGCGGCTCAATACTTTCAACCCCAATGGATGAAATGAATGATTATCATCATTATTGATGGACAAACAACATACTCTGGAATGTATTGATACCCATAATTTATGTTTTACTTTCTCCTCTTCTACCCTGGAGTGTATAGATATCCCTTCTTTATGGTTTACTTTCTCCTATTCTACCCTGCAGTATATATATATATATATATATATATATATATATATATATATATATATATATATATATATATATATATATAATATATATATATATATATATATATATATATATATATATATATATATATATATATATATATATATATATATATATATATATAACCGTACTGTATGGTTTACTTTCTTCTCTTCTACCCTAGAGTGTATAGATACCCATACAATATGGTTTACTTTCTCCTCTGTTAGTTAGTTAGTCGACAGATCATCCTTACTGCACATCGAATCATTCAGTCCATAAGTCACCTCCTCAGCAAATCCCGCAGCGTGTAGCGGCTAACGACACCAGTTCTGTGTCGGTTTATCAATCTTCTTTGGCTCCCTGCGTATTGTTCTTGTTTGGCCACACCTTTTTTAATTTTCTGTTCTCGTAGTCTTGCCATGGTTGTAGATTCACAGTCATCACTTGGTTCTCGCAAAAGTCTTACTTCTCGTAGAGCATTCAGAATGTCAGCCCTCCACAGTAGCCTTACCTGCGAGCTTGTCAGCCCGCTCATTTCCTTGTACTCCCGCATGCCCTGGTACGAAGATGAAACTAATCTTTGCCAGCCGAGACCGCTCCAGAGACAGCAACCACTCTCTTCGGATCCACCCCGTCTCTATCATCTTGAGCATGCTCATTGAGTCACAAAGGTAACATGCCCTAGTGAATGTCTGTGTCTCGAGCCATGTTATTGTTTTACTTACTGCCATGACTTCCATAGTCAGGCTACTTGTGGTCTCAGCAAAAGCACCAGAGTCCTCCTTCACAATTCTCCCTCCGGCCTGAGCCGTAAAGGCCCAGAGCTTCTCACATGTCGGACGACCAACCCATCTGTGTAGATGACAGCATCACCGTCTAACGAATTCTCGAAAATCAACGCTTGTACTTCCGCCTCCACAGCAGCCGGATTTTCTTGTCTGCATTTTCTGTCTAGTTGGATGCAAACAGAAAAGGACGTACAGAAATCTGTTGGCACTTGTACCCACTCCTCGCCAGGTTCTAAGTCCTCAAGTGAACACACCTGTTGAAGAATGTCTTCGGCTTGACCCATCCACGACCTTCCTCTTTTTAACCTGCTGCCCTTCACCTTCCTAATTTCACTATGCAGTGGATGTTGTGTGTTTGCGTTAACTCTGAGGTAGGCACGTGCTCTGCAAATTTGTATTCTGTCTTCAATGGTTGGAAAATCAAGAAGGTAGCGCATCGCCCTGCATGCTGTATCTCTTGTACATCCAAGAATAATGCGCATAGCTTCGTTCTGTATCCTTTCCATCCTTTCTATCTGCTTACGGCTGAGAGTCAGGATCGCCATCGCATACTCAAAAACAGACATGACCAGCCCCTCGTATAGAAGACATAGATGGCGCTGCTCACAGTTTGCTGCCGCCATCACCCGCATCGCAGCCAAACCCCGCTTGGCCTTTGTTGTCACCTGGTCTATGTTCTCATTATCAGCAAGGCTTCGATCCAAACGTATCCCCAGGTAATTCATTGCCTGCGTTCTTTCCACAGTCTCTGAACACAGATTTACCGTTGGTGTTGGAGTGTTGACAATATGGTTATTCAAAGAGAACCATGTCACTGTTGCCTTTGTTGGGTTGACCATTGCCCCAGCTTCAACACACCAAGTACTTATGCGATTGAGTTCGGTTTGTAGTTCCACAGCAACCTGATCTCTATCCTTACTCTGACGATACATTAAACATCGTCGGCATATGACAGTGTCCTCCCCGGTCCAGTGAGCTGCTCGCTGGGGATTCTCACAGTGTAGGCATTCAACGGCACCAGAGATAATGGTGATCCCTGTGGTAGGCCAGGATATATTGTTGTTGGTTCCGAAATCCAACCGCCACATCTAAAAACCGCTTTCCGTTGGAAGAGGGCTGCGGCGATCCAGCTAAGGAGGAAAGGACTTGAGCTCAAGAAGCTGAAGTATTAAGAAATCCAATGGTACTCTGTTGTACGCACCTCAAGATCAATCGCTGCAGCAAAGGTTTCAGTGCCTGAGTGGAAACCTTCATAGACGTCATGGGCAAAAACTGCTGCATTGGTCCAGGTTTCTCTTTTTGGACGGTACCCACCCAGGGTAGGTGGGAAAACACCTTGCTTCTCTAACCGGCTTGATATTTTCCTGGCAATTAACTTCCCCAGCAGCTTGCCTATTGTATTCTGCATGGTTATTACACGATATTCCTGAATGTTTGAGTGGTCTTTGCCAGGCTTCGGCAAGGGAATCAGATAGCTGTGTAACCACTCCTCCTTTATGTTAGCGCTCCCTATACTGTTATTGTAAATGTCTGCTAATTTCTCTAGCTCATTCTCGGTACACCTAGTGATGTCATCGTATCTTATGCCATCTGGCCCCGGGGCGCTGTTTTTTATCGTCGAAGCGGAAGGCTTACTTTCTTCTCTTCTACCCTGGAGTGTATAGATACCCATACTTTATGGTTTACTTTCTCCTCTTCTACCCTGGAGTGTATAGATACCCATACTGTACGGTTTACTTTCTCCTCTTCTACCCTGGAGTGTATAGATACCCATACTGTACGGTGTACTTTCTCCTCTTCTACCCTGGAGTGTATAGATACCCATACTGTACGGTTTACTTTCTCCTCTTCTACCCTGGAGTGTATAGATACCCATACTGTACGGTTTACTTTCTCCTCTTCTACCCTGGAGTGTATAGATACCCATACTTTATGGTTTACTTTCTCCTCTTCTACCCTGGAGTGTATAGATACCCATACTGTACGGTGTACTTTCTCCTCTTCTACCCTGGAGTGTATAGATACCCATACTTTATGGTTTACTTTCTCCTCTTCTACCCTGGAGTGTATAGATACCCATACTGTACGGTTTACTTTCTCCTCTTCTACCCTGGAGTGTATAGATACCCATACTGTACGGTTTACTTTCTCCTCTTCTACCCTGGAGTGTATGGATACCCATACACTATGGTTTACTTTCTCCTCTTCTACCCTGGAGTGTATAGATACCCATACTTTATGTTTTACTTTCTCCTCTTCTACCCTGGAGTGTATGGATACCCATACACTATGGTTTACTTTCTCCTCTTCTACCCTGGAGTGTATAGATACCCATACTTTTTGTTTTACTTTCAACTCTTCTTTTCTGAAGTTTAGAGATATCCATACCTTATGGTTTAGTCCTTCCTTTTCTCCCTGGGGTGTACAGAAACGCATACTGTATGGTATAATCTCTTCTCTTCAACCCTGGGGTGTACAGAAATGCATACTATATGGTATAATCTCTTCTCTTCAACCCTAGGGTGTACAGAAATGCATACTATATGGCATAATCTCTTCTCTTCAACCCTGGTGTGTACAGAAACGCATACAGTATGGCATAATCTCTTCTCCTCAACCCCGGGATGAGGAGGCACACTAACTTATTGTTTAGTCTGTTCTCTTGTACCCCGGGGTGTAGAGATATCCATACTGTATGGTTTAGTTCTTCCTCTTCTACCTTGAAGTGTACATTTACCTAAACGTATCGTTTAGTATTTCCTCTTTTACCCTTTTTATGTGAGTAAAAATAAAACGCAAGGAATCCATGTCTACGATGTACGGCGTTTAGAGTAAGTAAAAAGGAACCCTTATAAACGTCTTAATGTGCATTAGATATATGGGGGAAGACAGAAAGAAAATTGGAAATTAAGGAGAAATACTGAGAGAAAAATAAGGAAGTAATATGTGAGAAAATATAAGGGGGCCATTGTGGGGAACATTAGGGTCGAAATATAGGGGTGACAATTTGAGAGAGAAAGTAGGGGATAAATCTGAGAGAAAAATAGAAATTCGGCTGTGACAGAAAATAAGAGAAGTGAGACAAATACGAGAGAATTTCGGGAGTTGGGTTATGTAACAATAAGCGACGAAATGAAAGAGGTGCAAATAACGTAACTGGAAATTTTATTTTTGCACAAAATGTCGTAAAAGCAGATGGTCACAAGGAATGATCTATTTGTTTTTACTAATCTATTTTCTGGCAACGTCTTCTATTCCTGTTGGAACAGGACATCCTGGTAGCTGAGTTTAGCCTTTCGTCACTGTGCGCCAACAATGCCATTCTTCAGAAGTCTGAGAAACACTGACATCACCCACCTGCATCCGGGACAAAAATATACTTCCAGCGCTCCTCTGTAGAGTGCAGTACGGGGAAAAGGTTTACAGCCGGATCCAGAACGTCAAGGAAAGAAGCTGGTATGGATACTGCAAAATAGGCACAATTCCACAGATCTAAAGTTTCGGCCCAAAATGCCCTCCTAAGTGAAGATTAACCTTGTCCTTACAAAACAACAAGTGTAGGTTGATCATTATTATAAATAAAAATGAAACACTTGTTCTTCATTTACCTGTAAAATGGAGTATTTCGTGTATACGCCAACCCTCCTTAGTCGCGGTGTTAAGTATTAAACAGTATTAATGTCGTTTGCTTCCCTTATGCACACAGTGAACAAATAGAAGGAAATACCACAATGTAAAATACAAATAAAGGGGAATATTCTTCAACACGAGCATAGGTACAATTATCTCGGAACAGTCATAACATCTGATGGGAGATGCCTTGAAGAGATTACAACAAGAATCGCAATGGCGAAGGCAGCCTCTTGCAAGATGGAAAACATACTGACCAATAAAAAGATATCATTTGCAACGAGAAAAAGAATCTTGAGGTGCTACAAAGAATCTGTGCTTTTGTATGGATGCGAAGCGTTGACATGAGCAAACAGGCTGAAAAAACATATGATGACCGTGAAAATGTGGTTTCTGAGTAAATGTCAAGAATACCATGGACAGACAGAAAAACCAATGACCAAGTCCCACAAGACACAAATGAAAATCGTAAACTGATTAGAGAAATTAGACGTAGACAGTCACAAATTTTTGTCACGTTATGAGAAGAAATAAATTGGAGAACTTGGTGACAACTGGCAAGATCGAGGGGAAGAGAAAAAGGGGAAGGCAGAGAAGTAAATGCCTGGATGGCTTAGCCATGTGACATGGTCGAGACAAGAACTCTGAGCCGATCCACGACTCTGGTGATCGATTGAGATGGCAAAAACATGACCGCCCACGCTTATCGGCATGGTGATGATGATGATGAACCCACAGGCAACCCCAGAAGTGCCAGGAATATATAAGATATATTAAGATTTAGGGGACAGTAGGGGACTGAAATGTGATGACTTAACATATACTAATAGTTTAGGACATACTGTTGCTGAGCACCCCACGCATATGTGTGTGTGCGTGCGTGCGTGCGCGCTCGTGCGTGCGTGCGTGCGTGCGAGTGTGTGTGCGTGTGTGTGTGTGTGTGTGTGTGTGTGTGTTGTGGTATGAGACGGCATAAACATATTCCGAAATGATAGTCTATTTTGGTTGGTTGGTTGGTTGGTTGGTTGGTTCGTGGGTTGGTTCGTGGGTTGGTTGCTTGGTTGGTTGCTTGGTTGGTTAGTTGGTTGCTTGGTTGGTTGGTTGACTGGCTGGTTCGTTGGATGATTGGCTGGTTGTTCGGCTGGCTGGTTTATTTCTTAGTCGTCTATCTGGCTGGTAGATTAGTTGGGTGGGTGAGTTGTTGACTGGTTTGTTAATTGGCTGGCTGGTTGATTATGAACTCCCTGGCAGACCGTGAGTTTCAACTCTTTTAAGTCCGATGCTCTGACGTTCAGCTGATCACATCTATAGCAGTGAGGTGGATGTAAAGACTTGTCTCCCGACCCAGTACCAAAGTATCATCTCCACTAGGACTTTGTTGCTAAGGCCTCCTTTCTATCTCCAAGCTCAAACACCAGTCGGGTGTGCTAGGTCGCTACTGGAACTTCACACCTGCGGAAAGACATGTTAATTTTAAATCTTAAAATCTTGTGTTACTTTCATATTCCAATTATAAACTTGCTTAACATGTTTACTGATCTAAGTCAACTCGGTTATTGCGACCAGAATTTTACGGTTGACTTGCCAAACACTCCCTGCCAATTTAATGCCCTACATTATTCACGGAGAAGCCGTTTTTGGGACGAAAAGGTATGTTTGCACAATGAGAAAGGAGGACCTTGTGTGAATTAACATGGGTATTCAATACTGCATGGGTTATTATATAAAAATTATAGGGAAGTTAGATTGGAAAGCTGATTATTTTTTCCCATTTAAATACACATCCTTTGTGCCAGACCACTGCCCATTGCTTATAAAACCTGCAAGTTAATCACGATTGTTTAGTCAAGTTTAAGTCTCCGTCTTCGAATAAGTCAGTTTAGACATTATTTTCTGCTACCAAGTTGAAAGAGTACTTGGCCTGTATAGAATAAAAGTTAAGTTTAACAAAGTGCTTGAAGTTCGCTCTTACAGATCTTCCATTGATTCTTCGAAGATGGTCAAGTACCAGTTTGTTCAGGGAACAGTAAAACAAACCATATCATGTGTTATTTTATATACACTGGCAACTCAGACTTTTGCTGTTAACCCGGGAATCAAATTAAAAGTCACAAAGGCGGGAATAGAATACGGTAAGATCATCATCATGATCATCGTCATCGTCATGTGCCTGCCAGTTGGCGTAGGCGTTCATGTCTTTCCACAGACTTCGGCACTTCGTGCTCTTGATCAACCATGTTGATGATATTCCTCCATGTCACCGTCACAGTACATCCAACATCCTATATCTTGATTTACCTGTGCCTCTCTTCTCACTGATCTTTCCAGTTGTCAAGGTATTCTCCATTGCCTGTCTTCTCATCAGATGACTACAGAATGCTGTTTCTTTCTTGCTTATGATTGTACATAATGTTCTGGTTTCATTAGCCTATTCCAGGCGATCATTGTTAGCTACTATGGCAGTCCAAGGTATTCACAACATTCATGTCAGGAACCACAACTCCGTACCTTCCAAGCTGTTCCTAATTTCTTCATTAACTGATTGGTGCCAAACCAAATGTAGGTTCGGTCCAAAAATATTACACAATCAAATGAACAAGTATTCTAATGTAAATGTCCGTTCACTGAGCATTTAAATAGCGCCAGATACCACGACACAAAATAAATAACACTATGACCCTAGTTTGGCGATGTATCGTCCTTCTGCCCAATGGGAGGTCACATTTGGCCATATATTATCCTTCGGTACTCAATCAGTTAATGTCCCATGATTCGCTGCCATACAGCTATACAGGTTTTATATAACATTTGACTCCTCTCTTTCTGACATTCAGTGAGATCACTATTGCAGTCTCCGTGGCGAAGTATACAAGCGGTCGAACTCGGACTCCGAAAGTTGTGGGTTCGATTCCAGGTAGCGTCCTTCGGTTTCACGAGTGCATGGTTTCGGAGACTCCTAGGGGTCGTCGCTGGAGCTACGGAATTCATGCTTTGTGCGACGCTTTCCGCGCTTCGGAAAGAGACTGAGCAATATGGGATAAAACTCGGTGCAATGAAGTCGACCTGTTGACTTTTTAAGCTTTAAGCGAGGAGACAATCCTCGGTGAGATACACACTGTATTTATGCAGTGGAATTATGTGTATAACAGAATTAGTTGCCATGACTATTTGGTCTCCCTGGCCTAGAAGTTAGCGTCTTTCTTCGTAATCCCGTATATACTCGTGAGTGACGTGATGTGCACGAGAATTGGTAGCGGTTCTCGCCGCGTCGGTAACTTAGGGGTATGTGAGCCGGTCGCTCAGAAAGCAATGGCAAACTACTGAGCGCAATCTTGCCTAATACATCAACAGCAGCTGAAAAATGCTGGTGTTGACTGCAACGTCCTGTAAGGGATATGAAAATAAAATGTGTAATGTTTAAGTTAGTCAACTTCAATAGGGTGAGTCGTGAGATACGAGTATCCCATATCATCTGATCATCATAAGGTGACCTCTTCATTGCGCTATCCTACAAGACACCCTTGGGTAAGGTGGAGTACCCGTTTATCTCCCCGGATCAGGGCAACGTGAAGCCACGGGTGCAAATGGTGACTGAAGTTGAAGAGCGGCCGACAGATAGTTGTAGGTTATGGTCTCCAATTTCACGACAGTAGGCAGAGGATTTCTTTTTGGAGACAATGGCTACGGTAATCGAATAATATGGGCATTGCGAAGAAGGAAAACAATAACAAACTGCCTTCATTAGAGATACCTTCTTTTTTTTTGTTCGCATATCCTTTACAGGACATCGCTGTCAACATCAGCAGCTTTCAGCTGATTGTTGATTTGTTGGCAAGATTACTCTCAGTAGTTTGCCATTGCTTTCTGAGCGACCAGCTAACATACCCCGTAAGTTACCGACCCGGAGAGAAGCGTTACCAATTCTCGCGCACGTCACGTTATTCACGAGAGTATACGGGATTACGGAGAAAGTCGTGTAACCCCTAGACCGGGGAGACCGGCTTAGAGATGCCTCATCATCATCAAGTGCCGTGCCGGCTGGCGTAGGCGTTCATGGCTCTCCACAGATCTCGGTCTTTGGTTTTCTGGATCAACTCTGCTGCTGATATTCCTCCATGCCACCGTCTCAATCCATCCAGCATCATTTCTCTTGGTCTGCCTCTGCCTCTCTTCCCCTTGATCTTTCTAGTTGTTACGATGTTCTCCAATGCCTCTCTTCTCATCACGTGACCGAAGAAAGATGTTTGTCTCTGTCTTATTGTTGTATATAATGGTCTAGTTTCATTAGCCTGTTTCAGACAGTCATCGTTAGTTACTCTGGCAGTCCCAGGAATTCGCAACATTCGTCTCAGGAACCACATCTCTGTTGCTTCTAATTACTTCTTACTTTGTTCATTTACATTCCAAGATTCACTGTCATACAGCAAAACTGGTTCTACATAGCATGTCAGCACTCTCTTTCTTACATTCAGTGATAGTAACTTATTGCACAAGATACTCTTCATTTTCTGAAATGCGTCTTTTGCCTGCCCTATTCTGCTCCTAATCTCTGTTGTACATCTTCCATCTGATGTTATAAATGCCCCTAGGTATCTAAAATTATCCACTTGGTTAAGGATTTTTCCTTCTATTTCTATGTCACATTTTGGTGTCACCATTTTCTTTGATATTACCATTGTTACTGTTTTCTTGATATTCAAGGAGAGTCCTTTCCTTGCACTCTCTGTTACTACAACGTCTAATAATTGCTGTAGGTCTGTTGAATTATCCGCCTAGAAAATGATATTTCGCCATGTCAACTCTGGTGATCGTGTGAGATGGCGAAACTTGACCGCCTACCCGTGTCGACATGGCGCTGATGCTAAATGCTGCGCTGAATCATTGATGACCTGGCTACATCACAACTTGAATCTCCGTAGATGTGAAGTTTCAGAGCCGGTCTTTCATACCCCCCCCCCTCCCCTCCCCTCCCCCTCCCGTTTATGGGCATTGAACAGGGAGCGGGGATGAGTGGTTTCGAGGTTTGGTGTCCGCCTCGAGTGCTGGAGGTCCCGGGTTCAAGTCCCGATGAGGGCCGAGATTTTTTCACATGGACGTCGAGTAACAAAATTTCTTCTGGTCACTGGGTAGTGAGATCGGACGCCCGTGTGTATTGTTGCACACGTAAAATATCCCTTGGCAGTTGGAAATCGAAAAAGAGTTGCCTAACGGCGCTGCCCGAACAAAATTTCGAGTTAAAAATATACCCAAAATATTTCAGGTTCCTCGCCGGTGCTACGGAGTTCGTTCACTGAGCTGAGATTCTCCAGACTCCTGCTTGAGTTAAGATCAGAACGGAGCACTTATAGGTGACACCGGTGTGCCGTGTGTCGACTAAACTAAACTATTGAACAGGGAAGAAGAGCTATGCAACACAATTCCCGTGGCCTGGGCTAGCTCAATATCATTGCATCGGACTTAACTGTTTAAAGAAAGCAATGATATGAGACCGGATTGTTGTTTTCTTAGTCTTTTTATTTTAACTGTGTGGTTTTCAAAACTGTATTCACATTCTCCATCTTCTTCTTCGCATGTCTTTCTGCGTGAGCATGTCACAGCTATACGCCTCATGGCTAAGCATGTCACAGCTATACGCCTCATGGCTAAGCATGCTTGACTTCGACATGCATTTATGTAAGGTTTACTTCGACTAGACAGATTCTATCTGTGCTAACGGGCGTTATATACCCGCGGGTGGGTTTTCTTTCCGCACAGTTTTGTCAGGGCAGTGCATTAAAGTCAACTCTTTGCTATTTCTGATTGCCGTAGGACTTTTCACTTGTAAAACTTGTTAGACGGGACTTCGTGTTTTTCGCCCTTATTGTGTTCTGTGCGATGCTTTTCGTCGCTCTTCGCGAAATAATCCCAAGCAAAATGGGATAGAACGAAGTCAATCCTCTTTCCTCCTTGTATTGTAACTAACTCGATTGTATTTTGTAGCCCACCTTTTGCTGCTACATTGATTACAGCCAACAGATTTGCCGAGTCCACCGTCGGAGCTTTGCTACAGTCCTTCAGCCTGACCGATCAGTCTGGACAAGCTGGCCATTTTACTTGGGAACTCAAAAAGTAGGTCACATAAACGTGTACAGAATCAACCTACGGCTATTAATGATGTTGTAGACAGACAGACAGGGACAGACAGACAGACAGACAGACAGACAGACGGACAGACGGACAGACGGACAGACAGACAGACAGACAGACAGACAGACGCATGTGTGTGTGTGTGTCTACGCTCGCGTGTGCGTGCGTGTATGCGTGCGTATACATACAAACACACACAGCAGAAATATTTTAACGCTTTTTTTTCAGAGGGAGTCATGGTCAAAAGGTTCCATGTCAGCCTTATGCTCAGAAGGTACCGGATTTACTCCCGGCATAGGACTGGGACTGTTCCCAAGAATCTTTGGTATCAAATGATATCACTCGTCACCCAGATAACCTGGGCTGTGAGATCAGATATCTAGACGTCTCGTATACGGGCGAAACCAGGAGGTTCCGTGTTCAAGTGTCCAAGCTGTGCACATTAAAGATACGACGGCAGTTGGAAATCGCAACGAGGAGGTCTTAAGACGAAAGGCGAAATTGATAGGAATGAACACCTGCCCAAGGGTGGATAGAACCCGATACATTGGGGAAGAAAAGATTCAACAAATGCATGGTCTCACATGTGTGATGTGTGAAGTGCATAACTAGGCGTGACGCACTTCTCCCGAAAGAGGAAAGAAGAAGGGGAGGAACACTTTTCACCAATATAATGAGTCCTTAATGAAACTTCCAGTGTTCTTATTTTCCTCAATCTATAAATAAATATGTGTATAAACGTCTAAGTTAAAATATATCTTGAAATATAATATTTGAATTGAGGTCAAATGCACCAGTACAAGTCACTGAACTCAAATGTTGTATCCCAGTTCTTCTAGTCTCTAAAGATTGACATTCGTCTCTGTACTCCGTCACCGACTACTCAATATATACCAAGAAGCACAATTGATGATTTCACATTGTGTTTAACAAGTCTTTTGTCAAGCCTGTTGATCGGGACGGTTGTTGTAGGCCAGGGTTCTCAACCTTTTTTTGTCCCGTTCCCCCTTCACCACATTTTCAGAACATCACCCTCTCTTCCCCCCCCCCCCCCCACTCTTTTTCTTATTTCCTCCATAAAAATTCCCCCGCTCTAGAGAATATATGTAATAATGCAAGTTAAATTTAATAGCACATACTAAAACAGGTCTAGACGTCTACATAAAACGTGATTTGCTGGTCTACTTATGCTATAGAATGAATTTCAGATGGGTGAGACGTTACAGAACCGTAAAGTATGAAGGGAAAAATAATATCAAGTAATCGGTTCTTGTATTAACGCGATCTTGAAATAATCTTATTCTCCCCCCCCCCCCCCGGAAACCTTAAAATTCCTTCCTGGGGGATGGGGGGGGGGGGGTTCCCCACCGGTTGAGAACCACTGTTGTAGGCGATCTCATTTGTGGTCAGCCTGAAAAGATATAACCGCTGACCTCAAAAGCACTTCTTCACAAATGTTAATTAATCGATAGTTTCTACGTGTCATTATTTTCGTATCTTTCCTTAAGATCTCCACGCAGAGCACGCACACACACACAGACACACACACAGACACACACACACACACACATACACCCCCCCCCCCCCCCCTGGTTAGTATATTCTCCAAAACAATCTGCACAATGGATAAGTAAACATGTTTTTACATTCAGTTGGGCTCCTCCCAGATCGACACAATCAAAATGAATCCCCGGAAATGATCTTGGAAGTAATGGAGGTCAGTGTGATGCTGACAACAACACGCATCGAGTGTCGTTTGGTCTATATAAACATAGGGCTAGCACCATATACCCAACACGCCTTTGTGTGTGTGAAATGATCCTGTACCTTCGCTATAGTCGTCGGTTCAGGTGGATGATAGATCTGGCCAATGAACACATCTTTTTAGTGGTAATAGTTTGCCGTGTATCCAAGTACGTTAATTCCTTCATCAAAGCGATGTCGTCATTAGAAGGAGCAGGCTCGAATCTTGATATGATCACAATAGCTTTCGATTTGTACAGTATCTAGTGTGTGTCCTCTAATCTATCCTTCATTCTTCAATTTCTGTAAATGCCTATCAATGCCTGTTACTTTATTTCTCATGTTGTTTGAAAAGTCTTAACGGGCTTTGTGGCGAATGAGTTACGGACGCACGTCGTAATCCCGCAAACCGCGTTCGAAATAAATCTACGGGCGATTAGGCAGCAAACCGCCTTGTGTTGATTTTCATACAATGATATGTGCTGGTCGTTCAGAAAGCAATGGCAAACTACTGGGCATGAAATTGCCAAGAAATCACTAACAAAAAGTGCTGGAGATTACTGCGACGTCATGTAAAGAATATGCAACTAACTTTTTCTTTTTAAGGGAGCTCTAATAATACTGGGTTCTTGTTACTTTTTCAGCATCCAGAAACTGGCAATCACGGGCCCAAAAAGTCATCTGACCTTTAACCCGGAACATAATGGTCTAACATGGACACTGTCAAAGTTAGGGGCAAACCTAGCAGCCGAGTGGCGCATTCGGTATAAACAAGGATGGTGAGGGATTCATACTTTGTAGCCTTTGTTGTTATGGTTAATCACCTTATTAACTGATTGTTCTTCGAATGTATTTCTTGTATTATATATGTATCTTTGTAGATTTTACATGTTCGCCAGTTAGCCATCCAAGACAGTGGCGTAGGAGTAGCCTATCTATGGTGAGCTTTATTTTTGAAAAGTGACGCCTATTTAACTTGTGCGATACAAGTAAACCCGGCCGTTCACTTCGATTTGTTAAACGCGCATGTCTATATGCTCGCTGCTCCTGTCTGTCCAATTTCCCTTCGATCCAACACCCGGATATCATAGCACTCGGGATATACCCATTTATGAGCTGCGCCACAGTTTCCCATGATTTACGTACGACACTTCTATACTGTCAGTAACCTACACCCTCTAGGGTGAAAGGCTGAACTATACTGTCAGTAACCTCCACCCTCTAGGGTGAAAGGCTGAACTATACTGTCAGTAACCTCCTTCTCTATCACTAGCCACTACGATACATAGGCCTATTGCCGAATTTTAGCGGAAATATAAATGCGGTTTTGTACGGCAACTACTTTTTGTGTGTGTGTGTCCGATTTAAGGAGGTTTACTAGAGTACTCATGATCAGGGTTGCCATTCTAGATGTTCTACATCTAGATCTAGATATTTTTGCCTGCGTCTAGATGTCGTTCTTTGACGTCGAGATGATAGATGAAATTCTAGATGTTTTTCATTTGAAGTTAGATATTTTAGATGTTTGGTCAGTAAAAATTTAGATTTGAAGAATTTTGCGGCAATTGGTACCGATAATGCCTCGTAATGGCAGGTATCAATCATGGCGTTTATGCCAAATTGATGGAAGATATTCTATCTTTAATGCTCATAAAATGTGCGTGTCATTCCTTGCAGCTGGCATTATTACATGCCTCATCAGAATGTTTACCAAGGAATTTGGAATTCTTTATTGCTGAAACACATAACTGGTTCTCCAAATCATCTGTCAGACAACAGTAATACAATAATGTATATGAAGCATTAAATGATAGTTCCTCACCGCTGAAAATTGTTATATTGCAAAACTAGATGGTTAACAATTCAACCAGCTATTGAAATAATTGTGAACCAATGTATAGGATTGAAGATACTTTGAAATACTATATAGAATGTTCTTTTGTTTTTAAATTCGCATATTCTATGCAGGACATCGCTGTCAACAGCAGCATCTTTCATCTGTCTTTTTATTTCTTGGCAAGATTACGCTCAGTAGTTTGCCATTGCTTTCTGAGCGGCCGGCTCAGTTCTTCCGCAAGTCACCAGCGGGGGTAGAACCGCTTCCAGTTCTCGCCTGCTACGAGACTCTGCATGATAAACGGGATTACGGAGAAAGTGGTGTAACCCCTCGGCCAGAGAGACTGGCATATGGAATGTCCAGTGATGAAGAAAATAATTGGCATTCCTTCCCTTTTTACAACCCATTCTAAGAGAAGTGCAAAAAGTTAATAAACTGTTTACATCTAAAAGTCGACCAAGCACTAATAGCAAAATCAGGAGCTGAATTACAAGACCACATGAATAGTCTAAACGAAATGTGTAGGGAACATAACATGAAAAGTAGCACAAGTAAAACAGAGGAACTGAATTTAACTAAAGAAGAAAAAGCAACAACGATTTACCTAAACGATCATCCCTTGAAACAAGTAAAGAGTTTCAAGTACCTAGGAAGTATAATATCATCAAATGGCAAATCAGAAGACGCGATCGAAAATAGATGCAATAAGGCAAACCAACTCATTGGACAAATGGCACCAATACTAAAGAACAAACATGTATCAATAACTACTAAGAAAGCACTTTACAATACAATCTTCTTACCAACTCTATGTTACCAATGCCAAACCTGGACAATGACAGAATAAAAGAAAAGAATAATCACAACAACAGAAATGAGATTCCTGAGAAGAATACTCAATGTATCAAGAAGAGATTAGATCAGAAATGAAGAAATCAGGACAAAAGTGGGGGTTACAGCTGCACTAGATTTTATTAGAAAGCAGCAAGTCAAATGGTTTGGCCATGCAAGTAGGTTACCAAAGTCGCTTAAAAGTCGACAGGGTCGACTTCATTGCACCGGGTTTTATCCCATATGGCTTGGTCTCTTCCCGTAGCACGGAAAGCGTCGCACAAAGCACGAACTCCGTAGCTTTTAGCGACGACCCACAGGAGTCTCCGAAACATTTAACTCGTAAACCGAAGGGCGCGGCCCGGAATCGAACCCACAACCTTCGGAGCACGAGTCAAACGGCTTGACCACTTCGCCACAGAGGCTCCCAAGTAGGTTACCAACCACGTTGTAACGTGGTAACCTACGTGGTAAACTACGTGGTAACCTACTTAGTTGGTAAGTAGATTACCAACTAACAGCATACCACAACAAGCAATGATGTACAGACCAGAGGGAAACATAGGAAGAGGCCGACCACGTAAACGATGGACGCAGGGAATAACAGAGTCCACGGGAATATCGATACATGAAGCCCATTAGCGGGCACTCGCCCGCTGATTATACTTCACCTCGACACCGCAAGGTACAAGAGGAACATGATGAGATTAGATGAGATATGATGAGAATCTAAAAGTGTTGATATAGTTAAATTACTTGGCGATCTCACTTTGCTATTTTATTCAACTGGTAAATGACTTATATTGCCAACTTCTAAAGCTGATTTGTTCGCTTGCACTATAGAGAGCTATTTGGCTCATAAGCCGTACCTGGGATACCACATCGAATCAAAATTGATGGTTTAAAATCAAAAGGACTGTTAACCAAAAAAAATAAAAAAAATAAATGAAGAGAACAACTTAAGAAAGCGCTCTCAAGATTTTCTTGTCTCATTCAAGCAATTGAAGCAGAGACTTCCTGAAAATTTAGATGTATTGAAACATATTTCACTCTTTTCTGTTAACAACATACTTCAGACGGTAAAGGACATACCTAAATATTTTCAAGCTATGAAAATTTTTGGAGCTACTGATAATAGTGTGACGGAAGCAGAATATCAGTTAACCAAAATAAATTTGGTTGACTGGAAAAAAAAAATAAAGAAACAGAAGACCAATTTAAAGATGCCTCAGGAAACAGTCCATTTTGTAAGCTCTTTGAATGTGCAATGTCTGCCATGATACTACCCCATTCAAATCTTGATGTAGAAAGAGCTTTCAGTGCTATGAGTTATATAAAATCTAAGCTAAGAAATAGGGTGAAACTTTACTTCTTAAATGCTACCTTGACAATAACATTTGGCCTGATGAGAGTAGGAAAATGCTGTTCAACTTATCGGCTCCCTGATTGTGTATTAAAAGAAATTGAAACAGGTAAAGAGTACCAGAGTCATTTTGAATCTTAAGCTTCAATTTCATCATCCAAGCTAAGTTTATTCTGTGGATCTTGTGAGACAGACATAATTGAAGATGAGTGCATGATTCTATAGGGTAAGTCACATCGATATCTATGTAATTTCTTACTTTTTCCAGATGTTTTTCTAGATGTTTCACCTATACAATCTAGATATCTATACATCCGTTTCTAGATGTTTTCTGTCCAAAAAAAAGTGGCAACCGTGGTCATGATGTTAAATTACCCTATTATTTCAAGGTCGCTTTTAAAGATAGGGACTGGGACGTAGAAGTGTTTCCAAGGCACCAGGGCCGGGTTATATACTGGCTGTAGCGAAACGCCAGTGGCCCATGTCCTTATGCATTCTTTTATTTTGGGTAAACAGGGGGAAACGGCTTTCGGAAGCTCTCAGTTCTCTTGTTCGCTCAAATCTCCATGAAAGATGGTTCTTTGGGTTATCTTCATACCACAATCTTTACATGGAGCGAGTATATATTTGTCTTTCCTTTCGGGTAGACCCGATGGAACGCCTTGCGTCAAATGTGCACGGGTGCGGCTGCTGGTCAATTGATGGCCGTGCCAACACCTACCGTTTGATAGTTGCAGCATGTCAAGTGATTTAAAGATTACGACAGAGGTGCAACATACTACTGGGGTAGTGGAAAGGTAAACTTGGGTTTTCTTTGGTCCAGGCAAAACTTGGCCTATAAATATCTATTGTCTTAACGACTGAGAGGATATGGCGAAACAGCAGTCTTGCCATGTTGGGAGGGGTTGACCGTTAGCCGATCTGGCTACGCGTCTTGATCTTGGCATGGCAAGGGAACACATCTGAAGAATAAGTAGTTACCAAATGATATCGCTTGTTCTTGGCAGCTGATAGACGAGTGATATCTTTCTTCCTACGGCTTACCGTTACTTAGTAGTATCTCTTTCGTCTTGTAGTCGATAGGATGATGTGGGGATTATAAATAAACTTCGTTATCTTATTGAGAGAACCTGCATTCCTCTGAATCTACGTGTTAGGTGAGGCACTGCCGGTACATTGCAGCGGCAGCTCAGACAAGAGCAGCAGCCGGAAGAGATAGTATCTTCTTGCATATTCTTGCTGGGAATGGGGAACTACACTGCGTGCCATACAACCCCATTACTATATTATTAGTTAACGGGGAGAAACACACAGATTACTAGGCGCACCACACCACAAGATCTTGGTTGTGAGAAAGGCATGGTTTGCGAGGGAGAAAGAAGCTGGGAAATGAATGTGCCCAATAATAATAAAGGCAGGGTATGAGTGAGGAGAGTGATTCGTGTATGTAACAGGGTGCATAGTGTAGCCGACCGGACGTCTACAGATTGGAGGTCTATGCAAGCCAGGACGTAGCCAATCCAGGGGCTACCTGACATGTCCGACGCATTCAAGCAAGCCACTGATAAACTGGTGTTGGTAAACCGAAATGCATAACTAATATGTGGTGCTTGAGTCAGCTTGATCCCTCACTCGAATGTTTGTCCTTTCCAGGGTCCTTCTTTTGAAAGTATGAACAGAGCTGAAGGTCTCGACAGGGCTCTACGCAGAAAGTATGTTTATGACTATGCCATGGCAAGGTTTGGGCCATGGCAAGGTTTGGGCCATGCCTGCTTTAAGAATATGATCTCTACGAGATAGAGCCACTGCTGACCTGGAAAGAATGACCATCAGCTGTACTGACACATCACCAGTCATCTCGATACGATTGGATTGAGTCCTTTTGTATTATTGGCTGGACCCCGCCAATCACTCAGACACACCCATTATTATATGAGAACTATTCTCCAAGACATTATTTCCTACCTGACATTATGCCACTTCCCTAGAACATTTGTTTACTAAAAAGACTGTGGTCCATGGAAATTTGGAAGTTTGCTTCTACAGAAGGCTGTTGTACGTACAACCAATTACCTGGAAGGAAGGAGATTCTTGCACACGCGGTGAGCTGTATGTGGACGGATCGGACAGTGTATGAAGCTGCGTCTATGAAGATAGCTACCTGAGGCTCTATGCCTGAACGTTATCCTTGTTGTGTCTGTTTAGAACTATCTGTTTTATCTGCCTTGATGTTTTCCTGTGCTGTTCTTGATTAGGTTAATAAAATTACTTTCAAGTTATTCTGACGATCGCCATGTTATTTATGCGGCAGCCAGAAATACACCTTAGAGGTTAGGTCCCGAGGTAGAAAGACAGAGTGACAGTGAGTCCAGGGAACGGAGGAGGGTTGGCAAGCAAAAACCTATCCCAGCCAGGGCAATAGAATAACATTGAAATATTGTTACATAGTTACTTGGGACCCTCCACGTAGCTTGTTACAATTTCTGGGGGCTCGTCCGGGATATTTGAAATCCTGGTGGAGTTCTGGCTGATATAGTGATAGGGGACAGATATCCTTGTCTACTATCAATAGGTTCTGCCTACCGTGCCTGGCTATTGTCTGTACTCTGCCTGACACAGACTGACCGACATATGACGTGTTGTGGTCGTATAAACTATCCAATTGTTATTTGATCGATAAAGTTTTGATATAGAATTGTATACATTTCCCTCTGAGTTTAAGATGGCATCAGCTGGGTTTAATGTCGCTGACGTACAGGCTACAGGGCGTGAGATGGGCTATGATGGAGCGGAGTTACAGAAATATGTGCAGGAAGTGGAAAGAGACTTCAGACAGGCTGTGCGCGAAGCCAAGAAAAGGGAAGCAGAACAGGCCGTCAGAGACCATGAGTTCCGCATGAGGGAGTTGGAGCTTAGAGCTCAAACTGCCAAGGAAAGCGAGGGTGCAGTGGGAGGCGCAGTTCTCCCTGACTCAACAACTTCTAGTGGTGGTCCATACCAGGCAATGAAGTTCCCATTGCTCCCGTTCGATGAACACAAAGAGAAGATCGACCAGTATCTTCAAAAATTCCAGTCGATGGCTTTGGCTATGGGACTGGAACGTGGGAAATGGAACTTGAAAATCTCGCAGGGCCTGAGGGGGACAGCGTACGAGGTCTATTCAAGGTTGCCACCTGGTATGGAGAATGACTATGAGGCCCTGGAAAAAGCATTATTGAAAAGGTTCCAGATGACAGCACATACATACCGTCAGCAGTTCAGAAAGTCCAAGAGAGAGCCAGGAGAGATGTTCGCAGCCTACAGTGTTCGACTGAAGTCTTACCTTTTGAAGTGGATGTCATTAGCTGGATTTGCTAACGACTATGAAAGTTTAGAAGAATTAGTGGTCGTGGACCAAATGAAAAGGATGATGCCGAAGCCATTGCAAACTTTCTTGCTAGAAAATGGGGCAGAGAAGTTAGACTTGGTAAATACATTAGCGGAAAGGTATGTGCTAGCTCATGGAGATAATGGGGAACTGTCACAACCCAATCCACGATCACCAGACACATGGTCTGGAAAGAAGAAGAACCCTAAAACAGCTCTCACTAAGAAGGAGGATCCTTTCGATAAAGTTCCAATTAAGAAACCCTCTGGTAAGATTCCACCTGGATCTCCTAATAGAAAGACAGAGTGACAGTGAGTCCAGGGAACGGAGGAGGGTTGGCAAGCAAAAACCTATCCCGGCCAGGGCAATAGAATAATATTGAAATATTGTTACATAGTTACTTGGGACCCTCCACGTAGCTTGTTACACTGACCAAGACCTATTGACGCGTCCTCGTCGAGCGTCCTGGGCAACAGGTCCCTTCGGGGTCCTGGCTAAAGTCAGTAGGATCGCCGATTCCTCCGAAGTCGGAGAGTGTCTGTCTGTACGGCGAGGAACCACCAGTCTGCACACCAATAAGCCAGACATGGGACAACGGATACTCACACAAAACTCAGGTCCTGTATGACATCACACTGATGTTGGACAACAGGATGCCTTCATCCGACATACAGGACTTCGCGTTGGAGCTCAAGCCAACGAACACAAGCAAGCAAGCAAAGATAGGGACTGTTTATTTTATATAGTTTCTCCCTCTTCGGTTTACGTGTATACATCTCGTGTTTCTGAAATTCGTTTCCTACACAGAGATACTGTGTGACTTTTTCAGACCCGCAAATCACGTTTTATGTAGATGTCTTTGTTTGTTCTAGTATGTGTTATTAGATTAGCTTCCATTTATACGTAAATTGTGTAATTTTTGACTGTTAAAGTCGGGAGGGTCATCCCAAACTAAAATGATGAAGATTGCATGCTCTGATGTGATGTTTCAATGGTCGAAAACAACCGTTTCCTTGTCAGCGATGACTATTTAATATTGTTATGGAATATTCACAGCGATTTGCATGCCAGTGAATGCATATTTGCATTAAACATGAATTTTAGTAATTATGTGTAAATTGTCATCACTCGTTCGGGATCATTGATAATTTTTCATCTTTCTTTTCTTTTGTCAAAATGCATCCTCGCTGGCGCCCTCGCGTTGACAAGAATGCGCGTGCAGTCGGCGCGCTGTCAGACGTCATCACAGCTTGACGTAGAGATTTTTATGTCTGTGTGTGCGTGTATGTATATATTTATAAACTGGCAGAATTATATGTCCTTGAGTTAGACGGGCCACTGTGTTAATCCCCCTTGGCATGAGTGTAACCAACAGTTGTGTGAGTGTGTAGGTAGGGTCACAAAAAGTGAAAAGGTCAAAATCGTGTGTGTTTTTTTTTCTATGTCTATATTAAATGATAAACTGACACACAAGCATTAATATCTCGGCTTAAAATTGACCTACAGACTTGAATAAGGTACCGTTGGATTTTTTTTCCCCAAGAGTTATCCAACTATGCAGGTTATGTAATTAAAAAGCAATTGAGAAAATGTTACTAAAGTGGCTATCTATTGCGGTCCTCTCGTCTAGTATAGGGTTGCCAGCCCTCCCAGTTTTCCGGAACTGTCCCGGTTTTTTTATGAAATGATTCCGTGTCCCGAAGAAGTGCTTTCTGGGTGCCAGTTTGACCCGTTTTTTTTTTTTTTTTTTTTTTTTTTTTTTTTTTTTTAAATGTTAAATTAAATATTTAATTAAATCAAAATTTTTCTCCATTTTCATTTGTTAGAAATGTTTAACTTGCGGCAGAGATTAAGGGTAGAATTTGTCAAGCAAAAGCTGCATTTCAAAAAATGAAAAATATCGTATGCAACAAGACACCACCATTAAATGTCAGAAAGAGAGTACTGACATGTTATATGGAACCTGTTTTGCTTTATGGCCGAGTATTATGGAACGTGAATGAACAAAGCAGGAAGAGCTTGGAAACAACAGAGATGAGGTTCCTGAGACGAATGTTTGTAAATGCCTTGGCTGCCAGATGTTCACTAACAACGATTGCCTGAAAGAGGCTGTTGACAGCAGAACACCAAATTCAACTATCTGAAAGAGACAGACAACATCCTTTGGTCATATAATGAGAAGAAAGTTATTGGAAAACATCATGAAGACTGGAAAGATCGGTGGAAGAGGAGGCAGGTCAAGAGAAATAATGTTTGACGGACAGACGATGGCATGCAGCGATGTCATCAACAGAGTTGATCAGGAACACCAAGGACAGAGATCTGTGGAAAGACATAACACCAACACCGATTGGTTAATCATAATGATGATGATTGTAATTATAATGGTGATGATGAGTGGCAATACTAATTTCTGTAGCATCATTGATTGTAATAGAAACATCCCGGTTTCAAGTGACAAGATCTTGTAACCCTAACCTAATTCCATCAACAAAACCCAGGAAGGCAATCTGCCTATGAGATGTGAAGTCCAGTAAAGAAACCTCAAACGTCAAAGTCAGAAAATGTTGGCTTAAGTAACACGGGACAAGAAAAGGGATGTTTACTCACCACACTGGATGCTATGAACCATCCTGTGTGTGACTCATGCTGGAATAGACACAGAGTAAATATTGATCTTAGAAGAGAGTCATATTCTAATGTAGTCATAGATTTCTGTTTCCTCGTGGATCAGGCGATCATTTATAGGAGAATCGTTCCTGCTGGTTGAGCTTTTTTCGCGTCATTCGCAACTGCGAGCGCTAACAAGACAAGTCACCTGAACAAGTCAAGAAGCCTGATACGGAGGAAAATGGCATGGTGCAAGAACACCAAAAGACACGCGGTATCCAAGATGTGCAGCGTGGGAGCCGACAAGAAAACGAGCGGAGGGAATCTACCTGCGAGCTGCAGCAAACAACAAGAACCTCACGCAACTTCTAACGAATCTACCACGAGAAAGGAAGACGACAACCTCCACAAATAAGAGCCAAACCTAATGAGAAGCAGAGGGAGGAGAAAGACACCAGAGTCGGAACCACCGACTCACCGACAAGCAAGTGGGTTGTCAAGCGTATCCAAGTGGAGCTAACAGACGAAGAAATCCTGAAGCAGCTTCGAGAAGAGAACCTCCACATACGATTCTTGAAAGCGGAGCGTCTCTTCATCTACTACAAGATGCCTACAACCTTAGCGGTGGTGACGACAGAGGGCAGCGAGATGCCGACCACAGTATCGATCAACAAGAAAATACAATAACCAGAGAGATTCATTCCAAGAGTCAAGCAATGTTCCAGATGCCAGAGGGCCGGCCACAGCAGAGCAGCATGTCTCAGTAAGACGGAAATCTGCCGGTACTGCGCCGATCACCACCCCTTCAAGGAGTGTCCGCTGTCCAAGCTGGACACGGACTTCCGAGCACCCAACAACAAAAGAAAATGCGCCAACTGCCTGGGCAAGCATGGAGCAAGATACTTGGGCTGTCCGTGCCTGCAACGACACAGAAACGTGTTAAAGTTTGCCATCAACACAAAGACACCATACAACGAAGCAAGGCGGAGGTGCTTGACAGCCACAAGCATCTCACAGGCGGAAAAAGCTCAACTGCAAGACCAATAGATGAGCTAAAGAAGCAAATCAAGCTACTTCAAACACCAGCACCGACCAGCGACAATGAAAAGCTGCTGGCTGAAATATAGGAGATACAGCGAAACATCAAGCAAGAAGTGGTACATATGGCACAGACGACAAAGAAGAATGAAGAGATTCTACGGGACATCAAAGCGGAGAGAGAAATACTAACAAGGGATCTAACCCAAAGCAAACCAGCTGAAGTCAAGGAAAAGATCACAGAAAAGCCGCAAAATGAAACCCAACAAAAGGCCGAGACGTTACCGTACTCCAAGAAATCCAAGAGGTAACCGATATACCACCAGACCACTGGAGAAATTATAGGGGAGGAGAGTGACGGCAGCACAGATTACCCTCTTCCAAAGACCCTGGAGGAGCTTCTAGGAACGGCTGGAATGAATGAACTCGAGCTAGCAGAATACAATAGGCAAATGGGAAACAAAAGACTCGAAATGACAAACAGGCGCAAAAGAATCGAAAGGGAGAGGAAAGAGATATTTCGCAAAGAAGAAAATGAAAACGTCGAAAAGCTCCTACAGAAAATGGAGAAAAAAGGAAGCAAAAATACCAAATAAAAAGTCCTTTTAAGGACTGCAACCAGTCAAGCCAGACGAACCAGCAGACTTCACTAACAACAGACACCACCAGCGGAGGCGGGAACAAAGGAACGCCACCGACCTATCCCCCAGCTGACGTCACAGACACAAATGCTTACATAACCAGTCCGAGACAGGACTTACTCGTAAGAGCGCACAAGACAAGAAACAGGGTGAAAATACGCACAAAAACCACGAATCTCAACAATAACCACCGCTGAGGAAGCAGGTTAGACGAGACCGAATTTGGAATTATTTTTTTTTTTCGAAAATTAGAATTGGAATTGGAATTGCTGGTTGAGAGCCTATACTCCAGTAGAGGATAATGGGCAGAAGAAGAATCATGGCTGCCTTGCTCAACTTCAGTGTTGCCACAGAGGCCAGATCTGGAAAAGAAGAAAGATATCCATGAGGCATGTCAAGAGAAGAACCAATGAGTTAGCAGACAAGCGAGTAGTATAGTATGGTTTCCAGACCCCACTTTCAGCCTACGCAGGTAGGTTGAAAGGGTTTATGAAGGAAATATGGGTAAAATTGTCGACTCGGCTCCAGAATCTGGAGGCATGATTTATGAAGGAAATATTTTGAGTTGGGCGGGTGAAATATTTGGTGGGAACGGATTATTTTTTTCGTGGGAACGGGTTTTTTGACGGGTGTAAAAGTAATTAAGGTAAATGTTTAGTTGGTTCTGGAAAGCGAAGGGGGAAAGTTATTTTGGTTACGTCTATTAGTATGGGTAGTGATAAACAAGGGTGTGATGGGTCGTGGTTTCTACTCATGGGTATATGGTGGTGGTGTAGACATAATGTGTATGCATGGTGCTGTATAAACAAGGGTGTGATGGGTATATGGTGGTGGTGTAGACATAATGTGTATGCATGGTGCTGTATAAACAAGGGTGTGATGGGTCGTGGTTTCTACTCATGGGTATATGGTGGTGGCGTAGACATAATGTGTATGCATGGTGCTGTATAAACAAGGGTGTGATGGGTATATGGTGGTGGTGTAGACATAATGTGTATGCATGGTGCTGTATAAACAAGGGTGTGATGGGTCGTGGTTTCTACTCATGGGTATATGGTGGTGGCGTAGACATAATGTGTATGCGTGGTGATGTATAAACAAGGGTGTGATGGGTCGTGGTTTCTACTCATGGGTATATGGTGGTGGCGTATATGAATGTGTATGCGTGGTGATGTATAAACAAGGGTGTGATGGGTATATGGTGGTTACGTATATGAATGTGTTAGTATGCGTGGTGTAGTGATGTATAAACAAGGGTGTGATGGGTCGTGGTTTCTACTCATGGGTTGGATATATGGTGGTGGCGTATATGAATGTATAAGTATGTGTGATGAGTAATGTATAAACAAGGGTGTGATGGGTCGTGGTTATACTCGACGAAGTAAGAGGTGTAGATGGTTACTATCATCTGAACAGTGTGATAGTAGTGAAGGTAAAGGGTGGTATATTCACTACCATCATTACAAACGAAAGCGTATAAAGTTATAATGGGTATGGTGGTAAGGGGTATTAGTGATCAACTAGGAGTGATACAGGGGTGGTCATAAATACAATAAGAGGTGTTCGCAATTACACACTGGTCAACCAGTGGTCAAGCAATGGTCAAGTAAGGGTCAAGTAGTCAAGTAAGGAAATTTTACGGAAAGTGATTGTAATGATATGGTGGTGATTAAAGAGTGGTAAATTAGTGGTCAATCAGTGGTCAAGCAGTGGTCAAGTGGTCAAGTAAGGAAAATTTTAAGGGAAATTGGTCGTAGTGACATGGTAATGTTTAAATTAGTGGTAAATTAGTGGTCAAGTAGTGGTCAAGCAGTGGTCAAGCAGTGGTCAAGTGGGGAAAATTTTAGGGAAATTTTAGGGAAAAGTGATTGTAATGAGATGGTGATGATTAAAGAGTGGTAAATTAGTGGTCAAGCAGTGGTCAAGTGGTCAAGTAAGGAAAATTTAAGGGAAAATTGGTCGTAGTGACAGGGTAATGCTTAAATTAGTGGTAAATTAGTGACCAAGTAGCGGTCAAGTAGTGGTCAAGCAGTGGTCAAGCGGTGGTTAAGTGAGGAAAAATTTAGGGAAATTTTAGGGAAAAGTGATTGTAATGATATGGTGATGATTAAAGGGTGGTAAATTAGTGGTCAAGTAGTGGTCAAGCAGTGGTAAAGTGGTCAAGTGAATAAATTTTAGCGGAAAGTAGTTGTAGCGACATGGTGATGCTTAAAGGGTGGTAAATTAGTGGTCAAGTAGTGGTCAAGTAGTGGTCAAGTGGTCGAGTGACCACTTAAATTGTAGAGGTCGATGTGCCTAAGATTATGGTAGTGATTAAAGTGATCGATGACGTGGTCAAGCAGTGGTCAAGCAGTGGTCAAGTAGTCGAGTGACCGCTTAAATTGCAGGGGAAAGTATGTATAGTGCAATGGTGGTGGGTAAAGTGAGGAAGAATCAATAGTAGTGATAATACTACTACGAATATTAGCGACAAGCACAAAGACAACCAAGTACATACTTGATACACACAAATACAAAGACAACGAAACACACACACACACACACGTACACACATACAGATACAGAAGTACAGACAAACCATACCATTACTACTGTCACAACAACAGCTATACACAAGTACACACCCATAATCAAAGACACAAAGAGGGTCACACACACACATACAAACACAAAGGCAACCATACACAGACAACCCATACCATTACTACTGTCATCACAACTATACACACACGTGTACACACATACAAGCACAAAGTCAACCACACACACACCCATAAACATCCACTCAAGTACAGACACAGGAAAACAAAGACAACCAAGGACAGACACACTCACCCATAATCAATTACACAAATACACACCTACAAACACAAAGACAACCACACACAGACACATTTGTACATACAGACATACACATAAAGACAGACAAGTACAAAGACAAACCATACCATTACTACTGTCACAACAACAGATATACACATGTGCAGACACACTCACCCATACACAAGAACATTCAAAGACAAACACAAAGACAGCCAAGTACACACACACACATACACACCCATCGCCTAGGATTACTACTGTCATCACAACTATACTCAAGTACAGACACACCCATCGCCTAGCATTACTACTGTCATCACAACTATATACAACCACGTACAGACACGCATACAACAACAAAGACAGACACAAAACACATACAGACACCCATACACACTTGATACACTTGTACATACAGACACATAAGTACACAAAAAACAAAGACAGACCCAAAACATTACTACTGGTACCTCAACCAGTACATATACACTTACCCATAAGACTAAACTATACAAACCACATACCCCCTTTTGGTAAAGAACGCGGATGTCCGAGACAGCCCCTACGTCATCACCGCCATGTGCAAAAGTCATTAAGTGGTAGCATGAGTCATCGGTTTGTGGGAAGCAGGCGGGCGGCGTGAGAATAGCTTGTCTACAAAATTGCTACGTCAGCTATGTAGGGTGCAGACCCAGTGTATAAAATAGAAGGCGTCTCTTGTGAGCACAGTACCAGTTCACGGGCTGACTTGGGTATCTACAGAGGTGCTTCAGGCTGGTGTGAGCAGTGTTCGTGTCGTCGGCAGATATTGTTCACGGGCTGACTTGGCTAGCTACAGTGGTGAAATTTGGTGTGAGCGTTATTCGTGTAGTAAGCAGATAGTGTTCACGTACTGACTTGGCTAGCTACAGCGGTGAAACTTGGTGTGACCCTTAGTCGTGTCGTCGGCATCTGATAAAACAGTGAAACATTGTATACAACAGAACTTTTTCGCTGTTGAAAAAATCGAAAGTGTGACTTATGACCAGTTTATCAATATGACCACTAGATCTACTTTCACGTGTTCAGTGTGCGACAAAGCCTATTGTTATAAGTATAACCTTAATCGTCACATTCGGACCAATCACGGTACGAAACCACACTTATGTCATATCTGTGGACAACTTTTCAACAGAAAATGCAATCTACAAAGACACATACGAACACACCATCAACCACGTATGAATACATCAAACACTACAACAGCAGAGACGACAGCACCACGTGTATATTTACACCATCATCGTAGTCTAAGTCAAGTACCAGACTACCACCACTGTGACTTCAATGATAACCTTACCCGCTACAATGGGAACATTCACAATGATTATCCCTGTCAGGTACGTGACAATCTATACAATTCGAACCTACAACGTTACTTACATCACCAGACACCACGAGAAAGGATGACACCCTTAGACACCCTGGCAACAAGTCCACTCATAGTAGCAGAGGATATCCAACCAAATGATAGAGACAGCTTGGCAGCCCTTAAGGCGTACTGCAAGGACCTCTCGATTATGCTACCCAATCAAATGGTAGTATTAGAAAAAAGTGTCGACCACCGCTACCGGGTGGTTTTGGTATGATAAAAAGAAGTATTCAGATATCTTGTATGATATCTCATGTGTGATGACTTCGACAATAACAACAGTGTTGTTTTTAGTCAATCAAGCTATATCAGAGCCCAGAAGAATGAAGATCACTAATCCAGAACTTTTTGGTTTTTCACTAATCATGTATGTCATTGATTTTTTTCTTATGATATATCACTAAACTGTTTTGATGAATATGTTGTGAACACACATATTTTGGTGATAAAAATATTGAAATCAAGATTTTTGTTTTGTTGATTTTCTTTAGTGGGTTGTTTTCATGACGTTGTCTTTTTTCTTGATGGAACAGAGACACATACAGACATGCACAGAGACATTTTATACAGACATGAACAAACTCGGGGGAAAAGTTATGGCAAATACAGAAATATTTCAGTCAAATGTATGAAAAGTAGGAAACTAACCAAATAAGGGAAGATACTGACCAAAATATGAAATGTCTCGCCCAAATTTATGAAAAGTATGACAATATGATTACCAAATGGGAAGAGACTTTCAAGCAAATTTATAAATATTTCAACTAAACTTATAAAAACTAGGAAAATTTGTCAACCAAAAGGGAAAAGGTCAACCAAATACTGAAATATCTCAACCAAAACGTATAAAATTATCATCAATTCTTATAAAAAATAGAAAAATGCGTCAGACAAATAGAAAAACGTTGGCCAAATACAGATATAACTCGAACAAACTTATAAAAAGATAGGAAAAAATATTACCCAACACAACTAAAATGTTGACCAAAGTTATAAATAGCACATCCAAACTTATGAACAGTAGGAAACTTTGTTAACCTTATAAAAAAAAAATAGGAATATTTGTCAAATAAAGTGAACCAAGTAAAGACATATTTTCAATCAAACTTATAAACGTGTCATCCAAAGTGATAAAAACTAGGAAAAGCTGTCAGTCAGTCTAAGAAATAACTATGGAAAAGTAAGAACTATGTCGACCAAACTAAGGCAAAGGTGTTACCAAAACTAGGAAAAATGTAACTTCTGTAGTTATCTCATACGTGTCTTGAACTTTTATCTGAAAACCAGTTATCAATGTCACCACTTTCTCTATTTTACATTACCGAAACCTCCAACTTCACCGTATCTGCTACAGAAACCCTTATACAGACTAAGCATTCATCTCACCACACTCTTGGTTTCTTTCTAACATAAACTGGTCACATCAACAAGAACTTCAAACCTCCATTGTACACGTGTTCCATTGAAACAGACATAACAACATTTATGGTAAGGTCGTCTATGGTTCCAACTAGTATAGTTTTCTGTATCATCTAGGTATTCATCATCACGGAACCAGTTCCCATGGCTGCCATCTTCAGCTTTCCATACCACAATGTCTGCTACACTATCCTTTCATTGTTCCAGCTTTCAACAATACAACGTTGTTTTTTTTTTTCTTTCGAAGTCTGCCTAAAATAGCATTTCTTAGGGTATCCACTCCTAGCTCACTTTACCATTGCACATCTGCAATAACGACAAGTCTGCAAGCAACCACCACTATCTGTTATAAACTCGGCCTTTCTTAAAAACACGCCTACCATTAGTGAACTCATGAATACCACCTACCACATCTTCTAACCGACTTTCAATGTTTCATAACAAATAACACTAACATTCTTTTTGATTACAGAACAATATAATTTCTGGTGACTAGGTAGCTTTTCCAACCTAATGGAGGTAACGCATCTGTCCCCCTAAACTACTAGGCGCTATTCTAGACAATGAATAAGGTCATCGATCAGCACCCTCTACGAAGAACTTGAAAAAACAACAGAGATTGGGTTCCTGCGACGAATTATTTGAAGTCATTGGACTACCACAGTAACTAATGATGATCGCCTAAGGAAAATAGAGCATTATATACAACAAACACAACAAACTCTTTCTTACTAATCCTAACCCTAACTATACATCATTTAACCCTAACCTAACCCCTAACCCTAACGATTCACCAAACACAACAAACTCTTTCTGTAAGAGACATAGACACAAACCACTGTTAGAAAGCGAAAAAGTTAAATTTTAATTAACACTTAAAAATAATAAATCGCAATTTTATTTCGCTTCACTTAATATACAGATATAGACTAAGTATAGGTATAGGTATAGGTATAGGTTATGTATAGGACTATATCGAGCTTACATTTTGCGCAATAAAATTGCGATTTATTATTTTTAAGTGTTAATTAAAATTTAACTTTTTCGCTTTCTAACAGTGGTTTGTGTCTATGTCTCTTACAGAAAGAGTTTGTTGTGTTTGGTGAATCGTTAGGGTTAGGGGTTAGGTTAGGGTTAAATGATGTATAGTTAGGGTTAGGATTAGTAAGAAAGAGTTTGTTGTGTTTGTTGTATATAATGCTCTATTTTCCTTAGGCGATCATCATTAGTTACTGTGGTAGTCCAATGACTTCAAATAATTCGTCGCAGGAACCCAATCTCTGTTGTTTTTTCAAGTTCTTCGTAGAGGGTGCTGATCGATGACCTTATTCATTGTCTAGAATAGCGCCTAGTAGTTTAGGGGGACAGATGCGTTACCTCCATTAGGTTGGAAAAGCTACCTAGTCACCAGAAATTATATTGTTCTGTAATCAAAAAGAATGTTAGTGTTATTTGTTATGAAACATTGAAAGTCGGTTAGAAGATGTGGTAGGTGGTATTCATGAGTTCACTAATGGTAGGCGTGTTTTTAAGAAAGGCCGAGTTTATAACAGATAGTGGTGGTTGCTTGCAGACTTGTCGTTATTGCAGATGTGCAATGGTAAAGTGAGCTAGGAGTGGATACCCTAAGAAATGCTATTTTAGGCAGACTTCGAAAAAAAAAAAAAAAACGTTGTATTGTTGAAAGCTGGAACAATGAAAGGATAGTGTAGCAGACATTGTGGTATGGAAAGTTGAAGATGGCAGCCATGGGAACTGGTTCTGTGATGATGAATACCTAGATGATACAGAAAACTATACTAGTTGGAACCATAGACGACCTTACCATAAATGTTGTTATGTCTGTTTCAATGGAACACGTGTACAATGGAGGTTTAAAGTTCTTGTTGATGTGACCAGTTTATGTTAGAAAGAAACCAAGAGTGTGGTGAGATGAATGCTTAGTCTGTATAAGGGTTTCTGTAGCAGATACGGTGAAGTTGGAGGTTTCGGTAATGTAAAATAGAGAAAGTGGTGACATTGATAACTGGTTTTCAGATAAAAGTTCAAGACACGTATGAGATAACTACAGAAGTTACATTTTTCCTAGTTTTGGTAACACCTTTGCCTTAGTTTGGTCGACATAGTTCTTACTTTTCCATAGTTATTTCTTAGACTGACTGACAGCTTTTCCTAGTTTTTATCACTTTGGATGACACGTTTATAAGTTTGATTGAAAATATGTCTTTACTTGGTTCACTTTATTTGACAAATATTCCTATTTTTTTTATAAGGTTAACAAAGTTTCCTACTGTTCATAAGTTTGGATGTGCTATTTATAACTTTGGTCAACATTTTAGTTGTGTTGGGTAATATTTTTTCCTATCTTTTTATAAGTTTGTTCGAGTTATATCTGTATTTGGCCAACGTTTTTCTATTTGTCTGACGCATTTTTCTATTTTTTATAAGAATTGATGATAATTTTATAAGTTTTGGTTGAGATATTTCAGTATTTGGTTGACCTTTTCCCTTTTGGTTGACAAATTTTCCTAGTTTTTATAAGTTTAGTTGAAATATTTATAAATTTGCTTGAAAGTCTCTTCCCATTTGGTAATCATATTGTCATACTTTTCATAAATTTGGGCGAGACATTTCATATTTTGGTCAGTATCTTCCCTTATTTGGTTAGTTTCCTACTTTTCATACATTTGACTGAAATATTTCTGTATTTGCCATAACTTTTCCCCCGAGTTTGTTCATGTCTGTATAAAATGTCTCTGTGCATGTCTGTATGTGTCTCTGTTCCATCAAGAAAAAAGACAACGTCATGAAAACAACCCACTAAAGAAAATCAACAAAACAAAAATCTTGATTTCAATATTTTTATCACCAAAATATGTGTGTTCACAACATATTCATCAAAACAGTTTAGTGATATATCATAAGAAAAAAATCAATGACATACATGATTAGTGAAAAACCAAAAAGTTCTGGATTAGTGATCTTCATTCTTCTGGGCTCTGATATAGCTTGATTGACTAAAAACAACACTGTTGTTATTGTCGAAGTCATCACACATGAGATATCATACAAGATATCTGAATACTTCTTTTTATCATACCAAAACCACCCGGTAGCGGTGGTCGACACTTTTTTCTAATACTACCATTTGATTGGGTAGCATAATCGAGAGGTCCTTGCAGTACGCCTTAAGGGCTGCCAAGCTGTCTCTATCATTTGATTGGATATCCTCTGCTACTATGAGTGGACTTGTTGCCAGGGTGTCTAAGGGTGTCATCCTTTCTCGTGGTGTCTGGTGATGTAAGTAACGTTGTAGGTTCGAATTGTATAGATTGTCACGTACCTGACAGGGATAATCATTGTGAATGTTCCCATTGTAGCGGGTAAGGTTATCATTGAAGTCACAGTGGTGGTAGTCTGGTACTTGACTTAGACTACGATGATGGTGTAAATATACACGTGGTGCTGTCGTCTCTGCTGTTGTAGTGTTTGATGTATTCATACGTGGTTGATGGTGTGTTCGTATGTGTCTTTGTAGATTGCATTTTCTGTTGAAAAGTTGTCCACAGATATGACATAAGTGTGGTTTCGTACCGTGATTGGTCCGAATGTGACGATTAAGGTTATACTTATAACAATAGGCTTTGTCGCACACTGAACACGTGAAAGTAGATCTAGTGGTCATATTGATAAACTGGTCATAAGTCACACTTTCGATTTTTTCAACAGCGAAAAAGTTCTGTTGTATACAATGTTTCACTGTTTTATCAGATGCCGACGACACGACTAAGGGTCACACCAAGTTTCACCGCTGTAGCTAGCCAAGTCAGTACGTGAACACTATCTGCTTACTACACGAATAACGCTCACACCAAATTTCACCACTGTAGCTAGCCAAGTCAGCCCGTGAACAATATCTGCCGACGACACGAACACTGCTCACACCAGCCTGAAGCACCTCTGTAGATACCCAAGTCAGCCCGTGAACTGGTACTGTGCTCACAAGAGACGCCTTCTATTTTATACACTGGGTCTGCACCCTACATAGCTGACGTAGCAATTTTGTAGACAAGCTATTCTCACGCCGCCCGCCTGCTTCCCACAAACCGATGACTCATGCTACCACTTAATGACTTTTGCACATGGCGGTGATGACGTAGGGGCTGTCTCGGACATCCGCGTTCTTTACCAAAAGGGGGTATGTGGTTTGTATAGTTTATTCTTATGGGTAAGTGTATATGTACTGGTTGAGGTACCAGTAGTAATGTTTTGGGTCTGTCTTTGTTTTTTGTGTACTTATGTGTCTGTATGTACAAGTGTATCAAGTGTGTATGGGTGTCTGTATGTGTTTTGTGTCTGTCTTTGTTGTTGTATGCGTGTCTGTACGTGGTTGTATATAGTTGTGATGACAGTAGTAATGCTAGGCGATGGGTGTGTCTGTACTTGAGTATAGTTGTGATGACAGTAGTAATCCTAGGCGATGGGTGTGTATGTGTGTGTGTGTGTGTGTACTTGGCTGTCTTTGTGTTTGTCTTTGAATGTTCTTGTGTATGGGTGAGTGTGTCTGCACATGTGTATATCTGTTGTTGTGACAGTAGTAATGGTATGGTTTGTCTTTGTACTTGTCTGTCTTTATGTGTATGTCTGTATGTACAAATGTGTCTGTGTGTGGTTGTCTTTGTGTTTGTAGGTGTGTATTTGTGTAATTGATTATGGGTGAGTGTGTCTGTCCTTGGTTGTCTTTGTTTTCCTGTGTCTGTACTTGAGTGGATGTTTATGGGTGTGTGTGTGGTTGACTTTGTGCTTGTATGTGTGTACACGTGTGTGTATAGTTGTGATGACAGTAGTAATGGTATGGGTTGTCTGTGTATGGTTGCCTTTGTGTTTGTATGTGTGTGTGACCCTCTTTGTGTCTTTGATTATGGGTGTGTACTTGTGTATAGCTGTTGTTGTGACAGTAGTAATGGTATGGTTTGTCTGTACTTCTGTATCTGTATGTGTGTACGTGTGTGTGTGTGTGTGTGTGTGTGTGTGTGTGTGTATTTCGTTGTCTTTGTATTTGTGTGTATCAAGTATGTACTTGGTTGTCTTTGTGCTTGTCGCTAATATTCGTAGTAGTATTATCACTACTATTGATTCTTCCTCACTTTACCCACCACCATTGCACTATACATACTTTCCCCTACAATTTAAGTGGTCACTCGACTACTTGACCACTGCTTGACCACTGCTTGACCACGTCATCGATCACTTTAATCACTACCATAATCTTAGGCACATCGTCCTCTACAATTTAAGTGGTCACTCGACCACTTGACCACTACTTGACCACTACTTGACCACTAATTTACCACCCTTTAAGCATCACCATGTCGCTACAACTACTTTCCGCTAAAATTTATTCACTTGACCACTTGACCACTGCTTGACCACTACTTGACCACTAATTTACCACCCTTTAATCATCACCATATCATTACAATCACTTTTCCCTAAAATTTCCCTAAATTTTTCCTCACTTAACCACCGCTTGACCACTGCTTGACCACTACTTGACCGCTACTTGATCACTAATTTACCACTAATTTAAGCATTACCATGTCACTACGACCAATTTTCCCTTAAATTTTCCTTACTTGACCACTTGACCACTGCTTGACCACTAATTTACCACTCTTTAATCATCACCATCTCATTACAATCACTTTTCCTTAAAATTTCCCTAAAATTTTCCTCGCTTGACCACTACTTGACCACTAATTTACCACTAATTTAAACATTACCATGTCACTACGACCAATTTCCCTTAAAATTTTCCTTACTTGACCACTTGACCACTGCTTGACCACTGATTGACCACTAATTTACCACTCTTTAATCACCACCATATCATTACAATCACTTTTCCGTAAAATTTCCTTACTTGACTACTTGACCCTTACTTGACCATTGCTTGACCACTGGTTGACCAGTGTGTAATTGCGAACACCTCTTATTATATTTATGACCACCCCTGTATCACTCCTAGTTGATCACTAATACCCCTTACCACCATACCCATTATAACTTTATACGCTTTCGTTTGTAATGATGGTAGTGAATATACCACCCTTTACCTTCACTACTATCACACTGTTCAGATGATAGTAACCATCTACACCTCTTACTTCGTCGAGTATAACCACGACCCATCACACCCTTGTTTATACATTACTCATCACACATACTAATACATTCATATACGCCACCACCATATATCCAACCCATGAGTAGAAACCACGACCCATCACACCCTTGTTTATACATCACTACACCACGCATACTAACACATTCATATACGTAACCACCATATACCCATCACACCCTTGTTTATACATCACCACGCATACACATTCATATACGCCACCACCATATACCCATGAGTAGAAACCACGACCCATCACACCCTTGTTTATACATCACCACGCATACACATTATGTCTACGCCACCACCATATACCCATGAGTAGAAACCACGACCCATCACACCCTTGTTTATACAGCACCATGCATACACATTATTTCTACACCACCACCATATACCCATCACACCCTTGTTTATACAGCACCATGCATACACATTATGTCTACGCCACCACCATATACCCATGAGTAGAAACCACGACCCATCACACCCTTGTTTATACAGCACCATGCATACACATTATGTCTACACCACCACCATATACCCATCACACCCTTGTTTATACAGCACCATGCATACACATTATGTCTACACCACCACCATATACCCATGAGTAGAAACCACGACCCATCACACCCTTGTTTATCACTACCCATACTAATAGACGTAACCAAAATAACTTTCCCCCTTCGCTTTCCAGAACCAACTAAACATTTACCTTAATTACTTTTACACCCGTCAAAAAACCCGTTCCCACGAAAAAAATAATCCGTTCCCACCAAATATTTCACCCGCCCAACTCAAAATATTTCCTTCATAAATCATGCCTCCAGATTCTGGAGCCGAGTCGACAATTTTACCCATATTTCCTTCATAAACCCTTTCAACCTACCTGCGTAGGCTGAAAGTGGGGTCTGGAAACCATACTATACTACTCAAGCGTCTAGCCACTGCGCCTTTGCTGCTTCCAATATGCCTGTCTGCGGGTTTAAAATCCCACTACAAGCCTTGCACACTCAGCTTTTTTGTGTGATGTTGGAGAGGGGAAGGAGAACTTTGCAACAAGGTTCCTGTGATCCATGGTGCATATCAACAGGATAGGCAATAGAGAATTTAACCTTATACGGGCAAATACTAGGCCAGAGAGACAGTGAAAAACAGTTGAGATGAATCAGGAACTTACATCACAGCACTCTTGACAATCCAATACATGCTCTGTAGTCATCTTCAACAGCCAGAAAAGAGTCCCAATACTAGTGGTACGAGTAGCAGTCTGATGATGTGTCTGTCTGGCCCCTCCTGAGTTGTGAGTGTCAGCCAAGTCCTTTGGTCACTCCCTACAGCACCATTCTCTTCAGGTCGTGATAATCTATCTGTTCTTCTGTACCATACACATGATTCCAATGGGCTCCGACCACGTCTGACTTACCATACAGCAATATCACACCGAGCGGTGGAGAACCAGCCTGCTTATTTCCCACCACACCAGCATGTCCGGGGGGGGGGGGGGGTCCAACAGGTGCCCTCTATTTGTGATTGTTGAATTGAAGAGATAATAGAGAAATTAACTAGATTAGGGAGGCAGGGAAAGACAGAAAGATGTATTCGAGAAGCTGAAATAGCTGGTCGACAAATACTAATATAACGATGGGGAGACATAGTTGAGAAATTAGTGTTCACCGCAAGCTCAGAATGTACTGGGTTTTAACCCTACATAGTGCTGGGAATTAGTCCAAGAACCATTATTATCTAATGATATCACAAACTCTCTGATCTCTTGGGTAGTGGGGCTGGAGACCTAGACATCTCAGATAAGGGCGAACAACTATTCTGTGTTTATTTATTTCTGTTGGCTCTCACCTGACAAGATACAGCGAGGTATGCCAGGCAATAAATTGTGCTATGTTATGTTTGTGTTCTTCAGTATTTAAGTTATTTTAGAGTTTAGAACTTCAGATGTTTATGGTAATTGTAATTGTGGCTTGTCTCCCAGGTTTAAGATTAACGATGGGGGAAAGATGGCTGTCAATGTTAGTGACATCTCCATGACAACAACCGTCGTGTTTGGTAAGTGGTGATGAGGTGGGGTGTGTGTCTGTGTGTGTGGGTTCGTGCGTGCGTGTGTGCGTGCGTGTGTTTTGAGAGAAAGAAAGAACATATGAGCAGTCTGTACAAAAAATTCAGAACTATACGATAGACAGAACTTCATTCAACATGCTTTATAAATTAATATAACATATCTTGAAAAATTATGTCTATGTTAAATTATAGAAAGAACGAATGCTAAACTATATATAATATATGATAATCAGTTTCAACATTCTTTACCATAAACTCTCATTATACATACATTATAGATCAGCATAACATTTTGAAAAACAGCTCTGGTGATTGTGTGAGATGGCAAAACATGACCACCCAAACTTGGTATGGCACATGATGATGATGATGGGGAAAAAAACAAAACAAAAAAGAAAACACAAAAAAAAACACAAAAAGAATACTAAATTGTAAGCATATAATATGTGTCACAATTTTAACCCAGGAGGATGAACAGGATATCGAAAAGAATTTTAATAAACAATCTTTATTTTAAAAGGGTATACAGAGACATCTGAAATTCTGTCCTGTGTTTGAACAGTCATATCACATATTCAAAATATTTACCCAATATAACTGCTATACATTAACGGTAAATGTAGTCCCGCAGTAGTTATAGCCATTGGGATGTTGTATTTTTCGTTTACTCGCTCTGAACTCGAGCGTAGCCCACACAAACTGATTTTTACGTGTGTGTGAGCTTTCCCTATTACCAGTGTCCCTAGTCATCGGGCAAACCCACTCCGACTTCTGAAGCACTTGTAATTTACGTCCCAAAGTCAACATTTTAGTCCAGCTCACCAGTGTAGGATGTTGAACCCATTAACTCGCCGTCAGCACACCGGAAATTCAAGAGCAAGTGTTCTTATGCATTCGTTCACGCTGACCTCCACCATTGGGATGTGAGATGCTAGGAATTGAAAACATATTTATTCTGCAACATATGACGTGTAGTAAGGATGCTCCAGTTCCTGTCTCATCATCTATCTTTTCAGACTTTGTCCAGAAAATTCTTACACTTGTCAAGTACTCATTTAAATAGGCGAGATTGACCCCCAGAGCCGTCTTCATCAGAAAAAAAATAATCCGGTCTCTGCTGGGGATTGAACCTGGTCAGGCAAACACACTAACCTCAAGGTCATTGCAGCTCCTCATATTATACAACATATTCAATTGAGCATAAATACTGTGTTGCCTTATCTTTATTTGTTAAATTGATAGTAAATGTATATCTGCTTTTAAAAGATAAACAAACCTCAAATTTAAGAAACAGCAACATTATAATAAAGTAGGCTGGTGAATTCTTTCACCGAAATAACCAAACCACAATTTGCATACAGCAGTCTGCTCTCGCGCAGTGATGCGCTCAGTATCATGCCAGACATCTTCACCTTCCCAGACTTCCTGGCGGCAGTTTTAGGCTGTGTCCATGTGGAAGACCAGATCAGTGTTTAAAAGCTGCCTTAATGCAGATTTAAACCCATAACCTCTGCACCAGCAGGCGAGCGATTAGCCACAATGCCTTTGCTGCCTCCAGTATGCCTCTGCAGATTTAAAATTCCACTGCCTGTCTTGAACATCAGACACTTTTTTCTTCTGAAGTTGGAGAGGATAAGGAGCAAGGTTGCTGTTAAGATGGTACGTCTATATCGGGCCAGGAAGACAATGTCTACACCAGCTTGACTGTGGTAGATGCAAGCCACTTTCAGGGTTCTACAAACTCAACGCCGGTGCATCTGACTTGACATAATCTTCCAGACAGTTCACCAACAAAAACAGCAATCTGATACAACGGTGTGGGACAGCTGGCACATTAAGCACCCATACCAGCACCAAGAAGCATGGATAGGGCTTATTTTTTTTTTTTGGGGGGGGGGGGGGGGGGGAGCGATCGCTCACATGATTTGAACTCAATCGTAGTCCATACACACTAGTTCTAATAATGCTGGACTGAATTTTGCATGTGGATTAGCTTTCCCTATTAACAGTGTCCCTTGCCATCAGGCGAACTCAACTTCGGCTTCACAGGTACTTGTAATTTACGTCCCCAAGTCAAGGACAATAGGTCAACATTTAGTCCAACTGTCCGATGTAGGAGTTGAACCCCTTACCTCGGCATCAGCACACCGGATGTTTAAGAACACACGTTCGTATCCATTCGGCCATGTTGACCTATAGGGCCAATATCATCAATGCAGATGGACTCAGCCAGCGGATACTGACAAATCTCTTAAGCTTGCCAGATTGTACAACGTGAGAGTGAAGCTTCCTGGCCAGGCATGGCGATGCTGTCTTCAAGGGGCGAGAGAGTAGACATTACAACCAGCTCCTCATACGAACAGTGAGTAGAGATACTTTGAGATGTTTGCTGCATCATAGAACTGACAATGCGTGGGAATGCCCAATGTGCAGTGTTGCTGATCATCATACCAAAATAGTTTGACCTGAACATCACTTGACCATATAAAACAAGCTTTAGTTCATCCATAAATTCTCATGTGGACAAATTCTACCAGGTCAGACAAATGGCAGGCCGTCAATATCCAGCAAGAGCTGCAGTGTAGATGTTGGAGACATCAACATCAACTTTCGGGGGGCAACTGCTTTCATCTGGAATCTGCTTAAAGGGGTGGTTGACAGCAAGGCCCAAGGCTTACTGCAATCCCAGGTGAGTGAGGGAGGTAGTGCGTTTCCTTCCTTCCTTCCTTCCTTCCTTCCTTTCTTTCTTTCTTTCTTTCTTCCTTCCTGTTCTTGGTGTTATTAATGTTGTTGGTATTCTTCCTCTTCTTCCTAATACTACAGCTGCCACTACCACAATTACTACTATTTCTATTGCTGCTGCTACTTTTTGCTACTGCTGCTACTGCTACTACTACTACTACTACTACTACTACTACTACTACAACTACTGATACTACTAATATTACAACTAATACTACTACTAATTACCTACAACTAGGTAGCAGTACAGCCTCGAACTCTGAGATAAGTAGCAAATTTGTTTTATATTTTCATTTTCTCTTCATTGCTATCATTGTTTTTCATCTTTTTATTCTTCTCATCCCGTCCTTTTGCTTACTGTAGTCACAAAGGATCTTCTCCTGTACTATATGTTGTGTTTCGTGCATGTATTTGTTTGCTGATGAAGGCTAGTCGCCGCAACGTCTTGTATGTGTCGTAATTATGTTCTGTAAAGCTGCATTACTTTGTGTTATTTTATATTGTTCAACTAATACTACTAATACTAGTGCTGCTACTATTGCTACTGCTTCTTACTAAACTAATACAACTACCATTACTATTACTACAACTAATACTGCTATTGCCATATGACCTGGACTCCCAGGTCAGCCCAGCCTATAATGGGTAGCAGTTAATGTCGTAGGAAGTTGAGGCGCCCAGCGTGGCACTGACCACGTGACCCACTAAGTGCTAATCGGTCTATACAAATATGGGATTAGCACCTTATGCCCAATGTGCCACAGACATGTAAAAGGGTCTATATAGTCACTGTGCTACCACGACTCACAGTTTATAATTATTGGCACACATTGATTGCTCATGGGCTAATTACTCATAGACGAGAGCTAATTACCCGTGGTCGTGGGCTAATTACTCATGGATATGGGCTGTTTACTCTTGGATATGGACTAATTATTCTTGGACGTGGGCTAATTATTCTTGGACGTGGACTAATTATTCTTGGACGTGGGCTAATTATTCATGGACTTGGGTTAATTACTCATGGTTGTGGACTAACTACTCATAGATATTGGCTAATTACTCGTAGATATGGGCTAATTACTTGTGGATATGGGCTAATTACTTGTGGATATGGGCTAATTACTCGTAGATATGGGCTAATTACTTGTGGATATGGGCTAATTACTTGTGGACATGGGCTAATTACTTGTGGATATGGGCTAATTGTGGATATGGGCTAATTACTTGTGGATATGGGCTAATTACTTGTGGATATGGGCTAATTACTCATGGACGCGGGCTAGTTATTCATGGGTATACTTCAACTAAAATTGACATGGTCGACAGGATAAGTGCGCTCGCTCTTAAACTTCTGGAGCCCTGATGGCGGAGATGGCGGAGTAGGAGGTTCATTCACTGGCATTTAGTTGGACATAAATGCTGACTTCTCGTCCAGAAAGCTATGGCAAACTATTTAACATAAGATTACGTAGAAAATCAACCTGGAGTTGATCGCGGCGTCCTGCAAAGGACATGCAATGAATGAACAAGAAGAAATAGAATCGTTAAGCCTTACTAGAACACGATCAACAAGAAATAGAATCGTTAATCCTTACTAGAACATGATCACCAAGAAATAGAATCGTTAATCCTTACTAGAACATGATCACCAAGAAACAGAATCGTGAAACCTTACTAGAACATGATCACCAAGAAATAGAATCGTGAAACCTTACTAGAACATGATCACCAAGAAATAGAATCGTGAAACCTTACTAGAACATGATCACCAAGAAATAGAATCGTTAATCCTTACTAGAACATGATCACCAAGAAATAGAATCGTGAAACCTTACTAGAACATGATCACCAAGAAATAGAATCGTGAAACCTTACTAGAACACAATCGCAAGTGACAAATAGGACACTGCGGCTCAAGCCTTCATCAGCATACAAACACAACAAACGTTTATGATACAAACAACTACATGAAAATATATATTAAAAACTTATTCATCTGTGTCCTTATTATGCACAGGATACATGTGGTTCAACGATTCTGTTATTTGCATACCCTTTAAAGGACCCCAGCAGTTTTGGGCTGTATGTGATTTCTTGGCAAGTTTACGTTCAGTAGTTTGCCATTGATTTCTGAACGTCCGGCACTCAAACCATTGAAAACCAGTGCAAGTCGGTCTGCTGTCAAATCGCCCACAACTGTGTTTCAAACGCGGTATGTGAGATTGCGAATAGCGTCCGTAACGCCTTCGCCACGGAGCCGGTATAACGATGTGTGCATAATTAGATATACTTTTGTTACTCATCATTGTGATATAATTATAATGCAGGGGTATATGTTACGTACCAATACATGTGGACTCATTAGTTATCGGTCTGGGTCTTATACTTACATGTGTACATTAATTACATGTGTTTAAATTAATTGCTGGTCTCTGTGGCTAAGGGCTTGCGAACGCGGTTTGTGAGCCCGTATACCCGGGTTGGAAACACAGCGGTGCTGGGTTTTTTTTCGAAAAAGGTATAGGAGCCGGTCATTCAGAAAGCAATGGCAAACTACTGAACGTAAAATTTGCCCAGGATTCACGAACAGCGAAAATTCTGGGGTTGACTGCTACGTCCTGTGAAGGACATACAACTTAATTTTTTTTAATTAATTATTTACAGGTGCAGACAATGTAATATTATTGTTCTGGACTAATCGTGTTTAAATGGTGACAAATAAATTATGACATTTATCTTTATCAGATCTGTGCACTTGTTACTAAAATGATTAACGAGGACGCAGCTGACGCTCTGTCTAAAGTGAAAGGTAGGAGTTTGAATCTTCTGTAATTCTTCTAGCTTAGCTAGCTTGAGGTCTCTTTCTTTCTTTCTTTCTTTCTTTCTTTCTTTCTTTCTTTCTTTATCTCTCTTCCCCTGCCTCTTTCTCTCCCTTCCTCTCTTCCATGATATCTCTCCCTCCATCCCCTCTCTATCTCTCCATTATCTCCCCTCTCTCTCTCTCTCTCTCTCTCTCTCTCTCTCTCTCTCTATCTCTCTCTATCTCTCTCTCTTCCCCTCCTCTCCAGAACTGTTTAACATCACCTTCTGGATCCCTTCCTCTATCCCTCTATTTTGTGTGTACATAAATCAAATAAACCACCTAATTGTGCGAACAAAGATTTCATTATGAATTTGCGATGCTTCACTTCTGCAATATCAGTGTCTATGTGTTTTAACTATTTCAGCCAAAGTATAACTCACTTCACATGATATGAACTTGTTCAGTATGCACCTGATGAGATGCAGCAAAATATGTCAGGCAATAAATCATTCAACATATTGTTTGTGGCTTCTGTATTTTAATTCACTAAGGGAATACATTATTTTGATTTAAATATTGAATATGAATAATGACGATACAACCGGTAGGTTTGATCATTTAAATTACTGTGGGATTATGTGTGTTGTATATTTCAGCTTGAAGGATTTGTCTGTTTGCTTTAGTTTATGTTGTGTGATTTCTGAACTATGAGGCAATAAATTGTGCAATCTATGGATTGTGTCTTCGTAATTCAAAGTCACTACTGGAAAACATTGTTCTGAATTAATTATTGAGTCGTAATAATTTGTTTATTTGTCATTTTGTGTAGTTGTTGACAATGGTTGTTATTACCGAAATGTCGGACACGTGTGGCATACTTTAATGCCTTCAGATGGACACAAGAAAATGGTGAACCTCCACCAAACTGGAGTGATGATCCATCGGTCATCATGATCATTGTGTGCCTTGCCAGCTGGCATAGGCGTTCATGTCTTTCCCTAGATCTGCTGATGATATTCCTCCACGTCACTGTCTCAGTCCATCCAGGAGTATTTCTCTTGATCTGCCCAAGCCTCTTTTTTCACTGATTTTTCCAGTTGTTACGATATTCTCCAATGTCTCGTTTCTCATCACATGGCCAGAGAATGCTGTTTGTCTCTTTCTTTCAGTGTGGCAAATGCAGCTCTGGGGATCAAGTATCCACCAGAATAAGTGGACAACTCTGCAGTTGAAACAAAGCAGGGCACTCATTTGTCCTGACAGTCAGAAATGGCTGTAAAAGGAGAGATTGTGGTTGTGGAAGGCAAGGGGAAACTATCATATTATCTGTCCAAGAACTTCATGTATTTCATATCCATCTGTCATTCATAGAAATACTGAGCAGAATATCTGAGCAAGTATGGAATTGTCCAGCATGTAATATTAGTCCATTTGATAATTATATTCTGTCTATTTCACAGTGGAATTGGAAATGGCTGATCAGTTTATAATGGATTACAGCTTGGTCACTGCCCCAGTTATCAGTCAAGATTACCTGGAGATCTTACATAAGGTAGACATTTCTGTGAATTGACTAGACATACTTGTGTGAAATGACTAAACACTCAGTTTTGTGAATTGACTAGACATACATGTGTGAATTGACTAAACACTCAGTTCCGTTAATTAACTAGACATACTTGTGTGTGAATTGACTAGGCACTCCCTTTTGTGAATTGACTAGACAAACTTGTGTGTGAATTGACTAAACATTCAGTTTTGTGAATTGACTAGACATACATGTGTGTTAATTGACCAAACACTCAGTTGTGTGAATTGACTAGACAAACTTGTGTGTGAATTGACTAAACACTTAATTTTGTGAATTGACTAGACATACATGTGTGTGAATTGACTAAACACTTACTTTTGTGAATTAAATAACTACACACTTGTGTAAATTAACTAAACACGTCTGTTTGTGAATTGTCTAACTACACACCTTTGTGAATTGACTGAAAACACATGTTTGTGAATTGTCATCTTCTTTTTATAGTCCATGCAATCTGGTATTGGTGATCATGTCTGTCCACAGCCTTCTGTCTCTCGTGCTTTGAATCCATTTCTGATGGCAACGTTCCTCCATACCATGATGTAAACTGTCCAGCATATTCTCTTTTGGTTTCTTCCTGCTTCTCTTCCGCTCCAAACTCCCCCATTGTCATGCTGTGCTCAAGCCCCGTATTCATGTTTCTCAGAACTGAAGGAAACATCGCTACTCTGTCATATTGCATGTCATGAGGCTTGTAGATGGCAAAAATATCTCATTGACTGATGGCACCTTTCTATTGTTGTTCCATTGCCCAGCTACTTAGTTAAATACGTAGAGCGACACTGTGAGCTGTGGATTTAATGTGGAATGCTTTCACATTTGTCAACAGTTGTTTGTTTTGTGAACTACATGTTCAGAAAAATGACGGTAGGCTGTTGAACTAGCTGGTTTTGCTTTATGCAGTAATGTGTGTGCGGCTGCTGATTTTCTAGTGACTGCCGCGGCCATCGACGAATGAACTGTGGTTTTAGTTTCAGGCTGTTGTGTTGGCATTCTGGTAACGACCTTATGTGTGTATTCCTGTGCATACTGTTGGTTTGTCGAGACTGTCATTTCAACTTTTCACATGGGGCAGTGAAGAGCATTTTGTGTGATTTTCACTGGCACAGGAACAAAGCATTATGGGGTGGCCCTTTGCTGTGAAGTTGGAACTGTGACCAACTGACTAACTGACCTTTCTTTTATTTACCTTGCCGTCTTGGCAGACAATAGTTTGTTACATTATGCTTTTTTTAAAAAGGCACAATAACTACAACCCTGGTTGTGACTGGAAAGATCCATTCGCGCAATAAATGTTCGTCCACATTGGGTGCATATGATCACATTGTCATTTCCACCATCACAAACCATCTGATATCTACATGCTCAGTGTCTGATCTATCCGCAGTCATGTTCTCCTTTGTCTTTATTCAGTTCCTAATCTGTTCCCTCCATGCAACAATCTCAGCGGCTACTTGTTCCCAAGGTGCAATATCAATGCCTATTTCATTCATGTCCTGCTTGAATTGCTGGGATAGTGGCTTCATAACGTAGATAGGTGATTGAGTAGGTGTCATAAAAGTCCAAAGTCTACGGACTCCATCCGTCTTGTCTTCAAAGATGCGGCCTTTAGTTCAATATACAAAAATAAGGTTAAGCAGACATCTGCAGGACAGGACGATTCCTTGGGTGAGCCCAGTACCAGAGTATCATGTTTCAGCTCCTAGGGAAACCTCATTGGGTGGCAAGGAATGCCTAGGGTCTGGCTCTGTTTGCCCTTGAGAGCTGACCAGCATGCAAGCAGCGGCTCTGAGTGGGCCTGCTGATGACGTCATCTGTCGATAGAGGAACAAAAATGGCATCCTTGCATTGTCCGACGAAACACTCAGGTAGGCTAACCCAGTTAAATGCCTGAAAAAGTCGGATGTGTCGGCCGAAAAGAGCAAATAGTGCAGCTCAGCTATAAACGGGTACAATATAATTAGTCCAAAAATAATTCGTTAAAGAGAGTAATGTCTACCCAGAATGCCCCAGGTAAAGAGAATACTTGGCCATTATAAAAGCTGACCCTTAAACTACCAGCTTCTTTACATCCCACAAAGAATATATATTTACGTATGTGTAGAGTCCACACGTACACTTACATTAACCTGTCTATTCCCCAGGGACAATTTTACTGGAAAGCAGACAAACAGTCGTCTCCGCTTCTTCCTAACGCAATTCCAGAATGGAGTAATAGGACCAGTATGCTCAACCTGGCCTTGACACAGTACACAGCCAACACCTTCACCCATGTAGCCCATCACCATGGTTATCTGGTGTATGCTTTCACCACAGATAATGTAAGCTCTTTTGCCATTTTTATTTTCATGCAGATACTGAATGTAAAGTTATTTGCATTTGGTTAGAGGATAATGCAATCAACCCGTGCATTGTTTGTCTGTGTGAATTATGCTGGCGCTATGATGACGACAATCAACCCCAGCATTTGTTGTCTGTGTGACTTATGCTGGCGCTGTGATGAAGACAATCCTATATACCACGTTCGTAACAGCTGCGAGCGATTTGAAAGCAGACCACCTTGAACTAGTGTTTATACAACTGAATGAATGCCGGTCACTCAGAAAGCAATAACAAACCACTGAATGTAAACTTACCAAGAGATCACAAACAGCCAAAAATGCTGGCATTGACTGCGACGTCCTGGCAAGGATAAACTTAATAACTTTTGGAGATTTACTAGGTCAGTTTACATTCAGTAGTTTCCCATGGCTTTATGAATGACCAACACTCATAGCATTGTTAAAACTAAACACACTTTGGTCTGCTTCCAAATCACCTGCATCTCATTTCATATGCAGGATTGGTCATCATATTTGCTACCCCTTCACCACAGATGCTGGTAGATAGTGAATAAGTTAGTCAATATCATTAGTACGCTGTGGCAGGTAATGACAGAGACAATTGTAAATCAGCAAATGTAACCAAAGTTAGTGGAAAGTTCTGCGGCACAAGAGGCAGAGGTAGACAGGGAGAAAGTATGCTTGAAGGTGTAAGTCGATGGTATGGAGGAGGGACACTGTTAATAGGGAAAGCTAATCCACATGCAAAATTCAGTCCATCACTACTAAAAATAGTGTGTATGGACTACGCTTGAATTCAAAACGAGTGAGCACACACACACAAAAAAAACCCAAAAAATTCATACACAAACCATATTTCTCAAACACAGATATTGAAAGCATATATGTTCCACTACTTGTGTTTTTCAGCTACGTGAGGAAGACATTGGATACCTAAACACAACCTGCTCGTATCATTGTATTGGTTCAGTCATTAGCGAGGTTAGTTGCAGATGCTGACTGCTGTCTTTTCACTGTCTGTCCTTGTTTAGTTGTTGTTATCTTCAAGGGGGTAGAGAGGTAGACAGCGATACAAGTGGGAAGATATCACCAAGAGATGGAAGAACCGCAATCTGTCAGAATATACGACTAGGGTGAGAGACAGACAGTGTTGGAGGTCCATTACCACCAACCTTCATTGTGGAGATGGCACCTGAATGATTGATTGATTGATCTCCACATGATAGATTGTGGCAAATGTTGGCATCATCTTCCAGCACTTAGATTTGAATTCCATTGACATACTTCTCATTGTCAATAGGCTTATCATTGTCGTATACCTATCATTGTTATAGACTTATCATTGCCATAAACTTATCATTGTCATAAATATATCATTGTCATCAATGTATCATTATCATAAACTTGTCATTGTCATAGAATTATCATTATCATAGACTTATCAGGGACGCAGGGGTGTTTCCAAGGCACTAGGGCCAGGTTTTATACTGGCTAAGACCTACTAAAACACGTCCTAGTCATGCGTCCTGGGCAACAGGTCCCTTCGGGGTCCTGGCTAACGTAGTAGGATCGCTGATTCTTCCGAAGTCGGAGAGTATCTGCCTGCACGGTGAGGAACCACCAGTCTGCACCCAATAAGCCAGACCTGGGACAACGAATACTCACGCAAACCTCAATCCGGTTTGACATCACACTGATGTTGGACAACAAGATGTCTTCATCCGACATACAGGACTTCGCGCTGGAGTTCATAGCCAGCAAACGCTTCTAGCAAGCATAGGCTTATCATTGTCATAAACGTATTGCCATAAGCGTATCTTTGTCATAATCTTATCATTGCCATGCACTTATCATTGTCATAGACTTATCATTGTCATAGACTTATCATTGTCATAGACGTATCATTGCCATAAGCATATCATTGCCATAGACTTATCATTGTCATAAACTTGTCGCCGTGAACTTGTCTCTGTCATGGACTTATCATGGTCATAAACTTACTCTTGTCACAAACTTATTACTGTCATTAACTATCATTGTCATAAGCTTGTAATTCTCAGACCTATACATGTTATAGAATTATCATTGTCATAAACTTATTCTTATAAACTTATCATTGTCATAAATGTATCATTATCATAAACTTGTCATTGTCATAGACTTATTTTATCATAGACTTATCATTGTCATAAATGTATCATTGCCATAGACTTATCATTGTCATAAACATGTCATTATCATAGACTTATTATTGTCATAAACTTATTGTCATAAACTTATCACTGTCATAGACTTGTCATTGTCATGCCATAAGCTTATCATTGCCACAGACGTATCATTGTCATAATCTTATCATTGCCAAACACTTATCATTGTGATAGATTATTAATGTCATAAACTTATCATTGTCATAAACGTATAATTGTGATACGCTTATCGGCGCCATAGACTTATCATTGTCATAGACTTATCATTGTCATAGACTTATCATTGTCATAGACTTATCATTGTCATAAACTTATCTTGTCACAAATTTATAAATGTTATAGAATTATCATTCTCGTAGACTTATTGATATAAACTTAGTATTGTCATAAACTTATCATTGACTTAAAATATCATTGTCATAAACTTGCAATTCTCAGACTTATAATTGTTATAGAATTATCATTGCCATAAGGCATCTCACTGTTGCAAGGATTGGGCTGTGATGGATGGTGGACACTGAACATTTAAAACATTCTGGGCAGGATGATTAATGAGTCAGGGAAATATGTGAAAGATCAAGAATCATTCCAAAGATCAAGACTCTTTCCAGTGAGATGTGATGAGAGCAAGAACCTTCTACGGGATGATGATGATGGTGATGAATCTGTTTACTTTATTTAAGATATCTAGGCTCTACCCCAACACCTGGGATGATGATGGTGAATCTGTGTACTTTATTTCGGATATCTAGGCTCTAAACCAACTTATGGAGTGGTGATGACGATGAGTCTGTTTACTTTATTTCAGATATCTAGGCTCTACCCCAACTCCTGCTATGATGATGATGATGATGATGATGATGATGATGATGATGATGATGATGATGATGATGATGATGATGATGATGATGATGATGATGATGATGATGAATCCGTGTAGTTTATTTCAGATATCTAGGCTCTACCCCAACTTATGGGATGATGATGATAAATCTATGTACTTTATTTCAGGTATCTAATCACTACTCTAACTCCTGGGATGATGATGATAATGAATCTGTTTACTTTACTTCAGATATCTAGACTCTACCCCAACTCCTGGGTAGAGGTTCGTGTCAACTCCAGCACTGTGCCACAGCTGAGCATCTCCACTCAGAACATCACTGTCGACGCCTGGGCCAACTTGGACCTGTTCGTTCACACACATGATGGGAATACCACATACCTGCTCACTCTTAATGGAGTGAGTTGCATCATGGACGTTGGCCTGATTCTTCTTGTCATATTCCATGTCGAAAGATGTTGGTCGTGCATGTTCATATCCTCATGTAGTTCTTTAGCCGTCATGTTTGTCCACAGCCTCCTGTCTCTCTTATAGTGTCTGCCATGTGGAGTTGATCATCATGTTTGTTCACAGCCTCCTGTCTCTCTTATAGTGTCTGTCATGTGGAGTTGATCATCATGTTTGTTCACAGCCTCCTGTCTCTCTATAGTGTCTGTCATGTGGAGTTGATCATCATGTTTGTTCACAGCCTCCTGTCTCTCTTATAGTGTCTGCCATGTGGAGTTGATCATCATGTTTGTTCACAGCCTCCTGTCTCTCTTATAGTGTCTGTCATGTGGAGTTGATCATCATGTTTGTTCACAGCCTCCTGTCTCTCTTATAGTGTCTGCCATGTGGAGTTGATCATCATGTTTGTTCACAGCCTCCTGTCTCTCTTATAGTGTCTGTCATGTGGAGTTGATCATCATGTTTGTTCACAGCCTCCTGTCTCTCTTATAGTGTCTGTCATGTGGAGTTGATCATCATGTTTGTTCACAGCCTCCTGTCTCTCTTATAATGTCTGCCATGTGGAGTTGATCATCATGTTTGTTCACAGCCTCCTGTCTCTCTTATAGTGTCTGTCATGTGGAGTTGATCATCATGTTTGTTCACAGCCTCCTGTCTCTCTTATAGTGTCTGCCATGTGGAGTTGATCATCATGTTTGTTCACAGCCTCCTGTCTCTCTTATAATGTCTGCCATGTGGAGTTGATCATCATGTTTGTTCACAGCCTCCTGTCTCTCTTATAGTGTCTGCCATGTGGAGTTGATCATCATGTTTGTTCACAGCCTCCTGTCTCTCTTATAATGTCTGCCATGTGGAGTTGATCATCATGTTTGTTCACAGCCTCCTGTCTCTCTTATAGTGTCTGCCATGTGGAGTTGATCATCATGTTTGTTCACAGCCTCCTGTCTCTCTTATAGTGTCTGTCATGTGGAGTTGATCATCATGTTTGTGTACAGCCTCCTGTCTCTCTTATAATGTCTGCCATGTGGAGTTGATCATCATGTTTGTGTACAGCCTCCTGTCTCTCTTATAGTGTCTGCCATGTGGAGTTGATCATCATGTTTGTCCACAGCCTCCTGTCTCTCTTATAGTGTCTGCCATGTGGAGTTGATCATCATGTTTGTTCACAGCCTCCTGTCTCTCTTATAATGTCTGCCATGTGGAGTTGATCATCATGTTTGTTCACAGCCTCCTGTCTCTCTTATAGTGTCTGCCATGTGGAGTTGATCATCATGTTTGTGTACAGCCTCCTGTCTCTCTTATAATGTCTGCCATGTGGAGTTGATCATCATGTTTGTTCACAGCCTCCTGTCTCTCTTATAGTGTCTGCCATGTGGAGTTGATCATCATGTTTGTTCACAGCCTCCTGTCTCTCTTATAATGTCTGTCATGTGGAGTTGATCATCATGTTTGTCCACAGCCTCCTGTCTCTCTTATAGTGTCTGCCATGTGGAGTTGATCATCATGTTTGTTCACAGCCTCCTGTCTCTCTTATAGTGTCTGCCATGTGGAGTTGATCATCATGTTTGTTCACAGCCTCCTGTCTCTCTTATAGTGTCTGTCATGTGGAGTTGATCATCATGTTTGTGTACAGCCTCCTGTCTCTCTTATAATGTCTGCCATGTGGAGTTGATCATCATGTTTGTGTACAGCCTCCTGTCTCTCTTATAATGTCTGCCATGTGGAGTTGATCATCATGTTTGTTCACAGCCTCCTGTCTCTCTTATAATGTCTGTCATGTGGAGTTGATCATCATGTTTGTTCACAGCCTCCTGTCTCTCTTATAGTGTCTGCCATGTGGAGTTGATCATCATGTTTGTGTACAGCCTCCTGTCTCTCTTATAATGTCTGCCATGTGGAGTTGATCATCATGTTTGTTCACAGCCTCCTGTCTCTCTTATAATGTCTGCCATGTGGAGTTGATCATCATGTTTGTTCACAGCCTCCTGTCTCTCTTATAGTGTCTGCCATGTGGAGTTGATCATCATGTTTGTCCACAGCCTCCTGTCTCTCTTATAGTGTCTGCCATGTGGAGTTGATCATCATGTTTGTTCACAGCCTCCTGTCTCTCTTATAGTGTCTGCCATGTGGAGTTGATCATCATGTTTGTGTACAGCCTCCTGTCTCTCTTATAATGTCTGCCATGTGGAGTTGATCATCATGTTTGTGTACAGCCTCCTGTCTCTCTTATAATGTCTGTCATGTGGAGTTGATCATCATGTTTGTTCACAGCCTCCTGTCTCTCTTATAGTGTCTGCCATGTGGAGTTGATCATCATGTTTGTTCACAGCCTCCTGTCTCTCTTATAGTGTCTGCATGTGGAGTTGATCATCATGTTTGTTCACAGCCTCCTGTCTCTCTTATAGTGTCTGCCATGTGGAGTTGATCATCATGTTTGTTCACAGCCTCCTGTCTCTCTTATAGTGTCTGCCATGTGGAGTTGATCATCATGTTTGTTCACAGCCTCCTGTCTCTCTTATAGTGTCTGCCATGTGGAGTTGATCATCATGTTTGTTCACAGCCTCCTGTCTCTCTTATAGTGTCTGTCCATGTGGAGTTGATCATCATGTTTGTTCACAGCCTCCTGTCTCTCTTATAGTGTCTGCCATGTGGAGTTGATCATCATGTTTGTTCACAGCCTCCTGTCTCTCTTATAGTGTCTGCCATGTGGAGTTGATCATCATGTTTGTTCACAGCCTCCTGTCTCTCTTATAGTGTCTGTCATGTGGAGTTGATCATCATGTTTGTTCACAGCCTCCTGTCTCTCTTATAGTGTCTGCCATGTGGAGTTGATCATCATGTTTGTTCACAGCCTCCTGTCTCTCTTATAGTGTCTGTCATGTGGAGTTGATCATCATGTTTGTTCACAGCCTCCTGTCTCTCTTATAGTGTCTGCCATGTGGAGTTGATCATCATGTTTGTTCACAGCCTCCTGTCTCTCTTATAGTGTCTGTCATGTGGAGTTGATCATCATGTTTGTTCACAGCCTCCTGTCTCTCTTATAGTGTCTGTCATGTGGAGTTGATCATCATGTTTGTTCACAGCCTCCTGTCTCTCTTATAGTGTCTGTCATGTGGAGTTGATCATCATGTTTGTTCACAGCCTCCTGTCTCTCTTATAGTGTCTGCCATGTGGAGTTGATCATCATGTTTGTTCACAGCCTCCTGTCTCTCTTATAATGTCTGCCATGTGGAGTTGATCATCATGTTTGTCCACAGCCTCCTGTCTCTCTTATAATGTCTGCCATGTGGAGTTGATCATCATGTTTGTTCACAGCCTCCTGTCTCTCTTATAATGTCTGCCATGTGGAGTTGATCATCATGTTTGTTCACAGCCTCCTGTCTCTCTTATAATGTCTGTCATGTGGAGTTGATCATCATGTTTGTCCACAGCCTCCTGTCTCTCTTATAGTGTCTGCCATGTGGAGTTGATCATCATGTTTGTTCACAGCCTCCTGTCTCTCTTATAGTGTCTGTCATGTGGAGTTGATCATCATGTTTGTTCACAGCCTCCTGTCTCTCTTATAGTGTCTGTCATGTGGAGTTGATCATCATGTTTGTCCACAGCCTCCTGTCTCTCTTATAGTGTCTGCCATGTGGAGTTGATCATCATGTTTGTTCACAGCCTCCTGTCTCTCTTATAGTGTCTGCCATGTGGAGTTGATCATCATGTTTGTTCACAGCCTCCTGTCTCTCTTATAGTGTCTGTCATGTGGAGTTGATCATCATGTTTGTCCACAGCCTCCTGTCTCTCTTATAGTGTCTGTCATGTGGAGTTGATCATCATGTTTGTTCACAGCCTCCTGTCTCTCTTATAATGTCTGTCATGTGGAGTTGATCATCATGTTTGTTCACAGCCTCCTGTCTCTCTTATAATGTCTGCCATGTGGAGTTGATCATCATGTTTGTTCACAGCCTCCTGTCTCTCTTATAATGTCTGTCATGTGGAGTTGATCATCATGTTTGTGTACAGCCTCCTGTCTCTCTTATAATGTCTGTCATGTGGAGTTGATCATCATGTTTGTTCACAGCCTCCTGTCTCTCTTATAATGTCTGTCATGTGGAGTTGATCATCATGTTTGTCCACAGCCTCCTGTCTCTCTTATAGTGTCTGTCATGTGGAGTTGATCATCATGTTTGTCCACAGCCTCCTGTCTCTCTTATAGTGTCTGCCATGTGGAGTTGATCATCATGTTTGTTCACAGCCTCCTGTCTCTCTTATAGTGTCTGTCATGTGGAGTTGATCATCATGTTTGTCCACAGCCTCCTGTCTCTCTTATAGTGTCTGTCATGTGGAGTTGATCATCATGTTTGTTCACAGCCTCCTGTCTCTCTTATAGTGTCTGTCATGTGGAGTTGATCATCATGTTTGTTCACAGCCTCCTGTCTCTCTTATAATGTCTGCCATGTGGAGTTGATCATCATGTTTGTGTACAGCCTCCTGTCTCTCTTATAATGTCTGCCATGTGGAGTTGATCATCATGTTTGTTCACAGCCTCCTGTCTCTCTTATAGTGTCTGCCATGTGGAGTTGATCATCATGTTTGTTCACAGCCTCCTGTCTCTCTTATAGTGTCTGCCATGTGGAGTTGATCATCATGTTTGTTCACAGCCTCCTGTCTCTCTTATAATGTCTGCCATGTGGAGTTGATCATCATGTTTGTTCACAGCCTCCTGTCTCTCTTATAGTGTCTGTCATGTGGAGTTGATCATCATGTTTGTTCACAGCCTCCTGTCTCTCTTATAGTGTCTGCCATGTGGAGTTGATCATCATGTTTGTTCACAGCCTCCTGTCTCTCTTATAGTGTCTGTCATGTGGAGTTGATCATCATGTTTGTTCACAGCCTCCTGTCTCTCTTATAGTGTCTGTCATGTGGAGTTGATCATCATGTTTGTTCACAGCCTCCTGTCTCTCTTATAGTGTCTGCCATGTGGAGTTGATCATCATGTTTGTTCACAGCCTCCTGTCTCTCTTATAGTGTCTGTCATGTGGAGTTGATCATCATGTTTGTTCACAGCCTCCTGTCTCTCTTATAGTGTCTGCCATGTGGAGTTGATCATCATGTTTGTTCACAGCCTCCTGTCTCTCTTATAGTGTCTGCCATGTGGAGTTGATCATCATGTTTGTTCACAGCCTCCTGTCTCTCTTATAGTGTCTGCCATGTGGAGTTGATCATCATGTTTGTTCACAGCCTCCTGTCTCTCTTATAGTGTCTGCCATGTGGAGTTGATCATCATGTTTGTTCACAGCCTCCTGTCTCTCTTATAGTGTCTGCCATGTGGAGTTGATCATCATGTTTGTTCACAGCCTCCTGTCTCTCTTATAGTGTCTGCCATGTGGAGTTGATCATCATGTTTGTTCACAGCCTCCTGTCTCTCTTATAATGTCTGCCATGTGGAGTTGATCATCATGTTTGTCCACAGCCTCCTGTCTCTCTTATAATGTCTGCCATGTGGAGTTGATCATCATGTTTGTTCACAGCCTCCTGTCTCTCTTATAGTGTCTGCCATGTGGAGTTGATCATCATGTTTGTTCACAGCCTCCTGTCTCTCTTATAATGTCTGTCATATGCAGTTGATCATTATGTTTGTTCACAGCCTCCTGTCTCTCTTATAGTGTCTGCCATGTGGAGTTGATCATCATGTTTGTTCACAGCCTCCTGTCTCTCTTATAGTGTCTGTCATGTGGAGTTGATCATTATGTTTGTTCACAGCCTCCTGTCTCTCTTATAATGTCTGTCATATGCAGTTGATCATTATGTTTGTCCGCAGCCTCCTGTCTCTCATATAGTCAAGGCTTTGTAACGTTGATCATTGTACATTTTCACATCCTGATGTTTCGCTACTTTAGTTTGCGTTGTGTGGTGTCAGTTGTAATGGATTTCCACTGCCTCTTCTCTCCAGTCATTTCTTCATACCACAATGTCAAGCTATCCAGAAACTTCTTTCTAAGCATTGTTAGTTTATTATCCCAGCAAATTCCCTATTGATGAGATGTATTCCATTGAATGTGGATTGTCATTGTATTCTTATTCTTCTATATCCTTTGCATCTTCTTCGGAAGTGAGGGGGAATAAACAGGATAACAGGCTAGCAGGAAATGCACCTCTTGGTGATAGATTACTTATGGACAAGGGAGAGGTGGTCGTACGCCTGTGGGACCAGGTGGAGAAGGTGGGGGAGGAGGGGACAGATTGCTAACCCTTATGTGGAAAGGATCAGAATGTAGGGATTGGCAGGGGTTCTGGTAGAATCTCAAAACTGAGAGGGAAGACCAGAACTTTCAATCAGATAGCGGTGGGAACGATTAGTAGTGTGACTCTTCGCTGGCTGTTGAACGAGGTTACGGAGCGCGTATGGGAATATCCTGAGTGCAGTGAGGTAGGTTTTAGCTGAACTCAACTCATCTCAATTGTGTGGCCTAGAATATGGGAAGAGTTGAGATATCACATCCCAGGGCAGTATCTGGCACGAGTCTATCTTTGCCTACACACATGCACACATCATGTGTGCGCACGCACATGCACACACACACACACACACACACACACACACACACACACACACAAGTACAATCTCACTCATATATACGCATGTGTCCATGTTAAACAGTATATCATACTTTCCTTTCAGAGTCTGTCTTTAACTGGCCAGGCATCGATTCGGGATGATCGGTTGGTCGGAAATATCACAAGTTACAGGTATGTGATGGCTTTATAGATCTTTCTCTGCACTAGTTCAACTATGACTGGCACCTTGCCGCTTTGATAGACGATAGTTTGTAAAATAGAGTCTACCTCTCCATAGCACAAGGCCTGGGCTGACTGTAGAGACCACGAGTTGCCTATGCAGCATGAGCTCTCTCTCTCTCACTCTCTCTCTCTCTCTCTCTCTCTCTCTCTCTCTCTCTCTCTACCTCTCTTGGCCTGCCTAGTTTGCTCCAGAGGAAAGGTAACATCAGTACGTCTGGGACCAGACGAAGCTGCACAAGCTGCTGGATCAGCAAAGCAATGCTCTAACTATTGCCTGTCGGAGCTACCATCATAGGCCAGTTTCTGACCAAGGCTAACGGCCTTGTCTGCCCTGCCATGACATTTAGTCTTTAGATTGCATTTCCTCGCCGTAGGGTAAGGCTTGTAACCACCCAATTGTGCTCCTCCGCAAGAAGCCATTGACACAATGTGGGGTGTCAGATTTGGTGTGCACTGCCCAATATTCGGCACTAACAGCAAGCAGGTAGTACCGTCTACTGTCATACAGTGGCTCAGTCATATCTGACTAAGACCTGACTTTCAAAGTACATCTGGTGTCTCATGATTGCACATGTAGTTCTTGTTCCAGGTGTCATATTTAATTGTAAGCTTTTTTGGTCTGTAAGTGGGGGAAACTAACAATCTCATAACGACAACCGAGGATAGAAGAGAAATAGTTACAACACATTTGACTTTAAATTCAGTTAACGTTTTTATTTAGTTTTTTTTTCAGTCTTTAGTCACATGCTTTTGATATTTTGTAATATTAAATGCATGCTCCATGAGCTTAACTGTCTGTCCATCTTATTATCTGTCTATTTATCTAGTTATCTATATGTCTGTATGTCTCATTATATGTCTATATAATTATCTATATGTCTATCTGTCACACCATCTAACTGTCTATGTTATTATCTATATGTCTGTCTATTAAAATGTGTGTCTAATTATCTAACTTTTTAATTATCTAATTATCTATCTGCCTTTTTTTTTTGCATATCCGTTACAGGACGTTGCAGTCAACATCAGCATTTTTCGGCTGCTGTTGATGTACTAGGCAAGATTACGCTCAGTAGTTTGCCATTGCTTTCTGAGCGACCGACTCACATACCCCGTAAGTTACCAACGCGGCGAGAACCGCTACCGATTCTCGGGCAGGTTACGTTACTCACGAGAATATACCGGATTACGGAGAAAGATGTTAAGCCCTAGGCCAGGGAGACCGGCGATCTGCTATCTATATTAAATATCTGTCCATCCATAGTAATTACCTGTCCATCTGCCTATCTGATTATCTGTCTGTCTAATTATCTATCTATCTGTCTCATGAGCTATCTGTCTATCTATCTATCTATCCCCAAATATTATACTGCTTGGTAAACAATATTTGTAGTTTTACTGTGAGAAATACATTGATATATAACTATATAAGCATCACTATCTGCCCCCAGGTTTGATGTCAGTGTACTCAATTCTAATATTGGACCAGTTCATGTGAGTAATGAGTTTTGTGTTCGTTCTGGTGACGTGTGCATTTCTTTCCTTGCTACTCATTTGTTCAAAATTGAATAGAACCAAATCATCATTATCATTATTGTCAACATTATCGTCATCACACCAGCAATGTCTAACCTGAAATGATGTCTGGTAAAGTTCTGTTGTGGACATTTTTGCTCTAACAATTGTGTCTCTTGAGTAACCTGATGATGTCCTACTTCTTAACTGCACATATGATACCTGGCTTTCTCCCTCAAAGGCGAACAATAGGGGGTCCCAAGTCAACATTCATCAGTATGTGCCATGCCCATAAGTGACAGTGGTCAAGTTCCGCCATGTCACCCGATGACTAGTCATAGATCAGCTCTGTGTTTTGTCTCGATTATGCCACCTAGATATTTATCTCTCCAGTTTCCCCTTGTTCTTTTCCCCTCAATGTTGCCAGTTGTCACAAAGTTTTCTAATCTTGACTGTCTACTTCTAATGTCTTTAATCAGTTTACGGTTTTCATTTGTATCTTGTATGACTTGGTGGTTGAAAACACTACACGTGTTAAAATCCTCTCCTTTGCAACAGAGTTCATGTACTGAGCTAAAATATCTGTAATCCGTTGAGTATTAGAACATGTTCTAGTAGGTAACATAGCCCACTTGCAACTGGCTGCATCACCCAAAGAGCTGGTTTGAAATGTTAAAAACCCACCCACAAAGGAATATTTATAGTAAACTAGCTGACCCGGCCCGGCTTCGCCCATACCCTGGTGGGGAGCATCTCATTTAATTCATATAAGTAGTCATATAAGCTCCCGTTCCCGTTCCCGATTATCTATCTGTCTGTCTGTCTGTCTGTCTGTCTGTCTGTCTGTCTGACCCGGCCCGGCTTCGCCCAGCCACTGGTGGGGAGCATCTCATTTAATTCATATAAGTAGTCATATAAGCTCCCGTTCCCGTTCCCGATTATCTACTGTTTTAATACTGTCTGTCTGTCTATTATTAGAAAGAGCACTTGAAAGTTCTTTACATCTTCCCCCAACAATTAACTTGGGTAAATGGAGCGTCTCATTTAATTCATATTCGGCCCCTGCCCCCGTTCCCGTTCCCAAAAAAGACGACCCGGCCTGGCTTCGCCCAGTCCCTGGTGGGGAGCATATCATTTAATTCATATTCGGCGGAGGGAGGAGGAGGAGGGAGGAGAAGCGAGGAGGAGGAGACAGGAGGAGGGAGGAGGGGGAGGGAGGAGGATGAGAGAGGAGGAGGAGGAGGGAGGAAGAGAGGAGGAGGAGGAGTGGGGATTAGGAGGGGGAGGAGGAGGAAGAGGGAGGAGCAGGGGGAGGAGGAGAAGGGAAGAGGGGGGAGGAGGAGGGAGAGAGATGAGGAGGAGGGAGAAGGAGGAGGGAGGAGGAAGAGGAGAAGGAGGGGGAGGAGGAGGAGGGAGGAGATAGAGGTAGGAGAAGGAGGGGGAGGAGAGGGAGGAGGGATGAGGGGGAGGAGAAGGAGGAGGCGAGGAGGAGGAGAGAGTAGGAGGAGGGAGGAGGAGGAGAGCGAGGAGGAGGTAGGAGGAGGGAGGAAGAGGAAGGAGGATGGAGGAGGAGAAGGAAGCGGAGGGTAGGATGAGGAGGAGGAGAAGGAGGGGGAGGAGGATTATAACGCATGTGCCTGTAGATAACTGCAGCGAAAAGGTTCACCTATTTGAGAAATATGCAACAATTTTACATATATAGCAATTATATTAGAAGTTATGTCCCCTCGCTATATATACATTATAATGTAAATTAAATATTAAATAATAATAAGAAAATATGTTTGTACACTAAAAAAAACTATGACAGTTGGCAGCACGGGAATGATTAGAAGACGTGTAGAAAATTTCATCTCAATCGGATGGACCGTTCGCGAACGCATAAAGGGCATACAGACAGACGGAGATTCTCTTTTATATATATATATATATATATAGATGTGAATCTCGTATACATGCGTTTGGATCTTTGCTTGTGATACAGAGTGTGTGCACTGTGCTGAGATTCTCCTTGTTTGATCTAAGGCACATTTAGAGAAGCTAGTATGTAATTAAAGTGATTGCAGTAACCCATCTGGTGCCCTTTGGTCAAGACAAATACCCTCATTAGTGTGAGAGTGGGCTTTTAACTCTTTGAGGACATGGGAGTGGAATTCTTTGCTTTTACAGGACATGGAAATGGAATTCTTAGCTCTTACGGGGCTTGGGAATGGGATTCTTAGCTCTTAAAGGTTGTAGGATTTTCCCATGTTTGGTGCAGAAATTTTATTGTGATTCTTATACAGTTGAAGCCTGGTTAGTTAATTGTTTGGTTAGTTGGTTGCTTGGTTAGTTGGTTGCGTGTTTGAATGGATAATCCTCTGAAGACTATTAGTTTTAACTCATGAGTCCCATGCATTGGTATTCAGGTCACATAAGCTCTGTCCACGGTTTGTTTCTCAAAACTATACTAATGTAATACATAGCTATAAATGACACATTTAATAAGTATAAACAAAGAGTTTATCTTACAATGTGTAGTGGCTAGACATTTGCCTGTCAGTCCGGTGGTCATCATTTCAAATTGACATTGAAGCAGATTGTGTTAAACTGACCTGGGCTCCAGCTCGACCCAGCCTGCAAGGGGTACCAGTAAATGTCTTGGCAAGCGTGGTGTGATATTGCCATCTCTCATCCAGTGCCGATTGGTCTGTACTAATATAGGCCTAGAACCATATGCCCATTGTGCCTTAAGGTGTGACGGGGTCCTTTTTAAAGTTTTTTTTTTTTTTACTTAAATGTATATGTTATTGTTTCTCTGCAGGCACAAGATATGAAGGCTGCCTTCAATGTTCTGCTAAATGGTGAAGTCATTCCAAAACTGAACAGTAAGTGTTTAGTTATGTGCCATTTGTTTGTAGTTCATTTTATTAACTGTTCTTATTCTTCTTCTGCGTTCATCCAAGGAGTTTTTTCGGATGTGATTGCGTTGTTCTTGTTTACAGCAGGGCTGCTTTCTTGCGCCGTTAGGCCGACACATCCGACTTCAGCAGGCATTTGTTGACCGAGTTAAGCTTCCCGGGTTATTATCTGTTATCTGTCCATGGCTGGTACAGAGGTAAGCGGTTCAACCCCTACACCAAACAGCTGGACTAAAATGTTGACCTGTCATCCTTGACTTTGGGACGTAAATTACAAGTACCTGTGAAGTCGGAGTGGGTTCGCCTGGTGGCGAGGGACACTGTTAATATGAAAAGCTAACTCACGCGCAAAATTCAGTCCATCATTACCCCCCCCCCCCCCCCCCCAAAAAAAAGGGAAAAAAAGAACCTGAAACAAGAACTATGTATGTGATCATGATATATTGTATCAAGAACTATGCAATCATGATATATTGATATCATCTCACAAGATGAAGAATATTTTCTGAGATATATTTGTCATGTGAGGTGAGAACAGGAGTTCTTTAAATAACATGGGTTCAACGGGCAAGAGGATCTACTTCACTTCACCAGGTTTGATCTCAGATGCCTCGGTCTCTTTACACAGGGCTGTCTGCTGAAAGCATCACACAGAGCACGAACCCCGTGGCTCTATTAATATCCCCTACGGGCCTGCGTGCCCGATTTGTGTCCCCTTTAAAATAAAGTTTGTTCGTTCGTCCACCAGGAGACTAAGAAAAAATTGTACTTGTGAACCGAAGAAAAAGCCTGGAATTGAACCCACAAACTTCGTAGCGGGGTCAGGCAGCCTAACCACGTCATTGTGGAGACTCCCAGGGCGTTCTTAAGAGCTATATTAATCCAGTGCTAATGTATGGATGAAAATCATGGACAATAAGCAGACAAAAGTGAGAAATTATGTCGGAGGTGTGGTTTTAAAGAAGAATGATGCGAATAGAATGGACGGATAGAAAAAGGGTACTTCAATTTTAATTCACCGCAAACAAACAAGTATTAACAAGTATCCCTTAGAGCCTCATTTGCATCCGATGCAACCGGACCGATGCAAATGAGGCTCTAAGGGATACTTCTTGTTTGCGGTGAATTAAAATTGAAGTACCAGAAAAAGTAATGAATGTGTCTTGAAAGAAGTGACCTCACAAAGACAACTGATTACTTGCATCAGAAGAAGACACATTCATTGGGCATGTCATGTGAAGGGGACAGGTGGAGTATGTCATGACAACAGTAAAGTTGGTCAGAAAAAGAGGTAGGAGGAGACCAAGAGAGAAACTGCTGGACGGTTTGGTATCTTGGCATGGAGGAATATCAGTATCAGAAATGATTGACAGTACACAAGATAAAAGGCCTTGGACAGACATGATCACCAACGTCAAGTAGATATATACATATATCAATGTTGGTATGTGGCCCACATTTGTTGTTCTCTTAAACAGGGAGGAGTTAAAGGTTTCAGACTTGAGCCAAATTGGTTGCCTTTACTGGGTTGAATTTATGTTTGTGAGGTACACTTTTGATGGCTGATCGGTTTCTTCAACTGCCTATGTCCCATTGGAGCATAACCCTAAACCACCTCCCTCCAAGTTCTATCCTTTAGTACCAACTGCAGCTCCTTCTGTGTCCTCCCTGTATAATACATCTATGTCTCTAATTCTCTTCTCTCTCTGTTTTTATGTCGCCCTTTATTTCTTTTGCTCTGTGGGTTACAGAGGAAGAACTTTCTATTCACACTATATATGTGGCTTCCCCCGTATTGCATTATACTTCTTCTAGGAGAAGATCCTCCTTATTTCTTGATTGATTGTTTGGTGATTGGTTGGTGCCGTGTGATTGGTTGTTTAGTGATAATTTGGTTGGTGGTGGTTGATTGATTGGTAGGTGGTGGCTGATTGGATGGTTGACCAGTGATTGGTTGTTTAGTCATAGATTGGTTGTTGGTGGTTGATTGATAGGTGGTTATTGATTGGATAGTTGACCAGTTGATTGGTTGTTTTATGATAGATTAGTTGGTGGTGGTTGGTGGATTGTTTAGTGGTTGGGTGTTCAGTAGTTGCTTTGTTGTTGGTGGTTGGTTCATTGGCCAGTTGATTGGTTGGTTAGTTGTTTGGTGATTGATTGGTTGGTTGATTAGTTGTTTAGTGATTGGTTGGTTGGTTGGTTGGTTGGTTTTGTGGTTGATTGACTGGGTGACTGTTGGCTGGCTGGTTGTGAGTCAGCTGAGAGGCTGAATATGAATGCTCAAGTCCAATGCTTTCACACTCAGATTGTCCGAGACCTGACTTGTATCTATGTGGGTGATACAGGTGTGGAGACTTATCTCCCGACCTGGTACCAAAGTACCATCTCCGTGGATACTGTTGCAGAGCTCTCCTTCCCCTCTCCAAACTCGGAAACCCATGGGGGGGGGGGGTGCGACCAGCTCTGGAGCTCACATCTGCAGAGAGGCGTGTTAAATCACCAGGCCTTGATTCAGCACAGCACAAATGGACTGACTGGGATTCGGATTTTGATCTTCTATCTGTCTTGTGGCAGACAGGAATAACTGCTCTATTCCTTAACACTGTTTGATAGGAGGACCATATCATCTGCATGTCTAAGTTCTGGAGGATTTCTAGACAGGACTAACTGTTCTATCCCAAAACACAGTTTGATTGGAGGACCATATCATCTGCATTTCTAAGTTCTGGAGGATTTCTAGAATGGACTAACTGTTCTATCCCAAAACACAGTTTGATTGGAGGACCATATCATCTGCATATCTAAGTTCTGGAGGATTTCTAGAATGGACTAACTGTTCTATCCCAAAACACAGTTTGATTGGAGGACCATATCATCTGCAGATCTAAGTTCTGGAGGGTTTCTGTTAATTATACAAGAATGAAATTTACTAAAGACTCATCACTGTTGATGATTTGTGTTACATGTTCTTCATTGATCTTATACAAGGATCAGGAAAGAATGTAATAATTATTATTAGATCAATTATAATATTAGCCTCCTTCACTCTGACCATAGGTTGTTGTGTGCTTTGTGCGAGAAGCCGAGATGATTACTCGGATGAGGAATGATGCCTTACAGTGTCTCTCCATGTATTAACAATCAGAAACCTTTTCCTCCCAGCTTGTGGTACTTACTTCCAGTATGTCCATGTCTCGATTACATGTGTCCTCGAATATTAACTGTGAACATTCCAGTTTTTTATTACCATTTGCCCGCTGATTATACAGAATGTAACTCTGAAAAAGGTCTAGAAAGTCGAGAAGATCGACTTTATTGCACCGGGTTTTATCCCATATGGCTCGGTCTATTTTTGCAGGGCGGCTGCCAAACTGCTGGTTGCATTAATATAATAACTGTAACAATCCAACGGTATGCATCTAACTTCTTCTGGCTCAAAGAACTGTACAACAAGCAATTGGAGCCGTAACTCTGAAAATGATGGGTGAAGTAGACTCTGGACTTTGAATAATAAATAACGCTGTTTATTTGTTCCAACGTACACCGGTTGCTTCATTAAACATTACAATTCACTATTCCTTAAGAGCCTGTGATACCAGGGCGGGGCTTAAGAATGTTTTACATGAATATGTATGAATAGAAGACAAACCTGGTTTCTATTCATCCGCAGACCACCTTCTGTCCATTCCCTCAGTGTTCGTCTCGCCGCTCTAAGTACAATCTGTCTAGTTTCTCTGCCTGTAGGTTCGTTACTTTTGTGGCAATATCTTGTAGCATGTTCGTCACTGCTATTATAACTCCAGCCACTAGTCTTTATGCCAACACTGATCCATAGCCACGCCAATGTTTCCTCTTAAAATTTGCACTGCCTTCTCGGTTCCATGTCCCCGCAAGTCTGCCGTTGTTGCCCTAATCGCTCTGTGACGTTTTTGTTGTTTCCAAAGCGTCGCTTAGTTTTTATCGTATTTTGGCGTCGAGGATTTCTTTCTACTTCATATGACGTCATTTTTGTTTGCACTCACTATATGGCAGCGGCCTACCGAAAGCATCGCACAAAGCACAAACTCCGTAGCTCCAGCGATGACCACCAGGAGTCTCCAAGAAAAAATGCCCCCTTGAACCGAAAGACGTAGCCCGGAATCGAACCCACAACCTTCGGAGCGCGATGCAGACGGCTTGTGTACTTCGCCATGGAGACTCCCAGAATGTAACTCTAAAACTGACAATGACTATATGGTCTTCTTCAGCAGCTGTTGGGCAGCAACAGTAACTTGCCAGGATTATTGTTATTGCACCTTGTAAAAGTAAGAAAGTAAAGGACCCTTTAATACGCCTTCATGTGCTTCTGGTATATGATGATAGACGCATAATTGTATAAACCAGTCAATTAACAAGGTGATCAATGTAACGTTGGTTGTCTGTACTTCTCAATACATTTTGTGGTACCCAGTGTAGGCCATGTCAAAACTCTGTGAACCACTGAGTGAACTAAAAAAAAAAAAAAAGCTGGTTAAATTTATACAAAAGATAACATTGCAGTTAAAGACAAATTTCAAGGGAAAGAAAGAAGAAGAAGGCTATTTCGACTTAGGATCTCAGGTCAATTAAGACATTCACACTGATATAGATTGAAACTCATGACCACTGGGCTGAAAGTGGAGTGTTTAGTCACTTCTAACTTTTACACTTCTGCGGCTCCCTTTGTACCGCAAGTATACAACTCTTTTGCTCGGGGATTAAATTGTGTGCCTTCGGATGTTAGAGATGTCTTCGCTAACGGCTCAGCCTTAAGCGTCATCTGTTAACAGCAATGTCATTTGCCTTTGTTTCAGAGATAGCCCAGTCAGGCATCACGCTTCCTCTAGAAGGATACGTCAAGTTCCTCAATGCCAAGCTGGTGCATTTGGACGTGAGTTTCTTTGTTCAATCTTAGTTTAGTTTAGTTTAGTCGACGGATCAACATCACGGCACACGGGTGTAACCCATAAGTGCTCCGTTCTACTCCTAACTCAAGCCTGAGTCCGGAGAATCTCAGCTTAGTGCACGAACTCAATACTTTGGGTAGATTTTTAACTCGAAATTTTGCCCTGGCAGCGCCGTTCGGCTACTCTTTTTCGATTTCCAACTGCCAAGGGATTTTTTACGTGCGCAACAATACACACGGGCGTCCGATCTCACTACCCAGAGACCAGGGCAATTTATTTTTACTAGAAGTCCACGTGAAAAAATCCCGGCCCTCGCCGGGGCTTGAACCCGGGACCTCCAGCACTCGAGGCGGACACCATACCTCGAGACCACTCACTCTTGGTATACTGTATGCCGGGCACTGGCTAGACACTGTGATGTGGTAGCACCATCATATTTTGTAGGCCTGAGACAAAGGAAGAATAGGTGGCCAATCCCTTCCTCACTTTATCAAATGATGAGCCCATATGTCGTACCCATTAGGGTACTGTGCTCATGACATTACCAGAAAAGTTCGAAACATTTGCTCTGCATGTTCCAGTTTATGGCAGGCATGTTCCAGTTTATGGCAGGCATGTTCGAGTTTATGGCAGGCATGTTCCAGTTTATGGCAGGCATGTTCCAGTCTATGGCAGGCATGTTCCAGTTTATGGCAGGCATGTTCCAGTTTATGACAGGCATGTTCCAGTTTATGACAGGCATGTTCCAGTTTATGGCAGGCATGTTCCAGTTTATGGCAGGCATGTTCCAGTTTATGGCAGGCATGTTCCAGTTTATGACAGGCATGTTCCAGTTTATGACAGGCATGCTCGAGTTTATGGCAGGCATGTTCGAGTTTATGGCAGGCATGTTCGAATTTATGGCAGGCATGTTCCAGTTTATGGCAGGCATGTTCCAGTTTATGGCAGGCATGTTCCAGTTTATGGCAGGCATGTTCGAGTTTATGGCAGGCATGTTCCAGTTTATGGCAGGCATGTTCCAGTTTATGGCAGGCATGTTCCAGTTTATGGCAGGCATGTTCGAGTTTATGGCAGGCATGTTCGAGTTTATGGCAGGCATGTTCCAGTTTATGGCAGGCATGTTCCAGTTTATGGCAGGCATGTTCCAGTTTATGGCAGGCATGTTCCAGTTTATGGCGGGCACGCTAGGGAAGTTGATAGCCATCTACACTGGTAGTGTCATGAACATGGTCGGATGAGTGTTTGACGCCTGGGCAGGTTGCTTGTCTAAGTGAGGGAAAGATTGACCACCCGTTTCTCCTTGCTCTCAGGCCTACAGAATGTAATAGCTATATCGCATCACAGACCCACAACAGCAAGCTGCTTTGGGACAATATATTGTTTATTTTATAGTCCAGCTTGGGTCATGTACAAGAGTGTGCCTAAGTTCGTCCTCGATCCCCCACTACTTGTCTTCTAGCTTTGCTCCTGTAGGCCACATATCCATTCTCTGTCTGGCAAATGATGGGCAGTCTTGTAGGATGTGTTGCACAGTTTGTTTTGGTATTCCACTGTTGCAAGTGGCAGAGTCTCTTAGACCCATTCGATAGAAGTGTACGCTGGGTTCACAATGTCCAGTCTGAGTCAGCACATCTTGGTCTGTTGGCTTCTGTCCAGTTTGTTGATGCTACCCTTCACCAGTTGTTGGTTTCTGTCCAGGTTGTTGATGCTACCCTTCTCTGGTCTATTGGTTTCTGTCCAGCCTATTGATGCTACCCTTTTCCAGTCTGTTAGTTTGTGTCCCGCTTGTTGATGCTACCCTTCTCTGGTTTGTTGGTTTCTGTCCAGCCTATTGATGCTACCCTTCTCTGGTTTTTTTGGTTTCTGTCCAGCCTATTGATGCTACCCTTCTCTGGTTTGTTGGTTTCTGTTCAACCTATTGATGCTACCCTTCTCTGGTTTGTTGGTTTCTGTCAAGCCTATTGATGCTACCCTTCTCTGGTTTGTTGGTTTCTGTCAAGCCTATTGATGCTACCCTTCTCTGGTTTGTTGGTGTCTGTCCAGCCTATTGATGTTACCCTTCTCCAGTCTGTTAGTTTGTGTCCCGCTTGTCGATGCTACACTTCTCTGGTATGTTGGTTTCTGTCCAGCCTATTGATGCTATCCTTCTCTGGTCTGTTGGTTTCTGTCCAGCCTATTGATGCTACCCTTCTCTGGTCTATTGGTTTCTGTCCAGCCTATTGATGCTACCCTTCTCTGGTCTCTTGATTTCTGTCCAGCTTGTTGATGCTACCCTTCTCTGGTCTGTTGGTTTCTGTCCAGCTTGTTGATGTTACACTTCTCCGGTCTGTTAGTTTATGTCCAGCTTGTTGATGCTACACTTCTCTGGTTTATTGGTTTCTATCCAGGTTGTTGATGCTACCCTTCTCTAGTTATTTGTATGTTCCTTACAGGATATTGCAATCAATCCCAACATTTTTATTTAAAGCAGGCATGCTTCGGGTAGGGTGGCAGGTTTCAATTCAACAATCAGATATAGGATATAGAGAGCATCAGTTGGATATTTTCCCCAGTACATGCTGGTGTTGTGGGTAACGAGCTGGTGGGACAGATTGGCTGGGTCTGCACCACTCGGTGGAGTATTTGTGTATGATAATGCAGACGTTTTTAGCATTGCTTTCTGAATTACCTACGCTCATACTATTGTTACAAATCAACACAAAGCGGTCTGCTTCCAAATCACCTGCAGCTGAATTCAAACGTGGTGTGCGGGATTGTGAATGAAGTTCGCTAGCCCTTCGCCACAAACACTGGCTTTAGGAGTGTATTTGCTTTATTAAAGGAATTGGACGTTTGTGGTGACCTTTGACCTTCACTGTCTCATCCGGATTTTAATTTTGAGGGGTGCCACGGTGGGCTGGTGTCTACTGCAGATTGTTTTTGTGTTTCTAGACAACACTGGGACCTGAAACAAACCACATTCATCATCATGAGACTTGTCGACTGGCGTGGGTAATCATTCATCAGCACATCTTGCAATCTTTGACGGCATAGATCAATTCATGTGTTGACTTCCCTCCGTGCCAAGACACACAAATGTCAACATTTTCTCTAGATGTCTTTCTATATCACTCTTTCCGCAAATCTTTCCAGTTGTTACAACATGATCCAGTTTTTGTCTTTCATAATGTGACCAAAACATGATGACTGCCTCTTTCTGATGTTTGTGATAAGTTGTTCCTGCGACTTAGTCTCCCTCAAAATTTCCAGGTTGCTCATTTTGGCTGCCCAAAGAATTTAATTTTCAGCCTTGTTCTATTAATACACTGAAAGTCTTGCGATGACATTCAAGACTATAAATTATACTTCCCAGTGTAGAAGAAAAACAGAGGAGTAAGATAAAGTAACTTTCAGAAGCTGGAAAATGTCTGTTTCATGTAAGGGAGTAAGATAAAGTAACTTTAACCAGCTGAATAATGTCTATTTCATGTAAGGGAGTAAGATAAAGTAACTTTCCCCAGTTGAATAATGTCTATTTCATGTAAGGGAGTAAGATAAAGTAACTTTTACCAGCTGAACAATGTCTATTTCATGTAAGGGAGTAAGATAAAGTAACTTTCCCCAGTTGAACAATGTCTGTTTCATGTAAGGGAGTAAGATAAAGTAACTTTTACCAGCTGAATAATGTCTATTTCATGTAAGGGAGTAAGATAAAGTAACTTTCAGAAGCTGGAAAATGTCTGTTTCATGTAAGGGAGTAAGATAAAGTAACTTTCACCAGTTGAACAATGTCTATTTCATGTAAGGGAGTAAGATAAAGTAACTGTCACCAGCTGAAAAATGTCTATTTCATGTAAGGGAGTAAGATAAAGTAACCTTTACCAGCTGAATAATGTCTCTTTCATGTAAGGGAGTAAGATAAAGTAACTTTTACCAGCTGAATAATGTCTATTTCATGTAAGGGAGTAAGATAAAGTAACTTTTACCAGCTGAATAATGTCTATTTCATGTAAGGGAGTAAGATAAAGTAACTTTCCCCAGTTTAACAATGTCTATTTCATGTAAGGGAGTAAGATAAAGTAACTTTCAGAAGCTGGAAAATGTCTGTTTCATGTAAGGGAGTAAGATAAAGTAACTTTCCCCAGTTGAAAAATGTCTATTTCATGTAAGGGAGTAAGATAAAGTAACTTTCAGAAGCTGGAAAATGTCTGTTTCATGTAAGGGAGTAAGATAAAGTAACTTTCACCAGTTGAACAATGTCTATTTCATGTATGGGAGTAAGAAAAAGTAACTTTCAGAAGCTGGAAAATGTCTAATTCATGTAAGGGAGTAAGATAAAGTAACTTTTACCAGCTGAATAATGTCTATTTCATGTAAGGGAGTAAGATAAAGTAACTTTCCCCAGCTGAATAATGTCTATTTCATGTAAGGGAGTAAGATAAAGTAACGTTTACCAGCTGAATAATGTCTATTTCATGTAAGGGAGTAAGATAAAGTAACTTTCACCAGTTGAACAATGTCTATTTCATGTAAGGGAGTAAGATAAAGTAACTGTCACCAGCTGAACAATGTCTATTTCATGTGACGGAGTAAGATAAAGTAACTTTCCCCAGTTGAACAATGTCTATTTCATGTAAGGGAGTAAGATAAAGTAACTTTCAGACGCTGAAAAATGTATATTTCATGTAAGGGAGTAAGATAAAGTAACTTTTACCAGCTGAATAATGTCTATTTCATGTAAGGGAGTAAGATAAAGTAACTTTCACCAGCTGAACAATGTCTATTTCATGTAAGGGAGTAAGATAAAGTAACTTTCCCCAGTTGAACAATGTCTATTTCATGTAAGGGAGTAAGATAAAGTAACTTTTACCAGCTGAATAATGTCTATTTCATGTAAGGGAGTAAGGTAAAGTAACTGTCACCAGCTGAACAATGTCTATTTCATGTAAGGGAGTAAGATAAAGTAACTTTCACCAGCTGAACAATGTCTATTTCATGTAAGGAAGTAAGATAAAGTAACTTTCACCAGCTGAACAATGTCTATTTCATGTAAGGTAGTAAGATAAAGTAACTTTCACCAGCTGAACAATGTCTATTTCATGTAAGGGAGTAAGATAAAGTAACTTTTACCAGCTGAATAATGTCTATTTCATGTAAGGGAGTAAGATAAAGTAACTTTTACCAGCTGAATAATGTCTATTTCATGTAAGGGAGTAAGATCAAGTAACTTTCCCCAGTTGAACAATGTCTATTTCATGTAAGGGAGTAAGATAAAGTAACTTTCCCCAGTTGAACAATGTCTATTTTATGTAAGGCAGTAAGATAAAGTAACTTTCAGAAGCTGGAAAATGTCTGTTTCATGTAAGGGAGTAAGATAAAGTAACTTTCACCAGTTGAACAATGTCTATTTCATGTAAGGGAGTAAGATAAAGTAACTTTTACCAGCTGAATAATGTCTATTTCATGTAAGGGAGTAAGATAAAGTAACTTTCCCCAGCTGAATAATGTCTATTTCATGTAAGGGAGTAAGATAAAGTAACGTTTACCAGCTGAATAATGTCTATTTCATGTAAGGGAGTAAGATAAAGTAACTTTCACCAGCTGAATAATGTCTATTTCATGTAAGGGAGTAAGATAAAGTAACTTTCCCCAGTTGAACAATGTCTATTTCATGTAATGGAGTAAGATAAAGTAACTTTCACCAGCTGAATAATTTCTATTTCATGTAAGGGAGTAAGATAAAGTAACTGTCACCAGCTGAACAATGTCTATTTCATGTAAGGGAGTAAGATAAAGTAACTTTTACCAGCTGAATAATGTCTATTTCATGTAAGGGAGTAAGATAAAGTAACTTTCACCAGCTGAACAATGTCTATTTCATGTAAGGGAGTAAGATAAAGTAACTTTCCCCAGTTGAACAATGTCTATTTCATGTAAGGGAGTAAGATAAAGTAACTTTTACCAGCTGAATAATGTCTATTTCATGTAAGGGAGTAAGGTAAAGTAACTGTCACCAGCTGAACAATGTCTATTTCATGTAAGGGAGTAAGATAAAGTAACTTTCACCAGCTGAACAATGTCTATTTCATGTAAGGAAGTAAGATAAAGTAACTTTCACCAGCTGAACAATGTCTATTTCATGTAAGGTAGTAAGATAAAGTAACTTTCACCAGCTGAACAATGTCTATTTCATGTAAGGGAGTAAGATAAAGTAACTTTTACCAGCTGAATAATGTCTATTTCATGTAAGGGAGTAAGATAAAGTAACTTTTACCAGCTGAATAATGTCTATTTCATGTAAGGGAGTAAGATCAAGTAACTTTCCCCAGTTGAACAATGTCTATTTCATGTAAGGGAGTAAGATAAAGTAACTTTCCCCAGTTGAACAATGTCTATTTTATGTAAGGCAGTAAGATAAAGTAACTTTCAGAAGCTGGAAAATGTCTGTTTCATGTAAGGGAGTAAGATAAAGTAACTTTCACCAGTTGAACAATGTCTATTTCATGTAAGGGAGTAAGATAAAGTAACTGTCACCAGCTGAACAATGTCTATTTCATGTAAGGGAGTAAGATAAAGTAACTTTCCCCAGTTGAACAATGTCTATTTCATGTAAGGGAGTAAGATAAAGTAACTTTTACCAACTGGATAATGTCTGTTTCATGTAAGGGAGTAAGATAAAGTAACTTTCCCCAGCTGAATAATGTCTATTTCATGTAAGGGAGTAAGATAAAGTAACTTTCCCCAGTTGAACAATGTCTATTTCATGTAATGGAGTAAGATAAAGTAACTTTCACCAGCTGAATAATTTCTATTTCATGTAAGGGAGTAAGATAAAGTAACTGTCACCAGCTGAACAATGTCTATTTCATGTAAGGGAGTAAGATAAAGTAACTTTTACCAGCTGAATAATGTCTATTTCATGTAAGGGAGTAAGATAAAGTAACTTTCCCCAGTTGAACAATGTCTATTTCATGTAAGGGAGTAAGATAAAGTAACTTTTACCAGCTGAATAATGTCTATTTCATGTAAGGGAGTAAGATAAAGTAACTTTTACCAGCTGAACAATGTCTATTTCATGTAAGGGAGTAAGGAAACCCTTGTCACAACATGAGACATTTTTGTATGTGGTACTAGCCCCATATCTTTAAACTGATTGTCCTGAATATGTGATGAGGTCACTGTGATGCCGACCGCTGATAGAAAGAGCAGCCTCTCCTTACAAGGAAACTCATTCAACATCATCCTTCCTCTTCTCAAACACACAAACTAGCAGGGTATGCACAACTGGTACTCTTCTTTCTTATTGCCCTTTATCCCCCATGGGGGATTAGGCCTCTAAAACCTTACACCAAGCCGTCCTATATTTGGCCATCTCCTGCATGTCCTCGCCATATTATTCATCTCTGTCTTTAATTCTCTTCTCCGTGTATTTTAGCTCTCCCTCTATTTTATTTACCTTGTGGATTCTAGAGTAAGGCTGTTCTAGTTATACTATTCTCGTGTACTATTCTCAGTATGTGTCCTGTCCAGCACCAGTGTCCTTTCCTCACCTCTTTGTTCGCTGGTATTTGTCCAGTTCTCTCCTTGAGCTCATCTGTATATCTGGTAATGGAATGTCATGTTTGGAGAGGCATTAGATTAATTTAAACAGCATCCATATCAGCTCGCACCTGATGTCTGTTGTTAACCTGATGCTGAATGGCAAAAGATGGAAGGTGACAATAAGAAGAGGAACTGCTAATGTAGATAAAACATGTAGAGAGCATGTGACATTGTCAGCACAGCATTAACATACATGTTTTTTTCTTCCTCCAGGGTGTACTTTTTGTATCCACTGATGTCCAGTACGAGAACAGCCCAGACATTGCAATTTAAGACAATAAATCGACAGTCCCTGTACTCAGCTGGTCACAAAAGTTATGTCACTATTCAGACAAATGTTCTGTGACTTTTCAAACAAAATTGTTTGACTTGAAATAACATTTATGTGACTGTTCAGAGAAAAGTTCTGGGACTGTTGAAACAAAAATGCTATGACTGTTCAATAACTATTCTATGACTGTTCCACTCCTTTCAATAAGACAATCTAATGTATTTAATCACAATGAAATTAAATCCTTCAGAAGACTGTGATCTTAAACTCTTTAATCCAATGCATGAGCATTTAGTTGGCCTAGGAAGGGGTGTGCACATACTGGAGTGAAGTTGGCACAGATACTCTCATCCCAACTCACTATCTTCGGATTAATAAGCCTGCAAGGGTAAAACAGTGGCTGCTTATGCTGCTGACTCAGTCACCGGACTTTCATTCTGAGCCAGAGATGGACTCTCCTTCCCCCTCTCAAAGCTCAGAATCCAGTGGGGTATGCAAGGCCAGTACTGAAACTTCACATCTGTGGAGAGGAATATTTGAATGTAGCCATGTCATGGTTCACCACAGCGCATACAGACTGACTGGGTATTGGCCGGGGCTGGTCATGTTCCGTCCACGGGTTTTATGTATTTCATTGTCATCGGACTCCAACTCAAGACCCAGAGGGAGTGTGTCCATGCCATCAATTCAGGTTCTGGTGGATAATAGTTACAAAGTTAGTTGCATATCCTTTACAGGATGTAGCAGTAAACCCCAGCATTTTGGGTTGTGATTCCTGGGAAAGCTTACGTTTAGTAGTTTGCCATTGCTTTGTGAATGACTTACATCATTGTATGGAAACCAACGCAAAGTGGTCTGCTGCCAATGGTTTCGAATGGGATGAATTACAATCGTACCCCTTCGCCACAGAGCCGGCGGTGGAGAAGTGACCTGGCTAATTAACGTACCATGTTTAGAGATGCCTAGTGGACCGAGAGTCGAAATAGACTTGTTTCTTCAGCAAGGCACTCTTTGGGGGCAGTAGGCTCAAATCCCATTGTAGCCAGACTACAGCTAATTGATTGATAGATTTAGGAATCGACATCACAGCATTCAGGGCATTCCCATAAGCGCTTCGTCCCCATCCTCAGCAGCCAGCGAAGCGTTCCAACACTAATAGTACCAGTAGCAATCTGATTATATGTCCGTCTCGCCTTTCCTCTGAGCGTTGAGCGCCGGCCAGATCCCCTCGTCACTCCTCGCTGTCTCATTCTTGCCAGACCATGGTAATCCATTTGCTCCTCCAAGGTGTAAACGTGCTCCCACAAGGCCGCATCCACGTCTGCCTTGTCATGTATCAATACTCCACCAAGTTCTGCAGAGCCAGCCAGTCTGTCCACCTGTTCATTTCCCAGCACACTAGCATGCCCCGGAGAAACGATCCAGGCGATACTTGTCACCCGTGACCTCCGAAGCGAAGCAAGCCAATCCGCACGAAGCCTGCCCGTCCTCACCCTCGTCAGCATGCTTTCTGAGTCAGTTACAATCACGATGTGTGTGTGTGTGTGTCATATTCTCCATCCAGCGGAGAGCCGTAGTGACTGCCTCCACCTCCATTCTTAAGCTGGATGTTGTGGTATCATATGCCAGGCTCTCCTGCATCAAACGTTGACCATTAGCTTTGGCTATGAACCCCCAGCCACTTCTATCATCTCTTGACACCGAACTATCTGTGTAGATAATCATATCACCCGAGTGAGCATTGTCCTGAATTAGTTGCTGGATTTCCACTTCCGTGGCCCCTGCAGGCCACTCCCTGCACTCCCGGCTCAATTTGATTATAATTCTGCACAAGTCTGACTGCTCCGTTGGCACTCTGACCCACTCCTCTCCTCGCCTGATGTTCTCCAAGGGGCACACCTTCACCTGAGCCATCTATGATTTCCCTCTTATCAGTCGCTGACCCTTAACTGCGTCCAGCGCCTCATGCAGTGGGTGATCTGTGTCTGCAGCTACTCTGAGGTATGCCTTCGACTGCATCACCTTGAGCCTACTAGCAACAGTCGGCAGACCAAGAATGTAACGCATACACACTACTGGGGTGTCTCTGGTGCATCCCAGAATGACCCGCATAGCTTCGTTCTGTATGCGCTCTAACTTCACCAGCTGACTCTCTGAGACAGTGAACAGACCTAATCCATAATCAATTACTGAGAGGATCAAGTGCTGGTATAGTGTGAAAAGCATTCTCTGCTCGTGTCCATTGCAGCCATAGTTTTATGTGCATTGAGTCCCTTTTGAGATCTTGTCACGACCGTCTCCACATGGTCCTTGAAGGATAGGCTCCTGTCAAATGTGATCCCGAGATACTTCAGTTTGTTGTCTCTGCTGACATTTCTACCATCTATCGTGAGGCTTGGGGCATCATCTCTCACAATTCTGTTGTCCAGAGAGCACCACAAAAAGCGGCCTTTTCCGGATGGATGACAGCACTCATTTCTGTGCACCAGTCAATCACTTTGTCTACTGTCGCCTGTAACTCCTGGGCTGTTTGCTCCCTATCTCTCCCCTGCCTATATGCAAGAATATCATCTGCAAATTTTAGTATTCTTCCAACCCCTGGTGCTTCTAGGTTTGCAATCTTGCTCGTATACACGTTAAAGAGCACCTGTGAGACTGCAGATCCCTGGGGCAGTCCCAGGGTTAAAATATGTGGCTCTGAGATCCATACACCCGGACGGAGAGAAACCCGACGAGAGTGCAGGACGGCTGCTATCCAGTTCACCAACCAGGGATTGACCCCCTTCTCCATCAGTGCGGTATCAAAATATCATATCGAATTCTATTGTACGCATCCTCGAGACTACAGCGTTCAGCTGTTATGTTGTCTGAGTCCTCAAATCCCTTCATCTCCTTCTATGAGTGTTGATCAATACTGTGAGTGTGTTTCTCATATTAATCTTAATCACGGAACTTTCATAATAAATATTACTTGATCATCATACTGTCACTGTCATAAACTGTCATTTACTGCCAATACTGCGATGAATGGCATAGGGGTCTTTGAGCCTGAGGAATTAAGGCCGCCTGGCTAGTGCAGTCGCCGCGACTTGTTCAGGTTAGGATTTTCTTTTTGCCCCCAACAGAAAAAATATCCCACACCTTACCGAGGGATCGAACCCGGGTCTCCCGAAGGGGAGTCCTGCGTTGTAGCCACCCAGCCAGCCGCTCCTCTGATAATCATATATAACTGTAATATTCAGTCTTGACCGGTCTCTGTGGCTAAGGTCTTGCGAACGCGGTTTGTGAGCCCGTATACCCGGGTTTTTTTTCGAAAAAAGGTATAGGGGCCGGTCGTTCAGAAAGCAATGGCAAACTACTGAACGTTACACTTGCCTAGTACATCAACAGCAGCTGAAAATGCTGGTGTTGACTGCAACGTCCCGTAAGGAATGTGCAACAATTTATTTTTTTTAAATTTAGTCTTGGAGCCATGGCACAAGGGCGGCCAGCAAGACTTGCCTGTCAGCTGGTAGTCACATGTTCGAATTCCCTGAGTCAGATTTTTTAAAACCGACTTGGGTTCACAGGTCTAACCAGCCTCAAATCTGGACCAGGAGATGTCCTGTGGGGTCAATGTGTCCAGCATAATATTGACCACATCACGTATCGAATGATATTTAGTCGGTAATGTTGTTTGTCCATCAAGAATGATGATGACCATTCATTTCATCCAGTGGGGTTGAAGGTGTGGAGCCGTGGGTTCTAAGATGGCTGATAAGACCTATTTTGGCTCGAAATGTTCTTTGACAATGTGGGCAAAGAATGCTTGACGTCTCTGGAGGAGGATTTCCTGCAGTGGTTTTTCTGTCCTGCCTTTTCTTCACAGCTCTTGCAGTCCTGGTTGCCTCACATATGACTGCACCTTTGCGCAATGATGCACGCCATGAATTTCGGTCTCTGGCTGCAACCTCCCAGGTGTCATGATGAATTCCAAAAGCATTCAGTGAAATTTTCAGAGTGTCTTTAAAACGTTTCCTCTGGCCACCTTGGGAGCGTTTACCACAACGCAGTTCGCTGTAAAAAATTCGTTTAGGGAGCCTGTGATCTGGCATGCGAGTCAAGTGACCAGCCCAGCGAATCTGATTCTTCATCAGTAGAGTGTGGATACTGGGCATGGATGCTCTTTCTAGGACTTCAGTGTCTGGAATCTTGTCTTGCCATTTAATCTTCAGTAGCTTCCTTAGGCAGACTGTGTGGAAGTGGTTTAATTTCCTAGCGTGTCGCTGATAAACAGTCCAGGTTTCACAAGCATATAGCAGTGTGGATAATACAACTGCTTTGTAGACTTTTAGCTTTGTTTGCAGGCTTATTCCAGTTATGTCCCATACATTCTTGTACAGTCTGCCAAAGGCTGCACTGGCCTTGGAGATTCTTGCATTCACTTCGTCATCGATTGTGGCAGCTTGTGACACTGTGCTGCCAAGATAGGTGAATTTGTCCACAACACTTAGTCTATGATCATTCACTTTGATATTCGGCACAGTGTGATTATTCCCTGGAGCTGGCTGGTACATAACTACAGTCTTCTCCAAGTTGATATTGAGCCCAAAGTTGGCACAGGCATGTGAGAAAGCTAAAACATTATGTTGCATGTCTGCCTCTGAGTTGGCGTATAGAGCGCAATCATCAGCAAACAGGTGCTCTCTGACGGTGCCGCTGTTAATTTTGGTTTTAGCTTTCAGCCTTCTGAGATTGAATAACTTTCCATCCATACGGTAGTTGATGTCTATTCCAATGTCGTCGTTCTCGAAGGCATTCACCAACATGGCTGAAAACATGAGGCTGAACAGTGTTGGTGCCAGGACACATCCTTGCTTCACTCCATTGGTGACAGGAAAGGGTTCAGACAGTTCACCATTTTCCTGTACTCTTGCCTGCATGCCGTCATGAAATAGCCGCACTATTTGGACAAACTTTCGTGGACAGCCATATTTTGCCATAATCTTCCACAGTCCTTCTCTGCTGACTGTATCAAAAGCCTTGGTAAGGTCAATGAAAGTGGAGAACATTTCGCAGTTCTGTTCCTGACATTTCTCTTGCAGCTGCCTTGCAGCGAAAATCATGTCAACAGTTCCACGTTCCTTTCTGAAGCCACATTGACTCTCAGGAAGAAGACCTTGATCGAGATGGGCTGTGAGGCGATTGAGAAGAATTCTGGCGAGTATCTTCCCTGCAATTGAAAGCAAGGAGATGCCTCGGTGGTTGTCACAGGATTGGCGGTTTCCTTTACGTTTGTAAATGTGGACTATTGACGCGTCCTTAAAATCTTGTGGCATGGTCTCGTTCATCCATATGTTTGTGAAGACTTGGTGAAGCTGCTCTGTTAGGACCGGCCCACCTGCCTTGTATATCTCTGCTGGGATGGAGTCAGGACCAGGTGCCTTGCCGCTGGAGAGTTGCTGGATGGCTTTGTTTATTTCCACTATGGTTGGCAGGTCATCAAGGGTCTCATTGGTGGGAACTTGAGGAAGGCAGTTGATGGTTTTATCATCGAAGAAGGAAGTTGTATTTAAGATTTTGCTGAAATGCTCTGCCCAACGTTGGAGGATTTCTTTTTTATCGGTGACCAATGTTCCCCCGTCTGCACTGAGGAGGGGAACTATGCCTGGTGATGAAGGACCATAGACCGCTTTCAGTGAGTCGTAGAAGTTTTTCATATCATGTCTGTCAGCAAAGCCCTGAATTTCATCAGCTTTGCTGCTCAGCCAGGAGTCCCGCATGTGCCGAAGTTTCTGCTGCACTACTCTCTGAATGTTCTTGAAAGCATCCTTTTTTGATGTTGTCGGTAATATTGACCACATCACGCATCGAATGCCCATTAGTCTGTAATATTGACCACATCATGCATCGAATGCCCATTAGTCTGTAATATTGACCACATCACGCAACGAATGCCCATTAGTCTGTAATATTGACCACATCACGCATTGAATGCCCAGTAGTCTGTAATATTGACCACATCACGCATCGAATGCCCATTAGTCTGTAATATTGACCAGATTACGCATCGAATGCCCATTAGTCTGTAATATTGACCAGATTACACATCGAATGTCCATTAGTCTGTAATATTGACCACATCACGCATCGAATGTCCATTAGTCTGTAATATTGACCACATCACGCATAGAATGCCCATTAGTCTGTAATATTGACCACATCACGCATCGAATGCCCATTAGTCTGTAATATTGACCAAATCACGCATCGAATGCCCATTAGTCTGTAATATTGACCAGATTACGCATCGAATGCCCATTAGTCTGTAATATTGACCACATCACGCATCGAATGCCCATTAGTCTGTAATATTGACCAGATTACGCATCGAATGCCCATTAGTCTGTAATATTGACCAGATTACACATCGAATGCCCATTAGTCTGTAATATTGACCAGATTACACATCGAATGTCCATTAGTCTGTAATATTGACCACATCACGCATCGAATGTCCATTAGTCTGTAATATTGACCACATCACGCATAGAATGTCCATTAGTCTGTAATATTGACCACATCACGCATCGAATGCCCATTAGTCTGTAATATTGACCAAATCACGCATCGAATGCCCATTAGTCTGTAATATTGACCAGATTACGCATCGAATGCCCATTAGTCTGTAATATTGACCACATCACGCATCGAATGCCCATTAGTCTGTAATATTGACCAGATTACGCATCGAATGCCCATTAGTCTGTAGCCTAATATTGACCAGATTACACATCGAGTGCCCGTTAGTCTGTAATACGAACAAACTTTATTTTCAAAGGGACACAAATTGTGCGTTCAAGCCTGTCTCACATTCGACCCTTCCAGTTACTCATCTTTTGCACACCAATTATGTATCATGAATGTTAATTTACATTAAAACAAAACAAAAACATAATATGAATTCTATAAACATACACCAAACATGAACAATTTATATATCAACGTTATGAAACAGGCAGGCAGATAGACACATATATACACGGACACATATACATACAATCATATCTGCACACTCACATACATATGGAGATAAGCATGGCTGAATTGATAAGAACGCCAGCTCATAAACTTCCGGTTTGCTGATGCCGAGATAGTGTGGTCAACCACTACATCGGTCAGCTAGACTAAAAGGTTGATGTCTCGTCCTTAACTTGAGGACATAAATTGTGTACTTCAAAAGCCAGAGTGGGTTTGCCTGTTGGCAAGGGACAGTTATAAAAGAGAGAAAGCTAATCCTTAAGCAGCCCAGTGCACTAGAAAAAGTTTAAAAAATACACACACATGCATAATATAGTGAGACTAGTACCATAATCCCAATATGCAGTACATCGTATCATAGGTTCCTTGCTTATCATGATCTCTCATTGCATTCATTGTATAATATAGAATCTCTACAGTGAACAAGTAGCAATTGTTAGAATCTCCACCGGAAACAGACTGAAGTACTAATACCTACTAAACATTTGCTGCAGGAGTGTCCAACATACCCAGAAATTAGAAAACTACCAGCTCTATTTGAGAACAAATTCTGTGGAGACGTCAACTTTAAATTGACTGCTGCTTTCTTAAAATATATTTATTGTGGCATCCGAAGGGTGGAACTGATAAAATGACAGCTAAACATTTACTGCAAGAGTGTCCAACATATGCAGAACAGAGAAAACTATCTGTCAGCTCTATTTGAGAGCAAATTCAACGGCCTTAAATTGACTGCTGCTTTATTAAAATATTTTCATTGTGACATTTGAATGTGTACGAAGAAGAATTGCCATTTTTAATAATTATTCAAATTTGTACTAGTTATTTTGTGAATGATACAATTATTTGTAACTGACAGTCTACATTTTGTATGTAAATTGTGTACTTAAACGAACAGAAGTGTTGTTTCTTTAAATTTATTGGAATTTCAGTATTTTTATATTCCAATTACACACAATTGGAATTGTATGTAAACTTGAATGATGGAGTAATAATTTCAGTTGCATTTGTTTTTCTAGCTGATTGATTTCATCGTATGTGTGTGAATAGTAGCTTAAGTATATCAGTGGCTCTGTGGGGGGGGGGGGGGGGGGAGAGAGAGAACAAAGCATGCGGAATGAAACCTGGAGCAATGAAGTCGGTCCTCTTCCCTTTAAACAGCAACAATGATACACTACTTGTGGCAGATTTCTAGAAAAACCCAGAGAGTGCTCGATAAAAGGAGCACTACCAAAACGAGTTGATGCAAGAGCTCATCATGAAGTGCATTAGCAACTGGCATGGGCGATCATGTTTCTCCACAAATTGCGATCTCCTTTGGCATGGATCAATTCATGTGTTGAATCGCTCCCTTGCCATGACACAAGGCTGTCCAGAATTTCCTCTCCTTGTTTTCCTCTGTCTCTCTTTCTACAAAGCTTTCTGGTTGTCACAGCTTGTTCCTGATTTTGTCTGTTTGTAACATGGCCGAAAAAATGTTCACTGTCTCCAGAGGTTTGTAATAAGTTGTCTTTGCAACTTAGCCTCCCTCAAGATGTCCAGATTACACATTTTGGCTGTCGGAGGAGTTTTCAGTATTGCTGTATTAAATCACATCTCCAGGGCTTATATGGATTTTTTTCGCTTGTTTACTAAATGTCCGGGATTCACAGCCTAGTTCTACGTAACATGCAAGAATTCTTTTCCTAACCTGCAATGACAAGGACTTATTGCATAAAATGTTCTGCATTTGACTGAATCCAGTTTTTTCTTGTCCTATTCTGTTCTTAATCTTTGTGATGCACCAAATAACAATCGAATATAACATTGAAGTATAAAACAAATTCGAGGTGTTGATTCCAGGACAGGAAGATGTGACAGCTGATGAGCTAGTGACATAGGCAAGAGCCATTATCATCTCTTCATCACCAAACATAATACCAACACGAAGATATAAGAAGCAGAGATATATCACAGAGGAAATGTTCAGATTAACAGAAGAAAGGAGAAAATGAATGCAAATAGGGCATATATATATATATATATGAGTGGCACCTTGCAGTCTTGACAGACTAAAGTATGTGAGTTGGAATGTGGCCAATATTCCATCACAATGCCTGGGCAGAGCTTCAGAGAAACATGTGGTACCCAAACGACATGATCCCTCTCTCGGCCTAATTCTTGTGTATTCCAGAGGAATGGGTAACCAATACGTTTGGCACAAGGTAGGTTGCAGACGCTGGCGGCACAGCTTCAAAACCTCCGAGACCTCGCCACCACGAGCAAGTGGCGAGTGATGGCCAGACCCTGGCAACCAAGGGACCCGGCTTAGAGGCGTTCAGCCAAGCCCCGCAGGTGAGGGCCTCGTACGAGCCCGTACAATGAGTGCCAAGACCGGTCACGCGCCACAAAATATAAACAAAGGTGAACGGGAGTTTCCCCATGTGTACACCAACGTGGACAGAGTGTACAAGAGCTCTAGGGAAACGAGAATACGTCAGAGACAGCAACAAAGGGATACGCTGTGAAAGTTGTGATTCAGAACGGACGTGTTGATGTGAGCTCCGGTGAAGGTGACACCTGGATGTGGTGATCTCCTGCATGACGCGGCTTGAAATCAGGAGGAAGATTTATTGAGGACATTCAACTGAAGAATGAACCATGAACCAGGGAATAGCAAAGCCACCCTAGACATATATTTGTGAGCATCATACATTTTCATTATCACAGTCACGTATATGTCACCATATAATAGATAGAGTCGATAATGTTCGCTAAATATGTACGACATAAATAAGTTCACAAAGGTGGAAGCGCTACGTGGACCCTACCCATGGATATAGGATGGATCAACAAAGGATATATATCATACGGGAACGACGACCAACGACAACTGATGGTGTACTGGGAACTCCTTGTTATCACCCTCGTCCTTTATCTCATGGTTTTACCTAGAGTGAGGACGCTTGGCTTGTCGTTTGACAAGTAGGGACTAATATAATTATTAGTTGGTCTGATCCTCCCATAGATCAGCCATACGACGTCCAACGTGGGGTTTGGACAGGTGGGCGTGCCCGTCTTGAGCAATTTTATTTTCTTGAGGGTAGATAAGAGGGTTAATCAGAAGCTAGTCAGGAGTTGGAATATGGTTGTTTAATATGATTATAATCTACAAGTATATACATATATAGGGAAAAAAATGATAAATCATTTTTTTATCCGGGAGGGGGGCATAATGCCAAGACCGGTCACGCGCCACAAAATATAAACAAAGGTGAACGGGAGTTTCCCCATGTGTACACCAACGTGGACAGAGTGGGCAAGAGCTCTAGGGAAACGAGAATACGTCAGAGACAGCAACAAAGGGATACGCTGTGAAAGTTGTGATTCAGAACGGACGTGTTGATGTGAGCTCCGGTGAAGGTGACACCTGGATGTGGCGATCTCCTGCATGACGCGGCTTGAAATCAGGAGGAAGATTTATTGAGGACATTCAACTGAAGAATGAACCATGAACCAGGGAATAGCAAAGCCACCCTAGACATATATTTGTGAGTATTCAAACGACTGCAACTTAGCGGAATGGGAGCTCGAGGATAGGAGTAAATTTAGCGCTAAGGGCCGATTCTGCATCAGGAATCACCTAGTGACTTCATCCATGTAGAGTCATCATCATGTCTGCGACAGATTAAAGATCTGGAACGGTTAGTCACGATTGTTTGAATAATTTTATCATTTTTGTCCAGATGTTATTGTTGTCGAAATAACGGCAGTAACACAGTTTGGCAACGAGGGTGCGCACACCTGTCAATCACAAGTGTCGGGGCCTGTGTAAAGCGTGCACTATCGTCAGACTCTCCACCTGACTTTAGCGGACCCCGCGAAGAGCGGGAATAGGACCGCCAGAGCTACCGCAGGAGATACTGCTTGTCTCTTGCGAGCAAATCTCCCATCCTTCCACTGTGCGGATCTCGCGACCGGTGAGAATAGGCCCGCCGGATATTATGCTTGTCTGCTGCGAACAAATCTCTACCGAAGACTGAATAAGTAAAGAAACGATAAGAGTAGTGGTATTTCAATTGCGCTTGCGCTACCACCTATGCTACACCCTTCATGTGTCTTCACAAAGTCGGACTATAGTCAAGCTCAACAGGGTCCTTCTTTCCCCGCTGATTCTACCAAGCCCATTTCCTTGGCTGTCGTTTCGAAAGATAGTAGATAGGGACAGTGGGAATCTGGGGCGACCATCCCCAACCCAGCGCGTCCACAGGTGGCGGATCGTGGAACGGTCTCTATATAGAGGTTAGCTGCGAATACCCAATAAACAGCCGCGGACCAACTGGCGGTGGGCACAGAGGGCGAGGAGGGATCTCAGGGTGGGATCTGAGTTCCTTAGAAAATACCTCATATGCTCGGAGACGTGCCTGCCAAGCGAGTCAGGGGCGCTCTAATCCCTCCCCCGGGTAGGTGGAACCCGTTAGCTTTGGACAGCAGTCCATCTAGGAGACGGAAGACCCTAAATATAAACCCCCAAGTTCAAGGTGGACCAGCGTGCTGAGGAACTGGATGGCTATGGGTAAACTCGTCGTGAACGTTGGACGTCTGGCAGGCGTGTGGGGCGGCATCAGGCGTATGGACTCCTGCGGGACATCCCTTGCATCTTCCCTAGCAAGCAGGCAATGCTAGGGCGACCGTTTATTTCCTGCAATGCCCAAACTTTGCTTATGGAATTAATTCAACACGGGAATCGTCGCCGGAGCTACGAGCAATAATGGCCAAAGAAAGCTGTTTGTCTCTTTCTTATTGTTGTATATAGTTTTCTAGTTTCATTAGCCTCTTTCAGGCAATCGTTGTTAGTTGCTCTGGCAGTCCAAGGAATTCGCAACATTCGTCTTAAAAACTGTCACATGATGGACCAACGTGATTTAACCGTGATGAGAGAATAAAGGCGTTCTGAATTAGCGGCATGTTCGAGGCCAAAGGTTGTTTCAACAAATCCAGAAAATGTAACTGCACGTGTTTACATCTGGTCGACGGATTGGGAACACTCGGTGGTGAGTGAGACAAGTCCCTGCATCGCTTTGACAGTTTGTCAACATTCGAATACAGATAGAACCCGTCAGATCCTGGTTGCAATCAGATGTCAACCATCACAGGTCGGGAAAAGTTAACAGCTGCAGATGTGTAGGGGAAGTGTGTGAGATGAGTCAATACATCGCTTTGACAGTTTATAAACAGGTCGGATTGAAAGCGGAAGTACTCAGCTCGGAAGAAAACAGTCCGTCTGTCAATTTATAGTTTCCGGACATCAAGAAGATTGGCGGTTTGTTGGGAAAACTGTTGTTGGGATCATACAGTAACTCGCTAGCTTGTTGGGGATGTCAAAACAAGTGATGACAACTCTGACAGTGACTAAGGCCAGGGAAAATGGATTCTTGACAATGGATGATATGCCCAAATAACACCTGCAGGACATCAATACCGTCACGTGACCAATTTTAGGTTTTGCCAAAAACCATGATTGGAGATGGGGAGTTGAACTAAAACCGTTGATTGAGGCGGACGTGCTTCGGCCCTGCGGTTCTGAGTGGAAATATGTCTACCGTGTGCGAATTGAGTTAATTTAATTTTACACGTGCCTGTCATGGCAAGAGTAGATGTAAATTGATCTAACTGCGGTGTTGCCTAAGGTAGAACCTATTATAATTAGTTCTAATTAATATAGACTGTAGACTTGTTAACACTAGAGAGTGATACTTAGCTCTGTTAGTTGAAAATAGATTAGTGAAGTGTTGATAAGCTTTACTAGTTGAGAATTGAGTAATGAGGGATAATTGGGATATTCCAGTAGGTGTCCCTGGTGGGCGGGGTTCCGCATTCTGTTTGTTGATTTATTTTTCTTGTCTTGGCCTGATGATAACCAATGGGTTGAGTCATCTGTCCCTGACAGAGTAGGTTCACTGTATTTTCTGAGCGAGGCCGATGGCCCACGATCATCTAATAGAGATCAGTGACGGGGAGGCTATCACCAGTTGTATGATTTATGTTACAGGTTCCCTCTGGTTGGAATGAAGAACCCGGAACCAATGAAAAATCCGATCCCGGATAAATTATGATGTAGAGAGATGGGCCAGCAACTTTCCCAACGGAAGAAGTTAATACACATTGCTCGGTGGAGCCTGATGGTATATGTATCCTACATGAGTGCATACCAATCGTTAACACACCTGAAGTGATGGATGTTCAGCCCATGTGGAGCTAGATCAGTAGGAACTGATGTTCACATTAGATGAAACCAAACATTGAAGTGTAGATGTTCCACGTATCAAGGAAATCAGAACTGTCAGACTATATCTAGTGAATAAAGCAAGCCATTTTTGTCTAGATACATTGACTGTTTAAGAGTGAAAATACAGAACATTTCGCAAGAAGAAACGTTATGTTCATGAGACAGTGTTCCATTATTTTTCACTGTGCAGGAATTATGAGATCTTAGATTTCTATAAACTAATAGGAACCGTTGTGTTAGGAACAATAATAGTATTTTCCACGGATTATATATTTACATGGGATTCAGATCTCATGGTCATCAGAGCTCCTGGAGGAGGACATGTCTGGAGAGAAGGATACGACTTCGGTGAGGTCTATTGTACTGACTCGTGTGATGTCGTGTAATCCTTGCCATGATGATGGACTCTGATCCTGAACTTTGAGGCTGACATATACATTTACATTAGAATACACGACACACATTTTCTTCGCATACACGTCTCATATACGTTACACTTTTCTTTTAATAAATTAATCTTTATTAATTTTTTGGAAGCAAGAGTTGTTGAGTATGTTGCGTTGGGGGAGAATGAGAGGGGGCATAGTACGACAGTGAGAGAGTGATAGGAAAAGGTGTCCACGGGCTGATGGAGTGTGTTGGACGGAAGCTGGTGGATTCTCCAGGATATTGATAGGAAAGAAAAATATTATAATGTGGGTGTTGACTCTCCTCACTCCAGGGACGACACTTTAAAGGAGGACACGACAAAAACCACATCTCTGTTGCTTCTAAGTTCTTCCTAATTTGTTCATTTACATTCCAAGATTCGCTGTCATACAGCAAACTGGTTCTATATAGCATTTCTTACATTCATTGATAGCGACTTATTGCATAAGATACTCTTCATTTTCTGAAATGCGGCTTTTGCCTGCCCTATTCTGCTCTTAATCTCTGTTGTACATCTTCCATCTGATGTTATAAGTGCCCCTAGGTATTTAAAATTATCCACTTGGTTGAGAATTTTCCCTTCTATTTCTATGTCACATTTTGGTGTCCCCATTTTCTTTGATATCACCATTGTTACTGTGTTCTTGATATTCAAGGACAGTCCTTTCTGTGCACTCTCTGATACTACAGTGTCCAATAATTGTTGTAGGTCTGTTGCATTATACTGCGTCATCTGCATAGCGTATATTGTTTATATTATATCCTCAGATTAGTATTCCTGGTTTCTCTTTGATCTCTCTCATTATTACTTCGCTTTATAGCGAGAAGAGGTCGGGTGACAAAATACACCCCTGTCGTACTCCTAGCTTTATCTGTTCGTAACTACCCTCTTTATTTCCCATTTTAATTGCTGCTACTTGGTTCCAGTATATATTCTTTATTATTCTTAAATCTTTCCCATCAATGTTGATATCTTCCAACATTTTAATCAGCTCATCATGTTTTACTTTATCAAATGCCTAAATATAATCTATGAAGCATAGATATATGTCTCTCTGTTTCTCTATTGACCATTCTTTTAGTATTCGTAATATATATATTGCATTGTTTGTACCCTTTCCTTCCATAAAACTGTTCTTCACTAATTTCCATTTTTATTTTCTTTCTTGTTCTTCTCATTATAATTCTGATTTGACGCTTAGTGACATGGTTTATGAGGTTAATTGTACTAAAATCTTCACATTCAATTGCTCCTGGTCTCTTTGGTATTGCTATAAATACAGATTTTAGCATATCGCTCGGTAAATATCCACTGTTGTAAATATCATTCAGCATTTTGGTTAATATATCTACCCAAAATTCTCCCAATGCTTCTAATTCTTCTACTGTGATTTCATCTGGCCCAGCTGTTTTTCCTTTCTTCATATGTTTCATAGCGTCAGCGACTTCTTCTTTTCTATCTTCTGTTAATTCTTCCCCTTCTCCATCATATAATTCTCTTATATACTCATTCCACCTCTTCATTATAGCACCTTCCTTCAATAATATCTTTCCTGTTTTTGATTTCAAACACCCTTTATTTCTTATTTTTCTTCCTGTGAGCTCACTAATTTGTCTGTGCATACTTTTTTGATCTTTAATGGAATTTAATTCAATATTTTTTGCATTGCTCATTTAACCAACTTTCTTTTGCCTTCACAAATTTATCTCTTATTTCTTTATTTATCTTAGCATACTCTTGTTTGTCATTTATATTCTGTTTCCTTTTGTCCATCAGAATTAAGATTTCTTCATTCATCCATTTTTTCTTAGGTTTTTGGCTTCTCTCCGGTAATATTTCTTTGCTAGTTTGATGAATGGAGTCCCTTAACATTTCCCATTGTTCATTTATACTCTGTATTTTAGCTATTGCATTGTACCTATTTTTCACAGTCACTCTGTATTGTTCTTGAACTTCTTTATCTACTTTCAGAACCTCTTTATTAAGTCTCAAGTTCTTTTCCCCCTCTCTTTAATCTTAGTTTTATTTGTCCACATAGTGGTACATGATCACTATTACCGTCAGCCAGTCTGCCTGGCCTAGTTGTTAACGTCTTTCTCCTTAATCCCGTATATTCTCGTGAGTAACGTAACATGCGCGAGAATCGGTAGCTGTTCTCGCCGGGTTGGTAACTTACGGGGTATGTGAGCCGGTCGCTCAGAAAGCAATGGCAAACTACTTGCCTGGTACATCAACAGCAGATGAAAAATGCTGGTGTTTATTGCAACGTCCTGTAAGGGATATGCAAGGTAGGTGTGTGTGTGTGTGTGTGTGTGTGTGTGTGTGTGTGTGTGTGTGTGTGTGTGTGTGTGTGTGTGTGTGTGTGTGTGTGCGCGCGCGCATATGCAAATCTGAGAATCATGCAATAATGCTGGTTAAACCTAGTAACTAATATCCGGTTAGGGATTTCCAAATGTAGCAACTAAGCAGGGAGCTATATAATGCGTATTCTATGTACGCATAGCAGCAATTCCCATTAAATTAATAGTTGCTAATCTACGAGATCTGAACCAAAGCTGGCGATGATCGTGTGAGATAGGAAGTCTCACATGATACAAAATGATGACGATGCATTTACGGGAGAACCCCACACATTTCTAATAAATCGCGGATTCAAGGAAATATATATATCCTGTTTTGTCATTGTGTTTTTTTATTAATGCATATCCTATTTACAGGACATCGCTGTCAACACCAGCATTTTACTGCTGTTGTTGATGTCTTGGCAAGTTTACGCTCAGTAGTTTCCAATTGCTTTCTGAACGACCGGCTCACATACCAACCCGTTAAAACCCAGCCCGGTCTGCTGCCAAATCGGTCGCAGATGTGTTGCGAACGCGGGCAAACAGGCTTACGAATCGCGTCCGTAAGCTCTTGGCCACGGAGACCGGCATATATCATGTTACTCAAGAAGGGGTAAATCCCCATGTCTCCTCTTTCAAGAGAGGAAGGAGTCAGACACTCGGCACCCGTCTGCGTGAAAAGTAACCCTTCATCAAGGCCGGTTCACATGGCGCCACAATAAAGTACTCACTGTGCTGGCCGCCATAGTGGATGAAGCAAAGTGGCGGGCGAACAGAGGGACCACTGCCAGACCTCTGTGTACTGTAGACTTACCGTCCATCATGGTCGCTACCCGGCAGTGATCCGACAGTTTCAGTTGCGTCTTGACATTGTACTGCACTTTTCATCGGCTCGGCAGTTAACGCTGATTGAGCTGACCGTCCCTTGGAAATGTGGAGCAGCACACGTACAAGATGGAAAAGTACAGTGACATGGTCGCAAGTCTGAGACAGGAAGGGTATGCTGTCAAGCTATTCGCCGTAGAGGTAGCCGCAAGAGGTACAATCGCCCACTCCGTATACGACGTTCTCAGGTAGTTAGCCATTAAAGAACAAGAGAGAACTTGGGCACAAGAGCAGCTGGGCGAGGCAGCAGAAAAGGCCTCGTGCTGACCCTGGAACAATCGGAATTCTTAGTGGGGCAAGTAATCGCAGTAATAAGGTTCACGTTCCTGTCTGCAAGTCAAAGTATGTCCAAAGTCCAACGTCGAATCTAGCTAACAATCTCTCATCTAAGATCTAGAACTTTCTACTATCTCGTATTGACTCCGTAGCCATCCCTCCAAATGATGGCAGTGCACTTGAGACATGGACTCTGCAATGTAGTTGAAACGCCAAGCTGTAGTAGTCACAGAAATCAAGGAATGTCGGCCAAAGTCAAACTTCCAGAAACGTTGCTAATAGAGGCGTAAGACGTCTTGCTAGAACCGCGCTCCACAGCAGAGACGGAGTGGGGGTTGAGCAGCCTATATCCACAACCAAGAAGCCCTGGGGAAGAGCTGGCTTCATGAAGGCAAGCAAAAGTGCAGCTCCCTGAGAGGAGCACGAAGAAGGCAACATGGTGACTGGCGTCTACTGGTGCATAGCAAACCGTCGACGTGTAGGGGACGACAGAGGCGAACGGTTGGGGAGGGAGCTGGCTTCTGACGGGCGAAGATGCTAGATTGTGTGGGGGGCAACGAAACACTGGGTGCACGATGTTCTTTTTCCAGAGAGAGGGGTGGATTGTGAACAGGCGCAATGGGCATATGTGGGACACGTGGGAAAACGACTCGAAGCAGATTACCAACATTACAGCAGGAGTACGACACCCGGAGTCATGACCCTCCTCCAAACAGAGTAAGGAATGTAAAGGGTCGAAATATTCCGGGAAGCGGGAATACTTCTGACGATAAGAAACATCCTGTCGCGCTTTGCTCCCCGGCTGAGTCTTAATCACCATCACAGTTTAAACTTAACCAATATAAAATAACACAAAGTAATGCAGCTTTCATCATCATCATCATCATCATCATCATCATCATCATCATCATCATCATCATCATCATCATCATCATCATCATCATCATCGTCCTCCACTTCTGCCGTTAAGCGTCGTGGGGAGGAATAATTTGCGCTCCAGCGCCCGATGGGCGGCACTGGATAGTGTCATTCTGTGTGATTGTACAATGTCGTTGATGTCGTCAATCCATTTTCTTCTTTGGGCCTCCTCTTGGTCTCGTCGCAGATGATCTTTGATGTAGGGCCAGTGATGGTAGTTGATGGTGTTGCATTCTAACGACATGGCCAAACCACTTGATCTTCTGTTTTTCAATCAATCTGGCACAGGGTGTTGATCCCACAGTCTGTCTGATAACAGCATTTCTTACTCGGTCTTGGATTGTTAAGTTGGCAGCTCGCCTCAGGCATCTCATCTCGCAGGTTTTTATTTTGCGAACGTGTAATTTGGATAAAGTCCCAGTTTGAGATTGGTAGCATATAGTTGGTGTGAATATGTAACGGTGTTTATTATCTGTCGTTTTGCGGACATTGGTATATTCTGATGTTTCAGTAAGGGTGATAGTTGATATGTAAGTGCACTAGATCTTTGACATCTGATTTCGATTTATCAATCCAATCTGCCATCTTCTGTGATCATACTTCTAGGATATTTGAATTCTTTAACTTGTTTCAGAGATGTGTAATTTATCAGTATACTTTACAGAACCGAATTACGAAACAATACAAGGACGTTGCGGTGACGAGCCTTCATCAACAAACAAATACATCCACAAAACACAACATATAGTCACGGAGAAGACCCTCCGGTGACTGCATTAAGGCATAAGGACGGGGTGAGAAGAATAAAAGGATGACAAAAATGAGAGCAATGAAGAGAAAATGAAAATTTGAAGAAAATAAAATGTTGCTACTTATCTCAGAATCCCAGGCTGTAATGCTAACACGGATGTTACCTGTATCCTCTTTTATACACAGCCGTGGGAGTCTGTGGGTCATGGACACCGGGGTGGGGGAATGGTAACGTTTCGGTGAAGATCCCAGGTAAATGAGTGGATGTGGTACATTAAAAAGGGGGCAGGGGGGTAAGGCAGGAAACTGGAAGCAATGGAGATGTGATAGTTGTCCCAGAGTGAAGGCTAATGAATCCCAGTAGATGTACGTACAATGCATGAGAGAGTGCCAGTGAATGGGTTTGCCATAGTCTCTCTCTCTCTCTCTCTCTCTCTCTCTCTCTCTCTCTCTCTCTCTCTCTCTCTCTCTCTCTCTCTCTCTCTCTCTCTCCTTTTTCATTTATGCCATACAAATGTGTTTGTATACTATTGTATGAATGTTTGTTGATGTGTGTAGATGTATGTATGTGCGCTCACACAAATCAGTCCACCCAGACTTTAGGATTCGCTTCGTACACACATAAAGGAGCACAGAAAAAAAAAATGAATTTTGTTTGTATTACCATCATACGTAGGTGTACACACCATTGCTCTATAACAGAGGTTCCGAAACCACGGCCCGCGGGCCACTTGTGGCCCGCCAGCTGTTAGTAAGTGGCACGCGAGGCCTCGTTATTTAATATAATATATTTTAATAATTTTTTTTTTAAATGCACTCTGAGCGCCCCGTCACCGTGTGATAATTTACTCTGCTCGTGGTTGTTATGTTTATATATTATCGAATGCGCCTGTTCAGTTTGCAACCTTCAGTTGATCATATGATTTCATTCTGGCGACTATTGTCAGTCGAACAATTTGAACACTTGCGTTCATTTGCCCAGAGATACATTCGTCGTTTTTGTTCGACTTACATATGTGAGCAGCCATTTTCCGCAATGGCTGTTATACAAAACAAGCAACGTTCCAGACTCACCAACAGTAACCTAGCTGCGCTTTTGACTTTGGGCACGACATATTTGTGCCTAGACATTGATAAACTGGCATCTTAACTTAAGTAACTGGTTATGAAGAATAGTTACAATTGTAAATTAATTACATTAATAGCGAATTTCGAAACTGATTAAAAATTTATTGTTAAATGAACTTCTGATTTTAAACCCCCCCCCCCCCCCCTTTTACACACACACACACACACACACACACACACACACACACACACACACACACACACACACACACAAATGACCACAGTATAGTACTGACACTGACTGCCTTTACAGTTTTAGAATTTTGTTGACGAAAGTTAAGAAAGGTAAGAATGATATTGCACGACTTTTATAATTGTATAACGTTGTGGCCCGCTTAACTACCGAAAATAGTAGATATGGCCCTCTGCTTGAAAAACTTGGGAACCACTGCTCTATAATATTCGTCCGCTACATTGAAACTTTGTAGGGAATATCCGGCTGGGGATTTCCCTCATTTCCAAATTTAGCAACTAAGCAGGAAGCTATATAGCGTATATTTATATTTTATATCTGCGATACATGTTTATTATCAACAAAGTTTCTCGTTTCCATCTAAGTTTTCATATTTAATGCCTCACTTTGTAGTTGCATGGATAACAGCAATTCCTCATAAATTAATAGCTGCAAGATCTGAACCAAGGCTCGTATGAGATGGTGAACTACTTTCAGACATCCTGAAACAATAAGAGATGAGACCACTGACAAGTGACATGTTGGCAATATTATTATTTGCCCTTAGTTTGTTAACTATAGCAATGGCAGGAGGGAACCCAGGAGTGCAAATGAGACTAACAGAACGAGGACTTAATTACGGTAATATGTGATATATACAAATTATAAAGTAATGTACTTTTAATAATAAAATTAATATATAACTATTAAACTATTAACATAAAGACGGGATGTTGGTATTTACTATATTTAGAACCATATTTGAACGTGTTTAAAAGGTGTCTATAGAACTAACTATATTTTTATGTTTGTTTCGTTTTTTCCTTCATTTCTTTTTCATATACCTTACATGACGTTGCAGTCAACATCAGCATTTCTCAGCTGCTGTTGATGCACTAGGCAAGATTACGCTCAATAGTTTGCCATTACTTTCTGAGCGACCGGCTCACATACCTCCGTAAAATACCAACGCGGCGAGAACCGCTACCGATTCTCGCACAGGTTACGTTACTTTACTCACAAGAATATACGGGATTACGGAGAAAGACGTAAACCTCTAGGCCAGGAAGATCGGCTTTCCTTCATTATTAATTTCAAATATCCCTTCATATCATTATCATCAAGTGCCTTGCCGACTGGCTTGGGCGATTTGCTTCCCCACTTCTTCCTGCCAACTCCATCAGCATGTGTTAGTGTTAGTATGTGTGATGACACCCTTTCATGCCATGACTCAAGACTCAAGAATTTGCTCTGGCTGTCTTTCTCTGTCTCTTTCCATAAATCTTCTCATAATCATTCATAACATTCAAAACAATGTAGTAGTAGTACTTAAGCCTTCCCTTTAATTAGTCTTAGTGAATTTACACACAGAAGCCACAAACAATATTAGCTAAATTTATTGCCTGTCACATTGCACTGCATCTTAGGTGCAGAGTTATATATATATATATATATATATATATATATATATATATATATATATATATATATATATATATATATATATAATCTGAAGTGAATAATACTTTTTTTGTGTGTGCATATCCTTGTTTACAGGACATCACTGTCAACATCAGCATTTTACTGCTGTTATTGATGTCTTGGCAAAGTTACGTTCAGTAGTTTGCCATTGATTTCTGAACTACTAGCTCCTATACCAATTCATTGAAACCCAGCGCTATGTAGTCTGCTGCCAAATCGTGCACAGCTGTGTTTCGAACATGGGTAAGTGGAATTACGAAACTGCATCCGTAACGCCATAGCCACGGAGTCGGCGAATAATACTTAATCTGAAAAAATTAAAACATAGTCACAGATATTGTGTGAATGTGAAACATCTGTCATCCCCACGGTAATTTTTGAATGTACATAAACCCTAGTACAAACAGAAAGAGTTTGTTGTACATTTGAAATTACCATGGGGACAATATGTTCCACATTCAAAAAATGCTTGTGACTATGTGTTTTAAGGGTTTCATGTTAAATATTATTCATTTACTCACTTAAAATAACTATACAATTCTCATAATGTTGCCCCAACAAAATTAATACAGCCTCTTTCTGATGTTTGCGATAAGTTGTCTTTGCAACTCAGTCTCCCACAAAATGTCCAGATTGCTCATTTCGGCTGACAAGGAATTTTCAGCATTCTTCTATAAAATCAATTTCAAAGTCTCCAGGAATGTTTTTGCTTGTTTATTAATTGTCCAGGATTCACAGATGTATGTTAGAACTGGTTTTATGTAACATGCAAGACTTCTTGCCTCCGTCCCCCCTCCTTTCTATGTGCTCACTGAACCGCAACTACCCATCACCCCGCCATCATCCTCCATCTAACGCCGACGGTTGGGTATAAAAAGAATACATCGGAGATATTCTGAGTCACTCACAGATCGCAACTGTGAGGTAAGAACACATTTTTTTCAATTCTCATTTTTTTCAATTCTCATTTTCTCCTCATTGCTTTAATTTTTTTCATCCTTTTGTTCTTCTCGTCCTGTCGTCACCTTTTGATGTAGTCACAAGAGATCTCCTTGACTATATGTTGTGTTTGTGAATGTGTTTGTTTGCTGGTAAGGGCTAATCGCCGCAACGTCCTGTATGTGTCGTAAACATTTTATGTAAAGCTGCACTACTTTGTGTCATTTTATATTGTTTACATTTTCACAGCTTTACCACAGTTCCACCCAATTTTATTCATATTTTTGCTAACTGCCAATGATAAGAACTTATTGCATAAAATATTCATTTGATAGAATGCAGTTTTTGCTTGTCCTATTCTGTTCTTTATCTCTGTAATTAAACTTCCATCTAATATTATTCATGTGTCTAGATATTTGAATTTCTGCATTTACTTTAATTGTACATTTAGGCACCATCTCTTTCTGTTATAGCACTATGACTTTGGTCTTCCTATTATCCCCACATATGTGGGGATACAATCAATATTGTATCCCCACATATACATAAATATTGAATTAGCAAATCCAGGGAAAATAAAAAGTGGAATTGGCCAGTGTTACGAGAATGTAATCACAAATGGCAGAATGGATGTTGCAACTAGAGCTTTCATCAGCAAATAAACAACAAACAGCTGCTAATACAACTACACAAATATACAAAAGTTACTTAGCCAAGTGGCTAGAATCTACTTCAGTTGTCAGAAATGAATGAATATTGAGAAGCAAGTAAAATAACTCTTTGACAGTATATTAACACTCAAGAGACAAAAATTCCCACCAAATCCCCAAGTTCCTTAAGAATTAGATAAAAGAATGGAAGGCTAGTATATTGTTCCTGGAATTTTTGTCAAACTTGGTTTTATTGTTTTGTTCTATTCTGGTTGTGTTTTTTTAATAGTTCACTTATAACCATACACAATATATCTTCTTCTTCATGTGTCTAGTCTGGAGCCTGCATCATGGTTCTCCCATTTGCTCTGTCATTTATTCTTCTACCTTCTTCTTTTGAGGTCAGTGCATCTATCATACCTAACTCATCTCATCATCTCATCCAGTTCCTTGCAGTGTCAGGGTGAAGCATAAACAGCGGGAGAGTGTCCATTTATGGGCTTCATATATCGAGATTCCCATGGACTTTGTTATTCCCTCTGTCCATAGTTGACATAGTCGTCTTCTTCTGGTCTTTTTCTGTCTTTGTCTGTGCAGCTCAAATGGTGGTGTGTCCAACTTCAGCATGCATTTGTGTAAGGTTTGCTGCCTCTAGATAGATTCCATATTTTCTTTCCTAATGTTACCAAGGCAGTTGCTTTACAGCCTACTCTTTGGAATTTCCAATTGCTATAGGATTTTTAATGTGTACAGCTTGCACACAGGACCTCTACTTGTTCACCTTATCCGAGAAGTTGGGTGTCCAATCACACCAACCAAGATATCTGGGGGACGTATGATACCATTAGCTACCAAAAGTTCTTGAAAATTGCCAACCCTTTGCTCAAATCTGTTATCTTCTAAATGGGTATTTTTCTAATTTTCAAATGGAGTCCTGGCTGTGGCCTATGGTTTTTATTTTTCCAATTGCTAAGAGATCTTTGACTTGAACAATATTCTTGTGTAAAAAGGAACATAGAATCAAACTAGGTCTGAACAAGTGCTATGTGGATCTTATAACGTCTTAGCCTACTCCACCAAGTAAATTGACAATATGAATAATCAGTTTCTGTTTGTTATGATATCATATTGATTTTTAAAAAAATATAATTGTGTGACACATTACATTTCACATATTACATTTTATAATGGCACTGGTATTAGAGTAAATTCAAGCTATTTCTTCTTTTTTCGTTCTTTTGAAATTTGCCTTTAAATCTGCATTGTTGTCTCTTGTATGAATTTCACTGTCTTCTTCTTTCATTTACTGAGTGGTCCATAGAATTGATTTTCCACTGTTGTTTCTCTAGGCCAGAAGGTTTGCCTAGATATGATGAATTTGGTTCAGTCTTGGTATATGTGATCTTCTATCTGTGGTGCGAGTCCACTTGTACAGATGATTGATTCTTTCTGTCATAAATTTTGTTCTGATATGTAAGATTATTTCTGATGTTATAAGTTTTTTTCTGATGTCATACGCTTTTTCTGATATGATAAGATTCTTACTCATATCAGGATAAGATTCTTTCTGATATCATGATAAGATTCTTTTTGATGTCATAAGTTTCTTTCTGATGTCATAAGATTGTTGTTGTTGTCATTTTAAGTTTATTTCTGATGTTCTGGTATCACAATGGCTTTCGTCCTTTATATCTGTCTTCATGTTAACACTCATTATTTACTTATTTCTCCATGACTATCATCCATACTATAAGAAGGTATGTACACATTTATAAATCTTCTGTACTACTTCTAGTGATAAAAATTTTCATGTATGAGGTTGTACACATTTTGTCTTTTTCATATTTTATAGTTAACACATTAGCGGAAAATTCGATTAAGGCTGAACTACAAGCGCTAAAAATAGCTGACCAATCAGGACAGAAAGGACACTTGTCATGGGAGCTAACAAAGTAAATATTTGTTGTCTTGTTGTAGATTGCTGAAGTTTTTGTTATTTATGTTTCTTTATTTATTATTACTTGGATTCCTATATAGGAAAAAACATATTGCAAAGTAAAATAATAATTTGGGAAAACAGATTGAGATTTTGAGGAGTATCTGACCGAGTGGCTAGAATATCAGGCTCTCATTTAGGAGACTCTAGTTTGATTCCTCGGTAAGGTAATGGATTTTTTCTTTCAGAAAGGAGTGGGGAGGGTTGGGGGAAGGATAAAACCTTAACCTCCAGTTTGCAACGACTGTACTAGCCAGGTGGCCTTAATTCTCAGGTTCTAGACCCCCCTGACCCTTCACCACAATGTACTATAGACAGTAATGATAGTACAGTACAGTACAGTTAGAGATGTTAAAATAAGAATACAAAAGGTAAGAGGAGCTTTCATTGCACTAGGAAAACTTAGCCGGTCTCTCTGGCCGAGGAGTTACAACACTTTCTCCGTAATCCCGTTTATCACGTAGAGTCTCGTAGCGGGCGAGAACTGGGAGCGGTTCTAACCCCGCTGGTGACATGCGGGATAACTGAGCCGGCCACTCAGAAAGCAATGGCAAACTACTGAGCGTAATCTTGCCAAGAAATCAACAGACAGCTGAAAGATGCTGCTGTTGACAGCGATGTCCTGTAAAGGATATGCGAATTTTTAAAAAAAAAAAAACTTAGCACTAAACTTAGAATTGTTAACTCCAATGTTAACTCGATACTACTGTAAGGATCTGAAGCATGGAGAACAACTAAAAGAATTACTAATAAACTACAAACATTCACTAATTGGTACCTGCACAGAATAATAGGAATAAAATGGTATGATAGAATCACCAATGTAGCGCTCATGGAGAGAACTGAACAAATCCCAGTCAACCAAGAGGTGAGGAAAAGACGCTGGAGCTGGATAGGACACACACTAAGAAAACCTGAGGACAATGTAACTAGACACTCTCTTGTCTGGAACCCACATGGTAAACAAAATAGCGGGAGACTTAAAACACACGAGGAAGAGAATTACAGAGATGAATAATATTGGGAGGACATGGAGGGAGCTGCCAGCCAGCCAAGTATTGAAATCCTCATATCGGTGAGTATATTTTTTAATATAGACCTGGACCCCCAGGTCAAACCAGTCTAAAATGGCTACCAGAAAATTTCATGGGATGTACAGCTAAAATGGCTACCAGAAAATGTTGTGGGATGTACAAGCTAAAATGGCTACCAGAAAATGTCATGGGATGTACAACTAAAATAGCTACCAGAAAATTTCATGGGATGTACAACTAAAATAGCTACCAGAAAATGTCATGGGATGTACACCTAAAATAGCTACCAGAAAATGTCATGGGATGTACAACTAAAATAGCTACCAGAAAATGTCATGGGATGTACAACTAAAATAGCTACCAGAAAATGTCATGGGATGTAAAGGCAGCCAGCCTGATATCGGCCACATCACCCATCGAGTGTCATTTGGTCTACAATATATGAGGCTAGCACCATATACCCATTATGACCCGTGTTGTAGAAAAATGGTGCTTTTCAATGTAGAGATTGTACAGGGTGTATTTTTAATGACTGTGCAGTGTTTGAAAATATTGCCGTTCCAAGTTTGGTAATTATCTATTATGTTGCATGAACTTTACAGAGGGTGAATACAAAACTTGGACCTGGCAATATTTTCAAACACTGCACAGTCATTAAAATTACACCTTATATTTTGTGCAATGTAGAAGGATTTGGAATGTTATGTAGGGATAAAAAAAAGGATATATTATAAAGGGATTTGTAATGTAATATTATGATCATTTAGGATTTATCAGAACAACATTAATTTGAAATGGAATATACAAATATTGTAGGATGTATTACAACATAATTTATAATGTATTATAAAAATCATGTAGGGTGTATTAGAACAGGATTTGTAATGTCACATAGAGATCATGTAGGATTTGTAATGTCACATAGAGATCATGTAGGATTTGTAATGTCACATAGAGATCATGTAGGATTTGTAATGTCATCTAGATATCATGTAGGATTTGTAATGTCATCTAGATATCATGTAGGGTGTATTAGAACAGGATTTGTAATGTCACATAGAGATCATGTAGGATTTGTAATGTCACATAGAGATTATGTAGGATTTGTAATGTCACATAGAGATTATGTAGGATTTGTAATGTCACATAGAGATCATGTAGGATTTGTAATGTCACATAGAGATTATGCAGGATTTGTAATGTCACATAGAGATCATGTAGGATTTGTAATGTCATCTAGATATCATGTAGGATGTATTAGAACAGGATTTATAATGTCACATAGAGATTGTGTAGTATATATTAGAGCAGGATTTATAATGTAATATTGAGATCATGTAGGATATATTAGAACAGGATTGATAATGTCACATAGAGATCATTTAGTAAGTATTAGAGCATGATTTATAATGTAATATTGAAATCATATAATAATATATTAAAACAAGCTATATAATGTCGAGATCAAGTGGGATGTATTAGAACAGGATTTGCACTGTCATAAAAAGATCATGTAGGATATATTAGAAAAAAGATTTGTAATATAACATACAGATAATGTACAATGTATTAAAACAGAATTTAGAATGCATTAAAGGAATCATTTATGTTCTTACACTTAACAGTATTCAAGTACAAAACGTGGCTGGACCAAGCAGTCAAATAACCTTTAACCCAGAAATGAGTGGTCTGACTTGGTCTCTGTACAATTTTGGTATTAACCTCCGATCCGACTGGCATGTCAAGTTCAAGCAGGGATGGTTAGTTTATTCATAATTTATTTATTTTAGGAAGGACATATTTGTTGTAACTTTGAATATTGTTTAAATGTATGATATATATATTGTTGGTTGATTGATTGGTTGGTTCATTAGTTGGTTGGTTGGTTTGTTGAATACACAATGGGGTGTTTCTGGTGCAGTGGTCAAACTACCATTACCAGCCTTGTGCTATGAAGGTTGTGAGTTCATTTTTCAGATTCCATTGTATAACTCACCAGTGCATTTTTTTTTAAAACCGCTTAAGCTGCAGAATGTGTGCTATGTGTGATCAATTTTGACAGGGCGCGCTACAGACAGAAGACCGGGCCCTATGGGAAAGAACCTGTTGCAATGAAGTGTATCCTCTTTCCCTTCTTCTTCTTCTTCTTTCGTTCGCTTGAAATATGTCTATAACTGCAGTGCTGTCTCTTGTATGAATTGAACTGTCTTTTTCAGTTCACACAGCGGTCCATACAGTTTATCTTCCACTGTCGTCTCTCTAGGCCAGAAGGTTTGCCTAGATATGTTATATTTTGGGCAGTCTTGGAGTATGTGCTCTGCTGTCTGCGACGCCAATCCACATGTACACATGGCTGTTTCACCAATCTTGAATTTTGTATACATGTGATTGCGTAATCTATTGTGCCCTGTTCTGAGGCGCAGAATAATGACTTGTTCTGGTCTATCCATAACGTGGTAGTCATCTTGAGCAGGTTTTGGTGGCTTTCTGACTGATTTGATCATTCTTTTCTTTTGGTGGTATGTTACAGGGCACATCAGGCTGTTCTTCTTTGGCTCCTTCCTTAGCCAATTGATCAGCTCTGTCGTTTCCGGGTACTCCACAGTGGGATGGTATCCACTGTATGGTGACCTTATGCTGATTGCTAAGTTCGGAAAGTAGTGTCCTTAGTACTGGCAATTTCCCAGACAGGAGCGCCTCGAGTACTGATTTTGCATCTGTCAATAGCACCACAGGTTGTGTACCATTGCTGGTATTTAGTAATTTCTCTGTTACTATCTTGATTGCCTCAATTTCAGCATCGTAGTTATGGCAGTACTTTCCTGTCGGTACTCTAGCTGTGTCCCTGGTATTATTTGGGTATTCTATGTACACTCCCGCTCCTCCATTTCGAACAGCATTTTGTGCTGACCCATCTGTGTAGACTCGGATCCAGAGGTCCTGTGGGTATTCTTCATCAAGGAAGCTGAGAGTGGCTGTTCTGCACTGCACACTGTTCTGATCTTCCTTGTCAAATATTCCTCTCACTTTTGTCTGGATTTGTAATGATAGTCTATGCTCATCTTTCCATGGAGTTCGCTCTGGAATAGTTGTTAGGGGGATACCAACTGTGGGCAGATCGGTGGTTTCTCTGCAGAGTCGTTTGGCCTGGTGGATAAAACTACTTCTTTTCAACCGCCCCATAGCTAGGTTTTCAAATCTGTTCTTCATAGGGTGGCCTGGCAAGCTGAGGAACTTTTCTGCTTGTTCAAAACAATGTTTTCCCGTAGTGAATTTGAATAACGAAGACACAAACAATAGATTGCACGATTTATTGCCTGGCATATTTCGCTGCATCTCGTCAGGTACATACTGCAGAACTCACACAACTTACGTGAAATTAACTAGATAAATCCTTCAAGTTGAAATATACACAATTTCGCACAGTAATGTCGATTGTCTACCACGGTAATTTTAAGCTGACTAACATGTCTTTCTGTTTACACAATTCTGGCTTGCGTTGATAGATCATAATTGCTTCTGCAAATTTTAACAAGCGAGTATTCTGTGTTCTAAACAACACGCGAAATGCAGTCTCTCTGGACACAACATGGCGACTGGCAACAATGTGCTTGCCGATTGAAGACGCCGGGAGCTTCCGGTGTGTCGGCTCCTCGTGGCTATCATCTCCTGTGTGTTGTATCTTGTTGACCCATTGAGGTATGTGTTCTAACACCCGTTTGTTAAGCTGTCTCTCCGTTCGGCCAATGTAAACGGCCTGGCATCTACATGTGAATTGGTAAATACAATTGTTTGTGGCGTACAGAGGAACAGGCTCTTTGACTGTTGGTGTAGGAATGGGTACGGTTTTACATCTAATGACTGGAGTTGCCGCACAGAATGTTTGACCTACTGCTGTAGTAAGCCGGTCTTGTAGACGTTGCATTACGTCATCCCCTCGAAAGGTTAGCTGGATGAATACCTTGAGTTTAGGGACTGTAGTTACGTCTGCTTTGGGTTTGGGCTGTTGGCAATGGCGCTTTATAAATCCTGTGGAGTACCCATTCAGGTTTAAGACATTCTTCAGAGTTTCAAATTCCTCTGTCAGTGTGTCCTGGGTGCATATCTTTCTAGCACGGTCAAACAAGGTCCGTACTAAGCCCCGTTTGTACTGGACAGGTGTGAAGCTCTGAAAATTTAGGTATTGGCCAGTCCATGTTTCTTTGCGATACACCGATCTTTGAATTGTGCCGTCTGCTCTACGTCTCATTAGAATATCTAGGAACGGTAACGCTTCGTTGTGTTCGTGTTCCATAGATAGAGAGATGTTTTTATGCGTCTTGTTCATTGTGGCCTGAAACGATGTTGCTTGTAGCTCGTCTGTGGTGATGATTAGTATATCGTCCACATAACGCCGGTAAAAGGCCAAGTTGTTGATGTCTGAGGATCTCTTTTCTTCTAAGTGTGCCATGAAGATGTCCGCTAGAATAGGACCAAGAGGACTCCCCATGGCCACTCCGTCAATTTGGCGGTATGACTTAGTTTGAAAATTGAATAGGATGTTGGCGGTACATAGTAGTAGTAGCCTCTCCAGAATAGGTGTTGGTATGCCTAATTTTAGTTGTTTGTCTTCAATGCGTTCCCTTATTATTTTCACTGTCTCCTCTAATGGAACGTTAGTGAATAGGGAGGCTATATCCATGGATGCCATGTGTTTGTTATTTATGTCCATAGTATCCAATAATTCCACCAGTTGGAATGTATCTCTGAGTATTTTTGGATCGAAGGACTGTCGTACTGGTTTTAACATTTCGGCTAACCATCTCGCCATTCGGTGTTGTGCAGAGTTAACCATGGACAGGATAGGTCTTAGCGGGATGCCGGGCTTGTGAAGTTTGGGTAGACCGTACATCTGAGGAGTGTGCGAGCCGCGTGGTGTGAGCGTTTTTGCAGTGGCCTCACTGATGAGTCCCGCATTCACAAGTGACTGGATCTCTTTCCTCATTATAGCATCCAGGTCCTCCGACTTGTTTACTTTTTGATCTATCCTGAATTTGGATTCGTCTGACAATATTACATCCATTTTTCTCTGGTAATCTGACATGTCCATCAGTACTGTACCGCTCCCTTTGTCAGGTTTCAGTATGACGAGGGTTTTGTTAGCCTTTAACGCTTTTAAGGCAGTAAGGTGTTCGTTGGTCAGCGGACACGTCTGTTTAGAGGGTGTTGTGCGATACTGGTGTTCTAAATCTACCAGTTTGGCCTTCAGCCACCCGACCGAATCAGCAGAGGTAGGTGATAACTTGGAGACTTGATCAAACAACATTTCAAACTGTGCTTGCGACTCAACACGATTGATGTGTTTAGGCTTTATGCATAATTTTAATCCGTATGCAAGGGCCTCTGTTTCAATGTTGTTGAGTACGTATGACGATAAGTTCCTCACATACTTCTCTGGGTTGTCTAGTACTGACGTTGTTACCTTTTCAGTGCTCAGTGATTTGTTGAGGCGAGCATTCTCTGCGATTTTCACCTTGTACACTGCTTCTGTACAGAATTTCGTGAACTTCAAGTAGCCATACAAACTCAATTCTTGGGTGACGTAGTAGGCAGAACTGTGTGTGCGCTTCAAGTTGGCCAGCTTGGACTGGGTTTCTTCTATCTGGTTTTTTGTCAGTCGTCTCAGGTTTTTTCTTGTCGGACATATTCTGTCCGTCCTCAGAGATCTGAAATACCGGTGAGGAAATATCCCCGTCCTTAGGCATTCCTCGAGAAATCTCAATCGACAATCCTGTAGCGATATCTTACACTTCAGCTTGAGTAATCCATCTAATCGCTTCACAGTTGGTAATGGGAGGCGACGTTTGAGAAATTCAAAACAATGTTTTCCCGTAGTGAATTTGAATAACGAAGACACAAACAATAGATTGCACGATTTATTGCCTGGCATATTTCGCTGCATCTCGTCAGGTACATACTGCAGAACTCACACAACTTACGTGAAATTAACTAGATAAATCCTTCAAGTTGAAATATACACAATTTCGCACAGTAATGTCGATTGTCTACCACGGTAATTTTAAGCTGACTAACATGTCTTTCTGTTTACACAATTCTGGCTTGCGTTGATAGATCATAATTGCTTCTGCAAATTTTAACAAGCGAGTATTCTGTGTTCTAAACAACACGCGAAATGCAGTCTCTCTGGACACAACATGGCGACTGGCAACAATGTGCTTGCCGATTGAAGACGCCGGGAGCTTCCGGTGTGTCGGCTCCTCGTGGCTATCATCTCCTGTGTGTTGTATCTTGTTGACCCATTGAGGTATGTGTTCTAACACCCGTTTGTTAAGCTGTCTCTCCGTTCGGCCAATGTAAACGGCCTGGCATCTACATGTGAATTGGTAAATACAATTGTTTGTGGCGTACAGAGGAACAGGCTCTTTGACTGTTGGTGTAGGAATGGGTACGGTTTTACATCTAATGACTGGAGTTGCCGCACAGAATGTTTGACCTACTGCTGTAGTAAGCCGGTCTTGTAGACGTTGCATTACGTCATCCCCTCGAAAGGTTAGCTGGATGAATACCTTGAGTTTAGGGACTGTAGTTACGTCTGCTTTGGGTTTGGGCTGTTGGCAATGGCGCTTTATAAATCCTGTGGAGTACCCATTCAGGTTTAAGACATTCTTCAGAGTTTCAAATTCCTCTGTCAGTGTGTCCTGGGTGCATATCTTTCTAGCACGGTCAAACAAGGTCCGTACTAAGCCCCGTTTGTACTGGACAGGTGTGAAGCTCTGAAAATTTAGGTATTGGCCAGTCCATGTTTCTTTGCGATACACCGATCTTTGAATTGTGCCGTCTGCTCTACGTCTCATTAGAATATCTAGGAACGGTAACGCTTCGTTGTGTTCGTGTTCCATAGATAGAGAGATGTTTTTATGCGTCTTGTTCATTGTGGCCTGAAACGATGTTGCTTGTAGCTCGTCTGTGGTGATGATTAGTATATCGTCCACATAACGCCGGTAAAAGGCCAAGTTGTTGATGTCTGAGGATCTCTTTTCTTCTAAGTGTGCCATGAAGATGTCCGCTAGAATAGGACCAAGAGGACTCCCCATGGCCACTCCGTCAATTTGGCGGTATGACTTAGTTTGAAAATTGAATAGGATGTTGGCGGTACATAGTAGTAGTAGCCTCTCCAGAATAGGTGTTGGTATGCCTAATTTTAGTTGTTTGTCTTCAATGCGTTCCCTTATTATTTTCACTGTCTCCTCTAATGGAACGTTAGTGAATAGGGAGGCTATATCCATGGATGCCATGTGTTTGTTATTTATGTCCATAGTATCCAATAATTCCACCAGTTGGAATGTATCTCTGAGTATTTTTGGATCGAAGGACTGTCGTACTGGTTTTAACATTTCGGCTAACCATCTCGCCATTCGGTGTTGTGCAGAGTTAACCATGGACAGGATAGGTCTTAGCGGGATGCCGGGCTTGTGAAGTTTGGGTAGACCGTACATCTGAGGAGTGTGCGAGCCGCGTGGTGTGAGCGTTTTTGCAGTGGCCTCACTGATGAGTCCCGCATTCACAAGTGACTGGATCTCTTTCCTCATTATAGCATCCAGGTCCTTTTCTGCTTGTATTAGCGTTTTCGTATCTCTGCGCTCACTCAGTGCTTGTGTCCTCCCCATCTTCTCCATTTCCACTATAGGGGTTGATCTCATCCCTCCTGTGGTGACTCTAAGTGCTTGATTTTGCACTTTGTCCAGCTCTTGTAGTGTGGTTTTTGCTGCCGAACACCATGCAGATGACCCTATTCCAGGTGTGGTCGTATGCTCTGTTGATAAACTTTGCTAAGTATTTTCCCACTGGCTCCCCATGTGGTTCCACTTAGCTTTCTCAGGATGGCTATTTTCCTTCTGGCTTTTGCTACTGCTTTGTTGATGTGCTTTCTCCATGTCAGCCTGCCATCAAATGTTACTCCAAGGTATGTTGGTTCTTTATCTTCTCGTAGGGGTGTTCCATTTATCTGGATGGTCCCTGCTTTTTGTTTTGGAGAGAGGGTAAATAGGGTGGTGCTGCACTTGTCAGTGTTTATGCTGACACACCATCTATTTGCCCATGCAACAAATGTATCTACAGCTCTTTGTAGTAATCTGGTGGCCACTGATGCATATTCATTTGTGCTCCATAGAACCAGGTCATCGGCTTACATTGCGGCTTTAATTCCATGCGGTAGATTAGCAACGAGATCATTGATGAAGATTAGAAAGAGTGTGGGGGACAATACTCCGCCCTGGGGAACTCCGTGACGCAGTAGTACTTTCTTGCTCTTTAGTCCGTCTATCTGTACTCGGGCTCTTCTGTTGTGCAAGTATGCTTTCACCCATTTGTACATTCTTCCGTTGACTTTGCAGTTTCTCAGTTTATTCATCAGACCTTCTTTCCAGACTTTGTCAAAGGCTTTCTTCAAATCTATCCATGCTGCAAGCACAAGCTTCTTCTCTTGGAATGCATCCTCAATTTCTTGAGAGAGGTAGGTTGTCTGATCTTCTGTAGAGTAGCACTGCCTAAAGCCAGCCTGCTGTGGCACAAGGATGTTTTTACTTTCAATGTACCACTGCAGTCTGTGATTGATGATGCGCTCCAGTGTTTTGCAGAGACAGCTGGTGAGGCTAATTGGTCTGTAGCTAGAGGCAATGGAACTATCTTTCCCTGATTTTAGGAGGGGTATCATGATTGCTTCTCTCCAGGCTTGTGGAACACTGCCTAAGGTCCAACTGTTATTGAAGATCTGCAACAGCTTTGCTTTGGCCTCTGTTCCTAGGTTCCTGATCATTTCATTGGAGATACCATCAGCTCCTGGTGACTTTCTCATTTTCAGTTTTGATATGGCTAGCTCCAGTTCGCTGATTGTGATGGGTGCCTCCAGAACCTCATGTCCTTCTGTCCTGTATGTTGCCGTTTCTCTTGAATCTCTTGTTGTTTCTCTGGACTGATTTTGATATTGTTATCTTGTGCGAATGAGTCCGCAAAATGGTCAGCTGCTTGCTTTCTTGTTAAGATGTTTCCATCTTTATGTAGTGCAATTTTTGAGTTTCTCCCTGTGCCCTCATCGTTAAGTTGTTTTATTCATCATCATCATCAAGTGCCGTGCCGGCTGGCGTAGGCGTTCATGGCTCTCCATAGATCTCGGTCTTTGGTTTTCTGGATCAACTCTGCTGCTGATATTCCTCCATGCCACCGTCTCAATCCATCCAGCATCACTTCTCTTGGTCTACCTCTGCCTCTCTTCCCCTCGATCTTTCCAGTTGTTACAATGTTCTCCAATGCCTCTCTTCTCATCACATCTTGCTTTCTTGTTAAGATGTTTCCATCTTTATGTAGTGCAATTTTTGAGTTTCTCCCTGTGCCCTCATCGTTAAGTTGTTTTATTAGCTTCCACAATTTCCTTGTGTCTCTTTCAAAGTTCAGAGACTCTGTTTTTTCCTGCCAGCTTTTCCGTCTAGCCTGCAGCTTGGCCCTTTGAAATTTGGCTTTTGCATGCTGGAATTTATTGTGGTGCTCTTGGCTGGGTGTGGCCTCTGCTTGCTTTCTACATACTTCCACATCATTATGCAACTGTTCCAGTTCACTACTCCAGTAGGGTTTATATTGTTTACGGGCTCCTCTTGGTACTGTTTCTCGCGCTGCCTGTAGTATGCATTTCCCAAACTCTTCAACTACTTTATTTATGTCTTTCTCAGTGTTCAGGTTTCTAACCAGTATGCTGGTGCGATGCTTGTACACTGCCCAGTCTGCTTTCTTGAAGTTCCACCTCGAGAGGGTGCTGCTTTCACTTACAATTTCACTCACATTTTCTACAGTTAGAAAGACTGGTCGATGGTCACTGCCACCTAGTTGTTTCCCAACAATTCGTGTAATGTTCCACTCCAGGTCTGGTGAATGAAAAGCCAGGTCAGGTGTAGTTGTAGAGTGCCATGATCTCGAGTTGAAAGTATGTGGGTCGAACGGCTTGTTAACCAAGATGAATCTATTCTCATCCTGCCAGTCTTCCAGTCTCTCTCCTCTCTGGTCCATGTGATCATAGCCCCAACTCTGCGAGTGGCTGTTGAAATCGCCGCACACAATCATTTTTTCTGTTAATGGTAGTGTGTCCAGTGCCTGTGGACGGTCACTTGGACAGTAGTAATTGATCAGATGTAGGTCTGTATAGCCTGTGTTAAGTCTAAGTGTCTGATACTCAGCCCCTTCCATATAGACTTCGATTTGGGAAGCAGTGATGTTATTTTTTACAAGGGTAAGTATCCCACCTTTTCGCCTGTCCTTTCGGTCAGATCGGTAACACTGGTAGCCTCTGATTTTGAAGGCTATATTTTCGTTGAGGTGAGTTTCTTGCAAGCAACATATGCTTACTTTTTCTTTGTCCAGGATGTTTTCTAATTCTACTTTTTTGTTGCTGACTCCCTCCGCATTCCAGTGCATTATTTTAAGTCTTAGTTTAGTATGGCCAGCTGTTCTATTCTCATGTCCCCTGGCTCCACAGGACATCTGAGAAGGACCTCCAGTAGTTGGGGTTGGACCCTTTCGAGACATAGGGCCCGGCACTGCACCTGCCTGGGGGTCCAAAGCAGGGCGAGCACCATAACGTTTAGCAGCAGTCGACATATTCCATTTTGCGTAATTGCGTGGCATCCTGATTTCTGTGGTGCGCCTCCTGGCTGGTTGCCTCCGTCTTCAGCACCTTTCCTTTGCTAGAGCAGACTGTGGTCTCACTCGAGTTTAGATGTGTACACACGCACACACGTGTCTGCACATGCATGTATATGTATACACATCTAGAGCACACTGGTTATTTTCCGGCGCCAGATACTCGCCGTCGCCCCTTCTCCTGTTAGTTAAAACAGTTCCGCCACGTGAAGGCCAGGAGTTGGACTTTTGCTGCAGAGGTTATGTATTCACGAGCCACTGGGGTATTTAAGCAATGTTGGGCGCTCACCCCAACACTGCGCCCCGGCTGCATACAGCAATTTGGAACCTCCTCTTTCCCTGAACTCATGGTTGATTAGTTGATTGGTTAGTTTATTGGTTGGTTTATTGATTGATTGGTTGGTTTATTGGTTGATTGATTAATTGATTGGTTGGTTTATTGGTTAATTGGTTAGTTTATTAATTAGTTGGTGTGGATACTGTGGGAAAACTTCAGGTCTGTTGCACTGACTTTTAGGTCATCTGAGCCCTTAGAATGGTTTGCATCTATTAGAGCGAGGCTGGCCTAGGGATTCCTGATTCAGTACCGAAGTACTCCAATCATGGGGAGTGTGTTGCGGAGTTTGGAATGAGTTGGTTGAGGACCCATGCTCTGTTGTGAGACAAAAGGCGGAAGAAGAGGAAAAATAATGTAATTACAAACATACTCATACAAATACACTTATTACGCAAACACATTATACAATCATATTCACAGAAATACACTGATATAAACACACTCATTCAAACACACTATTATAAACACACTCATATAAAGACACTCAAACAGGCACACTCTACAAACACATGCCTGCAAGACTCTCATGCAAAAACTCATACAAACAAAAACTCATACAAACATACTCATGCACACGCAATCTTACAGTCACTTAGACACTAGAGTAAGGCTTGTACCCTCCAAGTTGTGCTTATCCACCAATAGGCAGTAGAGAGTCTGACACACACACCTGCTGCTTTGATTGCAGGTAGTCAACGGATGCATGTTGAAATAGGATATACTGAGCTATAAGGGTGACTAAACAGTGCAATGTAATTGGATTTATAATGATGATGATGTTTTTTGAAGAACTGTCTGCTGTGGAGACAAATTCTTTGAATGTTTTGTGTGTAATGTGAAACTATCTTTCATCATCAGGATCAAGATCTCGGACAGTGGCAGCCTCACAGTCGGTCTCAGTGATGTTTCCTTGACTGTCACAGTGAACTTTGGTAAGTTAGAAGACTTGAATTTATGCATACAATCAATCAGTTTTATGTGATTGTATTAGTTGAACTTGGCAAGTCTCTTCAAGTTTCAGGTATACAATCAATCAGTTTTATGTGATTGTATTAGTTGAACTTGGCAAGTCTCTTCAAGTTTCAGGTATACAATCAATCAGTTTTATGTGACTGTATTAATTGAGCTTGGCAAGTCTCTTCAAGTTTCAGGTATACAATCATTCAGTTTTATGTGATTGTATTAGTTGAACTTGGCAAGTCTCTTCAAGTTTCAGGTATACAATCATTCAGTTTTATGTGATTGTATTAGTTGAACTTGGCAAGTCTCTTCAAGTTTCAGGTATACAATCAATCAGTTTTATGTGATTGTATTAATTGAACTTGGCAAGTCTCTTCAAGTTTCAGGTATACAATCAATCAGTTTTATGTGATTGTATTAATTGAACTTGGCAAGTCTCTTCAAGTTTCAGGTATACAATCAATCAGTTTATGTGATTGTATTAATTGAACTTGGCAAGTCTCTTCAAGTTTCAGGTATACAATCATTCAGTTTTATGTGATTGTATTAATTGAACTTGGCAAGTCTCTTCAAGTTTCAGGTATACAATCAATCAGTTTTATGTGATTGTATTAATTGAACTTGGCAAGTCTCTTCAAGTTTCAGGTATACAATCATTCAGTTTTATGTGATTGTATTAATTGAACCTGGCAAGTCTCTTCAAGTTTCAGGTAAACAATCAATCAGTTATATGTGATTGTATTAGTCAAACTTGGCAGGTCTCTTCACGTTTCAGGTAAACAATCAATCAGTTTTATGTGATTGTATTAATTGAACTTGGCAAGTCTCTTCAAGTTTCAGGTAAACAATCAATCAGTTATATGTGATTGTATTAGTCGAACTTGGCAAATCTCTTCAAGTTTCAGGTATACAATAAATCAGTTTTATGTGATTGTATTAGTTGAACTTGGCAAGTCTCTTCAAGTTTCAGGTAAACAATCAATCAGTTTTATGTGATTGTATTAATTGAACTTGGCAAGTCTCTTTAAGTTTCAGGTAAACAATCAATCAGTTATATGTGATTGTATTAGTCGAACTTGGCAAGTCTCTTCACGTTTCAGGTAAACAATCAATCAGTTATATGTGATTGTATTAGTCGAACTTGGCAAGTCTCTTCACGTTTCAGGTAAACAATCAATCAGTTTTATGTGATTGTATTAGTTGAACTTGGCAAGTCTCTTCACGTTTCAGGTAAATAATCAATCAGTTTTATGTGATTGTATTAATTGAACTTGGCAAGTCTCTTCAAGTTTCAGGTAAACAATCAATCAGTTATATGTGATTGTATTAGTCGAACTTGGCAAGTCTCTTCACATTTCAGGTAAACAATCAATCAGTTTTATGTGATTGTATTAGTTGAACTTGGCAAATCTCTTCAAGTTTCAGGTATGCAATAAATCAGTTTTATGTGATTGTATTAGTTGAACTTGGCAAGTCTCTTCACGTTTCAGGTAAACAATCAATCAGTTTTATGTGATTGTATTAGTTGAACTTGGCAAATCTCTTCAAGTTTCAGGTATGCAATAAATCAGTTTTATGTGATTGTATTAGTTGAACTTGGCAAGTCTCTTCAAATTTGAGGTATACAATCAATCAGTTTTATGTGATTGCTTTAGTTGAACTTGGCAAATCTCTTCAAGTTTCAGGTATGCAATAAATCAGTTTTATGTGATTGCATTAGTTGAACTTGGCAAATCTCTTCAAGTTTCAGGTATACAATCAATCAGTCTTATGTGATTGCATTAGTTGAACTTGGCAAATCTCTTCAAGCTTCAGGTATGCAATAAATCAGTTTTATGTGATTGCATTAGTTGAACTTGGCAAATCCCTTCAAGTTTCAGGTATACAATCAATCAGTCTTATGTGATTGCATTAGTTGAACTTGGCAAGTCCCTTCAAGTTTCAGGTATACAATCAGCCTACACTGGTTATGCTACAATTAACTCTGACTTCCGATCCATTATGGCAGATATGCTGTTGAACTGTTAAGGCCTCTGGAGTGTTTTTGCTTCTGGCTTAAGCATTTTCCTCATTTTTGACTGGCAGTACATGGTTCTGTCACTCAGCTACTGAGTTAAGTACGTTGAGCGACACTGTGAGCTGTGGATTCCATGTGGATACTTTTATATCACGGTGGTTTGTATTGTGAACTGCATGCTCAGAAAATTGGTGGATTGTGGATATCAGTTTCTTTTTGTTTTTTTTGTTTTATGTGCTTATGAAGACTTTCAAGTCATAGTATCAATTCTTCTTCTTCTTTTTCTTTTGTTAGCTTGAAATGTATTGTCTATATCTGCATAAACTTCACCATCCTTGTTAGTTCACTCAGTGGTCCATAGAGTTTATCCTACACTGTTGTTTCTCTCGGTCATAAGGTTTTCCTACATGTGTCGTATTTTGGGCAGTGTAGGAGTGTGTCATCTGCTGTCTGCTGTGCCTATCCACTGGTGTACATGGCTGATTTGTCGATCTTAAATTTTGTATACATGTGGTTGTGTAATGGATTGTGTCCTGTTCTGAGGAACAGAATGATTTGTTCTGGTCTGTCCAGCATTCATTCTGTCACTTGTAATTATGTTCTTGTAAAGCTGACAGTTTCATATTCCGTTTTTGCTTATTTTCTTTCTGTACCTGTGGATCTCAACTCAACCCACCCAAACTAATATAGTTAGGTCTTTGTATCTGTAGGTCTGAACCCAACCCACCCAAACTAATATAGTTAGGTGTTTGTACCTATGGGTCTCAATCCAGCCCACCCAAACTAATATAGTTAGGTTCTTATGCCAAGATCCATTTCCACATTACATCCTACATGTTTTCGATACCACTTAATGCAGAACTGAAAAAGAGTGTTGAGGTGCTACATAGAACCTGGACTTTTGTATGGATATGAGGCGTGGACAATAAACAGACAAGCTGGAAAACATCTGATGGCTGTGGAGATGTGGTTTCTGAGGAGAATGCAAAGAATACCAAGGACAGACAGAAAAACCAATGACCAAGTCCTATAAGAAACAAATTAAAATCGTAAACTGATTAGAGAAATTAGACGTAGACAATCAAAATTTGTTGGTCACGTCATGAGAAGAAATAAATTGGAGAACTTGGTGACAACTGGCAAGATCGAAGGGAAGAGAGAAAGGGGAGGACAGAGAAGTAAATACCTGGATGACTTGGCCACATTGTATGGTCGAGACAAGAACACTGAGCTGATCCATGACTCTGGTGATCGAGTTAGATGGCAAAACATGATCGCCCGCCAGTGTTGCCATTTTAGTGCTTTTCGCACTAAATTTAGTGCTTTTTCAAGTCATTTAGTGCAAAAATTTTGCTTTTAGCGCGGACGCGCTAATTTGGTGCTTTACAAAATTTCTTGGGTGCTTTTTTGGGGTGGGTAAAAATTACTTTAAAAATCATTTTGGGAACACTAAAAAGCCGAATTTGAACTGAAGCGAGGGAGTAAAACAGTCTTAGTACGTTACCGCGCAATATTCAACTAATTTAACTCCCTTTAATACGATTTAGCTGAAAGCGAATGCCATCTTGCAGACAAGTCCAAACGTCAATACATTAGCTTTTTATCGAGTTCATAATTTTGTGGTGTCTACATTATCCTTTCATTTAAGCTTTTTTGTGTTTCACCATGAGCAAGAAATATTGTCAACATTTCAGAGAACAGTGGCTCAGTGACACGAGATTTCAAAAATGGTTGTTAAAAGTAGAAAGCGATAATACTAAGTGTTTTTGCAAATATTGCAAATGTTCGATTGCATCCAGGTTAAATGATATCGAGAGGCACAAGAATACAACGAAACATCAGAAAGCCGAACAACCATTCAGTACACAAAGGCAAACAACAATTGCATTTGACAAACTGAAAGATGATGTCAAAGAAACAGAAGGATGCATGTCTTTGTTCATAGCTGGCCATTGTTCGCTTCGCGTTGTTGACCATTTAAGTGAACTCTGCAAGGTACACTTTGGTGACAGCAAAGGTTGCAAGAACTTTAAGCTTAGGAGAACTAAGTGCAGAGCAGTTATTTCAAATGTACTTGCACCATATTTCACAACAGACTTGACAGCTGATATTGGCAAAAGTAAATACAGCTTATTGATTGATGAGAGCAATGACATTTCTGAAACTAAGCTACTTGGAGTAGCTATTAGGTACTATTCAGAGACAAGAAAGCAGTTTGTGGTTACTTACTTAGATTTAGTTGAACTGAGTGACTGCAACGCACAGGCAATATGCAATGCGTTAAAAGATTGTTTAAACAAGAATGGACTTGAGTTGCAAAGACTAGTTGCACTCGGCACTGACAATGCGTCTGTCATGACAGGTGTAAACAATGGAGTATATACAAAATTAAAATCCGAAGTTCCTCATCTGGTACTAATTAGGTGTGTATGTCATTCCCTTCAGCTGGCAGTGTCACAGGCTGCAGCTGCTTGTCTGCCCAGGAACATAGAGTTCATGATTAGAGAAACATATAACTGGTTTTCTCACTCAAGTCTTCGTCAAGCAAAGTACAGGGAGCTTTTTGCTTCAATAAATGATGGACAACATCCGCTGAAGATTGTTCAATTAAGCCAGACACGATGGATGTCCATTCAATCTGCCATTGTCAGAATATTGCAGCAGTGGGTCGAGCTCAGAACTCATTTTGATGTAGCAAGACTCAACGAGCGCTGTTATACAGCAGAACTTCTACATTCTATGTTTAGTGACATGAAAAACTATGTATATCTCATATTTCTCAAGCATATTCTCTGAGAAGTTCAAAGTGTGAATAAGAAATTCGAAGCAGATATACAGGATTCAACAAAATTACTCTGTGATCTTGTCCAGCTCATTGATTCTATCAGTTCAAAGATTGCTATTCCTGGGAAAAAAATAACAGAAAGTGATGCTATTCAAGATTATTTAGATCCTAATCCCAATCTAGGTTATGAGTTTGAGAAAGAAATAGCAGCTACAAGTTTCCCGATGAGAAAGAAATTCGTGGAAGGTGCATCCAGTTTTTAATAGAGCTATTGACACAGCTGCGTTTACGTACACCCGATAATGTTCGAGTGTTGCAGTCCATGTCATGTCTTAGTGGAAGTGAATGTCTACAGCCAATGAAGCCCTGTATATTGGATCTTGCTAAAATGTTTGTAGAAGATGCAGCTACTCTCACCCGCATCGATTTCCAGTGGAGAAAACTTCATCATATGCAGTGGACACAGACCTCTGACACACTTGGACTGTGGGCAGAAATAGCCTCATACAGGGATGCCACCGGTGAAAATCCTTTCCAAGATCTTACAGATTTAGCTTTAACTGTGCTCATTTTACCTCATTCTAATGCGGACGTGGAGCGTATTTTCAGTCAGATGGGAGTTATAAAATCAAAATTGCGGAACAGACTGAGCATCAAGAGTTTGACAGCTGTTTTGACTATTAGATATGGAATGAAAAGATATGGCAAATGCTGTCATGATTATAAACTACCTAAGGATATTCTGCGAAAAATTGGATCACAGGAGGCATATACATGTTTCTTTCAATCATCCTCCTCATCCTCATCATCGCAGGAGCAAACACAGCAGGAAATAGCTACAGAAACTGAAGAGGAGTTGTTTGACTGGGATTTGGCAGATCTGGAATAAACTTCATTCTAATATTCAGTGATAATAATAAATTATAATGTGCTACTTTATAACATTTTGAATTAATACCACCAGTGCTTGTTTTAGTTATTTCCCCAAAAATAGTATTGCAATTTGGTGCTTTTTTGGCTCGAAAGTAGTTCTGATTGGGATTTGGCGGATCTGGAATAAACTTCATTGTAATATGAAGTGATAATAATAAATTAAACTGTGCTACCTTGTTACATTTGTAATAAAAACAGTTGGTGCTTTTTTTTTGGTGCTCCCTAACAATTTTTTTGGTGCTTTTTAGTGCTTGATTGGGTCAGTTTTGGTGCTTTTTCATCAAAGGGAGATGGCAACACTGCCGCCCACACTTACTGGCGTGGCACATGATGATGATGTGGTTTTGAGTGTCAGCTCTGCATTCAGTGGAAGTCTTGGGTGCCAGTTCTGTATTAGATGGAAGTCTTGAGTGTCAGTTCTGTATTAGGTGGATGTCTTGACCATGGTGTGCCATCTCTGCATTAAGAAATAGTCTTCTTGGGGATTTCCCATGCTTTGTTCCTACCTTCCCTTTATGGATGAAATGGCATGCTAACTTCCCTTTTCGGATGAAATGGCATGCATGTTGCTCTTCTGGATGGGCTTAGTGGCTACATCTCCTATGGATAGAATGGATGTGGATGACTATGGAATGCCTTGCAGAATTACTAGAGAATGTTAAACACGGCCAACAATTGCTAGGAAGGAGTTGGATATGCAGCCTAATAATGGCATCACTGCTATAAACTGACATGACACAGATTGTCTAATAATCTTTAAATTATGCAGGACAAACACAGCAGAAGATTTCCAGAAAATTCTTCTAATAATCATGTATCCTAATCACTCTGCTATTTTGGCTCCATTTTTCTTTTAATTACTTTAGCTCTTAAAGACCATACTAGCAAATACTTGAGGCTGTAATGGGAAGCCATAATCATAGCTAACTGTCATAAACTCTTTGTGTCGTGGTTTTTAAACTCTTTGTTTCGTGGTTTCCTGGTTATACTGTTTTAGTGTATTGCACTAGTAGAGTTTTAAGGTGGTGTTTCTGGCGAAGTGGTAAAAACACTGCCTCTCTCTGCAAAAGACGTGGGTACATTTTCACACAGGCAATTTTTCTCTAAAACCCCTGAAGGCCGTTGCTGGAGTTAGAGTTCGTGCTGTGTGCGATACTTTCAGCAGGCTGTTTTGTGGACAGAGACAGCACTTTCAGCAGGCTGTTTTGTGGACAGAGACAGCCATGTAGGATCAAATCTGGGACAGTGAAGTTGATCCTCATGCCTTTAAACCTTTGTTAACAGTTTTGAACAACAAATTGTGGAAATAGCTCACTTTACACATGAACTATTTATGAAAACTCCATAAATTGTAGAAATAGCTCACCTTACACTTGAAATATTTATGAAAACTCCATAAATTGTGGAAATAGCTCACTTTACACTTGAAATATTTATGAAAACTCCATAAATTGTGGAAATAGCTCACTTTACACTTGAACTATTTATGAAAACTCCATAAATCAAAGCAATCTTTCACCAAAAATACAAAAATTTCACGTCTTTTATGAATTGATCTGTCAATAAGAAGAAAAAAAAGAGAAGTGGCTGGCCAAGTGGCTAGAATGCCGGGCTCAACTTTGGGAGACCCAAATCCTCAGTAAGGTGTGGTTTTTTTCTGTTGGGGGGCAAAACAATAACCTAACCTGCACAGTTTGCAGCGACTGCACTGGCTAGGCAGCCTTAATTCCTCAGGCTCAAGATTCCCCCTCCCCTTCCTGTCCTACACTGCAAGGTACAATAGCTGTAGAAACCTTTTATGAGTTAATCAAAAGCGGCAAACATGACTTTCATTTTCAAGAGTTAATTTATTTTTTATTGTTTTGTAATTTCTTTCAGGACAGAAAGATGGCAGACCATCAATTTCTTCTAAATCCTGCAATGCTCACATTGGAAATGTCGATGTTAAATTCCACGGAGGATCTGCCCGTATATTGAATCTGTTCAGGGGAATCGTCGAAGACAGGATTAAAGACATACTTGAAAGTCGAGTAAGTTAATTCACTAACTCCTCATCATGTGCCATGCCAGTAGGCTTGGGCTGTCACAGTTCACCATCTTGGATCAGGTCTGTGTTCTTGTCCTGATTCTGCCATGTGGCCAAATCATCCAGGTATTTATCTTGTTGTCCTCCTATTGCTCTATTCTCATTAAGTTTGCCAATTGCGACAATTTTATAGTTTATTTCTTTTCATAATGTGTCAAAAAAGTCATGATTGTCAATGTCTGATTTCTCCACTCAGTTTACAGTTTTCATTAATTTGTTGAAAGACTGTCTTATTCATTCTGACGTCTGTCCATGGAATGTTTTGCATTTTTCTTAGAACCTACATTTCCTTTGCCTTTAGAGGTTTCTCAGCTTGTTTGATTATTGTCCATGCTTCACATGCATACAGCGTTACACATTTTACATAGTACTTTCTCAATCTTTTTCTTATTGGAATTTAATGCTTTTATTGGTCAGTATGTTTTTCATGTAGAAGGTATGAAAGGAATCATGGGGGACGTAACATCAATAAGATTAGATATGCTGATGATACAGTATTGATTGCAGACAAAGTAGGATCTTGAACATTTAGTAGATGTGGTTGTTTCACACTGTGAACAACTAAGGTTAGAATTACATTGTAAGAAGACAGATTATGGTCATTACTAGGAAGAAGGAAATACCACAATGTAATATACAACTAAATGGGAATATTCTTAAGCAAGTGAATCGGTACAATTATCTCAGAACAGTCATAACATGTGATGGGAGATGCCTTGAAGAGATTAGAACAAGAATTGCTATGGCGAAGGTAGCTTTTTGCAAGATGAAAAACATACTGCCCAATAAAAATATGTCATTTGCAACGAGAAAGAGTGTTGAGGTGCGACATAGAACCTGTACTTTTGTATGGATGAGAAGCGTGGACAATGAGCAGACAAGTTGAAAATCTAATGGCTATGGAAATGTGGTTTCTGAGGAAAATTCAAAGAATATCATGGACAGACAGTAAAAGCAATGACCATGCCTTGCAAGAAACAAACGAAAATCGTAAACTGATTAGAGAAATTAGACGTAGACAGTCAACATTTTTTTATCTATTTATGAGAAGAAATAAATTGGAGAACTTGGTGACAACTGGCAAGATTGAGGGGAAGAGAACAAGGGAAAGGCAGAGAAGTAAATATCTGGATGACATGGCCACATGGTATGGTTGAGACAAGAACACTGAGCTGATCCACAACTCTGGTGATCAAGTGAGATGACAAAATATGACTGCCCATGCTTATCGGCATGGCACATGATGATAACTATGATTTTGATCTTGCAAAATTCTACTTTTCTCATGGCAGTTTTTTAGCCGAACACCTCTCATCAGATGTTTTGACTGTTCTGAGATAGTTGTAACGATTTACCTAATTAACAATTTTCCCATTTATTTGGATGTTACATTGTGGTATTTCTTTCTTTCTTTCCCAGTAAGAAAGAAAATGCCAGAATTAATTTCTTCCACATTTTCCCACTATTCACGTGTATATAATTTCAGCTGTATGTCATCATCATGAGTCCTTACCAGCTGGCGTAAGCGTTCATGACTCTCCACAGATCTCAGTTTTTGGTTTTCTGGATCAACTCCGCTGTTGATATTCCTCCATGCCACCGTCGCAATCCATCCAGCATCATGTTTCTTGGTCTGTCTCTGCCTCTGCCTCTCTTACCCTCGACCTTTCCAGTTGTCACGATGTTCTCCAGCACCTCTCTTCTCATCACATGACCAAAAATAGCTGTTTGTCACTTTCTTATTGTTGTATATAATGTTCTAGTTTCAGCTGCATGTACTAATTTAAAAATATACTTTTCAAATTATCATAATCAACTGCGTTTCCGGCTGGCATGGGCAATTATACCTCTCCACAAATTGCCATCTCTGGCGGCATGGATCAGTTCATGTGTTGACACCTTTCCGTGCCATGACACAAGATTGTCGAGAATTTCTTCACACTGTCTTCCTCTACCTCTCTTTCCACAAATTTTTCCAGTTGTCACAACATGTTCCAGTTTTTGTCTTCTCATAATGTGGCCAAAAATGTTGACTGCTTCTTTCTGATGTTTGTGATAAGTTGTTTTTGTGACTTAGCTTCCCTCATAATGTCCAGATTGCTCATTTTATCAACTACTTTGAAATGGTGAGTTTGTTTAATTGACCTGAGTTCCTAGGTTGCCCCAGCAAGGGGAAGTAAAGGTGGCCAACTTGATAGGAGAGAACAAGACAGATCCCAGTGAAGCAGGGGTGAGGGATAGGTGCTGGTGCTGGATAGGACACATACTGTGATAGGACACACACTGTGATAGGACACACAATGTGATAGGACACACAGTGTGATAGGACACACACTGTGATAGGACACACACTGATAGGACACACAGTGTGATAGGACACACCCTGTGATAGGACACACACTGATAGGACACACAGTGTGATAGGACACACCCTGTGATAGGACACACACTGTGATAGGACACACCCTGTGATAGGACACACCCTGTGATAGGACACACACTGTGATAGGACACACCCTGTGATAGGACACACGCTGATAGGACACACAGTGTGATAGGACACACCCTGTGATAGGACACACACTGTGATAGGACACACCCTGTGATAGGACTCACACTGATAGGACACACAGTGTGATAGGACACACCCTGTGATAGGACACACCCTGATAGGACACACACTGATAGGACACACCCTGTGATAGGACACACCCTGTGATAGGACACACACTGATAGGACACACCCTGTGATAGGACACACCCTGTGATAGGACTCACACTGATAGGACACACACTGTGATAGGACACACCTTGTGATAGGACACACCCTGATAGGACACACAGTGTGATAGGACACACTGATAGGACACACTGTGATAGGACACACTGTGATAGGACACACCCTGTGATAGGACACACAGTGTGATAGGACACACACTGTGATAGGACACACACTGATAGGACACACAGAGTGATAGGACACACCCTGTGATAGGACACACCCTGTGATAGGACACACACTGATAGGACACACCCTGTGATAGGACACACAGTGTGATAGGACACACAGTGTGATAGGACACACCCTGTGATAGGACACACCCTGTGATAGGACACACACTGATAGGACACACAGTGTGATAGGACACACAGTGTGATAGGACACACCCTGTGATAGGACACACCCTGTGATAGGACACACAGTGTGATAGGACACACCCTGATAGGACACACCCTGTGATAGGACACACCCTGTGATAGGACACACCCTGTGATAGGACACACCCTGTGATAGGACACACCCTGATAGGACACACCCTGTGATAGGACACACCCTGTGTTAGGACACACAGTGTGATAGGACACACCCTGTGATAGGACACACAGTGTGATAGGACATACCCTGTGATAGGACACACAGTGTGATAGGACATACCCTGTGATAGGACACACACTGATAGGACACACAGTGTGATAGGACACACCCTGTGATAGGACACACCCTGTGATAGGACACACAGTGTGATAGGACACACCCTGTGATAGGACACACCCTGTGATAGGACACACACTGATAGGACACACAGTGTGATAGGACACACAGTGTGATAGGACACACACTGATAGGACACACTGTGATAGGACACACTGTGATAGGACACACTGTGATAGGACACACCCTGTGATAGGACACACAGTGTGATAGGACACACACTGATAGGACACACACTGATAGGACACACTGTGATAGGACACACCCTGTGATAGGACACAACCTGTGATAGGACACACACTGTGATAGGACACACCCTGTGATAGGACACACGCTGATAGGACACACAGTGTGATAGGACACACCCTGTGATAGGACACACACTGTGATAGGACACACCCTGTGATAGGACTCACACTGATAGGACACACAGTGTGATAGGACACACCCTGTGATAGGACACACACTGTGATAGGACACACCTTGTGATAGGACACACCCTGATAGGACACACTGATAGGACACACTGTGATAGGACACACTGTGATAGGACACACCCTGTGATAGGACACACAGTGTGATAGGACACACACTGTGATAGGACACACACTGATAGGACACACAGAGTGATAGGACACACCCTGTGATAGGACACACCCTGTGATAGGACACACACTGATAGGACACACACTGATAGAACACACCCTGTGATAGGACACACAGTGTGATAGGACACACAGTGTGATAGGACACACAGTGTGATAGGACACACCCTGTGATAGGACACACCCTGTGATAGGACACACACTGATAGGACACACAGTGTGATAGGACACACAGTGTGATAGGACACACCCTGTGATAGGACACACCCTGTGATAGGACACACCCTGTGATAGGACACACCCTGTGATAGGACACACCCTGTGATAGGACACACCCTGTGATATGACACACCCTGATAGGACACACCCTGTGATAGGACACACCCTGTGATAGGACACACAGTGTGATAGGACACACCCTGTGATAGGACACACAGTGTGATAGGACACACCCTGTGATAGGACACACAGTGTGATAGGACATACCCTGTGATAGGACACACACTGATAGGACACACAGTGTGATAGGGCACACAGTGTGATAGGACACACCCTGTGATAGGACACACCCTGTGATAGGACACACCCTGTGATAGGACACACAGTGTGCTAGGACACACCCTTTGATAGGACACACCCTGTGATAGGACACACACTGATAGGACACACAGTGTGATAGGACACACAGTGTGATAGGACACACACTGATAGGACACACTGTGATAGGACACACTGTGATAGGACACACTGTGATAGGACACACCCTGTGATAGGACACACAGTGTGATAGGACACACAGTGATAGGACACACACTGATAGGACACACACTGATAGGACACACTGTGATAGGACACACCCTGTGATAGGACACACACTGTGATAGGACACACCTTGTGATAGGACACACCCTGATAGGACACACTGATAGGACACACTGTGATAGGACACACTGTGATAGGACACACCCTGTGATAGGACACACAGTGTGATAGGACACACACTGTGATAGGACACACACTGATAGGACACACAGAGTGATAGGACACACCCTGTGATAGGACACACCCTGTGATAGGACACACACTGATAGGACACACACTGATAGAACACACCCTGTGATAGGACACACCCTGTGATAGGACACACAGTGTGCTAGGACACACCCTTTGATAGGACACACCCTGTGATAGGACACACACTGATAGGACACACAGTGTGATAGGACACACAGTGTGATAGGACACACACTGATAGGACACACTGTGATAGGACACACTGTGATAGGACACACTGTGATAGGACACACCCTGTGATAGGACACACAGTGTGATAGGACACACAGTGTGATAGGACACACACTGATAGGACACACACTGATAGGACACACTGTGATAGGACACACCCTGTGATAGGACACACCCTGTGATAGGACACACCCTGTGATAGGATACACTGTGATAGGACACCCTGTGATAGGACACACCCTGTGATAGGACACAACATGTGATAGGACACAACCTGTGATAGGACACAACCTGTGATAGGACACACCCTGTGATAGGAGACACACTGTGAAAGGACACAACCTGTGAGAGGACACACCCTGTGAGAGGACACACCCTGTGAGAGGACAACCTGTGATAGGACACACACTGTGATAGGACTTACACTGTGATAGGACACACTTTGTTAGGACACACCCTGTGATAGGAAACACCCTGTGATAGGACACACACTGTGATAGGACACACTGTGATAGGACATACACTGTGATAGGACACAGTGTGATAGGACACACTTTGATAGGACACACACTGTGATAAGACACAACCTGTGATAGGACACAACCTGTGATAGGACACACACTATGATAGGACACACTGTGATAGGACACTACCTGTGATAGGACACACACTGTGATAGGACACTCCCTGTGATAGGACATTCACTGTGAAAACATGATAATAGTAAAACTAGACAGTCCTTCAACTGGAACCCACGGGTCAAACAAAATACGGGGAGACCTAAAAATGACAGACAGGTTGACAGATGTTCTGAAAGGAGATTAGATAAGTCATCTTCTCTGTCCTCAGGTGTGTGAAGTCTGTAATAAAAAGATTAACCAGGATGTAGAGGAAGCTCTGTCAAAAACCAAAGGTGAGATCTAATTTTCTTCTAGTTATTTTGTTCTAATTATTTTGTTTTTCCCATTTTGTTGCTTTCTTCTTATTTTGCTGTTACTAATTTGCTATTGTGTGACATTGAATTGGAAGATCAGTGGGTTAAGAATTATGTTTCTCCAATCCTGTCTGGGCAAGCATCTCTCTCCAATCCTGTCTGGGCAATCATGCCTCTCCAGTCCTGTCTGGACAATCCTGCCTGGGCAATCATGTCTCTCCAATCCTGTCTGGGCAATCATCTCTCTCCAATCCTGTTTGGGCAATCATCTCTCTCCAATCCTGTCTGGGCAATCATCTCTCTCCAATCCTGTCTGGGCAGTCATCTCTCTCGAATCCTGACTGAGCAATTATGTCTCTCCAATCATTTCTGTCATCTGATATATTGATAAGTTGGTGTTGTTTTTTTATTGTTGCCCAGCTGTTTCAGTTTCCACAGACAACTATCTGTCTTCCGCTTCCTCTATTGTCAAGTATTTCCCCACAGAAAGCTAATGTCTCTATCCCACCTCTTTTGTTGATTCCATCTCTCACTCTCCCCGTCTCTCCCTCTCTCACTCTCCCTGTCTCTCACTCTCCCTGTCTCTCCATCATCTCTCCCTCTCTCACTCTCCCCATTTCTCCCCCCCCCCCTCCCTCTCCCTGTCTCTCCTGATGTGTGAATGAAATAATGTATGAAAGAGAGTGATAGAAGGGCAGAATGTTAGATGGGCCTGCGTGCCCAATTCTTAACCCTTTGAAAATAAAGTTTGTTCGTTCGTTTGTTTGTTCATTCTCTCTCTCACTCTCCCTGTCTCTCCCTCTCTCACTCTCCCTGTCTCTCCCTCTCTCACTCTCCCTGTCTCCCTGTCTCACTCTCCCCATCTCTCCCTCTCTCACTCTCCCCATCTCTCCCTCTCTCACTCTCCCTGTCTCCCTCTCACCCTCCCTGTCTCTCACTCTCACTCTCCCTGTACCTTCCTCTCTCACTCTCCCCATCTCTCTCACTCTCCCCATCTCTCCCTCTATCACTTTCCCCATCTATCCCTCTCTCACTCTCCCTGTCTCTCCCTCTCTCACTCTCCCTGTCTCTCACTCTCCCTATCTCTCACTCTCCCTATCTTTCCCTGTCTCTCACTCTCCCTGTCTCTCCCTCTCTCACTCTCCCAAATTTGTTACTCTTTGAAAATAAAGTTTTTTTGTTCGTTCGTTCGTTCATTGCCCATCTCTACCTCACTCACTCTTCTCATCTCTGCCTCTCTTACTCTACCTGTCTCTCACTCTCCTCATTTCTCCCTCACTCACTCTCCCCATCTCTCCCTCTCTCACTCTCCTTATCTCTCCCTCTCTCACTTTCCCTCTCTCCTTTCTCTCGCTCTCAATGTTCACTCCCCATCAGAGGCAGGATTTTATTATTCTGACCAGTACAACTCTGAGGTTGACACTGCCTCATGGAAATGGACACCAGACAATATTCTGAATGTTCTGGGAAGGAAAGATGATGAGGTAGAGAACTGACCACACCACTACAAATACTATGACCTAGAATACGTGAAGAGATAACACTTCACACCTCAGACTTCACACCTCAGACTTCACACCTCAGACTTCACACACCTCAGACTTCACACCTCAGACTTCACACCTCAGACTTCACACCTCAGACTTCACACCTCAGACTTCACACCTCAGACTTCACACACCTCAGACTTCACACACCTCAGACTTCACACCTCAGACTTCACACCTCAGACTTCACACCTCAGACTTCACACCTCAGACTTCACACCTCAGACTCCACACACCTCAGACTTCACACCTCAGACTTCACACCTCAGACTTCACACCTCAGACTTCACACACCTCAGACTTCACACCTCAGACTTCACACACCTCAGACTTCACACCTCAGACTTCACACACCTCAGACTTCACACACCTCAGACTTCACACACCTCAGACTTCACACACCTCAGACTTCACACCTCAGACTTCACACCTCAGACTTCACACCTCAGACTTCACACACCTCAGACTTCACACCTCAGACTTCACACCTCAGACTTCACACCTCAGACTTCACACACCTCAGACTTCACACACCTCAGACTTCACACCTCAGACTTCACACACCTCAGACTTCACACCTCAGACTTCACACACCTCAGACTTCACACACCTCAGACTTCACACACCTCAGACTTCACACCTCAGACTTCACACCTCAGACTTCACACCTCAGACTTCACACACCTCAGACTTCACACCTCAGACTTCACACCTCAGACTTCACACCTCAGACTTCACACACCTCAGACTTCACACACCTCAGACTTCACACCTCAGACTTCACACCTAAGACTTCACACCTCAGACTTCACACACCTCAGACTTCACACCTCAGACTTCACACCTCAGACTTCACACCTCAGACTTCACACACCTCAGACTTCACACCTCAGACTTCACACCTCAGACTTCACACCTCAGACTTCACACACCTCAGACTTCACACCTCAGACTTCACACACCTCAGACTTCACACCTCAGACTTCACACCTCAGACTTCACACACCTCAGACTTCACATCTCAGACTTCACACCTCAGACTTCACACCTCAGACTTCACACCTCAGACTTCACACCTCAGACTTCACACACCTCAGACTTCACACCTCAGACTTCACACACCTCAGACTTCACACCTCAGACTTCACACCTCAGACTTCACACCTCAGACTTCACACACCTCAGACTTCACACCTCAGACTTCACACCTCAGACTTCACACACCTCAGACTTCACACCTCAGACTTCACACCTCAGACTTCACACCTCAGACTTCACACCTCAGACTTCACACACCTCAGACTTCACACCTCAGACTTCACACACCTCAGACTTCACACACCTCAGACTTCACACCTCAGTGGCAGTATCAGCTAAGGGACTACCTTTGCCTTTTCTATACATGGAATAACCTGGTATAAGTTGACAGTATGTCTCTGTTTGTTTTCATGCAAGTTTTATTTAAAAAGCACAATAAGAAATTCAGGATTGCTATTGTCATATATTGTCAAATGCTACATATATTCAACACTACTTTATGGCGCAGAACCCTGACATTGAACAAGCAATTAGAAAGTCGAATAGATATCGAAGTATCAAGTCGATATACAGAAGTATATTTCATATTTCATGGAAACAAACACAATCAAATACAGAGGTTCTAGATAAAGTGGAAATTAAAAGAGAGTTGATGAAAGAAATAAAAAAAGAGGCAAGTGAAATATTTTGGCCACGTTAGGACATAAAACAATTATAAAAACTATACTGGGGGCAAGGTTGAGGGCAAGTGAGCAAGAGGCAGACAACGATACAAGTGGGAAGATAACATCGAGATGGACGAACATCAATCTGACAGAATTTACAATCAAGTGAGAGGCAGACAGTGTTGGAGATCCATTGCAGCCAACCTTCATTGTGGAGACGGCAACTAACTGATTAATTGATTGATTGTCATATAGTTACAGTAAATCTAAGATGTTAAGCTTACAAACTTATACTGAAATGTATAAGGGAATAAACTCCTACAAGCTTACCATATTATTTCCCTTTGACCACAGCTTTTAATTTTAAGGGAATAAACTCATGTGGTACTTATATATTAACTTGGTTGCATCCCTTAGATCATGTTTATACATTGTAGGATTTTTCAGTGATTGAATGAGAAATGTGAATTGGGGAGCTTTCACACGCAAAAGACACAAACGTTCAACACTAAACGACCAAAATCTTTCTCAACAATAAGAAATCAATAATACTTAGCTGAAAACAGAGATATCTTAATTCATTTGCATACGGTTATTGAAACATTACAATGTAAATAAAACTTAACGCTGCCAATATCATCATCTTGTCTTGCCAAATGTCGTATGCATACATCATGTCGCTCTACAGATTGTGATCCTTGATGTTCTTCGATTAATTCCATTTATGATATACCTTAATGTTTATATTATTATGTTTATATATTTATATTGTGTTTTATTATTATTTTTGTGTTTATATTATTCCTTAATTTTAGTCAGGTTCTTAGTCATATATGACTGAACTACCGTATTACAGTGGACTATACCTCCTGCTTTTTGTTAGTGCTGAATGTTGGCGGCGCTGACCAAATCCAACACACCACATTGTGCCAACGGCTTCGGGCAGTTTAGTGCAATTTGGAGGGTACAAGCCATAACCTGGTAGAAGGAAATGCAGCCTAAAGACTAAATGTCATTGCAGGGCAGACCAGGCCCTAAGTCTTGGTCGGCAACTGGTCTAGGATCAAAGCTCCGACAAGCAGAAATTTGAGTATTGCTTTGCTGATCCAGCAGCTTCTGCAGCTTATCTTTTTCCAAATGTATTGGTGTTACCTTTCCTCTGGAGTAAACTAGGCAGGCCATGAGAGGGATCATGCTGCAAGGGCAACATATGGTCTCTAAATTCAGTCCAGGCTTTGTGATTTGGAGAGGTATAACTTCATTTTACAAGCTATTGTCCATCAAGGACAGCCAGGTGCCAGTCATTCCTTAAAGCCACTGTCTTAGACCATCTAGAATCATTTCTCTCATCAAAATCACACACAGCTGATTTCAAAGCCTCATCTTTGTCTGCCGGTGAGCTGTGAAACATGCTAACCGCCCCTAAGACACAGTGCCAGCTATATGAGGGAGCGTGTGACAGTTTGCTAAGTTATTTATCCATTAGTTTAACACTAACCATGCTCTTTGCTTACATTTCAGTCTATGTAACCATTGACAACCGTTTTCTCTTGGACTACAGTCTGATAGCGGCTCCCGTTGTCTCAAGCAATTACCTGCAGACATTCAACAAGGTGACGATAAATGCTTTACACTCTTCTGATCATGCTGATGTTGCTACTGAAGCTCTGAATAAATATATTTACTGGAAGTCAACATGGCTGACTGGATATGAGCACTAATTTTTAAACTTGCGGTGTATTGATGTCAAGATAGTTGGTTTAAAATGTTGATTTCTTGTCCTTGACTTGTGGACGTAAATTACAAGTACCCTAGAGGTCAGAGTGAGTTCCTCTCATGCGGGGGACACTGGTAAAAGGGAAAGCTAATCCACACGCAAAAATCAGTCCAGTGACTAGAAGTAGTAGAACAGGGATGGACTACGCTTGAGTTCAAAGTGAGTGGGTGCAAAAACAAAAATATTTACTTCAGTAATGTGACGGTGCCGGTCTCTCTGGCCGAGGGGTTACACCACTTTCTCCATAAGCCCGTGTATCACGCAGAGTCTCGTAGCGGGCGAGAACTGGGAGCGGTTCTACCCCCGCTGGTGACTTGCGGGATAACTGAGCCGGCCGCTCAGAAAGCAATGGCAAACTACTGAGCGTAATCTTGCCAAGAAATCAACAGACAGCTGAAAAATGCTGCTGTTGACAGCGATGTCCTGTATTTTTAAAAAAAAATGTAACGGTGGATTTAACATAGTCGAATGGATAACAGGACTCTAACTGTGAAACTTCGGGCATGCTGATGGTGGTGAAGCGTTTCCTACACCTGTCAGATGTACTTTATCATTGACTTGTCATTCAGAAAGCAATGGCAAACTACTCAGTGTAAACTTGCATAGAAAATCAACCTGGGGTTTGGATTGATCGTATGCCTGGAAAAGGATACAATTTAACAATATCAAGGTTGTGGAGGGAGTTGGAGGGCAGTCCGCAGATAGTTGTTGATTATGATCTCAAGTTTCACAATGGTGGGCGGAGAATCTCTTCATAAATGCAATTTCTACGGCCATCAACCAGTAGCAAAGTTTGGTCACTGCTGAGAAGGAAAGCAATGGCAAACTACCACCTTTACAAATGTCTGGGAAATCATGTCTGAACACAATAATTCAAACAGAAGGCTGCAGACAGACATGGTCACCAATGCCACTTGGCATGGACTATAAGAAGAAGAAACGACTTAGGGGCCAGGTTCCATGCCTTGAGGCATATTGGGTATATGGAGCTAGTCCCATATTTGTATTGACCAATCAACACTTGATAAATGATGTGGTCAGTGTCACACTTGCCACCTTCACTTCCCACAATACATCCTGGTACCATTATAGGCCAGGTTGACCGGTGGGTGGGATTTGAATATATTACCATTGATGCGCTTTCATCACTTGCAGGTGGCAGGTTCGAATCCCAGTATGTCTGTGGCTTTCAAGCTTTATATTATCTAAAGTGTCCTTTGATTTCTTTTTAATTTCTTTTACTTTTATAAGAGTTGATCGATAACTCTGAATTTACTGTCCATGGTATTACATAACTGTGAATGCTAGAGAGCTCATTTGTATCTGAAGTTTAGATTATTAGTGTCTTTGAATAGGAATATGTTTACGAGAATGGTGACATACATAGACTTAACCCTTATTTTTCTAACTCTGTTTAATTCTTTCTTTTGTAAGTATTTTAACTCATTCTTTCATAAATACTTAAACATATTTTTTAAAATTAGTTTACCTCTTTATTTTAATGACTTTAACTCTTTCCTTTTGTAACTACTTTAATTCTTTTTTTCTGAACACTTTTTTCAGGACTAGTATATTATTATTTTTTTTTTAAATAAACATCCTCACAGTCTATGCCGTGTGATAAACTAGATCTGTGTGAACCAAATGTGAACATTGTAGCCTCTGAGTTTAAGGGATTTATTATCTCATCTCATCAGGTTCCTCTTGTACCTTGCAGTGTCGAGATGAAGTATAAACAGTGGGAGAGTGCGCGCCCATGGGCCTCATGTATCGATATTCCCATGGACTTTGTTATTCCCTGTGTCAATTGTTTACGCGGTCAGCCTCTTCCTCTGCTTCCATACGGTCTGTACATCATTGCTTGCTGTTGTATATGGTTAGTTGGTAACCTTCTTGCATGGCCAAACAATTTGACTTGCTGCCTTCTAATAAGATCTAGCGCAGCTATAACCCCCACTTTAGTCCTGATTTCTTCATTTCTGATCTTATCTCTTCTTATTACATTGAGTATTCTTCTCGGGAATCTCATTTCTGTTGATGCGATTTTTCTTTTCTCTTTTTCTGTCATTGTCTAGGTTTGGCATTGGTAACGTAGAGTTGGTAGGTAGATTGTGTTGTAAAGTGCTTTCTTAGTAGTTATTGATACATGTTTGTTTTTTAGTATTGGTTCCATTTGTCCAATGAGTTGGTTTGCCTTATTGCATCTATTTTCAATCTCATCTTCTGATTTGCCATTTGGTGATATTATACTTCCTATGTACTTGAAACTCTTTACTTGTTTCAAGGGATGTTCGTTTAGGTGAATTGTTGCTGTTTGTTCTTCTTTAGTTATAGTCATTATCTCTGTTTTACTTGTACTAATTTTCATGTTATGTTCCCTACACATTTCGTTTAGATTATTCATGTGGTCTTGTAATTCAGCTTCTAATTTTGCTATTAGTGCTTGGTCGTCCGCAAACGGGAGTTCTCTAATGGTCTAATTTGCAGATGGTTCTTCTTCTGTGTTCTCTTTGTGCTGTGTTCCCTGTTTGGATTTATCATTGAATGTTTTCTTTGGTCAGCTGACTGGAAGTGACATAGTGAGTAAAGTCAGCTAAGGCAAAATAAGTATGAAACGCAATCTTTATAGAGAAGACCCAAGATGGATTAGCAAAGAATTAAGAATGGAGAAGTGAAAATACAGATGAGTGAAATGATCCTAACTGATCAAGTGGCCTCTTTCATGTGATGTCCTCTTTAATGTCCTTGATCAGACATGTCACAATGATTTACCTTTTTTTTTAAATGTGTAGAAACCAGTTATTTTGGCATCTCCACTAACATCCTAAATATGTTGCCTAAATTGAATTTCAAACAGGGAGAGGTTTACTGGAAAGCTGACATGCAAGAATGTCCATTTTCACCAAGTGCAATCCCTGAATGGAGCGATGTCAACAGCATGCTGTACATATGGCTAACTGAATACACTGCCAACACATTTACTTATCAAGCACATCATCATGGTTACCTCAAATACAACTTGACAAAAGATAATGTAAGTTTTCATACAAAGGGAACATACTCTCTAGGAAAAAGAGACTGAACAAACATGTTGTCTATTGTTTTGTCGTAGATGGATAATATCTTGTTTCCTAAACCACACTTGCTGTTTTGTGGAAGTTCTGTGTCTTGTAGACGTTATCTTGAAGTTATGTGTCTTGTAGACATTATCTTGAAGTTCTGTTAAAGACAGTTCTTCTTCTTGCACCCTTAGACCCCCATTGAGGCTCAGCCCCTCAACCAGCCCAGTTCAAGCCCTTGCTATCTCATGCAGTTCCATCCTTGTCTTCTTCGTATTATTCATTTCTGTTTCTGATTCTCTTCATGTGTTTTTATGTCTTCCTTTATTTCATTTAGTGTCGTAATCAGATGTGACTGAGCTACCAAATGACAATAGAAGGTACTAACTGCTTTCTGTTAGCGCCAAATGTTAGGCGTCACTCACCAAATAAGGTACGGTTGAAGGCAAGCGAGCAAGAGGTAGACAATGATACATGTGGGAAGATAACATCCAGAGATGAATGAACAGTATTCTGACAGGATGTACAATGAAGGTGAAAGACAGACAGTGTTGGGGATCCATTACAGCCAACCTTCATTGTGGAGATGGCACCTGATTGATTGACTAGAACATTAATGAATGAGAAGAAGAAATTTACAAAATAGTATTTTCTTCTAGTTCCATAAATCATGTGATATTTCATTCATCTGGCTGTGAACAAGGGGACAGAGCATATATGCAAATGTCCTGAGTTCAGTGATGTCGGTTCTTAGCTCAACTCAACTCAACAACTCATCTTGGAAACTGTGGTGGTGTAGTGGCTAGAGCTCGCCTGCCGGTCCTGGGGTCATGGATCCCATCTGCATCAGGGAGGATTCCAGACATCACAGCATTCGGACCATTCCCATAAGCACTCCATCCCCATCCTCAGCAGCCAGCGAAGAGTTCCAACACCAATAGTACCAGTAGCAGTCTGATTATATGTCCGTCTCGCCTTTCCTTTGAGCGTCGGCCAGATCCCCTCGTCACTCCTCGCTGTCTCATTCTTGCCAGACCATGGTAATCCATTTGCTCCTCCGAGGTGTACACGTGCTCCCACAAGGCCGCAACCACGTCTGCCTTGTCATGTATCAATACTCCACCAAGTTCTGCAAAGCCAGCCAATCTGTCCGCCTGTTCATTTCATAGCACACCGGCATGCCCCGGAGAAAAGATCCAGGCGATGCTTGTCACCCTGTGACCTCCGAAGCGAAGCAAGCCACTCCGCATGAAGCCTGCCCATCCTCACCCTCGTCAGCATGCTTTATGAGTCAGTTACAATCACTATGTGTGTGTGTGTCGTATTCTCCATCCAGCGGAGAGCCGCAGTGACTGCCTCCACCTCCATTCTTAAGCTGGAAGTTGTGGTTTCATATGCCAGGCTCTCCTGCCCCAAACATCGACCATTAGCTTTGGCTATGAACCCTCAGCCACTTTTCTCACCTCTTGACACGGAACCATCTGTGTAGATAATCACATCACCCGAGTGAGCATTGTCCTGAATTAGTTGCTGGATTTCCACTTCCGTGGCCCCTGCTGGCCACTCCCAGCACTCCCGGCTTAATGTGATTATAACTCTGCACAAGTCTGACTGCTCCCCTGGCACTCTGACCCACTCCTCTCCACGCCTAATGTTCTCCAAGGGGCACACCTGTCTGATCGTATCCTCCAACTGAGCCATCCATGATATCCCTCTTATCAGTCGCTGACCCTTAACTGCATCCAGCGCCTCATGCAGTGGATGGTCTGGGTCTGCAGCTAATCTGAGGTATGCCTTCGCCTGTATCACCTTGAGCCTACCAGCAACAGTCGGCAGACCAAGGATGTAACGCATACACACTACTGGGGTGTCTCTGGAAAAAAAGTCAAGGACCTAGCATATAGAGCAAAAGTCGCTTAAAAGTCGACAGGGTCGACTTCAATGCACTGGGTTTTATCCCACACGGCTTGGTCTCTTTCCGCAGCGTGGAAAGCGTCGCACAAAGCACGAACTCCGTAGCTCTAGCAATGACCCACAGGAGTCTCAAAAATTTCACTCGTGAACCGAAGGACGCGGCCTGGAATCGAACCCACAACCTTCGGAGCCCGAGTCAAACGGCTTGACCACTTTGCCACGGAGGCTCCCTGAACTTTAAATTGACTAGGCTACCAGCCTAAAGCAGGTACCAGGAAATGTTTTAGGAAGTAAAGACAGGCAGTATGATACTGACCACATGTCCCTTGGAGTAACAATTGATGTATAAAAATATGGGTCTAGTTCCATATGCCTTAAGGTCCTTGACTTTTACTTACTTTACTTAATTCACTTAATTCATCACATAGTAAGTCCATTGCTGAGCACCGCACTCATTACAGCTCACCAAACAGATTCTTAATCCTCTGTTAGTTCCCTACCTCATGGATTTTTATGATTGAGTTGTCTTCAGTGTCCTGTGTCCATCTTTGTTCTGGTTCACCCTTATCTTTTCTTTCATGTACCATGCCTTCCATCTCTGTTCTTTACAAAACACTGTCACATTTAACATGGCCAAAGTATTTCAGAATCCGAGATGTGATGCTACTTTTGAGCCAGATTTTTTCAGTGTTCAGATGTTGTAGAATGTAAATATTTTCTCTGCTCTTGGTCCACATTGTACTAAGCATTTTTTTTTTCAACAATTATGCAGTTCAAAAGCCAAAATTTTTTCTTTATTGATTCAGAAATGGTCCATGACTCACATTCATATGTTGCCTCAGGAAAGAAACATGTTCTAAAACATTTTAGATTAAAATTGTTGCTGGTGTTGTGCCAACGGTTCTTATATATCAACAAAATGCTGTCATTGTTTTAATACTTGTTTGCTACCATATTAGTAACTTCCCCGGGATGGTTAACCCGGTCTACAAATGCCCGCAGAAGTCGGATGTGTCAGCCTGACGGCGCAAGAACGGATTTGCTGTAAACAGGCACAACGCAATCACATCCAAAAAAATACAAACTCTGGATGAACGAAGAAGAAGATATTAGTAACTTTAATTTCATAACAGTGAAACACCCTTATTTCCAATTTTCCGCCATCCATTTTTTGTTTGATCCAAACCTTTTTGTTTGGTGTAGAATCTGTTAGTGCTGTTAAACTTCTGCATTGTTATGGTCAGTCTGTGTGTGAATTATTTTGTTTGGTGTAGAATCTGTTAGTGCTGTTTAACTTCTGCATTGTTATGGCCAGTCTGTGTGTGAATTATTTTGTTTGGTGTAGAATCTGTTAGTGCTGTTTAACTTCTGCATTGTTATGGCCAGTCTGTGTGTGAATTATTTTGTTTGATGTAGAATCTGTTAGTGCTGTTTAACTTCTGCATTGTTATGGCCAGTCTGTGTGTGAATTATTTTGTTTGGTGTAGAATCTGTTAGTGCTGTTTAACTTCTGCATTGTTATGGCCAGTCTGTGTGTGAATTATTTTGTTTGGTGTAGAATCTGTTAGTGCTGTTTAACTTCTGCATTGTTATGGCCAGTCTGTGTGTGAATTATTTTGTTTGGTGTAGAATCTGTTAGTGCTGTTTAACTTCTGCATTGTTATGGTCAGTTTGTGTGTGAATTATTTTGTTTGGTGTAGAATCTGTTAGTGCTGTTTAACTTCTGCACTGTTATGGTCAGTTTGTGTGTGAATTATTTTGTTTGGTGTAGAATCTGTTAGTGCTGTTTAACTTCTGCATTGTTATGGTCAGTTTGTGTGTGAATTATTTTGTTTGGTGTAGAATCTGTTAGTGCTGTTTAACTTCTGCATTGTTATGGCCAGTCTGTGTGTGAATTATTTTGAAGGGTTCCATTGTTGTTAATTATGGAGCCAAAGTTTTTAGTATTTTTTTTTTCAATGCCTCATTGCTGATTGTAAATTTTGGTTGACATGTTTTGTGAGATATAATTACAGTGTCATAAAACATGTTGTTTTGTTGCTCCAATCAGTTGCCGCCAGACAAGGCTGGATACTTAAACACAAGCTGCTCATCTGTGTGTATCGGCACAATCATTAAGCAGGTCTGTTAAAAATTCTTGCATAGCCAGTCACTTAATGAAGTTATTCATGTCAAGTTTACAAACTGTGATGATTCTATCACATGACAGACCTGTAGGGAGTCCCTACTTCGGGACACTTGAATCAAATGTCTTGGGAAATAAAGGCGGCTGGTGTGATACTGACCACATGATCCACCGAGTCCTGATGGGTCTGTAACAATATGGGTTTAGCACCATATGCCCCTTGCACCTTAAAGTGTGTAAAACAGTTCTTTACTTGACCTACTTACCCACAGACTTATGTGTGCCAGTCATGTTCCCATACTGATGTTTCCCCATGTCATGGTTTTAACCTATGCTCTTTGTGATATTTTCTATTCATCATCATCATGTGTCATGGCGATAAGCATGGGCCATCTCACATGATCACCAGAGTCGTGGATCAGCTCTGTGTTTTTGTCTCCACCATGCCACTAAGGCCAGGCCATCTTTACTTCTCTGCCTGCTCCTTGTTCTTTTGTTCTTTTCTCCTCAGTCTTGCCAGTTGTCACCAAGTTCTCCAGTTTATTACTTTTCATAATGTGCCCAAAAATATAAAAGAAAACAATAGAAAAATAATAAATTTAGAAAAATAACTAAATATGATAACAACTTGAAACCAGTTTATTTTTGTACATACATTGTCCTTTTATTTCTCAACATAATTTCCACCAAAATTGATGCACTTATCCCATCGTTTTATCAGTCCGAATCGGCTGCATAGAACTACGTGCTCTGTTTTCTAAACCACGTTTTTACTTCACATTCAACTTCAACGTCATTCGAGAAATGTCTCCTGCCAAGGTGGGTTTTCAGTGGACCAAAAAGGTGGAAATTGCTAGGGGCTAAGTCAGGGCTGTAAGGTGGATGTTCCAAAACTTTCCACCTTAGTTGGTTAATTTTCTCCTGAGTTAATTGAGCCGTATATGATCTGGCGTTGTCATGAAGAATCAACACTGCTTGAGAAAATTTTTCTACCATCTATGCACCGCTTTACGGGACAAACATTTGTCAGCATAAACGGGAAGCATTTGCTTATGAATGTCCTTTGCAGGCAATCCTTTTGCCCACAAAAAGAAAAAAAAAGCAGCACAACAGCACGTTACACTTTGGTTGTACACTCCGTAAGTACACTCACCATTTTGTTTATACGCTGTGCATGAGACACCTTGCGCCACCTAACGAACAGGAATTTAAAGTTCGATGTTGCTGTCACCTAATGACACCTGTAGAAAACACCAATTACATTTACCAGGCATCCCACAGAACTGTGTGACTTACTTATTGACTAGCCCTCATGCCTAGGGGCATTTATAACATCAGATGTAAGATGCACAAAGATTAAGAGCAGATTAGGGCAAGCAAAGGCTGCATTTCAGAAAATGAAGAATATCTTATGCAATAAGTCACTATCATTGAATGTAAGAAAGAGAGAGCTGAAGTGCCATATAGAACCTGTTTTGCTGTATGACTGTGAATCTTGGAATGTAAATAACAAATTAGGAAGAGATTGGAAGCAACAGAGATGTGGTTCCTGAGACGAATGTTGCGAATTCCTTGGACTGCCAAAGTAACTAACAACGACTGCCTGAAATAGGCTAATGAAACTAGAACACTTTATACAACAATAAGAAAGAGGCATGGTCATGTGATAAGAAGAGAGGCATTGGAAAGATCAAGAGGAAGAGAGGCAGAGGCAGACCAAGAGAAATTATGCTGGATGGATTGAGATGGTGGCTAGAGGAATATCATCCATGGGGTTGATCCAGAAAACCAAAGACTGAAATCTGTGGAGAGTCATGAACGCCTACGCCAGCTGGTATGGCACCTGATGATGATGATGATTATCCTCACAATGTACTCAAAACAATCTTGACTGTGTCTTTCTTTAATTAATTTACTGTTGTCATTTGCATCTTGTGGGACTTTTTCAATCCTTTTTCTACTTTCTCATTCATGTTTCTCTCCACCCATGGTATTCTTTGCATTTTCCTGAGAAACCATGCTTTCACCACCATAAGATACTTCTGCAGCTTGTCTGCTTGTTGTTCATGCTTTTAACATTATATGTTTTATATAGCACACTTTTTCCTCACTGCAATTGACAACATTTTATTGGTGAGATAAAGGCTACGAAAGCAAGTTATAATCCCACAGCTGCGGGCAATTTGGAGCAGACTGCCTTGTGTAGGTTTCCATACAATGGTATGAGTGTCGGTCGTTCAGAAATCAATGACAAACTACTGAACATAAACTTGCCCAGGAATCACAAACAGCTAAATAATGCTGGAGTTGACTGCTGCTTTCTGTAAAGGATATGCAACCAACTCATATCCTCTACATTTCTCATAATTTTTTCACCATATATATTGAAAATGTTTGGAGACATTACCACCCATGTCACGTTCCTCTCTCAGATAAGAACCTTCTTAGATAAGGATGAAAGACCAAGAGGCACCATTTTATCCTGTGGTTTCTCATCTCGCTTATTCACAGGATTGTCAAGTCATTCATGATTTCTCATCTCACTTATTCACAGGATTTACAAGTCATTCATGAATCATCATCCCAACCCTTAGTGTAGTCACAGTGGCTCCAAGTCAACCCTGCATCAACCCCTACCCAAACAGCCATGCATGTTTTGATCTCTGAGATATCAAGGATTGTGACATATTCTTTCAGATATCTAAAGTTTATCCAGATTCTTGGGTAGAGCTACAGTTTGACTCCACAGCTGTGCCAGTTGTTAAAATCACCAGCCAGAATATCACTGCTGGTATCCAGGTAAATGTGGATCTAATTGCTCACACACCAGATGGTAGCACTCATTATATTCTCACACTGAATGTGGTAAGTGGTCTAAAAGTTGCTGTCATTTTGTTTTTCAGTTATTTTGTACTGACATGTTTTAACTGATTCATTGCCAAACAAAACGTAGCTTTGAACCAACCATGGTACACAATCAGATGGACAAGTATTACAATGTAAATGTCTATTCACTGAGCATTAAAATTGTGGAAGGTACCACGAAACAAAACAAGTAACATCATGACCCTAGTATGGTGACATGCCATCCTTCTGTCAAATGAGAGGTCACATTTGACGATGTATTATCCTTCAGCCTTTTCTGCTGTGTGGTAGTGAATCTTGAACCTTGAATGTGAAGAAATTGGAGTCAATTATGTGGTTTCTTGGTCTGCTGGGGTAACTATCAGCAGTGCATGGAAGAAGCTAATTATAGTCAACACTCATTGGCACCTTTCCGTCTTGACAGACGATAGTTTGGTACATTGTGCTTCAAAAAGGCTTAACATGACGACCCATGGCGGTGGCGAGTGTGGCTGGTAAGGCCAATTCTTGCTGCAAATGTTTGCCCACAGTAGATACCGAGACCGGTTAAGACCAGGGATGGAGTTATTGCCTCTCCATAGCACAAAGCCTGGGCTAAAATAAAGAAACCATGTGTTGCCCATGCAGCATGATCCCTCTCTCGGCCTGCCTAGTTCACTCCAGAGGAAAGTTGACACCTATACATCTGGAACAAGACAAGCTGCAGAAGCTGCCGGATCAGCAAAGCAATGCTCTAACTGTCCGCCTGTGGGAGCTTCGATCCTAGACCAGCTGCCAACCAAGGCTTAGGGCCTGGTCTGCCCTGCCATGACTTATTTTGTCTTTGGGTTGCATTTCCTCGCACCAGGATAAGGCTTGTACCCTCCCAATTGCGCTCTTCCGCCCGAAGCCGTTGGCACAATGTGGGGTGTCGGGTTTGGTAAGCGCCGCCCAACATTCGGCGCTGACAGAAAACAGGTCAACACTGTATACTTGTATAACTACACACAATTGTCAGAAAGAGACAATGGTCTTCAGTCATATAATAAGAGAGGCACTGGAAGACAGGCAGGAAAGATCAGCAGTAAAAGAAGAGGACCAAGAGAAATGATACTTGATGGTCTCAGATGGTGTTTAGAGATGTTTTTCCCACATCTTTCTCTATCTTCCTACTGCCTCTATAGCCTAGTATTTCCCCACAAAAGGCTAATTTCTCTATTCCATCTCATCTTTTATTTTTGTGGGCTCTCGTTTTAATTCAAGTGCAGTCCATACACATGCACTTGACTGATTTTTGAGTGTGAGTTAGCTTTAACTATTACCAGTGTCCCTCACCATCAGGCAAACCCACTTCAACTTCAGAGGTACTTGAAATTTATGTCCCCAAGTCAAGAGCGAGAAGTCAACATGTTGTTCCAAGTGACTGGTGTAGAGGTTTAACCGCATTATCACATCCTCTAAGAGTTAAAACTAAAAGTTATAAGGTTCTGTTGTTAACTGTGAGGGTCTGATGGGGTTAAATGTATCCTCACTATGAAATAAAGGTTGTTAATATAAAAGATGGATCAGACAAAAGCAGTGAAGAAAATGATACAGTGCATGGAGTAACAATAAACATAGGATGAGTTGTGTGGAACAGAGCTAACAAACACGTCACCGTGTATAATCCTTACACTATCATCATCATGTGCCATGATGTGCAGCATGTTTTCCACAAATATCTGGCCTCTGTGTTCTTGATAAATGCCACTTCTGAAAATAAATTTTTTCATGCCCTTGTCAGCAGGTCCACATGGCCGAATGGATAAGAACACGTGTTCTTAAACATCCGGTGTGTTGATGCCGAGGTAAGGGGTTCAACCCCTACACTGGACAGCTGGACTAAAATGTGACCAGTTGTCCTTGACTTGGGGGACGTAAATTACAAGTACCTCTGAAATCAGAGTGGGTTCGCCTGATGGCAAGGGATACTGTTAATAGGGAAAGCTAATCCACATGCAAAATTCAGTCCATCACTACTATAAATAGTGTATGTGGACTATGCTTGAGTTCAAAGCGAGCAAGCGCAAAAGAAAAGAACAATGCCCGTCAGCCCTTGCTAGCTCTCTCTGTACTGTCTTCTTATAGTCCATGTCATGTGGGTGATCATGTCTGCCTACAGACTTTTGTCTTGTGTACTGTCAATATTCTTATAGTCCATGTCATGTGGGTGATCATGTCTGCCTACAGACTTTTGTCTTGTGTACTGTCAATATTCTTATAGTCCATGTCATGTGGGTGATCATGTCTGCCTACAGACTTTTGTCTTGTGTACTGTCAATATTCTTATAGTCCATGTCATGTGGGTGATCATGTCTGCCTACAGACTTTTGTCTTGTGTACTGTCAATATTCTTATAGTCCATGTCATGTGGGTGATCATGTCTGCCTACAGACTTTTGTCTTGTGTACTGTCAATATTCTTATAGTCCATGTCATGTGGGTGATCATGTCTGCCTACAGACTTTTGTCTTGTGTACTGTCAATATTCTTATAGTCCATGTCATGTGGGTGATCATGTCTGCCTACAGACTTTTGTCTTGTGTACTGTCAATATTCTTATAGTCCATGTCATGTGGGTGATCATGTCTGCCTACAGACTTTTGTCTTGTGTACTGTCAATATTCTTATAGTCCATGTCATGTGGGTGATCATGTCTGCCTACAGACTTTTGTCTTGTGTACTGTCAATATTCTTATAGTCAGTGCTAATCATGTGGTTGCATAATTGTGAGAGTTTGTGTAAATGATGTATGTAAGTAGGTATGTATGTATGTGTTTAGACATGTGTGTATGTGTGTCTGCCTTGCCTGTCTCATAACATGGAAATAAATATGCATTGTCTATATTCACAACATTCATTTGACAATGTTGTTTTTCCTGTGTGAATGTAACATGCACAATAGCCTTCTGTCTCAAGAAGTGCCAATCTTTCTAAAGTCCATGCCATGTGGCATTGGTGATGTCTGTCCACAGCCTTCTGTCTCGTGTACTGCCTATCTTCCTGTAGTCCATGCCGTGTGGCATTGGGGATCATGTCTATTCACAGCCTTCTATCTTGTGTACTGCCATTCATTTCTGCATCAACCTTTTTCAAGATAGATCTGTACTATAGACTGTACTCAAGGCACGTTGGCTGAATGGTTGGGAAGTTGCACTGACAGTAGCATGAGCGAGGTCAGACGAGGGTTTGATACCTGGGCTCATCGCTCGCTACAGGAGGGAAAGACTGCCCACTTATTCCTCCGTGCACTCAGGCCTAAAAATGTGATGGTCCTAGCACCTCATATACCCACAACAGGTTGCTGCTATACAACTACTTTAAGACTGTGTACTATAGATACAACATAATACAAAAACACCCCTTGTTTCCCCAGAGCTTGACGATGACTGGGCAGGCATCCATTGAAAGAGAGAAACTGATTGCCGCGGTTGTAGATCACAGGTATAGTCATCCACACATGTCAATTGTATAAAAAAAAATAAGGACCGCTGTGGCACAGTAGATAGCATGCTTGCCTGTAAAGACAGTGGTCTTGGTTTAATCCTCAGCCAAGGCAGGATTTGTTTTTATGATCAGTATGGCTCTGGGGACGACTCAGCCTTATAAAAATAAGTCAAGACAAATTTTAGGATGTTTGGGGAATTATATGGGAAGGAAAGTTCATGAGGAAAGAAACTGGCCACCAAACCACTTATGTCATAGCCTAGAATATGTGAAGGCTTATGACCTCTCACCCCAATGTCAGTATCTACTATGGGGCCATCTTTACATTTTTATCAAATAAGGGCTTTCAACTGATGGCTCTTTGGCTGAACTAGGGGCATGCAAGGTCTGTTCAGAAAGTACCGGACTTTGGCCAGAAAAAATACAAGGATAGAAGAGTAAAAACTATACTAGACTAAAATATACTAATACACCAGGATGGATGATAAAACTAGACAAAAATATACTAATATGCCAGGATAGAGGTTAAAACTAGACTAAAATATACTAACATGCCAGGATAGAGGATAAAACTAGACAAATATACTAATACAGCAGGACAGAACAAACAAATGAACTTTATTTTTAAAGGGTCACAAATTTGGCACGCAGGCCTGTCTTACATTCAGCCCTTACAATCACTCATCTTTGGTACATCAGTTTATTGTGTATATTACATTCATATAGAAAAAAAAACATTGTCAAATAAAGGTTGTGAACATAATGCATATTGCCATGTTATGAAACAGGCAGGCTGACACACCTACTTGCATACATCATTTACACAAACTCTCAGTTATACACCCACTCAGTAGCACACAAATACACACTCCCTTGTATACACATAAACTCACAATCACAAACTCACGAACAAACATTTACTCATACATACATACTCTCACTTATTCACTCACCCACCCTCTCTCTCTTTATTAAAATATACTAATGCAGCAGGATAAAGGAAACACAACTAAAATATACAGCAAGGTAGAGAAAAAGCATCAGCTTTATACTAATACAACAGGATAGATGAAAAACTATACCAGCCTAAAATATACTTATAAACCAGGATATATGAAAAACTATACCAGACTAAAATATTCTTATACACCAGGATAGACAAAGAAAAAACAAAACAAAATTAGACCAAAAGATACTAATACATCAGGACAGAAGAGCAACAGCTAAACTAAACCAAAAGATAATAATATTTCAATATAGAAAGGGACAGTATAAACAACTGAGATAACTCTGTACCTCAGAGTCAATGAGAGAAGACAAGATTGTATATGTTGTTTCCACTCCAGGGTATAAGAGGTCGGATTCAACAAGACTGAATAGTAGGGCACTATCCTTTACAGGACATCGCAGTCAATTCCAGCAATGTTTGGCTGTTTGTGATTCCTGAGCATGTTTATGCACTGTAACCAATAGTTTGCCATTGTTTTCTGAAAGACCAGTATGGAATATCAACACAAGATGGTTTGCTTCCAAATCACCCGCAGCTGTGTTTGGATCGCGGTATGTGGGATTACGAAATTGCATTTATAACCCCTTTGCCACAGAGGAAAAACTAAACGAAACTGAAGGTTTGTTTACAACACAGGATAGAAGAGTAAGACTGTACATTTATATTGTCTGTTGGTTTTGTCAATGTGTTTCTCAGTGCATGTCTGCTCTCTGTCCCCAGTTTGGATATCTCACTGTATGTCTGCTCTCTGTCCCCAGTTTGGATATCTCACTGTATGTCTGCTCTCTGTCCCCAGTTTTGATATCTCACTGTATGTCTGCTCTGTCCCCAGTTTTGATATCTCACTGTATGTCTGCTCTCTTTCCCCAGTTTTGATATCTCACTGTATGTCTGCTCTCTGTCCCCAGTTTTGATATCTCACTGTATGTCTGCTCTCTGTCCCCAGTTTTGATATCTCACTGTATGTCTGCTCTCTGTCCCCAGTTTTGATGTCTCAGTGGTGAAATCTGATATTGGAGACATCGATGTGAGTACACAGTTTAGTCCAACTATCATTATCACCAAGTGCCTTGCCAACTGACATGCATAATCTCACTTCTTCCCAGCTCCCATTCTCTGGCAAAATGTATTATTTCATGTTTTCCCTCAGGATAAGTGGCATTGAACTGCAGTCTTATCTGGTAAAGTAAATTATTGCCATGTGTTGCCGGGGCCCCAAAGTGGAAGTAAGGAACAGTAGCACTGTAATCTGTGGAAGTAAGGAACAGTAGCACTGTAATCTGTGGAAGTAAGGAACAGTAGCACTGTAATCTGTGGAAGTAAGGAACAGTAGCACTGTAATCTGTGGAAGTAAGGAACAGTAGCACTGTAATCTCCAGTGCAGGTCGTAAAAGATTACGAAAGTTGGCTGGTGTGAAATTGGTTACTTCATAATGTTGAAAAAACCAGCCAACATACGACCAACCTTGAACTGACCTACAAACTGCTTGGCATGCATGCTTGTGGGCCTGTACTTCATTGTCTTAAAGGAAGGAGGAGGATGAGAAAGAAGAAGACAACAGATATCATTGTCTCTGCCACGGCATCTGCTGCTGCCATCATCAACATCGTGCTCTGCAGTTTTCCAGGGTTGGGCTTTGAAAAGGCTGCTCTTCATGTAAATGAATGTAGAAGGCACTAACCGAGATCTTAATCCTGGAAACATCTGCAATGTATGCTGTAAGAACTGTTCACACAGTGCTGAGGAATTGATTTGCTCACTGTGTGGAGGTCATCAAAGTTCCAAATGTGTGGACTTTGTCCTTTTGGTTTCTAAAAGTTCAGCTAGTTATGAGCTGGAAGTTCATTATAGGAAAGTGAGTGAGGCTAGGCAGCCATGTGAAGGATGTAATGATTCCTTTGGTGAGCCCAGTACTAGAGCATGTGGCATCTCTGCATTCATGGAAACCTCTCTGGATGATGAGAAATATGCATATTATAGAGAGGCTTGTGGGGAAGGGGGGGGGGGGGGGGAGAGAGAGAGAAGAGCGAGAACGTCAACAGATGCTGAAAAGATGTCGGCTTAAAGGGGTAAATTTCTTTTTTTTTTTTTTTGCATATCCTATTTACAGGACATTGCAGTCACCACCAGCAGTTTTCAGTTGCTGTTGATGTCTTGGCAAGTTTTTTAATTCAGTAGTTTGCCATTGCTTTCTGAACGACCGACTCACATACCTTCCGTAAGAAACTAACGTGACACGATCCGCTGCCGAAATCTCGTGCAGCTGTGTTTCATATGTGAGTATACAGTATTACGAACAGTGTCCTTAACTCCTTCGCCAGAGACACCAGCGGTAAATATCTAGCATTGCTATAAAAGAAAACGCAATCATGACCAAAACAAAACAAAACCAAGTGAACAAAGAAGAATTCATGTGCCGATATCTGTTCAGGCCATGACAAAAGAGTCAAGAATGGTTTCTCACTGCTTTCCTCTATCACAGGTCCCATCGATATTGTCAGTCGTTAGAATGTTTTAGTTGTTATAATCTCATAATATGAGCTCAGTAAGTAGTGTTTGTTTGTTGTTCTTTTGATATTTCCGTGATGAGATTTTTGTGATTTTTTATATTAAAATCATTTTATCTCAACAGGTTAAAAAAGTACACATGTTTGTGGAGACCGTGCTCGCCTTCTCCATCATCCCAGAGCTGAATAGTAAGTCTCTCATCTCTTGTGCTACCTGGCAATGCAGCTTGAGTTCTTGATGACCCTTTACATCATATGCTGTTTGTTACCTCTTGTACTACCAGGCAACACAGCTTGTGTTCTTGATGACCCTTTACATCACATGCTGTACTACCAGGCAACACAGCTTGTGTTCTTGATGACCCTTTACATTACATGCTGTACTACCAGGCAACACAGCTTGTGTTCTTGATGACCCTTTACATCACATGCTGTTAACTCTTGTGCAACCTGGCAACACAAATCTTCTTGATGACCCTTTACATCACATGCTGTTAACTCTTGTGATACCAGGCAACGCAGCTTGAGTTCTTGATGACCCTTTACATCACATGCTGTTGATAACTCTGTGTGTATATATGTATCGTACGCCAAAGTCTGCAGCTTGGGTCTAGTGAAGCGTGTTTCACAACTGCCTGACATACTGGGTCAAGGGGTTAAAATCAGCTGTCAGCGATTTGGAAGCAGGCCATTTTGTGTTGATTTTGATGGTTGAGGTGTTGGCTATTCAGAAAGCAACAGCAGACTAATGAATGTAAAATAATTTCCTAGTAAATCACTAACAGCCAACAAATGCTGGTGATGATTGCAACATCCTGTCAAGAACATGCAGCTGACTTTAACTACGTATGCATCTGTGTACGTTTCGCTGTTTGTCATTTAGTATGCACACAACACTCATATTGCCATGTATTTTCTTTCTCTCTGTGTATATGTAACATACATAAGAAATAACATATAACAGATGTGTTAAAGATGAGTGGTTGGAAAGGCTGAATGTAAGCAAGGTCTGTGTGCCCAATTTGTAACCCGCCTAGAATAAAGTTTGTTTGTTCTCTGTCAGATGCTTGTGTTGATGGAGTTGATGTCATAATTTCCAGTGACAGAAGGGGCTCTAGTACAGCTTCATGGGACATCAATACATCTGGAACAAGACAAGCTGCAGAAGCTACCGGATCAGCAAAGCAATGATGCTCTGTCCACCTGTCGGAGCTTTCATCCTAGACCAGTCGCCGATCAAGGCTTAGGGCCTGCTTTGCCCTGCCTTGACATTTAGTAATTGTGTTGCATTTCCTCACACTAGGGTCCGGCTTGTATCCTCCCAATTGCACTCCTCTATCCAAAGCTGTTTGCACAATGTGGGGTGTTGGGTTTGGTGAGCGCCGCACAAGATTCAGTGCTAACAGAAAACAGGTAGTACCATCTACTGCCATATCCAAGACCTGACAGCAGTCTTTGATACCATCAAATGCATTCACACTTAATGTACACCACAAACATGTTTGCTTAGTGTCAACCATTAAAGACATTCACACTTAATGTACACCATCAAACATATTTGCTTAGTGTAAACCATTAAAGACATTCACACTTAATGTACACCATCAAACATGTTTGCTTAGTATCAACCATTAAAGACATTCACACTTAATGGACTTGGTGTCAACCATCAAAAATAGTCACACTTAGTGTACATAGTGTAACATCACTCTAGCTTTCAGAACAGCTGAAGCATATACCATCAAAATCAAGACAAAGTGATCTGCTCGCTAATCGCCTGCGTGTGATTTCAAATCCTCAACCTGGTACATCAGAGACTTGTGAAACTGCATTCACCAAGTCATAGATGTCAACTTGTAGAAGTACTGGAATGGAATTTGAGCCATATAATTTACATAATTTAGATTTGTAGTCTCTACCACTTGGGCCACTCTTGAGTGGAGTTTGGTAAATTTGGGGCAAGTGAAGTTTGTTAAAATGTCGTGATTTTTAGCCACTTCATAAAATATACTAAATATTTAATTTGTTAAACTACTGTTTTGACTTGTTACATTCCATTTATTTTAAACTTGAGCTGATAATTTCCACTTTTTAAATTGCTGTTTTAAGCTGTTCAATTCTACAGCTCTTAAATTTAAGATATTGTCAATTTTAACTTATTAAATTTCTATGTGAAATTGCTGAATTCTATTAGTCTGAAACTAAAGCTATTATGTTATTCTTTACTTGTTATATTCTTGTTTTAACTTGTTAAATTCTTTCAATCATGAGCTGTTATTTTTATTTCAACTTGTTGAGTTACTGTGTTAGTTTCAACTTGCTCGGTCGCTGTGTTAAATTAAGTTAAACTTAAAAGCATTTCCATCATAACTGACATTACTGATTCCATGTTATTTACTTCAGAACTTGGGAAAGCAGGCATTGACCTGCCAGTGACGCCAGATGTACAGTTTCTGAACTCCAAGCTTATCTTGCAGGATGTAAGTTAGCCTTTGTCCTTGATCGCACACTTTTTCTTCAGTTACTACTGTCAGCATCTGTGTCTTAGAGGTTAGTGAAACACAGTTTCACAATTACCCAACATACCGAGTAGAGGGTTCTAAATTAGCCGCAGTCAATGTTGAGTTGAACTAAGAACCAGCATCACTGCACTCAGTACATTACTCCAATATGCGCTCCACCCATTGTTTAACAGTCAGCGAAGAGTCACACTACTAACCGTTCCCACCACTATCTGATTGAAAGTTCTCCTGGTGTTCCCTCAGGTTTGAGATTCTACCAGAACCCCTGCCAATTCCCCGCAATCTCACCCTTTCCACATACGGGTTCTCAATCAGTTCCTCCATCTTCTCCACCTGGTCCCACAGGCACATGACCACCTCTCCCTTGTCCATAGGTAATCGACCACTAAGAGGTGCATCCCCTATCAGCCTGTTCATTCCCCAGCACTCCCGCAATATGGGAGTAGATTTGCTTTGCTTTGATTTTGTTGATATGAGATATCATTCTGAAGCAATGGCAAACTACTGAATGCAAAACTACCAAGTAAATCACAAATAGGCAATAATTGCTAGGGTTGATTGAAACATCTTGTAAAGGACATACAACCAACTTATTAACTACTTCATATTATCTCAATAGTTTCTCTCTGCACCTCAGGTAGAAAAGCGATCAAGAATGAAAGAAATGACCAAAATAAAACTTCACATCAAGAGTGCCTATAGCTTTCTCATATTTCTGCTGTCTAGTTTGTCTAGCCGATCTCCTTGGCCTGGGGATTAGCGTCTTTCTCCGTAATCCTGTATACTCTCATGAGTGATGTGATGTGCGCGAGAACTGGTAGCGGTTCTTGCCGCGTCGGTAACTTACGGGGTATGTGAGCTGGTCGCTCAGAAAACAATGGCAAACTACTAAGCGTAATCTTGCCTAGTACATCAACAGCAGCTGAAAAATGCTGGTGTTGACTGCAACGTCCTGTAAGGGATATACAACATTTAAAAACAAAAGTTTGTCATAAACCACTGTGGAGCTCATGGAGACAACTTGACAAATGCCAGTGAACCACGAGGTGAAGAAAAGAGGCCAGCATTGGATAGGATATACATTCACAAGACCTGAGAATAGCATGATAAGATAGGATATACATTCACAAGACCTGAGAATAGCATGATTAGATAGGATATACATTCACAAGACCTGAGAATAGCATGATTAGAGAGGATATACATTCACAAGACCTGAGAATAGCATAATTAGATAGGATATACATTCACAAGACCTGAGAATAGCATGATTAGAGAGGATATACATTCACAAGACCTGAGAATAGCATGATAAGATAGGATATACATTCACAAGACCTGAGAATAGCATTATAAGATAGGATATACATTCACAAGACCTGAGAATAGCATGATTAGAGAGGATATACATTCACAAGACCTGAGAATAGCATGATAAGATAGGATATACATTCACAAGACCTGAGAATAGCATGATTAGAGAGGATATACATTCACAAGACCTGAGAATAGCATGATAAGATAGGATATACATTCACAAGACCTGAGAATAGTATGATTAGAGAGGATATAATTCACAAGACCTGAGATAGCATTATTAGAGAGGATATACATTCACAAGACCTGGAGAATAGCATGATTAGAGAGGATATACATTCACAAGACCTGAGAATAGCTGATAAGATAGGATATACATTCACAAGACCTGAGAATAGCATGATTAGATAGGATATACATTCACAAGACCTGAGAATAGCATGATTAGATAGGATATACATTCACAAGACCTGAGAATAGCATGATAAGATAGGATATACATTCACAAGACCTGAGAATAGCATTATTAGAGAGGATATACATTCACAAGACCTGAGAATAGCATGATTAGAGAGGATATACATTCACAAGACCTGAGAATAGCATGATAAGATAGGATATACATTCACAAGACCTGAGAATAGCATGATTAGAGAGGATATACATTCACAAGACCTGAGAATAGCATGATAAGATAGGATATACATTCACAAGACCTGAGAATAGCATGATAAGATAGGATATACATTCACAAGACCTAAGAATAGCATGATAAGATAGGATATACATTCACAAGACCTGAGAATAGCATGATTAGAGAGGATATACATTCACAAGACCTGAGAATAGCATGATTAGAGAGGATATACATTCACAAGACCTGAGAATAGCATGATTAGAGAGGATATACATTCACAAGACCTGAGAATAGCATGATAAGATAGGATATACATTCACAAGACCTGAGAATAGCATGATAAGATAGGATATACATTCACAAGACCTGAGAATAGCATGATAAGATAGGATATACATTCACAAGACCTGAGAATAGCATGATTAGATAGGATATACATTCACAAGACCTGAGAATAGCATGATTAGATAGGATATACATTCACAAGACCTGAGAATAGCATGATTAGATAGGATATACATTCACAAGACCTGAGAATAGCATTATTAGAGAGGATATACATTCACAAGACCTGAGAATAGCATTATTAGATAGGATATACATTCACAAGACCTGAGAATAGCATGATTAGAGAGGATATACATTCACAAGACCTGAGAATAGCATGATTAGAGAGGATATACATTCACAAGACCTGAGAATAGCATAACAGAAATAGAGGAAGGTCTAAAAGGACATGGTAAAGAGACATAGAAACAAGAAAACTGTACAAACAAAACCAACAATACAAACAAAACCAACAATACAAACCGAACCAAACCAAAAGAAAAAAGTACAAACAAAACCAACAATACAAACAAAACCAACCAGAAACAGTACAAACCAAACCAACAAGAACAAAAAACAAACCACACCAACAATCAATCAATGTGTAAATATTAAACTGCTGCTTGCTGTCCTCTCTCCCCAGGGATTTCTCATTGTGTGCACAGATGCCCAGTACAACAGAAACTTATTCTTTCTACCCGAAATCCACTAACACTTGGGCTGAGCTAACTCCTTCAATACCAGGATATCACAGCTTTTGCCCAATGAAGGAATATAACAATAATAGTAAAGTCACAAGTTAATACTTAAACAGGGGCCAAATATATACACACTGTTAAAACAAATAGGTGGTCAGATTTCTTTAGTATGATGGACTAAATGTGAGAAGTACAATTTTACATGACACATTGATTGTTTCACATGAAGAATTAGCAAACATACATGGTTCGTTGTTTGGGACATCTATACCAGCACCACCGATTTTGACCAAATACCAAAACATTTTTTGAACATTCTAACTGATTACCTGCCGGTCTCTGTGGCGATATTGTTGCAGGAGACGCGATTCGTGATGCCGCTTATCGAAACACAGCGGTAACCGATTTGGCAGTAGACCATGTCGTGCTGGTTTTAACGTCTTGGTATGGGAGCTAGTCATTCAGAAAGCAATGGCAAACTACTGAACGTAAAACTTGCCAAGTCATCAACAAAGGCAGTAAGATGCTGGCATTGGCTGCAACGTCCTGTAAAGGATATGCAACTTTTAAAAAAATAAAACTGATTACTTATCACACGAACACAACTTGTCCCAACACTCCACTCTTACAAAAAAGTTTCCGTCTCTGCCTATAAGGTGCTAGCTTAAGATGTGCTTTGTCAAAAAAAATGCAGTCTCCAACAAAGGATGGGGCTTCAAGTGCTGTGCTCGTCACTCACTAAGGGCCACCTATTCCTCTAAGCACTCAGACCGGGAATATATGACAGTCCTAGCACATCAAATGCACATAGCAGGTTCCTGCTCCGCAAACTCTCCCCCCCCCCCCCCCCCCCCCCCCCCCAATTATATTTATCTCACTTTATCTTATTCCTCATGTGCAGACAATATGTGATCCGATTTAACATTTTTTTTTATAATACTCTGTTATATTGTATCTCATTTTGATGATCTTTGTCTTATTCTGGTGAAGGAGTTACGGACACAGTTGTATTCCCGCATTTGAAACACATCTGCAAGAGATTTGGCAGCAGACCACCTTGCATTGGTTTTTTTATGAAATGGTATGGATGCCGATTGTTCAGAAAATGGCAAACTACTGAATGTAAACTTGCCAAGAGATAACAACAAAAAATGCTGGTGTTGACTGCAATGTCCTGTAAAGGATATGCAACTAACTTTTTTTGTCTTATTCCTCATGGGCAGACGATATGTGATCTGATTTAACATATTTTTTATAATATATTATATTGCATCTCATTTTGAGGACCCTTTATCTTATTTCTACCATGTATTCCACTAGATTGTTTCTAATATATTTGTATGTGTGTGTATGCAACTGTCTGTATGTGTCTCAGATGTATTTGGCAATGACTACTTTAACGTTATCATGAAAAGAGAATTACCAAACAAGATCAGTTTGACAAATACTATTTTTGGGCACATATTAATATGTGCATGCATTGTATGTGTGTGTGTGTGTGTGCACAATTGTATGTGTCTCTTATGTATTGACAACAGCAGCTTCAAACTGTATACATTCCGTGACAGATACATCATTCAATACATATACAGAACAACAACAAACATTACTTGCCATTTTTTTTTTTTTAAAGATCCAATAGAAATCTTGTAAACAAATGTCTGTACACACTGGAAAATCAAACATTCTTTCCAAGATTCTATGTTCATACTGGAAAATCAAACATTCTTTCCAACGTCCTTTGTACAAACAATATTGCAACAGTGAGATCCCAGTTTCTGGAGAACCCTCTAAACCACTGAAAAAGCATGGGAAATCAATTCACAGGTATTGATTAGCATTTACAGCAAGGAAAAGAAATAAGTAGAGATCAGAAGATATCGTCTAGTGTGTCATTAGATCTCTACTACTTTTCTTTCCTCAGTGTGAGTGTTAATCATCATCTTCTTTCCCATTATATAAATATTTATAATAAAAGCAACAGGTTTACAATCATGATATTCCCACAGTATTGGTGGCAGGAAGTTGGTTGATGCCACATTTCTACACAAAATTCTATCTGTAGATATTTTTTTTTTCACTGTCCCTTTGTTTCTTTTATTTTGTTGTAAACTTTTTACTGATACCACTAGTATTGAGACTTTTCGCTGTGTTGAAGATGAGTACGGAGCATGTATGGGGAATGTCCTGCATGCCGTGATGTCGATTCTTAATTCAGCTCAACTCCTCTTTGTTAATGGGGCCCTTTTTTACACGTCTAAGGCATATTGGACACATGAGGCTCGACCCATATTTTTTACAGACTGACCAGCACTTTTGAGGTGATGTGGACCATACCGGCCACTATCACTTCCTTTGTTAATTTGACTTTATCTATTACAGACTTGTTATCTGTTATAATTTGCTTTGTCAATGGCCTGTCTAAAAGGGACCATGTACTTTACTTTTTTTTTTTATATACACACGTGCTCAAATAGGCTGTTCATGCTAAAAATATTTTAAATCAGACAACCTACCCATGTTAGAATATTTCTAGTACACTTGGAATGTAGATGGGCACAGCCAGGTAAATTCCTGTAAAGACTACGATGATCTGCTAACTTGGTGTATATTTTACACCTATCTCCACTTTGATGCTGTATTGGCATTGCACCATGTTTTACATGCCAACAGCTTGTGTATCTGACTTCAACTTAGCAAATACTATAATCTGTTTCCATAAACTGCATTAGAATTCCCTCACGTTAGGCAGCAGTCGAGGGTCAACAAGATGGTGTAAACTTGTGATATTGATGTGAAACTTCACTGTAAACTTGTGAAATGTACATGAAACTTCACCATAAACTCGTGAAATTGATATGAAACTTCACGTGGGAGAGAATCAGTTGCTCCCGTCACAATCTTGTTGCCTGGAAAACTCAATGCTGATCAATACATGTGAATTTATTTCTCCCGCTTGCCTGCCAGTGCACAAGACAGTTTTTGAATCCTCTTCAATATGGGGATTTGTTCCCCTCATTGACCTAGGTGCCCAGGTCCACCCCAATCTATACTGGGTTCCCTACTCCACCTCTTCCTCCATTTACCTCAGTGAAAGTGTTGGGGGAGATGTCAATATCTTGTATGCACTCTCTAATGCTCTCTGTAAGTTGGTATTCATTTCTCTAAGGTTGTTCTTGATACCATCACTCCATCTTTTACGTGGTCTTTCCCTTCCTCTGTATCCATTATATTTCTCTTTATGGCAGATGGTACCAGGGCATTCTTATGAGGTGGCCAAACTTTCTCTAATGAACTGCCTGACTGGTTTCAGATCTAGTCTTCTAATTTCCTCATTCCTATAATAATCTCTCAGTTACGCCCACAGCTCTTTTAAGGCATCTCATTTCTGTTATAATTTTGCACTCTCTGGTTACAGTAAGCATCCATGTTTGACACTGGTAGCATAATGACAGCCAATAAACAGTTCCTATAGGTGTGCTTTAGAGCTTTTATAGGTTTCATTTCTAGACTGGATACTAGGACAATTTCTGTCAAGTAAAGAAGGCCGGAAGTGATACTGACCACATCACCCATTGAGTGCTGGAGTGATACTGACCACATCACCCATTGAGTGCTGGAGTGATACTGACCACATCACCCATTGAGTGCTGTCTGGTCCACAAATATGGGGCTAGCACCGTATACCCTACACGCCTCAAAGCATAAAAAGTGACCTGTTATTTTTTTTTTAATATACACACAAACAGTTTGCCAAATAAGTGGTTGTCAGGGCTAAATTTTTAAAATTCCGAAAACCCACCCACCATGGAATATTTTTGTATACTTGAAAAGATGGACACAGCAAACTCATTCCTTGGAAAAACTACCGGGTGTTTGTAAAGTCTCACTACACTTTGTATGTGGAACAAATTTGAAAAATGAAGTACATGATGTCATCAAACAATGTACTAAAAAAATTCATTAAAATTAGTTACAATAGTCACTGCTATGGTCTTTGGAGAAGCTTGAAAGTACCACGGGCTTCAAGACATAACTGCACACATCTCTGCATGTTGTCAAATACCTTCTGCAACGTGTCTGTTGTTATTTCTGTCTGTATCAATCGCCATTTTGAAACACTTGTTCAACCAAAAACATTCTTTTGTTAACACCATTCTGTTTGGAGTGCAAAGAATTACTTCAGCAGATGACAGCCATTCAATGCATATTGCTTCACTATGGGCTGTGGGGCACATTTTTTATAATGTCATGTACATCAATTTTCAAATTTATTCTACATACAAAGTGTAGTGAGACTTTACAAACAGCCTGTATAATAGTTAGCTTACAATGCATGTTGATGCTTCCCTTTAAAATACAACAGTGTCATGGATTAATTTTGTTTGATCTTTTTATTTTTATATACACACAATTACCAAGGATCTTTACAAAGATTTTATGCATGCCATTTAAAAAGAGCGCTCGGATGGAATGAGTTACGAACTAACATGTCCTGCAGAACAACAATAGAATGTTACATGAGCAGATATTATCTTGTAAAGAAACAACAATTAAATGATGATTTTGTATACAAGAAAATGGCTTTTCTGAAAAATGTATCAATGTTGTCTTCGCAATATCGCAATCGTGAATCTTACACAAGTAATTTGTTCTGGGTATTGCAAACACTGAATCTTGTAAAAAAAATATTCATGCTGCGTGCAAACCAAAATAATGAATCTTACAAAAGTAATATGTTCTGGGTATTACAAATACTGAATCTTCTCACTGAAATTCATGTTGGACTAAAAACGCAAGCGACAAACAGAGGAAAATACTGAACGTAAATTGTTGATTTCTCATTCACGAAGCAATGGGGAAACTACTCAACGTGAACTTACTTAGCAAATTAACCTGGGGTTGGGATTAATGGCAACATCCTACAAAGGACATGCAACAACAACAAAATGTATTCTCCCTTGCTTAATCGGTGATCCATGGGGAAGCCAGCCAGCCTGCCCTTTCATGTCCATCTACACCAGCAAGGCATGGGCAGCTGAACCAGTTCAACTCTAGAAGTTGTGAGAACTGTCAAACTGTGTGTCTGTTAACCACACATGCCAGATCCCCAATGGTCTCTCTCCTGTAGTCCTCGCTTCCGGTCTGCTTGTTTTCAATGACAGTTCTCTGCATCCCTGCATAAAGAATCCATTCCTTGGTCAACTTTAGGATGCTTGCCAATTATTATGCTTTTCAAGCATATACAAAAAGAGTAAAGGTATTCACACAGTAAATACTGGCGCTGGAATGAAAAGTGTTAGGCCTGAACATTTTCTAGGTCTTGACTTAGATGAGGTGACCAATTATTTCTCATCACCTTTCCTACGCAGAAAATTGTCTAGTACCCATTATGAGGACTGGTCAAATCGAGCCATACTGGTAAAATAAAATTGCCTCTCCTGGGGACTGAACTCAGACCACTGTCTGGTCACGCAAGTAATCTAATCACTCAGGCCACCACAGCCCCTAAAATATACAGGTCTGATGGAACTTCATACTGTTATAACACCAGATGATAGCAGCCTTCTTTTTTATAAAAATCATTAATACCAAACCACAGCAGCCTTCTTTCTTGTAAAAATCATTAATACAGAATTAATATCATAGCCCTCAGTGCAAGCCCACAGGCAGCTCTGTCTTGCTCAGTACAATTGTTTTAATTGCACACAACAAGATGAATTCTGCAACAGTAATACATACTGGTCCCAAATACAGAAATAATCAATCTTGCAGAACATTTCAACACATACAAATTTAATTTAACAACATAAACACATGGTCAACCAATGTATATACAGACAATATCATGTCTCCCTTGTTTTACTATATATATATATAATTAAAAACATCTGTATGCTCTGTCAATGTGAGCATGGAATTATGACTTCTACACAACCAATGAAAGATAAATGCCCCTCATTATATCAGCTAGTACAATAATTACAAATCTAATCACAGATATAATTACATGTTTAAAGTATAACAATTAATTTTTCAACACAAGTAACAACTATACTTCATCTCTTCCTCCATTTACCCACAGTGAAGTGTTGGGAGAAGATGTTAAGATCTTTAATGCACTCTTTCTAATGCTCTTTGTAAAGTTGGTATACATTTATCTAAGGTTCTTGATACTCCATCTTTTATGTGGTCTTCCCTTCACTAACACTCTTGACATCATTAACAACAATATTGACAGGTTACAAGACAATGGCATGTTATTGTAATTTCTATCACGCTTTTTAAGATTTTCATTTGAAGCCTCCTAGTAGAAGGCATGCTTCCTGGCTAGAGGCATGAAAGTGGGCAGAGGACAGTTAAGATACAAAAATGAATGAGGCATGAGAACTGGTGACAGATTGAGAGTCTACATTGGGCCGTTGTGACAGCAACGGAACTGCTACATGATGAAGCTGATAGAATAACATCAGTTTACATTCTACCTCCTTTTCTACTGCCTGTCATCTCCCTAATGTACCACAGCCTTCAACCAACTCATGTCATGCCCTTCACAGACTTGTTCTTGGTTGAATTTCACAACTAAAGTTTCTATGGGATGAGATAGTTGTTTCATGCCAACCCTCCTTGGTTGCCTCTGATGACACGTGTGGTAGATTAAAGCCTTGCTCATCTTTGCCCCAGTAACACACAAGCAACTTTTACACTATCAAAATAAAAATGAGAAAAAAGTAAAGTTTGCATTTTAAAAATCCGGCCTTCTAAAATGCAAACGCGTTCGAAATGCAGCTGCGCAAAATTTGGCAGCAGACGTTGCGCTGGTTTTTTACGCTAATGGTATGGGAGCCAGTCGTTCAGAAAGCAATGGCAAACTACTGAACGTAAACTTGCCAAGACATCAACAACAACAAAAATGCTGGTGTTGACTGAAAACGTCCTGTAAAGGATATGCAACTAACTTTGTAACTAAAATGAACACTAACGTTCACACTATCTTGGTTTATTTAGTTACATTATCCTTTACAGGACACTGCCGTTTGTGATTTCTTGGCAAGGTTACGTTCAGTAGTTTACCAATGCTTTCTGAACGACTGGCAGGCACTCATACCACTGTACGAAAACCAACACATAGATTCTGCTGCCAAATCATCCTCAGATGTGTTTCAAGCATGGAATGCAGGATTGCAAATTTCATCCTTACACTTTCGCCACAGAGCCGGCCAGTGATTATAAATGGTGCCAGGGCCATATTTTTCTGACCAATCAACACTCAGCTAGAGAAATGGTCAGTCTTACTCCGCTGCATTCACTCCCAGAACATTTCTCTGGCACCCATTTAAAATGACTGGGTCAACCCCAGAACCATGCAGGCACCACAATATCCTACCTTAAGGAAGATTTGAATACAGGACTACCAGGCTGGTGAGTGGTGCACTACTTTACAACCATGGAAACTATTCTAGACTAATTAACATTCAAATAAAACAATTACTGTGGTAAATCTTGAACAAAGAATTTACGTGCTATATGCCAGTGAGTGTGTGGTGCAAAGATGGCTGAATGAAGGTGAGTTGGCTAAGTGAGAAGTGTGGAGGGCATAGATAGCATGCAAGCTGAAAATCACATTCAAGTACTTGTGATATGAGAGAGGTACTTGAGTTACGGACAGTCAGAGTTAGAGTTTGGACGTCAAAGAGGACACTGTCCACCCGACTATGATATAGCAGCCTCACAAGAGTTGAGGATCGATTTGTGTTAAGCTTATTTCATGATAGGAATTAAATTTGATATGATAGTTTCATGTACTATGAATAAGATTCGTGAAATGAATCGATTACGAAAAGTATGCGAAATAGAATATATACCAATATCAATCTGAACCATCGCCAGTGTTCTGTATGGTTTGTGAGTGACTTCAAGTGTTGTATTCTTATGGAGCGAGAAAAGAGGCAAGGAATGAACGAGCAAAATTTACAATACATTTCGAAGACTGAGTCCTAAACAAGACAGGGCAAAAAAATCTCGCTACATTAAGTAAAACAAGCCATCTACAAACTGCTCCATTATAGTGGTGGCAACAAATACATCTAATTCTTTTATATGAGCAAGGACATGCGGCTAAATCTTGCACAAACTATTATATATAATACAATGCATCCAAATCTTGCCATATCTAATGCAAGGATATTCAGCTAAATCTTGAGCAAATTATTATATATTGCAATAAAGTAGATCAAAACCTTGCGCAGATTTATATTATGCAAAAACATTCAGCTAAATCGTGCAAAAATCATTAAGTATAATACAAGCAAATTGCATCGTAATTTTGCACAAATTATATAATTCAATTAAAACCTTGCACATATTACTTTGTATAATGCCAGAAAATTCAGCTAAAACTTTCACAAATTATTACATAGAATACAATTAAGAGCATCAAAATCTTTCACAAGTTACTTTATATAATGCAAGAAAATTAATATAAATCTTGCAATATTTTAAGGAAACAAGAAAATCTAGCAGAAAAAACATATGATATAACAATGCAATCAAATCTCCCACTATATAGTAAAAGTCAATTAACAGTTTGAGAGTGGGTGAGTGTATAACAGATGAAGACCAACAATTCTGTCCTGGTCATATGAAGCTAGGGACCTGATGTAGTCCAGTGGACTAGCAAGCTGACCTACCATTCGTGTTGGTTAATGTTTATGCCCGCAACGCGAGTATGGATTCCCAGAAGTGGCAGTGCTTAAGTGACATATTAGGTCACGAGCGAAATGTTATTTTCTGTGGCGATTTCAACGCTAAAGGCAGATCATGGGGAAACATTTCCTCCAACACACAGGGGAGGAGCTCGAGACTGCACTTGAAACCATTGACCTGGTTTGTATCAACAGTGGCTGTGTCACCAGGACAGCAAGCCGTCCAGGTGATGAGGACAGTGCTATTGACCTGGCGCTGGTTTCTCCTTCGCTCACTACAGTGTGTAGATGGGGTGTCCTAGGGCACATGGCAGCGACCACCACCCTTGCAGCATATTGTTGGAGAAAGGCAGAACCAGGCAGCACAAGTTAACGGTCAAGACTTTCCAGTATGACAGTACAGGGCAAGATGTGGTGAGTAAAATAAGACGTGACAAGCGCAGAAAGCTTCAGGGCAGGAAAAAAAGCTGGGAGCAGCCACCTTGGTGGAATTTCGAGGTGGAAAAGGCCTGGGTGGATAAGCGTAGTGCTGTAAGGAGATGACAAAATGCCAAGAAGAACAGAGCTGGCCATCCTAGTCCCTGCATGCACTTAGAAAGAGAGATGCACACAAAAGTAAGCTATTTAAAAAAACTGGTCAAGGTGGTTAAAAGTGAAAAATAGGCAGAGGTATGTCAAAGAGTAAGCACAGACAAGTCACTGAAATTGTTCTGGCGACTACATAAAAGCATGAGTGGGGTAGTCAAGAATAAGAGTATTTCTGATTTCCAAGGTGCTGACCTCATCTGGCAGACGACTCACGAAGACAAGGGCAAAGCCCTCTTTGAATCCTATCTAGAGCAGAGCAACCAGACAGACATGGGAGGCCGAAATCTTGCCAAGGAGGTCACCTCAGACAGGTGCAAGGCCCAGAACATTTCGGATGAAGACACAGTGACAGTGAAAGAAATCAAGGCTGTGCTTCGACGATCAAAAAACAGCGCTCCAGGGCCAGATGGCATAAGATACGACTACATCAATAGGAGTACCGACAACAAGCTAGAGAAACTAGCAGACATGTACAACAACAGTATAGGGAGTGCTAGCATCAAGGAGGAGTGGTTACACAGCTATCTGATTCCCTTGCCGAAGCCTGGCAAAGACCACACAAAAATTCAGGGATATCGAGTTATAACCATGCAGAATACAATAGGCAAGCTGCTGGAGAAGTTAATTGCCAGAAAAATATCAAGCCAGCTAGAGAGGCAAGGTGTTTTCCCACCTACCCGGGTGGGTACCGTCCAAAAAGAGAAACCTGGACCAATGCAGCAGTTTTTGCCCATGATGTCTATGAAGGTTTCCACTCAGGCATTGAAACCTTTGCTGCAGCGATTGATCTTGAGGACGCGTACAACAGAGTACCATTGGATTTTTTAATGCTTCAGCTTCTTGAACTCAATATAAGTTAATTCCTCCTTAGTTGGATCGCGGCAGCCCTCTTCCAACGGAAAGTAGTTTTTAGATGTGGCAGTTGGACTTCGGAAACAACCAAAATATATCCTGGCCTACCACAGGTATCACCATTATCCCCGGTAATGTTCAACGCCTACACTGTGAGAATCACCAGCGAGCAGATCAATGGATCGCAAGGACATTGTCATATGCCGACGATGTTTTAGTGTATCTTCTGGGGAAGGATAGGAATCAGGTTGCTGTGAAACTACAAACCGAACTCAATCGCATAAGTACTTGGTGTGTTGAAGCTGGGGCAATGGTCAACCCAACAAAGGCAACAGTGACATGGTTCTCGTTGAATAATCATATTGTCAACACTCCAACACCAACTGTTAATCTGTGTTCAGAGACGGTGGAAAGAACGCAGGCAATGAATTACCTGGGGATACGTTTTGATCGAAGCCTTGCTTATAATGAGCACATAGACCAGGTGATAACAAAGGCCAAGCGGGGTTTGGCTGCGATGCGGGTGATGGCGGCAGCAAACTGTGAGCAGCGCCATCTATGTCTTCTATACGAGGGGCTGGTCATGTCTGTTTTTGAGTATGCAATGGCAATCCTGACTCTCAGCCGTAAGCAGATAGAAAGGATGGAAAGGATACAGAATGAAGCTATGCGCATTATTCTTGGATGTACAAGAGATACAGCTTGCAGTGCGATGCACTACCTTCTTGATTTTCCAACCATTGAAGACAGAATACAAATTTGCAGAGCACGCGCCTACCTCAGAGTTAACGCAAACACACAACATCCACTGCATAGTGAAATTATGAAGGTGAAGGGCAGCAGGTTAAAAAGAGGACGGTCGTGGATGGGTCAAGCCGAAGACATTCTTCAACAGGTGTGTTCACTTGAGGACTTAGAACCTGGCGAGGAGTGGTTACAAGTGCCAACAGATTTCTGTACGTCCTTTTCAGTTTGCATCCAACTAGACAGAAAATGCAGACAAGAAAATCCGGCTGCTGTGGAGGCGGAAGTACAAGCGTTGATTTTCGAGAATTCGCTAGACGGTGATGCTGTCATTTACACAGATGGGTCGGTCGTCCGACATGTGAGAAGCTCATGGGCCTTTACGGCTCAGGCCGGAGGGAGAATTGTGAAGGAGGACTCTGGTGCTTTTGCTGAGACCACAAGTAGCCTGACTATGGAAGTCATGGCAGTAAGTAAAGCAATAACATGGCTCGAGACACAGACATTCACTAGGGCATGTTTCCTTAGCGACTCAATGAGCATGCTTAAGAGGATAGAGATTGGGTGGATCCGAAGAGAATGGTTGCTGTCTCTGGAGCGGTCTCGACTGGCAAAGATTAGTTTCATCTTCGTGCCAGGGCATGCGGGAGTACAAGGAAATGAGCGGGCTGACAAGCTCGCAGGTAAGGCTACTGTTGAGGGCGGACGCGCCATGGACCAGGCCGACATTCTGAATGCTCTACGAGAAGTAAGACTTTTGTGAGAACCAAGTGATGACTGTGAATCTACAACCATGGCCAGGCTGTGAGAACAGCAAATTAAAGAGGGGTGGCCAAACAAGAACACTACGCAGGAAGCAAAAGAAGACATAAACCAACACAGAACTGGTGTAGTTAGCCACTACACGCTGCGGGATTTGCTGAGGAGGGGATCCGAGCACTTATGGACTGAATGGTTCGATGTGCAATGAGGATGATCTGTCGACTAACTAACTAAGCTGACCTGCCAGCCCAGCGGTGTCATGTGTTTGAATCTTCTTTGTGGCAGGGCATTTGTTTCACTGGGCTCACAGGTCAATCCAGTCCACAATAGTACTGAAAAATTTCCTGGGAAGTAAAGGCTGCCTTGTGATACTGACCACATCACTTCTAGAGTCTGAAACGGTCTAAACATTTGCACCATATACCCAATGCATGGTGTGAAGAGGGTGCTATATTTTCTACCTTACATATGATTCAATATCTACAAACCTTAAAAAATAATACAACAAATACAGGAATTTTGATGCTTCCAGATCTATAATAATGGCAACATCTTCTTTGGTGTTCTTTCCCAAAAGATGAAAATTTTTACAGTCATCAGATTTCAATATTCCTATTCTTTTCATCTGATGTCACACATCTCCTGGATGTCAATGCTCAGACTTGACATTAAAAACACGGAAATAATGTGGTTTATAGACTTGGCAGTATAAAAACATGTAAACATATTAAAACTTGGGAACAATGTGGTTTAGGCTTGGCAATATAAAAACATGTAAACATATAAAAACATGGAAACAATATGGTTTAATAGACTTGGCAATATAAAAAAAAAATTGTAAACATTTAAAACCATGGGAACAATGTGGTTCGTAGATTTAAATGATAAAAACGTCGAAACAATGTGATTAACCAAACATTACAAACACATTAAAACAATGTGATTGAATGACTTAACATTACAAACAAACATGGAAACAATGTGACTGAATGATTTACCATTACAAAAAAACATGGAAACATTGTGGTTCAATGAATTAACATTACAAAACCATTGAAAAAATGTGATTGAATGACTTAACATTACCACACAAAAATAATATTAAAACAATGTGATTGAATGACTTAACATTACAACAACAAAAACATTAAAACAGCGTGATTTAATGACTTAAAATTATGATTGAATGACTTAACATTACAAATACATGGATACAATGTGGTTCCATCAATTAATATTACAAAAACATGGATACAATGAGGAGTAACATAAATGTTGCTGTCATTTTTCACTTCATCATGTATCATTTGATGTGTAGTCTCCCCTCATTTGTCAGATGTGCAGCCTCCCCTCATGGGTCAGATGTGCAGCCTCCCCTCATGGGTCAGATGTGCAGCCTCCCCTCATGGACTTGATGCGCAATCCTCCCCTCATGAGTCAGACATGCAGCAGTTGTAGTCCATGCTTGTAGAGTGTTTCCCTAACGTCTTTTGTTTCTCCCTGCTGCCCTTATGTCAGTTGTAATAGGCTTGTGAAACTGGTTGCATGTCCTTTACAGGATGCCGCAGTCAACCTCAGCATTTTTTAGCAGTCGTTGATTTCTTGGTAATTTGGAGTCTTCATTTTTGTTAAATGTCAAATGTTCTTCAGTTTTTGTTGGGATATAATTTTTCTTCTTGTGATCAAAATTACGTTCCTGAAGACTGAAGCACCCGACTTCAGATGTATTCTTTGTTCTTGATCTTTGGTTAGGGTTCATAACTGACACTATTTATTAGCAGAGAGCTGGCATCGATGTGCTATTGATCAACTGTCTTTTTGTCCTTATTGGGATGTTTTAATACAGCTTATAAGTAATTGCTTATGCATTCCGTATGCTTGTTAGCGATGGAGAGAGGGAGGGAGAGAGAGAGAGAGAGAGAGAGAGAGAGAGAGAGAATGCATGTATGAGTAAATGTTAGTGTGTTTGTGACTGTTAGTGGATATGTGTATATGCGAGGGAATGTGTATTTGTGGGCTACTGAGAGGGTGTATAGCTGAGTTTGTGTAAATTATGTATGTATGAATGTGTGTATGTAGGTAGGTATGTATGTGTTTATGCATGTGTGTCTACCTGCCTGTCTCATAACATGGCAATATGCATCGTTTATGTTCACAGCATTCATCTGACAATGTATTTTCTATGTAAATGCAACAATAGATAATTAATGTACAAAAGATGAGCGATTGCCCGGGAAGGTTAACACGGTCAACAAACGCCCACAGAAGTCGGATATGTCTGCCTAATGGTACAAGAACACAGCTTTGCTGTAAACAGGCACAATGCAATCACATCCAAAAAAAAACTCCAGATGAACACAGAAGAAGATGAGCGATTAGAAGGGCAGAATCTAAGATGGACCTGCATGCCCAATTTGTGACCCTTTGAAAATAAAGTTTGTTCTGTGTCCATCTTATCTTATGTGGATATGCAAACACTTCTTCTTACAGTCCATGCTGTGTGTGGTGTTGCTCATGACTGTCCACAGCCTTTTGCCTCGCATGCTACCAATAATTTCTTACAAGAATGTTCCTTTATGCCATAATGCCTAAGTGACTTAACATCTCTCTTGGTCTCTCCCTACATCTATAAAACAAGCTTAGTATACTCTGCGGCTCAGTTGTGGAACAATCTTCCATAAGAAATCAAAGACACCACCAATCATTATACATACAGTCGCAACCTGTTTGAACACTATCTCATTACAGACTACATGCCTCCCCCCCCAAAAAAAATTTTTTTTTATAGTAATGGAAGTTTATCTCAAAGGACAACTAGCCAATAAACACTCCCATATGTATAGTTTGTTACACCTTCCTTAGGTATTTATAATGCCCATGTTAAACATTGCCTCAGTGAGTCATATATTGATTATTTTTCATAAGATTTAATGCTTATTGTTCTTTTGTTCTCTAAGGTTAGCTTCATAAGTGATGTTGAATGAAATAATGTATTAGAGGAAATAGAGAAGAAGAGCAGAATGTTAGACAGGCCTGCATACCCAATTCTTAAACCTTTGAAAATTGTTCGTTCGTTTGTTCATTTTTTTCTCTAACTTTTCCGTTGTGACGACATATTCCAGTTTTTCCCTTTTTATGTGTCGAAACAATGTGGAATGGACTGTCTCCTTCTGATGCAAGTAACCAGTTCTTTTTGCCAGTTAACTCTTTTAAAGACAATTTCAATACAATTTTTATCTATCCTTGGTGTTGTCATTCTTCTATAAAATCACATATCCACAGCTTCCACATAATTCCTCACTAGTCTGCTAAATGTTTGTGATTTACTTCCATACATCAGGATTACTAAATATACCTCTACCACACTCCAAGATATCTGAACTCACTGACCTGTGAAGACTTGCTTCATTGACCTTGATGTGCAATGTTGTACTTATTTAAAATTGATGTATTTATTTTAATTGCAGTTTTTATTTATTTTAATTGCACATACTCCAGGATTGCCCAAACTACAACATATCCAGGCGAACCTTCTGGCCTAGAGAGACAACAGTGGAAGATAAACTCTATGGACCGCTGAATTAACTAAAAAAGACTGTTAGATTCATACAAGAGACAACATTGCAGTTATAAACATATTTTACGCGAACGAAAGAAGAAAGAAGAAGAATTGCAGTTGTACTTATTTTAATTACAGTTGTACTTATGTTAATTAATTGAAGCTGTACTTACTTTGATTACTTTTATCTTTACACTTCTTTAATATAACACAGTTAACTTAAAGAAAAACACGGGGACATTAAAAAAAATTAATACTCTTCCTTTTCAAAATCACATATTTTGTGCTTAAAATTATATCCACAATATTGGAAAAACTGAACATTATAAACACAGCTTAATATCATTTGGAAAGTAGGTTGGCAAGGCTAAGATGTTGAACACGATAAAACTCTCTTCCAACGGCAATATGCTGGCTTCATTCCACATGCCAGTCAATTGAACTTAACTGTTGACCTATTCTTCAGAAGACAATGGCAAACTCATTCACTCATTCAGTAGCATGTCCTTTGTAGAACCTCGCTCCCATAACAACCTTCCGGAAAATTCCTCGGTCATAAGCAAGATGTCCTGCGTCCGATACACCCATCTGGAAATCATCCGCCACATCCAGCACCCATCTTCTCTTTGGCCTTCCTCTTCCTCTCTTCTTATACCCCTCCATTATTGTTTTCTTGTGACGTTTCAAGTGACCAAATATTTCAATTTTCTTTGTTTTATAATCTTTAATAGCCAACCTTCTTCAATATTCAGCTCTTGAAGTATGGATGCAGTTGTTCTTTTTTTATCCAAGATATTCTTAGAGCTCGTCTATAACATTTATATTCAAAGGCATTTATGCGCTGTTCAGTTTGTTCAAGTGTCCAGGTCTCACGGGCATATGTTTCAATGTTAAACTACTGAACATAAACTTGTCCAGTAAATCAACAACAGTCAATAGGGACTGGAGCTGACAGCAAGGTCCTGCAACGTCTTTTTATAATATGGAAAACAGATGGTCAAGTGGTTGTACTACCAATCTCCCACATCAAGACATTTCAGCTTCTGGAAATATGGATTTTCAATCACTGTATCAGATCAAGTTTTCATCTTTCTGAAGATAACGCTGTATTGTGACAGCCAACCCACATGGCCTTAACTTAACTCAAGGACCAAAATGTTCAGTGCGGGATTATCTCTGTTTTAATTTAAATTGAAAGATGAATTGTTTTTTCATTGGGTTTTTTTTCATGGTTTTCAAAACTATACTAACAATCACCATCATTATCATGTGCCATGCCGGGCGGTCATGTCTCGCCATCTCACTCGATCAGCAGTCATGGGTCAGCTCAGTGTTTTTGTCTTGACGATGCCACGTAGTCAAGCCATCCAGGTATTTACTTCTCTGCCTTCATCTTGCTCTTTTCCTCTCAATCGTGCCTGTTGTCACCAAGTTCTCCAATTTATTTCTTCTCATAACATGACCAAAAAATACAAGTGGTAATAAAAAAAAAGGGGGGGGGGGGGGGGGGGGGGGGGGTTAAAATGTATAACAAAATGAAACAAAACGCTCAGTGGAAGTTATTCAATTTTGAATGTTTGGAAATAATGCACCCATTATAGTGACCTATCTGTCTTTGGCCTTTGGCAACACTGAATTGTAAAACCCACACATGCAATAGCAATGAATATGAGAGAGAGAGAGAGAGAGAGAGAGAGAGATGAGAGAGAGAGAGAGAGAGAGAGATGAGAGAGAGAGAGAGAGAGAGAGGAGAGAGGAGAGAGATGAGAGAGAGAGAGACGAGAGAGAGAAGAGAGAGAGAGAGAGATGAGAGAGAGATGAGAGAGAGAGAGAGAGAGAGAGAGAGAGAGAGAGAGAGAGACGAGAGGGAGAGAGAGAGAGGGGGAAAGAGAGAGAGAGAGAGAACAAACTATTTTCAAAGGGTAACAAATTGGGCACGCAGGCCCATCTTACATTCGGCCCTTCCAATCACTCATCTTTCGTTCATTAGTGCATAGTGCATTCACATAGGGAAAAAAAACCATTGTCAAATGAATGTTGTAAACATAAACAATGCATGTTACCCTGTTATGAAACAAATCCCCCACCCACCCATCCCCTATCCATCCGCGTGTCCCCCAAACACACATCCACCACCTAACCACACACATACCCACAGGCACAAACATGCGCCCATCCATCCCCCAACCCACACATACCCCCACATATACCATCTTCCCACCCACACACACATCCCCCCACATACATACCCCACTCACCCACACACACACATGTATGCATCAACCCACACATCTCCCTACCCACATGCACACATCCTCCACCCATCCCATAACCTACCAACACTCACCCACCCACATATTCTCCACCACCCATCCCCACACCCCCAACCACTCAACCAAAACACATCCCCCAACCACATATCCAACACCCATACACACATATTACCGCCAACTCACATATCACGCACCTACCCACACACAAAACCCGCACCCACCCACACATCCCCTACTTACACACAATCTCCCCCACCCACACATCCCGCACCCACACACACACATCCTCCACCCACCCACTTGCCAACCACTGTGACCTGCACAGGAGGTTAGTGTTAGTATTCTTTATTTCACCATTGGAGCCCAGTAATACACAGGGACAAGCATATATGCTAGAATATACCCTCGTACATATGTACATATGATTGGAAGTCAGTAAGTTACAAATGTACACATAGATATTGAAAATAACAATTGATGTACAAGCTTGAGCAGTAGTAATTATTACACATATATTTCTGCATTATTACTCAACATAATCTCTACTGAATACACACATACCATACTTTTCTTGTAAAAATCCACTTTGTACTGCCATGAATCTAATCAGCTTTGCAGGAGGTTCAGACAGACATCGGCATTCTGAGCTACTTGGACCCAAATAGGGATAGAGAAACTTATTTGATGTATGTCGTTTTTGTAGTTAAATATTATGTGTGTATGTATGCCCAGCATGGCTTGTTATATGTTTTGGGGCCAGCATTTGTGTACACTAGCTACTTCAAACCACAGCAAACACCAGCCAACATCCATCCAACCATCACCAGGCCTACAAAGGTCTTGCCATGTATGGTGTGGGCCTATACTCTACAAGGATTCTCCAACACAGACAAGAAGATTATCTGCCAGTAAATTTAGAAAAGTAAGTAAGTAAAGTAAGTAGAGTCAGTCAGTAGAGTCAGTCAGTAGAGTCAGTCAGTAGAGTCAGTCAGTAGAGTCAGTCAGTAGAGTCAGTAGTCAGTAGTCAGTAGAGTCAGTCAGGTGAGTCAGTCAGGTGAGTCAGTCAGGTGAGTCAGTCAGGTGAGTCAGTCAGGTGAGTCAGTCAGATGAGTCAGTCAGGTGAGTGGAGTGAGTGGAGTGAGTGAGTGAGTGAGTGAGTGTGTGTGTGTGTGTGTGTGCGCGCGCGCGTGCGCGCACATATACTGCATCTGTATGTATTAACATTAATATGCCCTTACCAAAAGCCTGCCTAAGGCAGGCTGAATGCTGCAGATGTGTAAATATTTACATGTTAAAAAAATACAAGTTCACATACATATAAAACTTTAAAACTACTGGCTTCATATAAAACATTATGGAATAAAAAAATACAGCTTTAATTTACAAGTACTTATGTCTCAAGTGGGTTTTTTTTTTTTTACATCACCATGGAAGGAATTGTGCACCACTCACATGTGGCATTTCACAAATGTATGTACACTGTCAGGGATTTCCCTTAAATTTACAATAAACTGTATCACCTGGAATGTGTTCCCAAATATTGGACCAAGCTACACCATTTCAAGTGGTCTTCCATGAACTTAGACCAAATTGTGCATTACTACAAGCAGTTTTTAAACAAATTTCGATCAAGCCACTTCAGTCAAATTGTCATGTACTAGTTGTCAAGATATATATATATATACATATGCCATATTTATACAGTGAAATAAAAGCTCACCTGTACAAAATGATGAAGAATCACCATAAACAACAAACAATCAAGTACCTTATCCCCTTTTGTCACAGGCAATTGTTGAATTCAAATGTTGAATTCAAAGAGTTAAATATCTGTGTCTGACCAGTCAAAAAATAATTTCATGAAAGATGATTTAAAGTGATAGCTAGAAGATATTAGGTTAACCCTCCAAGTGCAACAAGCTGATTAAATTCACTTTTGCAGTTTTGCAGAAGTACGGGAGCAGATAAAATTGGCTTATTTATGGTTACTTACGATAACAGTTACTCAATGTTATATCTTTTATTCTCCAAAGCCTGAAGAATCCACCAAATGTGATGACTTTAGATACATTATAGATAAAGATTGATTCTGAAATGGAGGAATTGTGACCAAAATCAGTTTAACAGGAAATTTCAAGACCTCAACAAAAGAGGGTTCTTCAGGTGTTTTTAACTTGATAGTAGCAGCAAATCGTGTTAGACAACTCTTTTTAGTGATGGAATTATTCATTGATAGCAGGTAGTTGTTCACAATTTACAAAGTAGGTCTAGTTTCTGGTAAAAATGGTGAAGGCAAAGATGATCAAGTGATTTATGGAGGTGACTTTTCAGGGCAGTTGTAGGTCTCCTACAGCAATAAAAGACAGAAAATCATCATTAAATAAAATAAACTAATTAAAATCATGTCTGTTGTCTCCCAATGTTTTGTATGTTTATCATGTTTATGACATGAGTTCTCATGCCGAGTGAACAAATAATTTACCTATGACCAAAAAATCCCACTTGCCTTGCAAGACAAAATAAAACATTCACAAACTATGTATTTTCTGAAATATCGGCTGTACTTATGTTTAGGTCGAATACCTCTTCTGGTGTAATAAACACACAAACATCAGCTTCTCACAACTGATGTCCAATGTCCTATGTAACATATCTGGTTTATGGGTGTCCATCAGTATGCAAGTATGATATTCAAGAAAGAAAAACACATGTTCAAAGACATAAAACTTGCCCAGCTTTCAGACTTATTCACTCAGTACTTACATTGTCCTCTAACAAATGTGTACAAGAGGCTGAATTAAAGTAATACATTTAAAAACTGTGTGAAGATGTTGGAGTAAAGTAATACATATAAGTAACAACTGTCTGGGAAGAAAGTAGTTCCTAACTGCATATTGCTTCCAGATAGTCTTCCACTGACATTCAAGCACTTGAACTACTCCAGATATCCACTAGTTTACCAGCTGTTTGAGGACTGTCACCCCCTGGCATGTGAGGCTTGGCAAGACAAGACTAAAATCAAATCTGAAATAAAATGATGCAGTAAAAATGGTAAAGTACAAGAGATTTTTATAAACAAGATATTTATCCGGATCTAAGTCTAGAAAACATCATTAGGGAGGGAAGTGTACCAGGGAGGCTGAGAAGAGGAGGATAACGTAGATGGATTAAAAATGTGAGAGACCATTTACACATGACAGCATCATGGCTTTTGATAGACAGCCATTTCCCTAGACTTATGGAGGTGAAGTTTTGCACAGAACAGGCTCCTGGATGATACATCTGATCTATTTGGGGTGTAACTTGTGTGCATGTGTCTTCTTCTTCTGCCTTTCATCTCCCAATGGAGCACTGGTCCTCCACCAACTCAAACCAAGCTGTGGTGGTTGGGTGATGACTAAATCACCAGACACTACCCAGTCATGACTGTCCTGCCAATGCTCCAGTTATTACTAATCTATAAGTATCCAAGTCTTCTAACCTGAAAGTACTACAATCACTGCTAACCTGTCAGTGCCTCATCTAACCTGTGTGTACCACTATGAATGAGTACATTAAATACAGACTTTGAATGAATACATATGTCATCATTAAACTATGAAGACATCAATCAATCAATCATGTGCCATGCTGGAAAACGTGGGTGGTCATGACTCGCCATTTCATTCGATCACCAGTGTCGTGGATCAGCTCAGTGTTCCTGTCTCGTCCATGCCATGTGGCTAAGCCATCCAGGTATTTTCCTCTCAGTCTTCCTCTTGGTCTGTTCCCTTCGATCTTGCCAGTTGTCACTAAGTTCTTCAATCCATTTCTTCTCATAACATGTCCAAAAATTTTGACTGTCTGTGTCTAATTTCTCTAATCAATTTACGATTTTCATTTGTCTCCTGTAGTACTTGGTCATTGGTTTTTCTGTCTGTCCATGGTATTCTTTGCATTTTCCTCAGAAACCACATTTCTGCAGCCATCAGATGTTTTTCAGCTTGACTGCACATTGTCCAAGTTTCAAATCCATACAAAAGAACAGGCTCTATGTATCCCCTCAACACTCTTTTTCTCGTTTCAATTGACATCTTTTTATTGGTCAGAAAGGTTTTCATCTTGCTAAAGGCTACTTTCGCCATGGTGATTTTTGTTCTAATCTCTTCAAGGCATCTCCCATCAGATGTTATGACTTCCGAGATAATTGTACAGATTCACTTGTTGAAGAATATTCCCATTTACTTGTATATTACATTGTGGTACTTCGTTCTTCCTAGTGACAACCATAACCTGTGTCTTACAATTTAATTCCAACCCCAGCTGTTCACTGTGTACAACAACCGTGTCTACTAATTGTTGTAGATCTTGTGCATTGTCTGCAATCAATACTGTACCATCTGCATATCTAATGTTAATGATGTTCGTCCTCCAATGCTGATTCCATTTATATATTCTACATTTTTGAAAATATTTTCACTGTATAGGGAAAAAAGATCTGGAGACATTACACATCCCTGCCTGACACCTCTCTTAATAGGTTGATATTGTCCCACTTCATTATCAATCCTTATGGCAGCTTGTTGTTTCCAGTATATGTTTTTTATAAGTCTAATGTCTTTAGCATAGCATCAAGACATCATGAAACATTAAATGAGCACATGCAACAAGTATAAATGAGTACACGGAACATCATGAAAATATAAATGATTGCACAGGACATCATGAAACTATAAATTAGTACATGAGGCATCATGAAACTATAAATGTGTACATGAGATATCAAGAAACTATAACTGAGTAGATCAGACATCGCAAAACTATAAATAAGTACACTAGACATCATGAAACTGTAAATGAGTATTGAGGTTTCATGAAACTATAAATGAGTACAGAAGGCATCATGAAACTATAAATTAGTACATAAGGCATTATGCAACTATAAATGAATACATGACATCATGGAACTATAAATGAATACATGAGGCTTCATTAAACTCTAGCCAAGGAATAAGCACTTGAGTCATCACTAACCTGATATTTACAGAAAGGCACCTGGCAGCCTCCCATGGCTACTCCAACACCTCATGTCCTGGTAGCCAAGACTAGCTCTTTAATCTTCTCAGCAGTCGGAGTCCATTTTGCATATCCAGCCTCATTCTGAAGAAACACAACTAGGGTGCCGAAAACTGCCTTGCAATTCATTTCCTTTCTGAGGAAGATACCAGTCAAACAGACAACACCTGAAGTTCATTCATCAAAACATCAGCAAACAGTACTTCAGGTCAGTAGATGAATCACCAGAAAACGAGAAGTAGATTGTGAGCTTTACTAGAACACGATTACAAGTAACAAAAAAGACATTGTGGCTAAATCCTTCGTCAGCACAGAATAAACAAACACAAACCGACTACTACTACATGAAAACCACTACATGAAAATATAAATATAAAACTTTTGTCTGTATACTTGTGGCTGGATACAGCTTAAACGATCTATGCATCTGATTACTTACAATAGAGTGAATGAACCGGATGTGTGGTTAAGGCGGGTCAATGGACTAAAGGTCAATAAAATCACAAGCCCAGGGATTGGCTTAGCCATCCAAAGGGGAGAACACCCACTAGGGGGAATGGGAGGTGCTTATGTGAACGAACTGTAAAATAGGGATTAACAGTGGACTTTACTACTGCCGCAACTGCAAGTGAGGGGTTGGGGTGAAGAAGTTAAAACTATGTTTGACTGTGAGGGGAGAGTGAAACCAGCTGGAAAATAGATGGTTTTTCAATGTCTTATGATCACAAATCAGTCTCGCTGTTCCTCTAGGCAATGGGTTGGAGAATGATAATATAATTCCTAACAATAGGGAGCCGTGGCTGAGATGTTTCCACCTTATGTTCAGAATGTACTGGGTTCAATCTCAGTTCTTTAGATCACTTGAAATGTGTCTATAACTGCAATGTTGTCTCCTGTATGACTTCAACTGTCTTTTTTAGTCCTAGACCAGTGGCAAGATGGTCATCGACCAGCCTTTGTTTATAGATTTAAGACTGTGACAGAATATTGTGTACAAGTTTTGTAAAGATAGTCTGTGCAAGAGAATTCACGGACAAAAGGGAACGTACATTTGCGATGCTGAACATATATATTAAAATCAGTGCATATGTCACCGACTGTAATGAAATTGAGTTTTAAAGAATAAAGTTTAAGAAAATCAATGTGAGAATGAGTGTGCCATTTGTGTACCATCCATAGTCAATTCAGGATTGTGTGTCTATCATTGTTGTTATTAAAATACTGAAGGTCATGGGGACATTGCAACTAAGAAGACAGATGAGAACGAGGTGGGAATTCCCATCATACATTGCAGTAAAAGAAAATTCCTCATCAACGTCACATGAAAAAATTTATTATCACCAACACATGATAACCTAAGGTCAGCATGGCTGAACAGATAAGAGCACTGCTCTTAAAGTCTGCTGATGCTGAGGTAGCTGGTTCAACCCTTACATGGGTTGGTTGGACTAAAATGACTCCTTGTCCTTGGCTTGGGGACATAAATTACAAGTACCTCATGAAGTCAAAGTAGGGTTCACTTGATGGAGAGGGATACTGGTAAAAGGGAAAACTATTACGCATGCAAAAATCAGTCCATGTGCACTAGAATAGTACGAGTATGGACTATGCTTGAGATCAAATCGAGCGAAAGCAAAAAAAAATGTTGATCTACTAGTACACCGCTGACATGATTATAATGAGAACTGAAATCCTTACCTGGCACTTGGTAAATGCTGAAACCCGTTCCTGTACTCATGTTCAAAGGGCGGGCACACAAACTGCTTCCTTTTAAACCTGCATTTGGAAGACATTGAGAACTCTCATAGCTACACAATTACAAGCATATGAACAGGACATGCAAGAATAACCACCATGTTGAACACTCCAACCCTCTCTGCCTGCAAGAATAACCACCTTGTTGAACACTCTCTCCCTCTCTGTCTGCAAGAATAACCACCTAGTTGAACACTCTCTCCCTCTCTGTCTCCAAGAATAACCACCTAGTTGAACACTCTCTCCCTCTCTGTCTCCAAGAATAACCACCTAGTTGAACACTCTCTCCCTCTCTGTCTGCAAGAATAACCACATAGTTGAACACACTCTCCCTCTGTCTGCAAGAATAACCACCTAGTTGAACACTCTCTCCCTGTCTGCAAGAATAACCTCCTAGTTGAACACACTCTCCCTCTCTATCTGCAAGAATAACCACCTAGTTGAACACTCTCTCCCTCTCTGTCTGCAAGAATAACCACCTAGTTGAACACTCTCTCCCTCTCTGTCTGCAAGAATAACCACCTAGTTGAACACTCTCTCCCTCTCTGTCTGCAAGAATAACCACCTAGTTGAACACTCTCTCCCTGTCTGCAAGAATAACCTCCTAGTTGAACACACTCTCCCTCTCTGTCTGCAAGAATAACCACCTAGTTGAACACTCTTTCCCTCTCTGTCTGCAAGAATAACCACCTAGTTGAACACTCTCTCCCTCTCTGTCTGCAAGAATAACCACCCAGTTGAACACTCTCCCTCTCTGTCTGCAAGAATAACCACCTAGTTGAACACTCTCTCCCTCTCTGTCTGCAAGAATAACCGCCTAGTAGAACACTCTCTCCCTCTATTTCTGCAAGAATAACCACATAGTTGAATACTCTCTCCCTCTCTGTCTGCAAGAATAACCACCTAGTTGAACACTCTCTCCCTCTCTGTCTGCAAGAATAACCGCCTAGTAGAACACTCTCTCCCTCTCTGTCTGCAAGAATAACCACATAGTTGAATACTCTCTCCCTCTCTGTCTGCAAGAATAACCACCTAGTTGAACACTCTCTCCCTCTCTGTCTGCAAGAATAACCGCCTAGTAGAACACTCTCTCCCTCTCTGTCTGCAAGAATAACCACCTAGTTGAATACTCTCTCCCTCTCTGTCTGCAAGAATAACCACCTAGTTGAACACTCTCTCCCTCTGTCTGCAAGAATAACCACCTAGTTGAACACTCTTTCCCTCTGTCTGCAAGAATAACCACCTAGTTGAACACACTCTCCCTCTCTGTCTGCAAGAATAACCACCTAGTTGAACACTCTCTCCCTCTGTCTGCAAGAATAACCACCTAGTTGATTACTCTCTCCCTCTCTGTCTGCAAGAATAACCACCTAGTTGAACACTCTCTCCCTCTCTGTCTGCAAGAATAACCACATAGTTGAACACTCTCTCCCTCTCTGTCTGCAAGAATAACCTCCTAGTTGAACACACTCTCCCTCTCTGTCTGCAAGAATAACCACCTAGTTGAACACTCTCTCCCTCTCTGTCTCCAAGAATAACCACCTAGTTGAACACTCTCTCCCTCTCTGTCTCCAAGAATAACCACCTAGTTGAACACACTCTCCCTCTCTGTCTGTAAGAATAACCACCTAGTTGAACACTCTCTCCCTCTCTGTCTGCAAGAATAACCACCTAGTTGAACACTCTCTCCCTCTGTCTGCAAGAATAACCACCTAGTTGAACACTCTCTCCCTCTGTCTGCAAGAATAACCACCTAGTTGAACACTCTCTCCCTCTCTCTCTGCAAGAATAACCACCTAGTTGAACACTCTCTCCCTCTCTCAAGAATAACCACCTAGTTGAACACACTCTCCCTCTCTGTCTGTAAGAATAACCACCTAGTTGAACACTCTCTCTCCCTCTCTGTCTGCAAGAATAACCACCTAGTTGAACACTCTCTCCCTGTCTGCAAGAATAACCACCTAGTTGAACACTCCTCTCCCTCTCTGTCTATCTCTGTCTCACACATACATAGACTCCTGTCTATTCCACTTTTCACATTGGACAGTGGGTAGCATTTTGTGCGATATTCGCTAGCACAGGAATGGAGCATAATGGGGATGACCCGTTGCCGTGAAGTTGGAACCTCGACTAAATGACTAACTAACATACACCATCACCACCACCAACAGGTATACCTATGCAGACATTGCTCACTTCCATACTAGACAACCATCTTATCAGAAGCCCCACCCTTTCAAGCACCAGGGTAAACCTACTACAGCAGAGGCTTACAAATACCTCTATTGGTCCCTTGACACGCCACAGCATGTAAAATCTTTTCCAGATTGGTACCTGGCCACCAAGAGGAGACAACACGGCTACAACAACATTTACAACACAATCAGATACAAATGGAAAGAAGTTACAGGTAGAACAAAAGGTCTTAGCAGAAACAACACTTACAAAACAATCAGACACAAATGGAAAGAAGTTACAGGCAGAACAAAAGATGTTAACTTAGCAACAAGATCACTTGCAACACAATCAGATACAGACAGAAGTTACAGGTAGAACCAGAGGTAATAATAAAACAGCAACAACATTTACAACACAATCAGATACAAATGGAAAGCTGTTGTTGACAAAACAAAAGGTCTTAATAAAGCAGCAACAACATCATTTATGACATAATCAGATAAAAATGGAAAGAAGTTATGGGTTTAAAAAAGTGGTCTTAACTAAGCAACAACATTTACGACACAATGAAAAAGGAAAAAAGTTATATGTAGAACAAAATGTCTAAGCAACAGCAAGAACATTTACGACACAATCAGACACAAATGGAAAAAGGTACAAGTAGAAAAAAAGGTCTTAACTAAGCAACAACAACATTTACGACACAATCAGGCACAAATAGAACAAGTTACGGGAGGAACAAAAGGTCTTAACCAGAAACAACAATATTTACAACGCAATCAGAAACAAATGGAAAGAAGTTATGGGTAGAACAAAAAGGTCTTACGGGCTGCTCTCAAGGCGGATCAATGCCTCCGTAGGTGGATCCCTCCAGTCAGGTATGAAGACAATAAATGACAAGGGTTCTGTTGTCTCGCTGAGCAAACTCTCCATGTGGTCCACAGTTGCTTCCATCAGCTCTTCGGAGAATGGGGGATTGGCTTCAAAAGAGCCACTTTTGGGACAAAATCTCAGGAATGGTCTGTCAGCAAGTAAACACAAGACAATAGCATAGCTTTCACACAAGCAAAACTTAGAATGATGGGATAAGTACATCAATGTTGGTGGAAATTATGTTGAGAAATAAAGGGACAATGTATGTATAAAAATAAACTGGTTTCACGTTGTTATCATGTGTAGTTACTTTTCTACAGTCATTTGTGACTTATTAACTTACCCTCGTAAATTAGTAAACTTTACAATAAGTAACTGGATGAATGTTTCTGCTAGAAAGCCTTCATCAGCAAACAGATGACACTGGTACAATGATATAAAGAAACTAGCTGGGATGTCTCATTCCTAAGGCAACTAGTCTTAGGTGTAAGAATCAGAAATCTCAAGGACTTTTGTGTAACTTTTTAATGTAGTTGTATCAGTGTCTTCTTTTTTTTTTTTAATCTTTTTTTTTTTTAAATCTTTTTTTGTGTGGTGATGAAGACTTTCTGGCCACAACAACCATTCCGCCTCTTGTGACTGTGCTCTTGAAAAGCTGAATAATTATATTTTCCATTGCTGTAGATTTGCTTACCATATTTGTACAGCTTTACTACAATTCAAATTATTTCAAATGCCATCGTTTACAACTTTCAGTCCACAACTGGATCCTATTTCACATAAGAGTGTAAATTCTATCAGATATCCACAAACATGATGGCTTGCTATTCATCACTACAAACTAGGTAGAATCTCAAAACAGAGGGAAGACTAGGAGAACTTTCAATCAGATAGCGGTGGGAACGATTAGTGTGACTCTTTGCTGGCTGTTGAACAAGGGGACAGAGCGTGTATGGGAATGTCCTGAGTGCAGTGATGTCAGTTCTTAGCTCAATCTCAACACTACAAACTAGGATAACTGACTAAGACAATATGCATCACATACTCATACAAGTAAAAGTTCACATCTCAATCAAACAAACCAATTCACTCCCAAGCATGGATTCACATATTACATGCAGCCCTAGTCTGACAGTCTACCTACACCATGTCTCATGTGGCTTGTTCTGGATTAAATATTCTGCACATACACTCACTACTTGACCTTTCATATTAGGTCCTTCTCTTCCTCTGTACATTCTCTGCCCACTGAAGTATAAACCAACTATGGGCGGAGGTCTCCATGGTGAAGTGGTCAAGGGGTCAAGGCGCTTCCCTCATTCTACAAAGGATATGGGTTTGTTTTCATACTCGGTCATTTGATTCATCTGTGTTATTTTATTTAGACACCTGTGTGTTGTTGCTGGAGCTTAGAGTTCATGCTCTGTATGACATTTGGCACGCCTCTGTGTAAGAAGAGTAATGAAGTGTCCTCATCATTCAAATTTATATATCTGCTTGTGAAGTGAATCAAGCTTGTGTGTGATAATGGCTAAAAATATGTGCCCCAATGCATGTTAACACAGCTTAACAAGAACACAGAACATACCAAGTAGTTATATTCTGTTCACTTAATTAAACAACTTACCCACGTGATCCAAAGTAGCCATCTGTGTCAGGGGAAGGCTGAACAGAACTGCTTAAAGAAGCAGTTGAAAGGAGAAGCAAAACATTCAAAAGCCACACTAAACACACGATGAAGGGACTCCATCAATGCAGGACTCAGAGCACCCTGATTGCCTTTTCCTTCATTTGGACGGTTGCCAAAATAAGCCTGTGAAGTAGTGAAAGGTTATAGGTTGACAGATTTTTCCATAGAATTATGAAATACTATGGATGCAGAGGTGTTTCCAAGGCACCATGGCCAGGTTCTATACTGGCCAAGACCTACTGACAAGTCCTAGTCGTGCGTCCAGGGCAACAGGTCCCTTCAGGGTCCTGGCTAACGTAGTAGGATCGCTGATTCTTCCGAAGTCGGAGAGTGTCTGCCTGCACGGCGAGGAACCACCAGTCTACACACCAATAAGCCAGACATGGGACAACGAATACTCACGCAAACCTCAGGTCCGGTATGACATCACACTGATGTTGGACAACAGGATGTCTTCATCCGACATACAGGACTTCACGCTAGAGTTCACAGCCAGCGAACGCAAGCAAGCAAGCATGAAATTCTAAACATATGTGTACCAGGCTACATGAATTACAGCTTTCAGAAGTGAGGGAGCCATTTTCCTTATGCTACAAAGTTACTTGCATGTTCTTTATAGGATGTCACAGTCAACCCCAGCATTGTTTGGCTTTTTTGTGATTTCTTGGCAAGTTTATGTTCAGTAGCTGTCATTGCTTTCTGAATGACCGCCACTAATACCATTATAAGAAAACCAGCTCAAGGTGCCCTGCTTCCAAATCGCATGCAGCTGTGTTTTTCAAATGCAGGATTGCAAATTGTATTTGTAACCCTTTCACCACAGCTCCTCCTCATGCTACACCTTCCTCGTTAACCATCTTCTACAGCTGAATCCTTATGGTGTACCTTTATTTTCTGGCCGACATAATGCTACTAATGTCGAACATGGACGCTTACTCTAGCTGATGAGTGCAAAATTATAACAGAGATAAAATGCCTTAGAAGAGCTGTGGGAATAACAGAGAGAGAATAAGAAATAAGGAAATTAGGAGACAGCTAGGTCTGAAACCAGTTGTGCATTTCATTAAGGAACAACAGATTAAATGGTTTGGCCACCTCACCAGAATGCCCTGGAACCATCTGCCACAAGGAGCCACATTGAAGAAATATAGTGGATACAGAGCAAGGGGAAGACCACATAACAGATAGATTGATGGTAACTACATTAGAGAAGTGAATACCATCTTACAAAGAGCATTAGAAAGAGAGCATAAAAGATCTTTATATCTCCCCCCAACATTTCACTGAGGTAAAGGGAGGAAAAGAAAGCAGGTGTACTTGGTATACAGTGATCCATATTTTGACAGGACATTTCTGGATACCAGTTTAAGGCAATTATGAAGATTCAAGCTGGACACAACAGTATCACATCTCTTGCCCAAGAACTGAAACCAAACATCTCGCTCAATAACCACAATGGTTTTGGTTGCTGTTTGCCATTTGTCAAATAAAATATCACACATTACAGTGATGAGTTGAGTGTGGTCCATCTGCCTGGATGCCATGTGTAGGTTTGGAAAAGTCTGCCCATGGCAGGAGACAACTCTAGCCCATTGCTTGTTTTATTTTAGCGTTCACTCACTTTGAACTACTTCTAGTGCACTGGAATGATTTTTGCATGTGGATTAGCTTTCCATATTACCAGTGTTCCCCACAATCAGGCAAACCCAATCCAGCTTCTGAGGTACTTGTTAATTTATGCCCCAAGTCAAGGACAACAAGTCAACATAGTCAAACTGACCAGGTTGAGCCCGCTACCTCGGCATCAACACACCAGAAGTGTCAAAGCAAGCACTCTTATCCAATCGGCCATGCTGACCTAAACCCATTGCTGTTAATCCTGTCAGTTTCCACAATATTTCTCAGCAGATGCACCAAAAAGGACAGTAACCTAAGTAAAACAGGCACCAGTATACTTAACATCAATAACGCAGCATATACTGTGCAGCATGTTAAAATACCTGATTTCTTTAGTAAGTTCAGACCAAATGTAAAATATATGAACAAACATCATGTTTTCTTAAAAATCTTGCTCCAGCGACTACCTGACTCAGCTTATGTTTGAAAATCACCTCATTCAATTTATGCATTCTTACCCCAAAAGGGATTAATATTCAGCATTTTTACATCTTTGCCTGCGTGGTGTCCGTCCATCTGTCCGTGTGTGTGTGTGTGTGCGCGCGCATGCACAAGCATACATGTGTAACTATATACACATATATCTATTCTTCATTCTTATTTTGTATGCATTTTTCTTCATTTCCAGCACCCCTATTTCATTTTGTCTTTCTGTATTTTCATATCCAGTTGGGGCTTTATTTATGTATTTGTTAAAACGTGTGGATAATGTATATGCAATTGCCATATTTCAAATTTCTAGCTAAGTATTCCTGTTTTTTTGTTTTGTTGACAAAGACTTTAGTTGAAACATTCAATTGAATCTCTGTGTGCCCTTTCTTTCAACGAGCTTCCCAGTGGGATTTTATCTTCATTTGTTTTTCAGTATCAGCTTGGCAGCAGCTACCCATTCTTTCAATTTCATGTCAGGTGTATGACAATTTTCTAACAAAACCTCAAGATAACACAACACTAAAAGCAACAGGCCAATCAAAAACAGTGTTACCTGGTATCTCTTGAGTAAACACCAAACTCTGGCCAGGAAATTTTCAAACCGGGGATCATCTTGGCAATTCAGTCCATACAGTTCTTCCTGTTTAAAAGAGATGAATTTTCAATAAACAGAAATACAAAAAAACATGGGGGTACAACATATACCAAATACACCTCAAGGAGAGTAAATAGGTCCTTTATTTGTATTTATCATACAAAGCCATTATAGTATACCACAACAAGCCATGATGTACAGACCAAATGGAAGCAGAAGAAGAGGCTGACCATGTAAACGATGGAAGAGGGAATAACAATGCCCATGGGAATATCGATACATGAAGCCCATAAAAGGGCACTCTCCCGCTGTTTATGCTTCACCTGGACACTGCAAGATACAAGAGGAACCAGATGAGATGAAGCATAGTGGTAAACTAGCAGAGGCAACACTTGGTCAGGAGTTTGATACCAGCACCTGCACCATGTCTCTACCACACCTGCACCATGTCTCTACAGCATCATAAATGTGGCACAAGTGTCTCAGGTATACTAGCCATTCAATAGTCTTGTGAGTGTGAAGTAGCAGTAGCTTTGACAGTTTTGTGTACTCTTCCCTCTGGTACTCTTAGATGTAGACCTACCTTAGTCTTTCCTCTGGTACTCTTAGATGTAGACATACCTTAGTCTTCCCTCTGGTACTCTTAGATGTAGACATACCTTAGTCTTCCCTCTGGTACTCTTAGATAGACATACCTTAGTCTTCCCTCTGGTACTCTTAGATGTAGACATACCTTAGTCTTCCCTCTGGTACTCTTAGATGTAGACATACCTTAGTCTTCCCTCTGGTACTCTTAGATGTAGACATACCTTAGTCTTTCCTCTGGTACCCTTAGACGTAGACATACCTTAGTCTGGGGTGTAGGGGGTGCTTTAGCGAAGCTGACAGGAAGCTGCACTGATAAAGTGATGAGCGCTGTCAGGGAGGGCTCGACATCTGCTATGTGAGGGAGACAGGCTAACTATTCCTCTGTGCATTCAAGCTTACAAAAATGTGATGACCCTCTCACATCACAGAAATATAGTGGGCGTTCCTGCTTCTGGATATGAGATGATCTAAGGTGTAGTTGTACCTTATGGTGCTGTATAGTCTTTCCTCTTCTACCCTTGGGTGGCGAAAGGCCTTAGCATTGCCTCTTCTGTCCAAGTATGCGAAAAGTATCTTAGACCAAGAAGAAGAAAATACTAACATTTTACAAGATGTGAACACTGAAGATCAAGAAGAAGAAAATACTGATATTCTATGAGATGTGAACACTGAAGATCAAGAAGTATAATACTGACATTCTATGAGATGTGAACACTGTAGATCAAGAAGTATAATACTGACATTCTATGAGATGTGAACACTGAAGATCAAGAAGTATAATACTGACATTCTATGAGATTTGAACACTGTAGATCAAGAAGTATAATACTGACATTCTATGAGATGTGAACACTGAAGATCAAGAAGTATAAAACTGACATTGTATGAGTTGTGAACACTGAAGATCAAGAAGAAGTATAATACTGATATTCTACAAGATATGAACACTGAAGATCAAGAAGAAGTTTAATACTGATATTCTACAAGATATGAACACTGAAGATCAAGAAGAAGTATAATACTGATATTCTACAAGATATGAACACTGAAGATCAAGAAGAAGTTTAATACTGATATTCTATAAGATATGAACATTGAAGATCAAGAAGAAGTATAATACTGATATTCTACAAGATATGAACACTGAAGATCAAGAAGAAGTTTAATACTGATATTCTACAAGATATGAACACTGAAGATCAAGAAGAAGTTTAATACTGATATTCTATAAGATATAAACACTGAAGATCAAGAAGAAGTATAATACTGATATTCTACAAGATATGAACACTGAAGATCAAGAAGAAGTATAATACTGATATTCTACAAGATATGAACACTGAAGATCAAGAAGAAGTTTAATACTGATATTCTACAAGATATGAACACTGAAGATCAAGAAGAAGTTTAATACTGATATTCTACAAGATATGAACACTGAAGATCAAGAAGAAGTTTAATACTGATATTCTATAAGATATGAACATTGAAGATCAAGAAGAAGTATAATACTGATATTCTACAAGATATGAACACTGAAGATCAAGAAGAAGTTAATACTGATATTCTACAAGATATGAACACTGAAGATCAAGAAGAAGTTTAATACTGATATTCTACAAGATATGAACACTGAAGATCAAGAAGAAGTTTAATACTGATATTCTACAAGATATGAACATTGAAGATCAAGAAGAAGTTTAATACTGATATTCTACAAGATATGAACATTGAAGATCAAGAAGAAGTTTAATACTGATATTCTATAAGATATGAACATTGAAGATCAAGAAGAAGTATAATACTGATATTCTATAAGATATGAACACTGAAGATCAAGAAGAAGTTTAATACTGATATTCTACAAGATATGAACACTGAAGATCAAGAAGAAGTTTTAATACTGATATTCTACAAGATATGAACATTGAAGATCAAGAAGAAGTTTAATACTGATATTCTATAAGATATGAACATTGAAGATCAAGAAGAAGTATAATACTGATATTCTATAAGATATGAACACTGAAGATCAAGAAGAAGTTTAATACTGATATTCTATAAGATATGAACACTGAAGATCAAGAAGAAGTTTAATACTGATATTCTACAAGATATGAACATTGAAGATCAAGAAGAAGTATAATACTGATATTCTACAAGATATGAACACTGAAGATCAAGAAGAAGTTTAATACTGATATTCTACAAGATATGAACACTGAAGATCAAGAAGAAGTATAATACTGATATTCTACAAGATATGAACATTGAAGATCAAGAAGAAGTATAATACTGATATTCTACAAGATATGAACACTGAAGATCAAGAAGAAGTTTAATACTGATATTCTACAAGATATGAACATTGAAGATCAAGAAGAAGTTTAATACTGATATTCTATAAGATATGAACATTGAAGATCAAGAAGAAGTATAATACTGATATTCTATAAGATATGAACACTGAAGATCAAGAAGAAGTTTAATACTGATATTCTATAAGATATGAACACTGAAGATCAAGAAGAAGTTTAATACTGATATTCTACAAGATATGAACACTGAAGATCAAGAAGAAGTTTAATACTGATATTCTACAAGATATGAACACTGAAGATCAAGAAGAAGTTTAATACTGATATTCTACAAGATATGAACACTGAAGATCAAGAAGAAGTATAATACTGATATTCTACAAGATATGAACATTGAAGATCAAGAAGAAGTATAATACTGATATTCTATAAGATATGAACACTGAAGATCAAGAAGAAGTTTAATACTGATATTCTATAAGATATGAACACTGAAGATCAAGAAGAAGTTTAATACTGATATTCTATAAGATATGAACACTGAAGATCAAGAAGAAGAAGAATACTGACATTCTACAAGATCTGAACAATGAAGAAAACTGGATCATAAGCTTTATCATGTCTCAGAAACTGAAATATTTTGCCATGTTAAATGTGGTTTGGAAGAAACGGCGATGGGAGGTGTGGTTCCTGGGAAAAGAGAAGGGAGTGGCTTGGAAAGAACAATAATGGATGTCCTGGTTCCTGGAGGAAGAGGCAGGGATGACCAGCATGAAGATGGACAAAGGTCATTGCAGACTCCTTGGGCATGAGGACACACGAGGCAGGAGAAATAGCAAGAGATCGAGAGACTTTTCAGGAAGCAATATGGGAGCAAATTTCTGCAAAGGACCTGCTACATGATGAGCCTAGCATGTTAAGACATCTTGTTTTGTCTTTCCTCTGGTAACCTTAGATGAAGGCATCATGTTTTGTCATTTCTCTACTGCCCTAGATTTTGCAGTTTTGTTTCCTCTATAGACATACCTTAGTCTTTCCTCTATTGCCCTAGGTGTTGTGGTACCTAAGTTTTGTTTCCTCTGGTACCCTTAGATGTAGACATCTTGGTTAGTCTTTACTCTATTGCCCAGGGTGTTGTCGCACCTCAGTCTTGTTTACTCTTTCCTCTGGTACCCTTAGATGTAGACATCTTGTTTAGTCTTTACTCTATTGTCCAGGGTGTTGTCGTACCTCAGTCTTGTTTACTCTTTCCTCTGGTACCCTTAGATGTAGACATCTTGTTTAGTCTTTACTCTATTGTCCAGGGTGTTGTCGCACCTCAGTCTTGTTTACTCTTTCCTCTGGTACCCTTAGATGTAGACATCTTGTTTAGTCTTTACTCTATTGTCCAGGGTGTTGTCGCACCTCAGTCTTGTTTACTCTTTCCTCTGGTACCCTTAGATGTAGACATCTTGTTTAGTCTTTACTCTATTGTCCAGGGTGTTGTCGCATCTCAGTCTTGTTTACTCTTTCCTCTGGTACCCTTAGATGTAGACATCTTGTTTAGTCTTTACTCTATTGTCCAGGGTGATGTCGCACCTCTGTCTTGTTTACTCTTTCCTCTGGTACTATTAGATGTAGACATCTTGTTTAGTCTTTCCTCTATTGTCCAGGGTGATGTCGCATCTCAGTCTTGTTTACTCTTTCCTCTGGTACCCTTAGATGTAGACATCTTGTTTAGTCTTTCCTCTATTGTCCAGGGTGATGTCGCACCTCAGTCTTGTTTACTCTTTCCTCTGGTACCCTTAGATGTAGACATCTTGTTTAGTCTTTACTCTATTGTCCAGGGTGTTGTCGTACCTCAGTCTTGTTTACTCTTTCCTCTGGTACCCTTAGATGTAGACATCTTGTTTAGTCTTTACTCTATTGTCCAGGGTGATGTCGCACCTCAGTCTTGTTTACTCTTTCCTCTGGTACTATTAGATGTAGACATCTTGTTTAGTCTTTCCTCTATTGTCCAGGGTGATGTCGCACCTCAGTCTTGTTTACTCTTTCCTCTGGTACCCTTAGATGTAGACATCTTGTTTAGTCTTTACTCTATTGTCCAGGGTGATGTCGCATCTCAGTCTTGTTTACTCTTTCCTCTGGTACTATTAGATGTAGACATCTTGTTTAGTCTTTCCTCTATTGTCCAGGGTGATGTCGCATCTCAGTCTTGTTTACTCTTTCCTCTGGTACCCTTAGATGTAGACATCTTGTTTAGTCTTTCCTCTATTGTCCAGGGTGATGTCGCACCTCAGTCTTGTTTACTCTTTCCTCTGGTACCCTTAGATGTAGACATCTTGTTTAGTCTTTACTCTATTGTCCAGGGTGTTGTCGTACCTCAGTCTTGTTTACTCTTTCCTCTGGTACCCTTAGATGTAGACATCTTGTTTAGTCTTTACTCTATTGTCCAGGGTGATGTCGCACCTCAGTCTTGTTTACTCTTTCCTCTGGTACTATTAGATGTAGACATCTTGTTTAGTCTTTCCTCTATTGTCCAGGGTGATGTCGCACCTCAGTCTTGTTTACTCTTTCCTCTGGTACCCTTAGATGTAGACATCTTGTTTAGTCTTTACTCTATTGTCCAGGGTGATGTCGCATCTCAGTCTTGTTTACTCTTTCCTCTGGTACTATTAGATGTAGACATCTTGTTTAGTCTTTACTCTATTGTCCAGGGTGTTGTCGTACCTCAGTCTTGTTTACTCTTTCCTCTGGTACCCTTAGATGTAGACATCTTGTTTAGTCTTTACTCTATTGTCCAGGGTGATGTCGCATCTCAGTCTTGTTTACTCTTTCCTCTGGTACCCTTAGATGTAGACATCTTGTTTAGTCTTTACTCTATTGTCCAGGGTGATGTCGCACCTCAGTCTTGTTTACTCTTTCCTCTGGTACCCTTAGATGTAGACATCTTGTTTAGTCTTTACTCTATTGTCCAGGGTGTTGTCGCACCTCAGTCTTGTTTACTCTTTCCTCTGGTACCCTTAGATGTAGACATCTTGTTTAGTCTTTACTCTATTGTCCAGGGTGATGTCGCATCTCAGTCTTGTTTACTCTTTCCTCTGGTACCCTTAGATGTAGACATCTTGTTTAGTCTTTACTCTATTGTCCAGGGTGATGTCGCACCTCAGTCTTGTTTACTCTTTCCTCTGGTACTATTAGATGTAGACATCTTGTTTAGTCTTTACTCTATTGTCCAGGGTGTTGTCGCACCTCAGTCTTGTTTACTCTTTCCTCTGGTACCCTTAGATGTAGACATCTTGTTTAGTCTTTACTCTATTGTCCAGGGTGTTGTCGCACCTCAGTCTTGTTTACTCTTTCCTCTGGTACCCTTAGATGTAGACATCTTGTTTAGTCTTTACTCTATTGTCCAGGGTGATGTCGCATCTCAGTCTTGTTTACTCTTTCCTCTGGTACCCTTAGATGTAGACATCTTGTTTAGTCTTTACTCTATTGTCCAGGGTGATGTCGCACCTCAGTCTTGTTTACTCTTTCCTCTGGTACTATTAGATGTAGACATCTTGTTTAGTCTTTACTCTATTGTCCAGGGTGTTGTCGCACCTCAGTCTTGTTTACTCTTTCCTCTGGTACCCTTAGATGTAGACATCTTGTTTAGTCTTTACTCTATTGTCCAGGGTGATGTCGCACCTCAGTCTTGTTTACTCTTTCCTCTGGTACCCTTAGATGTAGACATCTTGTTTAGTCTTTACTCTATTGTCCAGGGTGTTGTCGTACCTCAGTCTTGTTTACTCTTTCCTCTGGTACTATTAGATGTAGACATCTTGTTTAGTCTTTACTCTATTGTCCAGGGTGTTGTCGCACCTCAGTCTTGTTTACTCTTTCCTCTGGTACCCTTAGATGTAGACATCTTGTTTAGTCTTTACTCTATTGTCCAGGGTGTTGTCGCACCTCAGTCTTGTTTACTCTTTCCTCTGGTACTATTAGATGTAGACATCTTGTTTAGTCTTTACTCTATTGTCCAGGGTGTTGTCGCACCTCAGTCTTGTTTACTCTTTCCTCTGGTACTATTAGATGTAGACATCTTGTTTAGTCTTTCCTCTATTGTCCAGGGTGATGTCGCACCTCAGTCTTGTTTACTCTTTCCTCTGGTACCCTTAGATGTAGACATCTTGTTTAGTCTTTACTCTATTGTCCAGGGTGTTGTCGCACCTCAGTCTTGTTTACTCTTTCCTCTGGTACTATTAGATGTAGACATCTTGTTTAGTCTTTACTCTATTGTCCAGGGTGATGTCGCACCTCAGTCTTGTTTACTCTTTCCTCTGGTACCCTTAGATGTAGACATCTTGTTTAGTCTTTACTCTATTGTCCAGGGTGATGTCGCACCTCAGTCTTGTTTACTCTTTCCTCTGGTACTATTAGATGTAGACATCTTGTTTAGTCTTTACTCTATTGTCCAGGGTGTTGTCGCACCTCAGTCTTGTTTACTCTTTCCTCTGGTACCCTTAGATGTAGACATCTTGTTTAGTCTTTACTCTATTGTCCAGGGTGTTGTCGCACCTCAGTCTTGTTTACTCTTTCCTCTGGTACCCTTAGATGTAGACATCTTGTTTAGTCTTTACTCTATTGTCCAGGGTGTTGTCGTACCTCAGTCTTGTTTACTCTTTCCTCTGGTACCCTTAGATGTAGACATCTTGTTTAGTCTTTACTCTATTGTCCAGGGTGTTGTCGCACCTCAGTCTTGTTTACTCTTTCCTCTGGTACCCTTAGATGTAGACATCTTGTTTAGTCTTTACTCTATTGTCCAGGGTGATGTCGCACCTCAGTCTTGTTTACTCTTTCCTCTGGTACCCTTAGATGTAGACATCTTGTTTAGTCTTTACTCTATTGTCCAGGGTGTTGTCGTACCTCAGTCTTGTTTACTCTTTCCTCTGGTACTATTAGATGTAGACATCTTGTTTAGTCTTTACTCTATTGTCCAGGGTGTTGTCGCACCTCAGTCTTGTTTACTCTTTCCTCTGGTACCCTTAGATGTAGACATCTTGTTTAGTCTTTACTCTATTGTCCAGGGTGTTGTCGCACCTCAGTCTTGTTTACTCTTTCCTCTGGTACTATTAGATGTAGACATCTTGTTTAGTCTTTACTCTATTGTCCAGGGTGTTGTCGCACCTCAGTCTTGTTTACTCTTTCCTCTGGTACCCTTAGATGTAGACATCTTGTTTAGTCTTTACTCTATTGTCCAGGGTGTTGTCGTACCTCAGTCTTGTTTACTCTTTCCTCTGGTACCCTTAGATGTAGACATCTTGTTTAGTCTTTACTCTATTGTCCAGGGTGTTGTCGCACCTCAGTCTTGTTTACTCTTTCCTCTGGTACCCTTAGATGTAGACATCTTGTTTAGTCTTTACTCTATTGTCCAGGGTGTTGTCGTACCTCAGTCTTGTTTACTCTTTCCTCTGGTACTATTAGATGTAGACATCTTGTTTAGTCTTTACTCTATTGTCCAGGGTGTTGTCGCACCTCAGTCTTGTTTACTCTTTCCTCTGGTACCCTTAGATGTAGACATCTTGTTTAGTCTTTCCTCTATTGTCCAGGGTGTTGTCGTACCTCAGTCTTGTTTACTCTTTCCTCTGGTACTATTAGATGTAGACATCTTGTTTAGTCTTTACTCTATTGTCCAGGGTGATGTCGCACCTCAGTCTTGTTTACTCTTTCCTCTGGTACCCTTAGATGTAGACATCTTGTTTAGTCTTTACTCTATTGTCCAGGGTGTTGTCGCACCTCAGTCTTGTTTACTCTTTCCTCTGGTACCCTTAGATGTAGACATCTTGTTTAGTCTTTACTCTATTGTCCAGGGTGATGTCGCACCTCTGTCTTGTTTACTCTTTCCTCTGGTACTATTAGATGTAGACATCTTGTTTAGTCTTTACTCTATTGTCCAGGGTGTTGTCGCACCTCAGTCTTGTTTACTCTTTCCTCTGGTACCCTTAGATGTAGACATCTTGTTTAGTCTTTCCTCTATTGTCCAGGGTGTTGTCGTACCTCAGTCTTGTTTACTCTTTCCTCTGGTACCTTAGATGTAGACATACCTTAGTCTTTCTTATACTGCCCTAGGTTTTACAGTTTTGTTTACTCTTCCCTCTGGTACCCTTAAATGTAGACATACCTTAGTCTTCCCTCTGGTACCCTTAAATGTAGACATACCTTAGTCTTCCCTCTAGTACCCTTAGATGTAGACATACCTTAGTCTTCCCTCTGACATCCTTAAATGTAGACATACCTTAGTCTTCCCTCTGGCATCCTTAAATGTAGACATACCCTAGTCTTCCCTCTGGCATCCTTAAATGTAGACAAACCCTAGTCTTCCCTCTAGTACCCTTAGATGTAGACATACCTTAGTCTTCCCTCTGACATCCTTAGATGTAGACATACCTTAGTCTTCCCTCTGGCATCCTTAAATGTAGACAAACCCTAGTCTTCCCTCTAGTACCCTTAAATGTAGACATACCTTAGTCTTCCCTCTAGTACCCTTAAATGTAGACATACCTTAGTCTTCCCTCTTCTATGCTTAGCTGTAAAGTCACTTTGTGTAGATCTTCTTCTCTATCAATAATCATCTCTATGTATGTGTTTATGCATATGTGTGTGTATGTGTGACTGGCTGCCTGCCTCATAACATGGTAATATGCACTGTTTATGTTCACAACATTCATTTGACAATGTTTATTTTTTTTTCCTATGTGAATGTAACATGCAGAACAGATAACTGATGTATGAAAGATCAGTGATTAGAAGAAGGGCTGAATGTAAGGTGGGCCTGCGTTCCCAATTTGTGACCCTGTGAAAATAAAGTTTGTTTATTCAAATTTTAGTAAGTAAAAGATCCTGAGGGACATTCGGCATGTGATACTAGCCCCATATTTATATAGACCAATCAAGACTCGATGGTGGAAGTGATCAATATCACACCAGCCACTTTTACCTCCTGGGGCATAAACTGGTGCCTATATAAAATATTGTTCAGCCTGGGAGCCCAGTTCAATATAAAAAATCCGCCTTGTTGGAGATTAAAAATTATGATCACGGGGCTAGCACGCTTATGTGGTAGTATACAATCTCACCACCCCATTGGGCCCAGCTGCAGGGCGAGGAGCGTAAAACATTTCTAGGGTGACCTTAGTGGCAGACTTTATTATTCTTTTCCAACTCGCCTGTGTGCGATATAACTTCAATATGAATAAAACTACAATCCAGCAACTTGTGAAATAGACATCAAGGCAAATTGTTCATAATCCTGGTAGATTATTTATTCTTATTCTTTTCTGGGGTTCCATTTTTGACATATGGTTGATGCATAAAAAAAAAGCATGTTGAGCTCAATCGTATGAAAGAATTTTACAAAATATACACTGATCTGGGATGCCCAAAGTTTACTTCCTTTTCAAGTGTGTCTTCTAGTCTTTCAGAAGCATACAAATTATCCATGTTGATTTTCTTTCTGTCTTCTAAGAGCACATCCTTGATTTCTTTGTTAATTGCTCTATCCCGATGTAAACTCTATTTTGTTAAGATGTCACGACCGTGTCTTGTCAGGTTGGAATCCAAGCGTCAACTCCTTCTAAGCTTGTTGTGGTTACCAACCTACACCTTTTCTTACTAACTTCTGTGCACTTTAGTGTGGTTTGTTCTAACCTCTTCTATTGAAAACCCAAATCAATTAATCTAAATTTGTTATCCTAATTCCATGTCATCATGTCGTCTTATAACAGTCGTACTGTTATACAAACTTACAAGCTCAAATTACAGCTTACATGATAAAACAGTGTCAAGCTGCATGATAGTTGAACTCACCAATTTCCAAAAATGTTCTTGGTTTATTGTGAGTGTTTCATTACCATAGTGGAGGGAGACGACCTCATCTTCAATTGCTCTCTCCACGTAAGGCAGTCTGGGTGATGGAATGCTGAGCTGGACTGGGGAACAATGGGTCAGGCGGGGCTCTGTGGGTTCTGGTACGGGACTTCCTTCTAGATTATGGAGAAAATGGAAACTGTTAAACACAATTTGGCACAGAGGTGGGAGTCATAAGGTTAATCTGACAATGTGGGAGTCAAGTATGAATGTGAAAGGGTTAAACATGATCAGGAGTTAAAAGGTTAAATATAGTCAGTGTGATCGATGCGAGTCAAAGTATTAAACATGGGCAGTGTGAGAGTCACAGGGTTAAATATGATCCATGTGAGAGTCACAAGGTTAAATGTGATCCATGTGAGAGTCATAGGGTTAAATGTGATCCATGTGAGAGTCACAGGATTAAATGTGATCCATGTGAGAGTCACATGTTTACATGTGATCCATGTGAGAGTCACAGGGTTAAATGTGATCCATATGAGTCACACGGTTAAATGTGATCAGTGTGAGAGTCACATGTTTAAATGTGATCAGTGTGTGAGTCAAAGGGTTAAACATGGGCAGTGTGAGAGAGACAGGGTTAAATATGATCCATGTGAGAGTCACAAGGTTAAATGTGATCCATGTGAGAGTCACAGGGTTAAATGTGATCCATGTGAGAGTCACAGGGTTAAATGTGATCCATGTGAAAGTCACATGTTTACATGTGATCCATGTGAGAGTCACAGGGTTAAATGTGATCCATATGAGAGTCACAGGATTAAATGTGATCAGTGTGAGAGTCACATGTTTAAATGTGATCAGCGTGAGAGTCAAAGTGTTAAACAGGTTCAATGTGAGGAGTCAAAGTGTTAAATAGGATCAATGAGAGGAGTCAAAGTGTTAAACAGGGTCATGTGAGAGTTAAAGGGTTAAACATGGTCAATGTGAAGGTCAAAGTGTTAAATATGATCAGTGTGAGAGACAGACAGACAGACATCAAGATATGGTCAGGATATCAGATCTTTCTTTTAACCCCTTGTGGAGCATTGATTGCCAACTTACACCTGTTGCTATCTTATGTAGCTACCTCCATGTCCTCCCCATATGTTTCTAATTCCCTTCCCTATGTGTTGCTAGATCTCCCTCCATGTCCTCCCCATGTTTCTAATTCCCTTCCCAGTGTGTTGCTACATCTCCCTCCATGTCCTCCCCATATGTTTCTAATTCCCTTCCCCGTATGTTGCTAGATCTCCCTCCATGTCCTCCCATGTTTCTAATTCCCTTCCCCGTGTGTTGCTAGATCTCCCTCCATGTCCTCCCCATATGTTTCTAATTCCCCTCCCCGTGTGTTGCTAGATTTCCCTCCATGTCCTCTCCATATGTTTCTAATTCCCTTCCCTGTATGTTGCTAGATCTCCCTCCATGTTTCTAATTCCCTTCCCTGTATGTTGCTAGATCTCCCTCCATGTCCTCCCATATGTTTCTAATTCCCTTCCCCATGTATTGCTACATCTCCCTCCATGTCCTCCCCATATGTTTCTAATTCCCTTCCCTGTATGTTGCTAGATCTCCCTCCATGTCCTCCCATATGTTTCTAATTCCCTTCCCTGTATGTTGCTAGATCTCCCTCCATGTCCTCCCCATATGTTTCTAATTCCCTTCCTTGTATGTTGCTAGATCTCCCTCCATGTCCTCCCCATATGTTTCTAATTCCCTTCCCTGTATGTTGCTAGATCTCCCTCCATGTCCTCCCATGTGTTTCTAATTCCCTTCCCTGTATGTTGCTAGATCTCCCTCCATGTCCTCCCCATATGTTTCTAATTCCCTTCCCTGTATGTTGCTAGATCTCCCTCCATGTCCTCCCCATATGTTTCTAATTCCCTTCCCTGTGTTTTGCTAGATCTCCCTCCATGTCCTCCCCATATGTTTCTAATTCCCTTCCCCAAGTGTTGCTAGATCTCCCTCCATGTCCTCCCCATGTTTCTAATTCCCTTCCCAGTGTGTTGCTACATCTCCCTCCATGTCCTCCCCATATGTTTCTAATTCCCTTCCCCGTATGTTGCTAGATCTCCCTCCATGTCCTCCCATGTTTCTAATTCCCTTCCCCGTGTGTTGCTAGATCTCCCTCCATGTCCTCCCCATATGTTTCTAATTCCCCTCCCCGTGTGTTGCTAGATTTCCCTCCATGTCCTCTCCATATGTTTCTAATTCCCTTCCCTGTATGTTGCTAGATCTCCCTCCATGTTTCTAATTCCCTTCCCTGTATGTTGCTAGATCTCCCTCCATGTTCTCCCATATGTTTCTAATTCCCTTCCCCATGTGTTGCTACATCTCCCTCCATGTCCTCCCCATATGTTTCTAATTCCCTTCCCTGTATGTTGCTAGATCTCCCTCCATGTCCTCCCCATATGTTTCTAATTCCCTTCCCTGTATGTTGCTAGATCTCCCTCCATGTCCTCCCATATGTTTCTAATTCCCTTCCCTGTATGTTGCTAGATCTCCCTCCATGTCCTCCCCATATGTTTCTAATTCCCTTCCCTGTATGTTGCTAGATCTCCCTCCATGTCCTCCCCATGTTTCTAATTCCCTTCCCAGTGTGTTGCTACATCTCCCTCCATGTCCTCCCCATATGTTTCTAATTCCCTTCCCCGTATGTTGCTAGATCTCCCTCCATGTCCTCCCATGTTTCTAATTCCCTTCCCCGTGTGTTGCTAGATCTCCCTCCATGTCCTCCCCATATGTTTCTAATTCCCCTCCCCGTGTGTTGCTAGATTTCCCTCCATGTCCTCTCCATATGTTTCTAATTCCCTTCCCTGTATGTTGCTAGATCTCCCTCCATGTTTCTAATTCCCTTCCCTGTATGTTGCTAGATCTCCCTCCATGTCCTCCCATATGTTTCTAATTCCCTTCCCCATGTGTTGCTACATCTCCCTCCATGTCCTCCCATATGTTTCTAATTCCCTTCCCTGTATGTTGCTAGATCTCCCTCCATGTCCTCCCCATATGTTTCTAATTCCCTTCCTTGCATGTTGCTAGATCTCCCTCCATGTCCTCCCCATATGTTTCTAATTCCCTTCCCTGTATGTTGCTAGATCTCCCTCCATGTCCTCCCATATGTTTCTAATTCCCTTCCCTGTATGTTGCTAGATCTCCCTCCATGTCCTCCCCATATGTTTCTAATTCCCTTCCCTGTATGTTGCTAGATCTCCCTCCATGTCCTCCCCATATGTTTCTAATTCCCTTCCCTGTGTTTTGCTAGATCTCCCTCCATGTCCTGCCCATATGTTTCTAATTCCCTTCCCCAAGTGTTGCTAGATCTTTCATTAGCCGTCAAAATACTTTCCAGTTATACTATCAACAGTTCTTGATTAGTTGGAACCTGTCTAGTACTCCCCAAGTTCCACATTAGTAACCCTGTCATTCTGCTACAGTCCAACTGTGTGCAGGCACTAGCCAATGGACATGTCCTTTATTAGTATCTGATTGTTATACATGTCAGGAAACAGGCTAGCAGAATGTACAACTATAGCTTGCTACAGACATTTCTGGAGATCCATTACCATGAATCTTTACTCTGGAGATGGCACATGATGACGATGATGATGACAAATACGCTCACAGCGACCAATAGAAAATGATGGTTAACAATACTGAAAGATCTCTATATTTCTGACCTTTTTTTTTTTTTTTTGTAGTTAGGGCATATCTTTAACTTTTTTAGATACTTGTGGTATGTGAGCAAGCGGCAGATTGAGCTGAAGAGCACTGACAGGCAGTTGTTGATTGTGGTCTGAAACTCATGGCGGTGGGCGGAGATTATATTTATAGAGACAATGTCTACAGTCACTGACCAGTATGGTCACTGCTAAGAAGGAAAGCAATGGCAGACTACCTTCCATACAGATGTCTAGAAACTATTGCAGTCAAACAAATCTAGATGATGATGATAATGATGTAGTAATACCTTGGATATTATGTGCCCTGAGAACTTCAGAGGTTCTCAACTGAATCTTCTGGCAACTCTCCACAGACAGGCTGTATATACTTCTCACAATATTCACCACAGAGGCCTCGGCAGCTTCATAAATACTGGGCTCACACCGTCGCTTCAGCTGCGTCAGCCGCTCCTGTGATCATTCCCAAAGTTACATTTGTTTGTCAAAAAGAATGGATGTGAACTGAAAGAACAAGGTTCTTGAGTATTATTTTGATCTGAAGAGAATATCGCGGTGTCAGTGAATGTGTAGAGTAGGTATGAACCATCAGTAGATGTGTAGAACAAGTATGAGGCATATGTGGATGTGTAGAACAAGTATGAGGCATATGTGGATGTGTACAACAAGTATAAGGCATCCATGGATGTGTAAACCAAGTATGTGGCATCCATAAATTTGTAAACCAAGTATGTGGCATCCATGAATGTGTAGAACAAGTATGTGCCATCAGAGAAGGTGTAGAACAAGTATGTGGCATATGTGGATGTGTAGAACAAGTATGTGGCATATGTGGATGTGTAGAACAAGTATGTGGCATATGTGGATGTGTAGAACAAGTATGTGGCATATGTGGATGTGTAGAACAAGTATGTGGCATTCATGGATGTGTAAAACATGTATATGGCCTCCATGTGTAGAACAAGTATGTGGCATATGTGGATGTGTAGAACAAGTATGAGGCATATGTGGATGTGTAGAACAAGTATGAGACATATGTGGATGTGTAGAACAAGTATGAGACATATGTGGATGTGTAGAACAAGTATGAGACATATGTGGATGTGTAGAACAAGTATGAGACATATGTGGATGTGTAGAACAAGTATGAGACATATGTGGATGTGTAGAACAAGTATGAGACATTTGTGGATGTGTAGAACAAGTATGAGACATATGTGGATGTGTAGAACAAGTATGAGGCATATGTGGATGTGTAGAACAAGTATGAGACATATGTGGATGTGTAGAACAAGTATGAGGCATATGTGGATGTGTAGAACAAGTATAAGACATATGTGGATGTGTAGAACAAGTATGAGGCATATGTGGATGTGTAGAACAAATATGAGACATATGTGGATGTGTAGAACAAGTATGAGACATATGTGGATGTGTAGAACAAGTATGAGACATATGTGGATGTGTAGAACAAGTATGAGACATATGTGGATGTGTATAACAAGTATGAGGCATATGTGGATGTGTAGAACAAGTATGAGGCATCCATGGATGTATAGAACAAATATAAAGCATCCATGGTGTAGAACAAGTATGAGGTATATGTGGATGTGTAGAACAAGTATGAGGTATATGTTTATGTGTAGAACAAGTATGAGGCATATGTGGATGTGTATAACAAGTATGAGGCGTATGTGGATGTGTAGAACAAGTATGTGGCGTATGTGGATGTGTAGAACAAGTATGAGGTATATGTGGATGTGCAGAACAAGTATGAGGTATATGTGGATGTGTAAAACAAGTATGTGGCATTCATGGATGTGTAGAACAAGTATGAGGCATATGTAGATGTGTAGAACAAGTATGAGGCATATGTGGATGTGTAGAACAATTATGAGACATATGTGGATGTGTAGAACATGTATGAGGCATATGTTGATGTGTAGAACAAGTATGAGGCATATGTGGATGTGTAGAACAAATATGAGGCATATGTGGATGTACAGAACAAGTATGGGGCAAATGTTGATGTGTAGAACAAGTATGAGGCATCCATGGTGAACAAGTATGAGGCATCCATGGATGTGTAGAACAAGTATGAGGCATATGTGGATGTGTAGAACAAGTATGAGGCATATGTGGATGTGTAGAACAAGTATGAGACATATGTGGATGTGTAGAACAAGTATGAGACATATGTGGATATGTAGAACAAGTATGAGACATATGTGGATGTGTAGAACAAGTATGAGACATATGTGGGTGTGTAGAACAAGTATGAGGAATCCATGGATGTTTAGAACAAGTATTAGGCATATGTGGATGTGTAGAACAAGTATGAGACATATGTGGATGTGTAGAACAAGTATGAGACATATGTGGATGTGTAGAACAAGTATTAGGCATATGTGGATGTGTAGAACAAGTATGAGACATATGTGGATGTGTAGAACAAGTATAAGACATATGTGGGTGTGTAGAACAAGTATGAGGAATCCATGGATGTTTAGAACAAGTATTAGGCATATGTGGATGTGTAGAACAAGTATGAGACATATGTGGATGTGTAGAACAAGTATGAGACATATGTGGATGTTTATAACAAGTATTAGGCATATGTGGATGTGTAGAACAAGTATGAGACATATGTGGATGTGTAGAACAAGTATGAGACATATGTGGATGTGTAGAACAAGTTTGAGACATATGTGGATGTGTAGAACAAGTATGAGACATATGTGGATGTGTAGAACAAGTATGAGACATATGTGGATGTGTACAACAAGTATGAGACATATGTGGATGTGTAGAATAAGTATGAGACATATGTGGATGTGTAGAATAAGTATGAGACATATGTAAATGTGTAGAACAATTATGTGGCATTCATTGATATGTAGACCAAGTATGAGACATATGTGGGTGTGCAGAACAAGTATGAGACATATGTGGATGTGTAGAATAAGTATGAGACATATGTAAATGTGTAGAACAATTATGTGGCATTCATTGATATGTAGACCAAGTATGAGGCATATGTGGATGTGTAGAACAAGCATCAGGCATGTAGATGTGTAGAACAAGTATGAGGTATATGTGAAAGCATAGACCAAGTATGAGGAATATGTGGATGTGCAGTACAAGTATGAGATATCCATGGATGTGCAGAGCAAGTATAAAGCATCCATGGATAAGTAGAACAAGTAAGATGTTTTCTTGTAGATTTTAACAAACTGCCCAATTAGTTGTTTTTTTTAAAAATTACATATCCACAGAATATTATAAACAACTATAAGGTAGAGAAACAGCATTCTTTGGTCATATAAAGAGAAATCAGGGTTTGGAAAACAATATGATGACCGAAAAGATCAGCGGTAACAGAGTATTAGGCAGACTGAGAAAATAGAACTGAATGAATTGAAACAGCGGCATGGAGGAATATCATCAACAGAGTTTATCAAGAACACTTAGGATGAAGAGATGAAGACCTACGCCTGTTGCTATGCACATAATTATGATGAAAACCAATAATACACCAAATGACAGACAATTTGTGTATTGGATTATTCTACATATTATATATCTATATATATAAAAGAGAATGTGTCTTTGTTTGTGTGTCCTTTATGCGTTCCTGAAACGTCCATCCGATTGAGATGAAATTTTCTACAGATCTTCTCATTCCCGCACAGCCAACTGGAATAGTTATTTAGTTTAAAATCAACAATTTTTCCTCCAGCAAGAAAGAAAATGGCACGAGCTTTAGAAACAGATAATAAATGTTCCGCCATCTTGCTGCAAGGGAACTCACTCTCTGATTACACCAGAAATTAGTTAGGAACAGTTGTTGTTCTCACTCGTGTGGATGCAACTGAAATAGTTAGTTTAAAATCAATTTTTTATTTTTAAGAACGGGAATGGGAGCCGGGGACGAATATGAATTAAATGAGACTCTCCCCACCAGGGGCTGGGCGAAGCCGATCCGGGTCGTCTTTTTGGGGAACTGGAGCAGGGGCCGAATATGAATTAAATGAGAAGCTCCCCACCAGGGGCTTGGCGAAGCCGGTCCAGGTCGTCTAGTATATATATAAAACAAGTCCTATAGCAGCGACCTGTTGTGAGTATGTGAAGTGTCAGGACTATCAAATTTCAATAGTCTAGAACATATGGAGGAATTTGTAGTCATTCATTCACTACCGTAGCAAATGATGAGCTGGAATCAAACCCTTGTCCAACCACATTAATGCCATTGTTAACCTCCTAACCATTACACCACTCCTACATGATATGGTGTTTTTCAAATTCTTCTGTTGCATTCAGAGTTGAGTCAAGAACTGCCCACACAGCACTCAGGAAATTCCCAAGCATGCTCCGTCATCTTCAACAGCCAACAAAGAGCCCCTATACTAATGGTACCAGTAGCAGTCTATGTATCCGTCTAGCCTTTCCTCAGAGTCCTGAGTATGGGTCAGATCCTCACTCCCGGCTGTTAGATTACCGCGTTATACACTAATGAAGGAGCCATAGTTGCTTAGTGGTTACAGCATTTGCATGCCTAGACATCGGTCCAACTCCCAGCACAGGCAGGATGATTTGTTACGGCCAGCACAGTTCTAGGGTCAACCCAGGCTTATAAAAATTGGTACCACAGAATTGTCTGGGAAATATCATGGAAAGAAAAGCAATGAGGAAGGGAAGTGGCAACCTCACCTCTTATGTTATAATATAGGATATGTTATGGCCGGACACTTCACACCCCAATGACATCTGTTATGGGACTACCTTTATCTCTCTAATGAGACAAACTGTACAGACAATAACATCAGACATATCTGAGATTAACAAAACAGAGTATATGGGAACTATTAACAAATTCAAACATAGCCCAGACTAACAGGACAAATTATGGAGACAAAACTAACAACAACAAAAGAACAAGACAACTACGCAGACAATATTAATAAAATCAAATATATTCCAAAGTAACAGGACAACTATACAGACAATATTAACAATATCAAAACCCAGACTAACAAGATAATACAGACAACAGTAATAATATCAAATCCCTACACTAACAGGATATAAACAATATTAACAACATCAAAATCCTAGACCAACAAGAAAACCATATAGACAATATTAACAAAACCAAACATATCTGGGTAACAAGACAAACTATACATACAAGATTACACAAATCTATCTCAGAATGACAGGACAAGACTATACAGACAATATTACACAATCATATCGCAGAATGATAAGACTATACATACATTATAACACAAATCTATCTCAGAATGACAGGCCAAGACTATACATACAATATTAACATAAATCTATCTCAGAATGACAGGACAAACTAGACATACAATATTATACAAATCTATCTCAGAATAACTATACATACAACATTACACAAATATATCTCAGAATGAAAAGACAAACTATACAGACAATATTACATAGCCCCCCACTAACCAGATAATCGTCAAATGAGACATTATGCCGCGACCGCAACCACCGGAAAGTTTCTTCAACGTTCTGTTTGACCACCTTGACATTCTGTAGGGACACTTTCCTGGATTTAAAAAAAAATGGCAAACAGAGATACAAGTAAAGTAAACATATTTACGCTGCCAGAAGACAATTATTTGCGTCATCTTTTTCTGTCACATCTGTCTGATATATTTGTTATTTGTGCTCGCTGGCTTTCAACTCAAGTATAGTCCATACATGTGCTACTACTTCTAGTGCAGCAGACCAATGTTTGCGTGTAGATTAGTTTTCCCTATTACCAGTGTCCCTTGTCATCAGACAAACTCACTCTGAGACTTCTGAGGCACTTCTAATTTATGTCCCCAAGTCAAGGATGAAAAATCAACATTTTAGTTGAACTGACCAGTGTAGGGATTGAATCCCCTACTTCAAGATCAGCACCCCAGATATTTAAGAACGAGTTATTAATTTATTGTGTGGTAATGTTTTCACGATCAACATCCCTTCACACTTGGTATTCCCATGCATAGTCATTCGTCCAATGCAGTAACCATCTTAAAAGTATCTGTCCTCACTATGCCATGATGTGTAGGTTATAATATCTCCTCCCTCGCCCTCAAAGACATGCTTGGCAGGGCTTCACTCCCAAATCTGCACCAGTTAGCATGTGTGATATGCAGAATGACTACAATGACCTAACTTGGAGCAAACTTTAAGAGATGCTTGTCATACAAGTATCACATGGACAATATCTTTATTGCAGCCAGGAAGGGCTTGGCAGCAATGAATGCATTGGCAGCAGCTGGCATTAAACAATGTCTGCTCTTTCTCCTTTACCAGGGACTTGTGTTGGCATCTGATTATGGTCTGGGCCGTCTCACCATTTATTGTATAGTATCTGCATTGTGCCTTTTTACAGTCGAGTTGTGATAAATTATTTGTGCTTTTTGACCATCAAATTAAACTTTTACCTGGCATTTGTTGCCCAGGTTAGCTTATCAGGCATTTTTTCCCCCCGCATATCCTTTACAGGGCATCGCTGTCAACACCAGCATTTTACCACTGTCGATTTCTTGGCAAGATTACGCTCACTAGTTTGCCATTGCTTTCTGAGCGGCCGGCTCACTGATCCTACAAGTTACCAATGCGGCGAGAACCGCTTCCAATTCATGCACGCTGCGTTAACTTACGTGGATACATGGGATTATGGAGAAAGTCGTTTAACCCCTAGGCCAGGGAGACTGGCACATCAGGCATTTAGCATTCCTAAAAGTTACTTCTCGACTCTATTAAACATATGTCGCCATCTGTGGCTTAGGGGTTAGTGAACTAGTTCAATAATACCCCGACATACCAGGTAGACTGTTCAAAACCAGCCGCAGGTGATACAGGAGCAGAAGCTTTGCTATGATTTTTGACGGTATGAGCTTTGGCAGTTCAGAAAGCAATGGCAAACTACTGAACATAACTAGTAAATCATAAACTGCCAATAAATGCCGGGATTGTTTTAATTCAAACTGCAGACTCAAAATATTTATAGGCATGATCGTGGTGATCTTTATAAACAATTTGCTTTGTCCTTCACACAGCGAAAGCTTGCCTGCCAGGCCAGGTCATGTGATTGAATTCTCATAGAGGCAGATTCTCCTCCCCAATTCAGCCAAGTTTCCAAGGCTAACTCAGACTAAAATGTGTACTGGAAATGTCCTGGGAAGCAAAGCAGCCTGCCTGATAATGACCACATCACCCACCAAGTGCTTACTGGCCTATAAACATACTGGGTTAGCACCATATACCCAGAACGCCTCAAGGTGTGTAAAAGGGTGCTAAAATCTTCAAATGTGTATACATGTGATTGCATAATCGGTTCGACCTGTTCCGAGTTCCAGAATAATGATATCTTCTGGTCTGTCCATAAAATGGCATTCATCTTGTGCTGGTGTAGATGACTTTCTAATTGATATGATAATTCTTTTCTGTTGGTTGTATGTGACTGGTAAATCAAGTTGCTCTTCTGTTGCCCCTTCCTTTGCTAGTTGGTCAGCTTTCTAGTTTCTGGGCACTCCACAATGAGATGGTAGCCACTGTATCATTACCATATGCTGGCTGCCTAGTCGAGAGATAGTAATGTCCATATTACTGGCAATTTCCCAGCTAGAAGCGCCCCAAGTACTGATTTTGTATCTACGTTCCTTAACATATTGCTTGTCCTATGCAGGATTCTTGCATAACACAAGTTCTACAACAGCATCCATTAAAGACAAGGGACACCGAGTTAAAATGTATACGAGAATTCTCAAATCATCATATATAACCCCTACCCAAATAATCATAAAAGTCAAACTTTAATATCCTATCTAGAGCTTGTAATCTCTCACTGATCCTTGATGGTGTTGTTGTTTTTTTGGGTGTGCATTCACTCGCTTTGCACTAAAGCAAAGTCCATACCACAAATTTTAACGTGCAGGATTTATTTTTGCGTGTGGATTAGCTTTACCTATTACCAGTGTTCTTTACCATCAGGCAAACCCACTCTGACTTCTGAGGTACTTGTAATTTATGTCCCCAAGTCATGGACAAATGACCAGTATAGGTGTTGAGCCTGCTACCTTGGCATCAGCACACCGGAAGTTTAAGTGCATGCACTCTTATACATTTAGCCATGCTGACCTCCTCTGACTGTCTATGACTGACATCCATTCATCAAAATTGTTCTATTTAACTTAAGAGTTACGAAAACTGTTTTCCTCTAGGTACTGCCTTTGTGTCTGCTGTCAATGAAATACCTGAAGCCTGTGGAGGAAACATGACCAAACTAGGCCTCACCCCAGCCAGTCTGTATGTGCTGAATGCTCTGGTTACATTCCTCTCCACAGATAGACAGATAGTTAGTTAGTTAGTTAGTTAGTTAGTTAGTTAGTTAGTTAGTTAGGTCAGTGGCCTCAACTGGTTCCCAATTTGATTCCCTGTGTAATACGTGTACAGCATTAGAATAGACCAATCATTTCTCTTCTTTAAATGTTTGTTAATATACTCGACACAGCATTTACAGTCCGATGTGTTTGTTATTTGACGTATGCTGGTGTAATATAAATTATGAGACTTATGGTGCTATCTCAATGGTTTGATTCGAATTCTGTTTGTATTCCATAGTTGTAGGTTCATGTGTATGATAGACATGACTAATGAAGACACTTTTTTTGTAGTGTCTAGTTGGTCATGCGTCGAAGTACACTTGTTCCTGCAGCGAGGCGCTGTTGCCATTTGGAGGTGACAGGTTCGAATCCTGGTCAGTAACTATAGCTTTCAAATTTTATGTTGTCTAGTGCGTCCTCTAGTCTCTACTTCCTTCTCCTTCTGTGAGCGCCAAACAATACTATGTGTGTTTACTTATGTAGTTAGTTGACAGATCATCCTCATTGCACATCAAACCATTCAGTCCATAAGTTCTCGAATCCCCTCAGTAAATTCTGCAGTGTGTAGCAACTGACGACACCAGTTATCTGTTGGTCTATTAATCTTATTTGGCTTCCTACATAGTGTTCTTGTTTGGCCACACCTCTTTTAATTTGCTATTCTCACAGTCTGACCATGGGTGTAGATTCACAGTCATCACTTGGTTCTCGCAAGTCTTACTTCTCGTAGAGTATTCAGAATGTCAGTCTGGGCCATGGTTCGTCCACCTTCCCCAGTAGCCTTACCTGCAAGCTTGTCACCCGTTCATTTCCTCGTACACTCGCATGCTCTGGCACAAAAATGAAACTAATCTTTGCCAGCCGAGATAGCTCCAGAGGCAGAAGCCACTCTCTTCAGATCCACCCCATCTCTATCTTCTTGTTCATGCTCATTGAGTCACTAAGGACACAAGCCCTAGTGAATGTCTGTGTCTCAAGTCATGTAATTGCTTTACTTACTGCTATGACTTCCATAGTCAGGCTACTTGTGGTCAAAGCAAAAGCCTCAGAATCTTCCTTCACAATTCTCCCTCCGGCCTGAGCTGTAAAAGCCCATGAACTTCTCACTCGTCGAACGACCGACCCATCTGTGTAAATGACAGCATCACCCTCCAAAGAATTCTCGAAGATCAAAGCCTGTACATCCACCTCCACAGCAGCCAGATTTTCTTGTCTGCATTTTCTGTCTAGTTGGATGCAAACTGAAAAGGAGGTACAGAAATCTGTTGGCATTCGCACCCACTCCTCGCCATGTTCTAAGGCCTCAAGTGAACCCACCTGTTGAAGAATGTCTTCGGCTTGACCCATCTATGACTTTCCTCTTTTTAACCTGCTGCCTTTTTTTTTTTTTTGCATATCCTTTACAGGACATTGCTGTCAACACCAGCATCTTTCAGCTGTATGTTGATTTCTTGGCAAGATTACGCTCAATAGTTTGCCATTGCTTTCTGAGCGGCCGGCTCACATACCCCGTAAGTTACCGGTGCGATTTGAACCACTGCGAGATTACGGAGAGAAGTCGCTAACCTCTAAGCCACGAAGCCGGCTTTTACCTTCTTAATTTCACTGTGCAGTTGAAGTTGTGTGTTCACGTTGACTCTGAGGTAGGCACTTGCTTTGCAAATTTGTATTCTGTCCCCAATGGTTGGAAAATCAAGAAGGTAGCACATCGCCCTGCATGCTTGTATCTCTTGTACATCCAAGAATAATATGCATAGCTTCGTTCTGTATCCTTTCCATCTGCTTATGGCTGATAGTCAGGATTGCCATCGCATACTCCAAAACAGACAGGACCAGACCCTCGTAAAGGAGACATAGATGGCACTTGCTCAGTTTTCCGCTGCCATCACCCGCATCGCAGCCAAACCTCACTTGGCCTTTGTTATCACCCGGTTTATGTGCTCATGATAAGCAAGACTTTTATCAAAACATATCCCCAAGTAGTTCATTGCCTGCATTCTTTCCATCGTTTCTGAGCCCAGATTTACAGTTGGTGTTGGAGTGTTAGCAATATGGTTATTCAAAGAGAACCATGTCACTGCTGCCTTCGTTGGGTTGATCATTGCCCCAGATTCCACACACCAAGTGCTTATGCGATTTAGTTCTGTTTGTAGATCCACAGCAACTCGATCTCTATCCTTACCCCGACAATATACTAACACGTCGGCACATAACAATGTCCTCCCAGTCCTCTGATCTGCTTGCCAGTGATTCTCACAGTGTAGGCATTGAACAGCACCGCAGATAATGGTGATCCCAGTGGCAGGCCCGGATACATTGTTGTTGGTGCAGAGGTCCAACTGCCACATCTAAAAACTGAAAACTACTTTTCGTTGGAAGAGAACTGCGGCAACCCAACTAAGGAGGAATGGACTTATCTTGAGTTCAAGAAGCTGAAACATTAAGAAATCCTTCTTCTTCTTCTACTGCGTTCATCCGGGTTTTTTTTTCCCGGACGTGATTGTGTTGTGCCTGTTTATAGCAGAGCTGTGTTCTTGCGCCGTTAGGCTGACACATCCAACTTCTGTGGGCATTTGTTGACCAGATTAACCTTCCCGGGGATTTAAGAAATCCAATGGTATTCTGTTGTACGCATCCTCAAGATCAATCGCCGCAGTACATGTTTCAATGCCCGAGCGGAAACCTTCATAGACATCGTGGGCAAAAATTGCTGCGTTGGTCCAGGTTTCTCTGTTTGGACGGTACCCTCCAAGGGTAGCTGGGAAATAACCGTGCCTCTCTAGCTGACTTGATATTTTCCTGGCAATTAACTTCTCTAGCAGCTTGCCTCTCCGCAGATGTGAAGTTCTAGTACCAGTCTTGAACAAACCACCAGTTTCTAAGTTAGGAGAGGGGAAGAAGAACTCTACAACAATTCCCTTGAAGAATACTTTGGAATGGTGGGGAAGAAAAGTCTCTACACCAACTTCATTCCGAAAGATACAAACTCTTTTCAGGGATCAAAATCTTAACATCAACACATGAGACTTAAAAGTTAAAACTCAGTCTTCTAAAGAGTTAAAGCTCAGTCTACCTGAGTATTCGCAAACCAGACTTTATAGTTAAACTCAGTATTCTAAAGTATTCACCAATCAGACTTCAGAGGTAAAACTCAGTTTTCTAAAGTATTCACATACCAGACCCACAAGAGTTAAAACTCAGTCTTCTAAAGTATTCATAAACTAGACTTCAGAGTTAAAACTCAGTCTTCTAAAGTATTCATAAACTAGACTTCAGAGTTAAAACTCAGTCTTCTAAAGTATTCATAAATTAGACTTCAGAGTTAAAACTCTCTAAAGAGTTAAAGCTCAGTCTACCTGAGTATTCCTCAATCAGACTTGAGAGTTATAACTCAGTCTTCTAAAGTATACACCAACCAGACTTCAGAGTAAAAAACTCAGCATTCTAAAGTATTCACCAACCAGACTTCAGAGTAAAAAACTCAGCATTCTACAGAGTCGAAACTCAAGTCTTCTAAAGTATTCACCAACCAAACTTCAGAGTTAAAACTCAATACTCTTGAGTATTCGCCAACAAAACTTCAGAGTTAAAGCTCAGTATTCTTGAGTATTCACCAACAAACCAAGCTAAGAAAATTTAATATTTGAAAATAAAATCATAACATTAGGAGAAACTAAAACAAAGTTCACCTTGATTCAACCATTTTCTTTGCTGCTTCAGCATATTTAAACAGTAGTCTCCTGGCATCTTCTGATAACTTTGGCCTGATTAATTTAATTGGTATATCATTCATAATCTCGTAGACCAAGGATCGGGACAAATCTGGAGTACAGTCTGACGGCAGAAACGGATCCTTACCCTTGTCAATCACTTTACGTTCTAGCAACCAGCGGTTCAAAGAGTCCACAGGAGCATCAATATCTTGGGAACAAACAAAAAAATGTTAATCTTTAGATGAATTTATAAATCAAAAATAACTTTGGTCTGATTAATATCAATAAAAGTAAGAACATAATAGATCCTTTACATGCCTTAAGGTGCACTGGAGATATGGTGCTTAACCCACATTGGCACTCTGAACGAAATCACGAAGACCACCTTTACTTCTCAAGACATTTCCTGGTACCCATTACAGCCTGGGTCGACTTGGAAGTCCAGATCAATGTTTAAAATACACCTCGATGTGAATTTGAACCCGAGTTGACCAGACAGGTAAGCAAGCATCTGGCCACTACACTACCACAGCTGAAACATCTGGCCACTACACTACCACAGCTCGAGCATCTAACCACTACACTACCACAGCTTAAACATCTAGCCACTATACTACCATAGCTTAAACATCTAGCCACTACACTACCACAGCTTAAACATCTAGCCACTACACTACCACAGCTCAAACATCTAGCCACTACACTACCACAGCTTAAACATCTAGCCACTACACTACCACAGCTTAAACATCTAGCCACTACACTACCACAGCTCAAACATCTAGCCACTACACTACCACAGCTTAAACATCTAGCCACTACACTACCACAGCTTAAACATCTGGCCACTACACTACCACAGCTCAAACATCTAGCCACTACACTACCACAGCTCAAACATCTAGCCACTACACTACCACAGCTTAAACATCTAGCCACTACACTACCACAGCTCAAACATCTGGCCACTACACTACCACAGCTTAAACATCTGGCCACTACACTACCACAGCTAAACATCTGGCCACTACACTACCACAGCTTAAACATCTGGCCACTACACTACCACAGCTCAAGCATCTAGCCACTACACTACCACAGCGCAAACATCTAGCCACTACACTACCACAGCGCAAACATCTGGCCACTACACTACCACAGCGCAAACATCTGGCCACTACACTACCACAGCGCAAACATCTAGCCACTACACTACCACAACTCAAACATCTAGACACTACAGAATCCACATCAGAATCCATATCATTGCACAGGACATTCCCACACATGCTGGTTTTATTTGGTCTCAGAATCCAGATTATTGCACAGGACATTCCCACACATGCTCCATCCACCTCCTCACAAGCCACCAAAGAGTTCCCATGCTGGTAGTTCCAGTAGCAGCTTGATCAAAAGTCCACCAGGCTTTTTCTCTATACATTTAGTATCATCCAAGTCTTCCACTCTCTCCTTTCTGAACCAGTCTCTCCACATATGGATACTGTTTGTGTAGTTGCACTCTCCACCTAGTCCCAGAGCCTCCACCACTCTCCATCTGGTCCTCTCTGCCCAGTAGGGCAGCAGTAGCCAATCTATTCACCTACTTACTGCCCCACACACCTGTATGCCGTGGCTAGAAAATCCATGATATGCTTGCAAACCTACATCTTGACAAGCAATGTGAGTCACTTCACTCTGAACATTCAGTCTCCACTTTCTGAAGCATACTCTGTGAGTCCGTTACAAATACAAAGGCAATGAGTTAGAAAGAGACAATTCGTCTTTGTTCACACCTAGTTATGCATCTCAAAGGTCAGTGTATTTGACTTTAGCATGCATTTGTGTAAGGTTAACTTCCTCTAGACAGATGAATCCCAGGTAATAGGCTCTATCAAGACCTGGGTGATTTTTTTCTCTAAAAATGTTGCCATGGCAGTGTCCTTGTGGCCTGTTCTTTGCGATTTCAAACATCCATTGATTTTTTTTAATGTGCACACAAGATTGTTTGCCCTTATCTAAGAAGGTTAGGATCCAATCTCACTACCCAAGACATCAAGAGGATGTATGATAGCATTAGACACCAAACATTGGAAAAATGCCCAGCCCTAAGCTGGGATAGAATCTGGGACCTTCTGAGACACCATAACCCCTCAGCCTAGCTCCCCCTGAAACAGACCATTCAGTATCAACATGTCATAGAAAGGAGGTCGTGAATGGATAAGAACACTTGCTCTTAAACTTCCAGTGTGTTGATGCTGAGGTAGCGGGTTCAACACCTAAGCAGGTCTCCTAGACTAAAATGATTTCTCATCCTTGACTTAGGGACGTAAATTACAAGGACCTCAGAAGTCGAAGAGTTCTCCTGATGGCGAGGGACACTGGTAATAGGGAAAGTTAATCCACATGTATAAATCAGTCTAGCGCACTAGAAGTAGTGGAGGTTCACATGGCCGAATGGATAAGAACGCACATTCTTCAACATCCGGTATGCTGATGCTGTGGTAAGGGGTCCAGCCCCTATACCAGACAGTTGGACTAAAATGATTTCTTGTCCTTGACTTGGGGGGGGGGGGGGGGGGGGGGGGGGGGGGGGGGGGGGGGGTAAATTACAAGTACCTCTGAAGTCAGAGTGGGCTCACCTGTTGGTGAGGGATACTGGTAATAGGGAAAGCTAAACCACACGCAAAATTCAGTCCAGTGCTACTAGAAGTAGTGTGTATGGATTGCGCTTGAGTTCAAAAGCGAGCGAGCGCCAAAGATAAAAACTAGAATTAGTAACACATGAATGGACTACGCTTGAAAGAAGAATGTGTCCTTGAGAGAGACTCACCTTCATGTTGCTGACACAGTTCCTGATAGCTCAGGCGCAGCTTCATCACTTGGTCATACCTGAAGGCTTCAATGTCAGGATGTGGTGGTGACAGGTGTAGTGGGGCACGTTCTTTGATAACAGCACTTGAAGGCACTTCGAAGTTCCAGAATGGTCTGAAGAACGTTAACAGTACAGGTAACTTCATGGTAGATAATGATATGGGGGTGTAAAGTGTTAGGAACATGTCTCAGCAGCCACTAAAACATGTCTTAACAACTACTAGAATATGTCTCAACAACCACTAGAACATGTCTCAACAACCACTAGAACATGTCTCAACAACCACTAGAACATGTCTCAATAACCACTAGAACATGTCTCAACAACCACTAGAACATGTCTCAACATCGAACAGAGCATTTTTCAACAGTCACTTGTAGATGCCTCAACAGCCACTAGAACATGTCTCAACATCCAACAGTGCAGTTTTCAAAGCCCCTAGAACATATCTCAACAGCCACTTGTAGATGTCTCAACAGCCACTATAACATGTCTCAACAGCCACTAGAACATGTCTCAACATCCAACAGTGCAGTTTTCAAAGCCCCTAGAACATATCTCAACAGCCACTTGTAGATGTCTCAACAGCCACTAGAACATGTCTCAACATCCAACAGTGCAGTTTTCAAAGCCCCTAGAACATATCTCAACAGCCACTTGTAGATGTCTCAACAGCCACTAGAACATGTCTCAACATCCAACAGAGCATTTTTCAACAACCACTTGTGAATGTCTCAACAGCCACTAGAACATATCTCAACAGCCACTTGATGTCTCAACAGCCACTAGAACATGTCATCCATCAGTGAATTTTTCAACAGCCACAAGTACATTTTCTCAACAGAGCCATTAGCACAAGTCTTAATAGCAACTAGTACTATTTTAACAGTCACTAGCATATGTCTCAACAGCCATTACTGCACATCTCAACAGCAACCAGTATTTGTCTCACCAACAACTACCAATATCTCAACAGCAAAATCTCAACAACTACCACCACACACATCATAAAGCAATCAAAACACATCACGACAAACCTACTTGTAATTCAAATGCGATCTTTTGCTGCTCCCATCAAATGGCTGTGAGCATGCTCGTCGTTTCAAGACAGCCAAGACAGGATTCACTTCAGCTCCTGACTGACCTAAGCTCCTGAGCGAGGCTGAGGATTGGCCACTAGCCCCAACACTGGCTCCACCCACTGTGTTTATATTCAGAGGGTCTGTAAGGGGATCGTGCTGCAGATGACAAAATACAAGATTGCTGCTGCTCAGAATTTACCAGACAGATGTAGTCAACATTAAAACAAAATGTCCTGAAGTTGGAACCAGATATGGATCTGTGAAGTGTTAGGGCTGTTACATTTTGTAGGCCTGAGTGTATGGATGAACTGGTGGCCAGTTTTTCCCCTCAGCTTAGCAGACAACACACGTAGATATTGAATCTTTGTCCAATCACAAATATGCATTTCTGGAACTTTGAAGTGTCTTTCAAATAATTCCCTCTGCTATACTAGAATTTTGAAGCGCCTTTCAAATAATTTCATCTGCTTTGCTGGAACTTTGAAGTGCCTTTCAAATAATTTCTTCTGCTTTTATGGAACTTTGAAGTGCCTTTCACATAATTTCATCTGCTATACTAGAACTATGAAGTGCTTTTAAAATAATTTCACCTGCTATGCTGGAACTTTGAAGCGCCTTTCAAATAATTTCATCTGCTATTATGAAACTTTGAAGTGCCTTTCAAATAATTTCATCAGCTATACTAGAACTTTGAAGTGCTTTTCAAATAATTTCATCTGCTATGTTGGAACTTTGAAGCACCTTTCACTGGAAATTTCATCTGCTATGCTGGAATTTTGAAGTGCCTTTCAAATAATTTTATCTGCTATTATGCATGTCTGAAGTGCCTTTCACATAATTACATCTGCTATGCTAGAACGTTGAAGTGTCTTTCAAATAATTGTATCTGCTATGCTGGGACTTTAAAGTGCCTTTCAAATAGTATCTCCTGCTTTGCTGAATTTATTTGTAACAGTAGGTTTTATTCCCAATCATCCCTCTGGGAGTTTAAGTCAGTTGACAACAACATTTCCAAAACCCTTGCAGGAGTTTGACCAATGCCTAATCCCAGCCAGTCCAGACGATACCTCTCTGCAAATGAATACCTCTAGTACCAGTCCTGCCAACCCTGCTTATTTTGGAGAGGGAGAAAGTAGTTATGTAACACAATCCCCATGGAGATGGTACTTTGGTACTGGACCAGGAAGAGGGTCTCTACACTAACCTAGATCCGATAGATCCAAGCCCTTTTTGGGGCTTAAATGACCTGAACGCCAATGCAGACTTGAAAGTTAGAACCCAATTACAGGATTCACCAACCAACCAATGTCCAGTCTAGGTAAAGTCAACTTCTGCTCTGACTAACTAACATACATACAAGAAATGAAAACATGAGATAAAAGTAAGTTGCACAAGTTACTTACTGCCGTTCCAACTGTGGGGACTTCCCAGAGGGATTGGTTTGTGAGTTTGTTAAAATAATAATAGCGGCCTTCACGCTTGCTCCAGAACTGTCCCCAGCCTGCCTGAACTAACTCAGGTGGGAGATTACCAGCAGAACCAAGAGATGAGGAACATGCTTGTGAACCACTTGATGCTTTTTCACTCATCTTGCCAGAATGAAGACTGAATCATCAGATGTAATAGAACTTGTGCCCACAACTTGTGAATTATGAAACTATCTGCTTGTATAAACAATCAGTTGACTATATCAGTACACGCTGGTTTGACACAGCACATCGGACATTCTGGAAAGACAAATTTAAAAACCAATTAATCTGCTTCTTCTTCTGCTGTCTTTCATCTCCCAATGAAACATGTGTTCGACAAACACATATCACGCCCTTTGTAGAATTGTTCATGCCTGGTTGGATTTATCAGCTAAGCTATACAAATACAGGATGAGGCAACCAGGCCAATGCCAGTCTTCCTTAGTGGCTTCCTGTGGCATGCATGGCAGGTGACAGTGTTACTATTAATTGCTTCCCTTATGAGCCCAGGTAACACAGAGATGTAATATTACGCTGCACAAATGTAATTTCTCTCTACTCTCATCTTATATGGATATTTAAATTCCAAGTCAACTTTACCTTATACTTAACATTGAGTTAACAATGACATCTTTCCAAACAACTGTAATAGTATAGAAAAACAAAAATGAACAGCAAGAATAATTAACTCAGGATCTGGAAAGTAATCCATTAACACCTGTTTTGATACTTTGTACTTTACGTTACTTTATAAGGGCAAAAGTTAGGCAAGAGTATCACCTTCAGTGTATCATGTTCTATCCCATATGGCTCGATCGTCTTTCACAGAGTGGCCTGACAAAAGCATCACCCAGAACATGAACTCCATAACTCAAGTGAAAACCCCCAGGGTTCTCCAAAAACCTGTGAACCAAATGGCGGAATCCAAAAACAAACTCATGACCTTGGTAGTGCATGAGAGACGGCTTAACCACTTTGCCATGGCGTCCCTACTTTACATTGTACTACTAGCCAAAAGATAGGTTATTGTACTGGTATGTACTGCAGGATATTGCACTGGTATGTACTGCAGGCTATTGTACTGTTATGTACTGCAGGCTATTACACTGGTATGTACTACAGGCTATTGCACTGTGTATGTACTACAGGCTAGTAATGGTATGTACTACAGGCATTCATTAACTAGTGGTAAACTGTTGGTGAAGGTTTGCACTGGTATGTACTACAGGCTATTACACGTATGGGGACTGGGATTCAGGAGGTAACAACAAGATGGTAGTTTTCACAGCTTTAAGGTATGATTTGCACCTAATGAAACGTATGTACTAACAGCGCTATGTACACTGGTATGTACTACAGGCTTACACTGGTATGTACTACAGGCTATTACACTGGTATGTACTGCAGGCTATTGCACTGGTATGTACTGCAGGCTATTACACTGGTATGTACTGCAGGCTATTGCACTGGTATGTACTGCAGGCTATTGCACTGGTATGTACTGCAGGCTATTGCACTGGTATGTACTGCAGGCTATTGCACTGGTATGTACTGCAGGCTATTGCACTGGTATGTACTGCAGGCTATTGCACTGGTATGTACTGCAGGCTATTGCACTGGTATGTACTGCAGGCTATTGCACTGGTATGTACTGCAGGTTATTGCACTGGTATGTACTGCAGGCTATTACACTGGTATGTACTGCAAGCTATTACACTGGTATGTACTGCAAGCTATTGCACTGGTATGTACTGCAAGCTATTGCACTGGTATGTACTGCAGGCTATTGCACTGGTATGTACTGCAGGCTATTACACTGGTATGTACTGCAGGCTATTGCACTGGTATGTACTGCAAGCTATTGCACTGGTATGTACTGCAGGCTATTGCACTGGTATGTACTGCAGGCTATTGCACTGGTATGTACTGCAAGCTATTACACTGGTATGTACTGCAAGCTATTGCACTGGTATGTACTGCAAGCTATTGCACTGGTATGTACTGCACCCACTGTGTCTTCTTTACATTGTAAATGGATAAGATACTAATTACTCAACATGGTCATGCATTGTCCATTGTGATATTGAGTGGCAACTGTTCTTAACGACAGCTGAATTTTGTGTATTCTAAAAACACCTAATTTTTGGGTTATATTATGAGATGAGAGGATCTGAAGAAAGTTGTGGCAACCAGGAAGACAAAGGGTATTGAAACAGAGGTCAACAGAGGGAGAAACTGCTGAATGGGTTTGCTGCATGGCATGGAATTTCATCTTTAGTGAATCTTTTCTAAATTCTTTGCTAATTATTAAACCAGCAGAGATGGATAGCCACTGAAAAACTAATTCCAGTGACAGTTAGTTAGTTAGTTAGTCAAGGTTCCAACTTCACGGCAACTGGTTGTCCTAATTATGCTCCGTTCCTGTGCCAGTGAATATCACACAAAATGCTCCCCACTGTCCAATGTGAAAAGTGGAATAGACAGCAGTCTCGGCAATCCAACATCCCGCACAGGTACACTGTACATAATGCCACAGCCAGAATGCCAACACAAAATTAATCCACGAAAACCACAGTTCCTTGTCGATGAGCTCGGCAGTCACCAGAAAGACCTGGCTGACCCGGGTTTTCTCACATGGCTCGGTCTTTTACCGCAGGGCAACCAGCCGAAAGTGTCGCATAAAGCACGAACTCTGCAGCTTCAGTGCCGACTCCCAGGAGTCTCCTGAAAATTGCACGCGTGAACCGAAAAGGCAATTCAGTCAATTCAGCAACAGCCGGTAGCCATTGTTCCGAACATGCAGATCACTGTACAGGACAGATGTAAAAGCATTCCCCGCAAATTTCATAGCTCAGTGTCGCCCATGCACTCAGTAGCAGGGCGACGGAACCATGTACTACCAGTCCAACATGAGGAAAATGCAATTGCAAACCGTAGCTGCAAGCATAAACACACCACAGGCCTTAACGGTTCAACGCCTAACCGCCATGTTAGCTACCGGAAGTCTGATAAGTGATACCTTATTCAAGTATGTATGTCAATTATATGCCCCGATATCAGGACAATGTGCTCAATGTTTCAAATAACAGGAATTAGAGGTAGAAAATGTTTCATGATTCTGGAGCCAGCCTTTTTTTTCTTAAGAGCCAGCATATTTTGTTTTAGCAAATATGGCCTACGAAAACTATATAAAAATTCAAGCAAAAATTGCTAGGTGCCATGGTGACCAGAAGCCCTGGGTTTTTCTACCCCTGAAAGGAATATAGAGGAAAATGCTGACTCATCAGGTTAATACTTGCCGCCTTGAAAGACCCAAGTGTTCTACTTCATGTTCAAGTGCTTGGGCTGTACACACACTTCCTAATTATGCCATGGTAGCAGAGGTTTTATACAGAAGGAAACACAACAGGACAAGTATTTTCACATAAAAGAAAAAATATGCTACAATCAGATGCAGAAACTGAACATAATTCAGGAGTCATCCCCCTTTTCTTATCAGCCAGCAAATTGTTTCTCCTAATAAAAGCAAAGAATACTAGTGAACATTCTGGGGCCAGGTAAACATTTTCAGGTGCCATGGCAACTGGTGCTCTGTATTTTTCCACCCCCCGTTATAATAGTTTTGCTTTATTACTAAATTGCCTTTGTTAAGAATTTATTACGTTTCTTTAACATTAATTTCACGCAGGCAATGAAAATGAAAACATTGCCAAGTTTCAAACATGTGGCTTCAACAGACAACGCTGAATTGGACGTGTTTGGCAGGAAAATTAGCTTAGTTCAGCCAGATTTTAAGATAAGGCAGACTGCTAAAAAAAGATTACTAGTTAGTTAGTTAGTTGGTTTAGTCGACGGATCTACATCACGGCACACGGGTGTAACCCATAAGTGCTTAGTTCTACTCCTAACTCAAGCCTGAGTCCAGGTAAACTCAGCTCAGTGCACAAACTCTATAGCACCGGCGAGGATCCTGAAATACTTTGGGTATATTTGTCTCGAGGTATGGTGTCTGCCTCGAGTGTTGGAGGTCCCGGGTTCAAGCCCAGGTGAGGGCCGTGATTTTTTTCAAGTCGACTTCTAATAACAAAATTTCCCCTGGTGTCTGGGCAGTGAGATCGGACGCCCGTGTGTATTGTTGCGCATGTAAAAAATCCCTTGGCAGTTGGAAATCGAAAAAGAGTAGCCTAACGGCGCTGCCCGGGCAAAATTTTGAGTTAACATATTACTAAAAATACACTAGTGAGAAATTTAGCAGCAGCTTTTATAAACACACTTTAAAACAGAACAAGTCTGGAAACAGGAAGCAGCAATGGGTGTTTGATGTGCTAGGACTATCACATTTTACCGGCCTAAATACATGGAGGAAGAGGAAGTAGTCTATTCCTCATTTTAGCAGACAATGAACGCAGGCGTAGGACCCTTGTCTAACCATGCTCATGACATTATTAGCGCAGGTCTCTAGCAGCTACAATAACACGCCCACTCCACACTCCCAGCCAGCAGTCAGAAGCTTGGACATATCTAATCCACGTTAAGAAATAAATGCAAAGACATTTTCTGCCCCACTGCCTGCTGTGACTGACTGGCACCTTGCCATCGTAGACATCATGTACTGCCCATGCAGCATGATTCCTCTCTCGGCCTGCCTATTATACTCCAGAGGAAAGGTAACATCAATACATCTGGAACAAGACAAGCTGCAGAATCTGCTGGATCAACAAAGCAATACTCTGTCCAGCTTGTCGGAGCTTCTATCCTAGATCAGTTGCCGACCCAAGCTTTGGGTCTGGTCTGCCCTGCCATGACATTTAGTCTTTAGGTTGCATTTCCTCGCACTAGGGTAAGGCTTGTACCCTCCCAAGGCTGGTACCTCCCAAGGCTTGTACCTTCCCAATTTTGCGCTTCTGCCCAAAGCCATTGGCACAATGTGGGGTGTCAGGTTTGGACAGCACCGCCCAACATTTGGCACTAACAGAAAGCAGGTAATACCGTCTTCTGTCACATAGTAGCCCAGTCATATCTGACTAAGCCCAACATTCAGTGCTAACAGAAAGTAGGTAGTACCGTCTGTCATATGGTAGCTCAGTCATATCTGACTAAGCCCAACATTCAGTGCTAACAGAAAGTAGGTAGTACCGTCTGTCATATGGTAGCTCAGTCATATCTGACTAAGCCCAACATTCAGTGCTAACAGAAAGTAGGTAGTACCGTCTGTCATATGGTAGCTCAGTCATATCTGACTAAGCCCAACATTCAGTGCTAACAGAAAGTAGGTAGTACCGTCTGTCATATGGTAGCCCAGTCATATCTGACTAAGCCCAACATTCAGTGCTAACAGAAAGTAGGTAGTACCGTCTGTCATATGGTAGCTCAGTCATATCTGACTAAGCCCAACATTCAGTGCTAACAGAAAGTAGGTAGTACCGTCTGTCATATGGTAGCTCAGTCATATCTGACTAAGCCCAACATTCAGTGCTAACAGAAAGTAGGTAGTACCGTCTGTCATATGGTAGCTCAGTCATATCTGACTAAGACCTGACTTACACTGAAACTCTAAGCATGGTGGAATTAATAGTGCAAAGATGCACTTGCATTTCTATACCCATGACACCAGAATTTGATCATATGTATGTGACCCTCAGCTATAAATGATGTCTTGGAATCACTGACACAAAAGTTGAGGAGTGTAAAACAAAACTTTGCATTGGCAATAATTTAGTGACGACTTTGAGAAGATTTAGGTCAACTTTGCAGTTTGTCATGGATCTGAGACAAGATAGCAAAAGACAGGAAATGTTCAGCAAGAGGTTTTCCAGAAAGTGAACAAGAGGATCAAAGATAGGTATAAGAAAGCTCATAATCTCTGAATGAGTCTGTACATAGATTTGTTTAAGAACACAGATTAGGTGTCCATAAAGAGGATAAAGAACTTTGTAGTTGATGACAGTGCTCTATCAGTACTGCAACACATCTGAAATGTGTAAGGAAAGGATTCTGTCTACATGATTAAAAGTGTTGACAAGAAGCCGAAACTGGAAGGAGCAGTTGCTGCCTGTGGTTTGCGGGTCACTGAGTTGATTTTCATAAAGGGATTGATTGATTGATTGATTTAGGAACCGACATCACAGCATTCGGGACATTCCCATAAGCGCTCCGTCCCCATCCTCAGCAACCAGCGAAGAGTTCCAACACTAATAGTTCCAGTAGAAATCTGATTATATGTCCGTCTCGCCTTTCCTCTGAGCGTCGAGCGTCGGCCAGATCCCCTCGTCACTCCTCGCTGCCTCATTCTAACCAGACTATGGTGATCCATTTGCTCCTCCAAGGTGTACACGTGCTCCCACAAGGCCGCAACCACATCTGCCTTGTCATGCATCAATACTCCACCAAGTTCTGCCGAGCCAGCCAATCTGTCCGCCTATTCATTCCCCAGCACACCGGCATGCCCAGGAGAAAAGGGATGAGCAGCAGTAATTCAGAAAGCAATGGCAAACTACTGAATGTAAAACTGTCTAGAAAAATCACATACCGCCAATAAAATCTGGTTTGACTGACATCCTGTAACTGCCATGGACTAACTTTAACTGGCAGGAGCATGAAAAGCCCTCAAATTCCTCCATTACTATGATGATGAGCATTCTTAATTGATTTTGCTATTGGAGAATGAACATTTTATGAAAATTTAAAATGTTTAACCCTTTACAAGGCACAGCGGCCATTACCGGCCGATGCCGTAAACGTGCAGAGCGTCTGATTACGTCCGATACTATTATGCATTGTAAAAACGCGATCTCTCGGCTTTCCGACACTTCCGACGGCTACTTTCGCTTTCACCGACAGCTTGACAACGTGGCCGCCATTTGTAAACGCGTTATTATGAATTTGAACGGACTTTTACGGACTTTTTTTGATAGTTTTCGGGATTTTTACGCTGTTTTTCAAAAAGGATTTCGGCGATTCTTCAAGTGATAGCCGAGATTTCGCTAGGTTCAATTTAAATGACATTAAAGGGCACGAAGTTGACTATTAATCGGAGCTAGATATCAGTGCAAAGCGTTACTTTGCATTAGCAGTCTTGAGTCGGACTTTAAAGAAAGTGATTATGATTCTGAAAATGTGTTTGTAAATTGCCGTATAGATGACGGAAAATCACAAACAACATGCTGTATTTCGTAAATATTTGTGTTCATATATGGATTACCAACAACAATCACGTGAGTAACATATTCTGCATGCTTTTCCCTTCATTGTTGTTTATTTAACTAAAATCGGTTGACTAACACCTTATTTGTGATGTTTTTACTAACGCGACCCGAAATTTTACCAAACCTGAAAAAATCTTGCCCGTTCAGGGCTACAAAACGGACAAGCGTCTGCCCTGTAAAGGGTTAACATAAACAATAGATTAAAATTTGTGAAGCTTTTGAAAATTAATATCTTGAATCAATATTTTAAAATAACTGGACTTATTCAATTTCTTGGTTATATAACATGAAACAAACTTGGAACACTTTAGGTTTGTTTCATTCAGCCTCTATACTATACAAAATGTATTTTCTGGCATAGTTCATATCAGTATTTAAAAAGCAAATTAAACAGTATTTTTCAGTTACTAACAATAGTAAAATAATAATAAAATAGTATGTAAGTATGGGTATAAATTCAAAGAGTGAAGATTAAAGTCAGCTACAGTAAGAAAGAGTAATTGGAAAGGTGAGATGAGTTCATAAATCTACAGTAATTAATATTATGAGATGCATTTCTTGTTTGAACAAAATATGTGACATTGTTATAAATATAATCATCACTTGCCATGTTCTCATTCTCTCTCCCTTCCTCCCTCCCTCCCTCAAACCCACCATCTAAAAATTCCACGCAGAAAAATCAGCTGTGTAACTTATCAAGAACACCAAAAAATAAGAGGAGATTTGTGAAGAAGTTAGAAACATTACTCATTACTAAATCAATCTACGCTCCCCAACTAAGTTGGCAACTTGATACGTGATGCTCATACTCTACAGCTGTTGTTTCTATTTCAAGAGACGGTTTGTTTGTTTTTTTAGAGTAGAGCAGCGTAATTCTGTGAGTGACAGCATCGGTGAGAAACGCTTGACTCACTGGTCACTTCACTAGGGAAGTGTGAGTGACCACTGACTGACCAGACAATACATCAGACCTGTCTGGGGCGAAACAGCAATGGTCGCTGCAGTTTTCAGAGATTTACACCATATATTCTACACTTCTGCATACAATATCCCTTCTGTATTTTACGCAAAACATTATCAAAACGAAAAGAAAAGCATTGCAATCATTAAGCAGGACCAAACCACTTGCAAACATCGCTGGTTGAAAGTTTGCTCCACAGACTCACTCAAATTCAGCAGTCGCACCGGAAACACGGGCGCTACAGTCAAAATGTGAATCTTTCATGGTAAAGAAACAAATCGGTGATTAGTGATCAGTTGTGGTGTAGGGTAAAGAGAGAGGGATAGTACCTCACGGTGAGTGGCAGCCATATCCCAAGGGATAGACCGGGATCTTATTTGGTTCCCATCTCTTTACCTAGCTCATGTATGGCTCCACGAATACCGCTTGTGTACGGCGATGGCCACACCACGAGCAACAGTCTTGGCTGACTGGCTAAACTACAAAGTAACTACATGAGTGAAGTAGGGGTAATAGTAATATCCTACTCAGGGAATGTCCATCCCTAGTACACAAAGACTGGGATGGTGGAGAAGGCGGATGAATCTAAATAGATCAACGGCTTCGAAAGCGAAACAGCAGAGTGTGTGACATACATGCGGCGTGTTCAGGACACGATAGTGAACATGGCTGGCCATCTTGGAAGAGATTGGGACCTCACCATGTAATATCCCAAAAACAGCAATTGTAATTCAACAACAAGAAAAAAGTGATACGGGTAATTCTTGGCCCCTTGGAGATGAGCCTGTTGTAAATATTCACAGAGAAGAGACAACTCCTATAGTGAATAAGGAAGTGCATAATGACGAATGCATCCTAAATTCTTTTGAAAGGGTGCATTCTGACAATATACCTACCTGAAAAGTAGAAGGAGAAGTCTGAGAATTGGTACGTGAAACGTACGCACTTTATATCAAGCAAGGAATGTTTGATAACCTGATTGCCGAGGCAAAAAAATATTACTTTAGATATCTTAGGCGTATCTGAAACAAGATGGACAGATACAAGTTATATAAGGAGAGAAGATTACTTCTTCTACTTCTTCTTCTGCGTTCGAGCCATTGAGGTTCTTTGCTGTGCCCCAGCCATTGTAGTCTATTAGCCTTCATGATACCAGTGATTATCAGGGGACTTAAACAGATCATAAATGTCTTTGTTACTTCTTATTTTCCACTCTCCACTTTGTGTATCCCTAATGGGTCCAAAGATGCGTCTTAAAACTTTGTTCTCAAAGGTTTGTAGCAAGGCTTCGTCTCCTTTCGTTGTACTCCAGGTTTCAGAGCCATACAGCACAACTGGTCTGATCAGTGTTTTGTATATTGTGATCTTGGTGTTACGAGATAGCGCCTTTGATTTTAGTAGATGTTGTACTGCATAGTATATCTTATTTCCAGAAGTGATTCTAGTTTGTATTTCTTCCCTTATGATGTTGGAGCAGTTGAAGATTGTACCCAGGTATTTGTATGTTTCCGTTCTTTTAATGGTCATATTATCTATTTGTATCCAGAGTTTTTAGCCATTCCTTCTATTGAAATTACCATATATTCTGTCTTATCTTGGTTGATAACCAGCCCCATCTGTTGGGCTTTTTCCTTTAAGTGAGTCAATATTTCCAATGTCTTTTGTTCATTTTCCCCTATAATATCTATATCATATGCATAACCAAGCAGCTTGGATGTTCCTCCAATATCACATTCCTCCTTTTTTGCGTTGAAGTCTCCTAGCACAATCAGGATGTCCTGTTTGGGAGTTTCTTCTATGACATTTTCCAGATCATTATAAAAGTCTTCTTTAATATCATCTTCTTTCTCTTCAGTAGGTGCATGTACATTAATCATCGTTATGTTTTTGCATTTACCTTTTATTCGTAATTTACTAATCCTGTCATTAACAGCTTTAAAGTTTAGAACGTTCCCCCATAACTCTTTTTTGATGACAAATCCTGTTCCTAATTCATGTTTATTTTGGGTGTTTCCTCCATATATTATAATCATTCCATTTTGCTCTAAAGTACCTCTCCTGGCTACCTTATTTCTTGAATTGCTGTTATATCCATTTTATACTCAACCATCTCCCGGGTTAATTCTTCGGCCGCTCCAGCTCGATATAAGTGTCCGTACATTCCATGTTCCAAATCTCAAAAGTCCTTTAACGTTCCAAGGTCGATGTCCAAATAAGTCAGTCTGAGTTCGAGGCTCATGTATCTGTTTCGTAACAAAATGGTTTTTAAAAGGTGGGGATGTTAACCCCACGCTTCAACCCCCAACCTAGAGGACCAGGGTGTTTCTCTTTGTCTGTTCTCTACCCTTTGACCTGTCCGGCTTGGGAGGCCCTGCTGGTAGCTACGCTACCGCCGGCAGAGAAGATTACGTATTCATTAATTCAGGAGGACATCATCATGAGAGAGTAGTATGAATTTTAGAAAAACGAGATTTAGAGAAAAAAATATTAGTGGATTCTGGACTCATAAAGATAGGATGATACTTCTCAAAATTAAGGCAAGACCGTTCAACATAGTAATTCTTCAGACATATGCTCCAACAACTGATTATAGCGATGAACAGCTAGAAGAATACTATGAAGACCTACAACAAACACTGAAAGTTGTAAAATCATCAGAGGTACGAATTGTCATGGGAGACATGAACGCAAAAGTTGGAAAAAATAAATATAAGCAGATAGTAGGGCAATATGGTATGGGAAACAGAAACAACACAGGGGACCGGCTGATACAGTTCTGTGAAGAAAACAATCTTATTGTTTGCAACACATTTTTCCAACATAACCCTAGGAAACTGTATACATGGAAAAGCCCTGGAGTTAGAACGAGAAACCAAATTGACAACATTATGATTAGAAATAGATATAAAAACAATGTTAAAAATGCCAAAACATACCCAGGTGCTGATATCAACTCTGATCATAATCCTGTAGTTTTTTAAATTACAAATAAAACTTAAAAACCCACGAATAAGGAAATCACAGACACCTCATTGAAACAACCAGAAATAAGTCAACTATACCTAGTTGAAGTCAAAAATAGATATGATAGGCCAATCATTGAAAGTGTGGAACAATATCGACGTGAAAATCCTGAGGATAAAATTAATACAAAATGGGAAAGTGTAAAAACCAGTATTCAGATTGCAAATACCACCTTGCCAGTGAAGATTAATAAGAAAAAACAATTATGGATAACCGATGAAATCTTGAGTAAAATGTCTCAAAGAAAGAAAGCAAAGAACACTCCAGAGTATATAGTAATAGACAGAGAAATACGTCACATGTGCAGAGTTGCTAAAGAGGAGTGACTGCAGAACCATTGCAAAGAAACAGAGGATATGGAAATAAAACACAACTCGAAAGAATTACATGAACATATAAAAAGATTTACAAAGAAGAAAAATAATATAACAGGAAACGGTTGTATCAGAGGAAAAAAATGAGAAATTATAATTAATAACACTGACATAATAAAAAGATGGACAGAGTACACAAAGGATTTATTCTGGGACAACAGGGTCAACAGACCAACATTGTATAATACTCAAGATGGACCAAAAATACTAAAGGCTGAAGTAGAAAAGGCTATTAAAAAGATGAAAGAAGGAAAGGCTGCAGGTCCTGACAAGATAACAACAGAGATGATAAAATCCTTATCCAGCTTTGGCATTGAAACTATCACAGAATTATGTAATGATATATATAATACTGGGTACATCCCCAAGGATTGAAAACATCCATTTTCATCACACTACCGAAGAAGCCAAGAGATTACAGAACTATTAGCTTAATGAGCCACATAACTAAGATACTACTCAAGGTCATACAAGAAAGAATTCAACATAAAATAGATGAGGAAGTAGCTGAAGAACAATTTGGGTTCAGCAAAAATAGCGGCACCAAAGAAGCAATTATCTGTTTGAGGATGTTAATTAAAAAATATATAGAAGTTCAAAAAAGTATATATGTTTGTTTTATACACTACAAGAAAGCTTTTGATAGAGTACAACATGAACGACTAATTACGCGCCTTCAAGATATAGGAGTAGACGGACAGGACATCAGACTTATTAGTAACTTGTGCTGGGAACAAGTGGCGTCTATTAGATGCGGTAATAACTATTCGTCGCCTATAGAGATAAAAAGCGGAGTACGGCAGGGGTGTGTACTGTCCCCAAGCCTCTTCAGCCTAAACACAGAAAGAATTTTTAAACAAGTTGACATGCCTGGACTCAACATCAATGGAAGAATCATAAACAATCTTAGATATGTTGACGATACCGTGTTACTAGCAGATAGTGAGCAAGAGTTGCAAGATCTAGTGGAAGAAGTATACAGGCACAGTGCAGAATGTGGCTTAGATATTAACATCCAAAAAACAAAAACTATGATAATTAGCAGTGAAAAAGAAAGGTCATTAATGAACATCACAGTAAACGGGCAGATACTAGAACAAGTAACAAGTTTCTCTTATCTTGGACATATAATAACAGATGATGGCAGAATTGAAATAGAAATCAAAAAGATAATAGGAATGGCCAAAAATGCTTTCAACATCATGATTTCAGTATTAACATCTAGAGAGATTAATAACGCATTAAAAATGAGAATTGTCAAATGCTACGTATATTCAACGCTACTGTATGGCGTGGAAGCCTGGACATTGAACAAGCAACTAGAAAGTCGCATAGAAGCCCTGGAGATGTGGATATACAGACGAATATGTCGTATTTCATGGAAACAAAAACAATCAAATGCAGAGGTCCTAGAAAAACTGGGAATGAAGAGAGAGTTGATGAAAGAAATAAAGAGGAGACAAGTGAAATATTTTGGCCACGTTAAAATACATGATACTCTTATAAAAACCATTCTGGAAGGCAAGGTTGAGGGCAAGCGAGCAAGAGGTAGACAACGATACAAGTGGAAGGATAACATCAAGAGATGGACGAACATCAGCCTGACAGAATGTAAGTCAAGGCGAGAGACAGACAGTGTTGGAGATCCATTGCAGCCAACCTTCATTGCGGAGATGTCACCTGATTGATTGATTGAGTGATCAGTTAGAATCATCATCATCACCCTCCGGATTGGTCCATGAGTGCTCAAATCCCCTCCTTAAGATCACCGTTTATCACCGTCAGTTTATATCGTCAGCTTGTGACATTCAAGATCTGGCTCTCTTCAACCAGTGTCCCTTGGTATCATGTAGAACAGTGGTTCTCAACCGGTGGGGAATCCCCCCCCCCCCAGGGGGGAATTTTAGGGTTTCCAGGGGGGGGGGGAATTAGGATTATTTAAAGATTGCGTTAATACAAGAACCGATTACTTGATATTGTTTTTCCCTTCATACTATACGGTTCTGTACGTCTCACCCTTCTAAAATTCAATTTATAGAGTAAGTAGACCCACAAATCATGTTTTATGTGGACGTCTAGACTTGTTTTAGTATATGCTATTAAATTTAGCTTCCATTATTATGTATACTGTGTAGGGGCGGAGGAGGGGTTTTTAGGTAGGAAATACGAAAGGGGGGAATGACATTCTGAAAATATGGTGAAGGGGGGCACGGGCCAAATTTTTAGGTAGGAAATACGAAAGTGGGGGGGGGGGGGGGTGACGTTATGAAAATATGGTGAAGGGGGGCAAGTGCCAAAAAAGGTTGAGAACCACTGATATAAAACGTCGTCTAGGGGATCTCATCAAGGATGATCAATAAGTTTACAAATATTGACTGACACTTCAAGCAAATGAAAGAAGATGTTCAACCTATCATTTCTGTGTTGTACGTATTCTTTTCCTTACAGTGCATGCCAGTGGCATTGGTGATCATGGCCTAATGGTTTTAATTGTTTTAGTTAGGTCAAGTCTCAGTCAAATATGACTGAGCTACCGTATGACGGTCTCTGTGGCTAAGGGCTTGCGAACGCGGTTTGTGAGCCCGTGTACCCGGGTTCAAAACACGGTGGTGCTGGTTTTTCGAAAAAGGTATAGGTGCCGGTCGTTCAGAAAGCAATGGCAAACTACTGAACGTAAAATTTGCCCAGGAATCAATCAATCAATCAATCATGTGCCATGCCGGAAAGCGTGGGCGGTCATGATTCGCCATTTCACTCGATCACCAGAGTCGTGGATCAGCTCAGTGTTCCTGTCTCGTCCATGCCATGTGGCCAAGCCATCCAGGTATTTTCCTCTCGGTCTTCCTCTTGGTCTGTTCCCTTCGATCTTGCCAGCTGTCACTAAGTTCTCCAGTCCATTTCTTCTCATAACATGTCCAAAAAATGTTGACTGTCTACGTCTAATTTCTCTAATCAATCTACGATTTTCATTTGTCTCTTGTAGTACTTGGTCATTGGTTTTTCTATCTGTCCATGGTATTCTTTGCATTTTCCTCAGAAACCACATTTCTGCAGCCATCAGATGTTTTTCATGCTTGACTGCACATTGTCCAAGTTTCACATCCATACAAAAGAACAGGCTCTATGTATCCCCTCAACACTCTTTTTCTCGTTTCAATTGACATCATTTTATTGGTCAGAAGTTTTTCATCTTGCTAAAGGCTACTTTCGCAATGGCGATTCTTGTTCTAATCTCTTCAAGGCATCTGCCATCAGATGTTATGACTGTTCCGAGATAATTGAACCGATTCACTTGTTGAAGAATATTCCCATTTACTTGTATATTACATTGTGGTACTTCGTTCTTCCTAGTGACGACCATAACCTGTGTCTTCCTACAATTTAATTCCAACCCCAGCTGCTCACTGTGTACAACCACAGCGTCTACTAATTGTTGCAGATCCTGTGCATTGTCTGCAATCAATACTGTATCATCTGCATATCTAATGTTATTTATGTTTCGTCCTCCAATGCTGATTCCATTTAGGTCTTCTACATTTCTGAAAATATTTTCACTGTAGAGGGAAAAAAGATCTGGAAACATTACACATCCCTGCCTAACACCTCTCTTAATAGGTTGGTATTGTCCTACTTCATTATCAATCCTTATGGCAGCTTGTTGTTTCCAATATATGTTTTTTATAAGTCTAATGTCTTTCCCATCAATTTGTAGATCTGCAAGCATATCCACAATGTTGACATGTCTAACTCTATCAAAAGCCTTTGTGTAGTCAATAAAGCAAAGATGTATATCCTTGTTTACTTCTAAAGCACGTTCAATAACTGTTCGCAGCATATACACAGCATTTACTGTACCCTTTCCTTCTACAAAACCACATTGTTCTTCCCCTATTTCAGGTTGTATTTTCTTCCTCACTCTTTGCATGATAATTCGTAACAAAATCTTTGTGATGTGACTCATTATACTAATTGTTCTATGTTGATCACATTCTAAGGTTCCTGATTTCTTTGGGATTGCAATAAATACAGAATTACATAATTCAGAAGGTACATCTCCAGTATCATATAATGTGTTCAGCAGTCTAGTGACTTGCTCTAGTCCAAATTCTTCTAGAGCTCTAATCATTTCTGTTGTGATGTTATCTGCACCGGGGGCCTTGCCAGCTTTCATATGCTTAAGAACATTTTGAACCTCCATCTTTAAAATTGCTGGTCCTTCATTATTAAATCTAATAGATGTGTATCAGAGACAGTTATACAGGTCTTTCACATAATCTGTCCATACATGTAGAATCTGATCTTTTTCTATTATGACTTTGCCATCTTTAGTTTTTAGACAGCCTGTTGATGTACTTGTTCTTTTATTAGTAAGTTCCTGGATTGTCAGGTCTTAGTCAGATATGACTGAGCTACCGTATAACAGTAGACGGTACTACCTGGTTTCTGTTAGCGCTGAACGTTGGGCGGCGCTTACCAAACCCGACACCCCACATTGTGCCAACGGCTTCGGGCGGAAGAGCGCAATTGGGAGGGTACAAGCCTTACCCTGGTGCGAGGAAATGCAAGCTAAAGACAAAATGTCATGGCAGGGCAGACCAGGCCCTAAGCCTTGGTTGGCGACTGGTCTAGGATCGAAGCTCCGACAGGCGGACAGTTATAGCATTGCTTTGCTGATCCGGCAGCTTCTGCAGCTTGTCTTGTTCCAGATGTAGGGGTGTTACCTTTCCTCTGGAGTAAACTAGGCAGGCCGAGAGAGGGATCATGCTGCATGGGCAACACATGATCTCTATATTTTAGCCCAGGCTTTGTGCTATGGAGAGGCAATAACTCCATCCCTGGTCTTAACTGGTCTCGGAATCAAAGCGAGAGGCAACTGTTACGGGTTATAAGTCCTTGTCAGTTGGCGTAGACATGGGGCGTAGTTGGCGTAGACATGGACCAGCTGGACTTCATCATCACACGGAGACAACATCTGAACCATATATCATTGACTCGTAGTTACCACAGTGCTGACTGTGATACGGATCATTCTTTGGTTGTTGCAAGGGTTAGACTGAGACCAAAGAGAATCTACACAGCTAAACACAAATCTAGCCTCAGGATTAATATTATTAACACTCATGATCCTGAAAAGTGCTTTCAGTTTCAACAGCAACTTGAAGACGCTTTCACTGATACACCAGAAAATTGTACAGTAAATGAAAAGTGGGGTCAAATTAAGGAAACTCTTTATAAAACTGCCGTAAGGGTTTACGGCACTGTGGATCATAAGAGGCAGGACTGGTTTGCAGCCAACAGCGAGACTCTGCAGCCCTTGATTGATAAGAAGAAGAAAGCTCTCTTAAGAAACAAGGAAAGACCAACGCGTAACACTCTGAGTGAGCTTAGGCAAGCTAGGAAGGATGTGCAAAAGGCTGCCAGGCAGTGTGCAAATGATTATTGGATCAAGTTATGTGAGTCCATTCAGATCGCAAGTGATAAGGGAGACGTAAGAAGCATGTATGAAGGAATAAAGAAAGCCTGCGGTCCAGTGATCAAAAGAAGTGCACCATTGAAAACCTTGACTGGAGAAATCATCACTGATAAGAAACAGCAGATGGACAGATGGGTAGAGCACTATTTGGAGCTTTACTCAAGTGAGACCAAACTAGCGGAGGATGCCCTCAACGCCATAGAGGCTCTACCAACTCTTGACCACCTGGACACACTTCCCACCATAACAGAAGTTAAGTGTGCTATAAATGAACTTGCATCTGGCAAGGCTCCAGGTAAGGATGGGATTCCAATAGAGACACACTCACTATACAGATCCACCAGCTAATAGAGCTATGCTGGCGTGAAGGACAAGTCCCACAGGATTTCAAAGATTCAAGCATCATAACACTGTACAAGAACAAGGGCGATCGGAGCGACTGCAACAACTATAGGGGTATCTCACTTCTGTGTATTGGTTGGAAAAGTATTTGCCAGAATTGTTCTGCGCAGACTTCAAGTCCTAGGAGATCAAGTCTACCCCGAATCACAGTGTGGCTTTCGACAGAACCGGTCTACAACTGATATGATATTCTCATTGCGACAAATGCAAGAAAAATTCCGTGAACAGAATCAACCACTGTTTATTGCCTTCATCGACCTCACAAAGGCATTTGATTTGGTCAGTCGTGAGGGTCTGTTCAAGGCACTAAAGAAGATTGGCTGCCCACCAACTCTTCTGTCCATTGTGGAATCGTTCCACACAGGCATGAAGGGTATAATCAAGTTTGATGGTGCAACTTCTGAAGAATTTGAAATCAAAAGTGGAGTTAAGCAAGGTTGTGTACTAGCTCCCACCCTCTTTGGAATATACTTTTCACTTCTACTGAAATATGCCTTTCGTGATCAGGATGGTGGTATATACATTCACTCACGCTCAGATGGCGGCCTCTACAATGCTCAGAGATTGAAGGCTAAGACCAAAATTAGGAGGGTACTGATCAGAGAGTTGCTTTTTGCAGATGATGCTGCAGTTACGACCCACTCTGAGGAAGAATTGCAATGTCTACTATCTGCATTCTCCAATGCTTGTTCTGAATTTGGTTTAACAATTAGCAAAAAGAAGACACAGATTATGTCACAAGGTGCACATGAGGTACCATCAATCTTTATTGACGACGCCGAACTAGAGATAGTAGACCATTTTACATATCTAGGATCAGTGGTAAATAGCAAATTATCCCTAGATCAGGAAATCAACATCCGGATTGGTAAGGCAGCAACAACAATGAACAGGTTAAGAAAAAGAGTCTGAGAGAACAGGAAGCTTACTGCCAAAGCAAAAGTCCTTGTCTATCAAGCCTGTGTCCTTAGTACTCTTCTCTATTGCAGTGAAACCTGGACAACTTACTCACACCAAGAGAACAATTTAAACAGCTTTCATATGCGGTGTCTGCGAAGAATTCTTGGTATTAAGTGGCAAGACAAAATCACAAATACTGAAGTATTGGAAAGATCAGGTTGTGTGACAGTTTATTCCATGCTCAGTCTTCGTAGACTTAGATGGATAGGACATCTTAGGAGGATGGATGATGGTAGAATACCAAAGAATATCTTTTTTGGTGAATTACAGATGGGTAAGAGATCTCAGGGTCGGCCTCTACTACGATACAAAGATGTGTGTAAGCGGGACATGATTGATACAGGCATTGATAATGCACATTGGGAGCAAGTCGCCGCTGAACGTGTTGCATGGAGGGCAAATATCAGAAATAGAATAAAGTCAAAGGAGAAAATTATTGCAGAAAAGTCACACACCAAGCGTTTGAGACGTAAGATGGTGCATGATGGTGGAAATGACCACGTGTTCACATGCACCCACTGTGAACGGACATTTACAGCGCAAATTGGCCTTATCAGTCACACTCGCTACCGCCATAGTTAAAAGTTATTATGCCTTTTTAAAGCACAAACTATCGTCTGTCAAGACGGCAAGGTGCCAATGAATGAATGAATGAATGAATGATAATTTGGTATTTTGACTGTTGTGTTGTTTTTCAATTTCTAAGCACTTTTCCTCAAGCCATGATTCTTTTGCCTTCCTACATAATATTCTGACTTGTCTGTGAATTGCCCAGGAATCACAAACAGCGAAAATGCTGGGTTTGACTGCTACGTCATGTGAAGGACATGCAACTTAATTTTATTTATTTATACCGTATGACGGAAGGCGGATACTACCGGCTTTCTGTTGGCTCCGAATGTTGGGCGGCAGGGGCGTCACTAGGGGGGTGCGGGGGGTGCGGGCCGCACCGGGTGACACCATCAAGGGGTGACACCAAAATAAAAAAATTGCAAATTTGACAAAGCAGACATAGCAAAATAACAAAAATTTAACTTTGTCCGAGTTTGTCGAAGTTCTTTATTTATGTTTTACCCTAAGTATTGAAGTTATATTGTTCAATTTGTTTTCTTTCTTACGTCCTTATGAACTTTTTGACTTATTTTACAAACATTACTATATGCGATTATATATGGTACAGGAACACTCGGAAGAAGACCATGGTGAAAGTCTAGAGGGGTGACACCAAGAGTTTACCGCACTGGGTGACACCAACCCCAGTGACGCCACTGTTGGGCGGCGCTCACCAAATCCGATATCCCACATTGTGCCAACGGCTTCGGGCGGAGGAGCGCAATTGGGAGGGTATAGACCTTACCCTAGAACAAAAAATTAAATGTCCCTGCCAATTGGGCTCCGACAGGCGGACAGTAGAGCGTTGCTTTGCTGAAAAGGCAACTTCTGCAGTTTGTCTTCTTCCTGATGTATTGGTATTACCTTTCATCTGCAGTAAATAGGCAGGCCGAGAGAGGGATCATGCTGCATGGGCAACATATGATCTCTACAAGTCAGCCCAGGCTTTGTGCCATGGAGAGGTATAACTTCATCCCTGGTCTTAACCAGTCTCAGAATGAAAGCCAGATATAATAGTTACAAGTTGCAAGTCCTTGTCAATTGGCGTAGACAGGGGCGCCACAGGTTGCCTCTGACAGTTGGAGACACCTACAGGTGTCACTGATCAGCTACCGCCCGCCTCAAGCTGGGCATCTCCCTGCCAATTGGGTGCCGATCAGCCTCAAACTGTCTGCTTCAATGGGCGCTTGGGGCTAAGATAAAATCTGAATCGCAGGCTGTAAAGCCAAAGAACTAGACACGAACACGAAAAATATCAGGAAATCAACATCAGGATTGGTAAGGCAGCAAAAGCAATGAACAGGTTAACAAAAATAGTGAGGAGAACGGGAAGCTTACTGCCAAAACAAAAGTCCTGATCTATCAAGCCTGCGTCATTAGTACTCTTCTGTGTGGCATTGAAGCCTGGTCAACTTATTCACACCAAGAGAAACGTTTTAATAGCTTTCATATGCAGTGTCTGCGAAAATACGTAGTTTTTAGTGGCAATACAAAATCACAAATGCTGAAGTATTGGAAGGATCGGGTTGCATGGCGGTTTGTTCCTTGCTCCGTCTTCATAGACTTAGATGGATAGTGGGACACATTAGGAGGATGGATGATGAATGATCAGTCACATTCGCTACCGTCATGGGTAGTAGTTATTAATCCGTTATTTTTTTTAAGCACTCAGTAACAAACTATCGTCTGTCAAGCCGGCAAGGTGCCATTGAGTTTTGTAGAACATCAACATCATTGTACAATCACACGGAATGGCACCCTTTTACTCCCTAGAATATCAACTATTCCTCCCCATGAAGCAAGACGGCAAAAGTGGACAATGATACGTTTTTGTAGAGCAAGGAGAACCCTTCTTCTTATAGTCCATGCCACTATAGTCTGCAGCATGTACTACTACTAATTCTTCTCCTCCTCATCATCACCACACTGTCTCCTACTCCTTCTTCCTACATATTCAACGAATGGAACCCAGGGGAAAAGGGGGAGTAAAGGAGTATATGATGTCAGTCCCACAAAGTGATATAACTTCTATCCACCTGTGGCATTCTAGAAATGCTGTTTCAAACCGCCAAAACTACCTAAGAACGTTGGCGGTATATTGTTAGAAATATAAAGTTAAAAGGCATCGACCTCAGGAGATGAGTTTAAATATACAGCCGAGGACGTTGGCCTTTTCCAGGCAAAGGAGGCCAAAATTAACGTATGCTTTGTCTCGAACTGTCAAAGACAAAAGGGAGCCACGAGATGTTGCGAGTTACGAGGGCAAACCATGCATACTGACCTAAAACAGGTAAGGTGGGAAGACAGAGCTTAAAAATTAGGACTTTGAACTTTAACTAGATCTTAGTGGTGTGAAAGAATCTAGAATAAAGCAGATTATATAAAATTAGGGATGCAGATTAGCGAGGCTACATGGTGAGCTGATTGGAGAATCTCGACGAGACGCAAGGAAGATAAGGCATTCAAGTTACTTCAGGATGCAAAGCGGCACCAAATTTGTTAGGACATATACGATGGAATCCAGACAGTCTGGAGAGTTTAGCAGCTCGACTCCAGGCGCGGCGGGTGTCTTAGGCCGTAGGGGGCCCGGAGGAATGAGTTGCGGGACTTCGGAGGTGACGGGTGATCAAACCCCCATACCGTAGAGTACCAGAGGAGATGAGAAGTGTGACTTAAAAGGTGACAGGTGCATTTACCGAAAGTTCGTCTGAGAGCACAGGGATAAGATGCATGACCAGCAAGTCTGTGAACGAAATCGACCGAGGCAGATACGCCAAAAGGAAGAGGGAGCACAGAAAAGTGGAATCATAAAGCGGTAGGAAAAAGGCTGCCTATGTGAGTATCTTACTTGCTACAGCTACAAAGGGACATCTGTCAAGTTGCAATTAAAGGCTAGAGTCGAATAGGACTGAAAATTAGCCGGAAAGGAAACAAGCGAGCCTGGCACCATCACCTAGACGGCCGTGGTCGAACAAGACTGAGAAGAGCCGAGTGAACCCCAGATGAGCAATTAACTGAGGGCGAATCAATTACCGACGAGGACTAGGAAGTCATGATTGATTACCTGGGTAAACTAGTGGTGCGCGATTTGTTCGAGTCGTACTTCTTCATTTATCCGACTATACTTGTTTAATTGAATATCTTTAGTGCCGACATTTAGCTGATTGTATTATCATACTGATGCTAGTTTGATTGTAATCTTCCAGTATTGATATCGGTTGGATTTCATTTATTTTATTGTATGTTCTTGATGTTAGTTGCCTGACTGCATTTCTCTAATATTGATTGGTATTATTTTCACATGATGTATTTGTAATTTCTGTTGAGAGCAAATAAACTTGAATTAGTGTTGCCTTATATTTTAGTGGTTGAGCTAGCGTACTGTAGAAAAGTGTATTGTATCTGTTTCCTGTATTTGTGAACTTGAGTTCATAGCAGAAGATAAATCACAGGGTTTCTATATAATTAGTAGTAACCCCTACACAGGAAAGCAGATAACCTTTATAATCTCTGTAATCTTCTTTCTCTCCCCCCCCCCCCCCGTTTCTCATCTTCGTGCTATCATAAAATTGGCGCCGCGAGCAGGATTTTCCAAGGCAGATGTTATCTGTCTGTTGCCAAGTTACGGTATAAGGTAGGTTCAAATGCAAAGAGTTATTGCGTACAGTTGGTAGTTCATTGTTGCTAATTCGGTAGTTTTGTCTCAGTAAGTGTTTGTTCTATTAGGCCTACTCATCCTATAGTTGGACAGTAAGCCGTCAGAGCTATTAATAGGAGTTCCTAACATGTCTGCTTAGATAGAGCCTCTCGTGTTAAGTACACCCGACGAACCCACTTTACCGTAATAACCCAGGAGGAGCTGACCCAGTGAATCTGGGTCCAGTAAGTCCTGTCTGAATGCGCCCAGTGTGTGGGACAAGTGAGTTTTAGGGAAAAAACTAACAAGGCTACCAAAATCACGCGTTCTTCTGGAGAGAAGAGCCTTCAAACCCACACCTGCATCTCAAGTCGTCGAAATTAATGGTGACCTTGCCTTTTTTTGTTTTGGAGAGCCACATTTTTTCCACTGGTTGACGCTTATGACAAAGCTGAACAGTAATACCATGAGCATACGCAGATACTCAAATAAATATGGTCACCACGCTTAACTAGAAAAACGTTCGGTGACAGTGCAGGGTAAATCAAATGAGGCCGAGGCTGTGGTTGTTCCGGGGACAAAATGTGGCTGAGTTTGTCGGGAAGGCAAGCTGTCTATGTGGCTGAAGCCAACACTTCTGGTGCCAATGTCAACATCTGAAGCCATCAGGAAAATATACCCCCACCCCCTGTTATGGGAGGAGGAGAAAGCAGAGACTTATCGTGACAGAAGCAGAGCGCTGGACAGGTTGCTTTGAACATAATCAATGGCCAATGTGGTGTACCATACATGCACACATTGACAATGACAAGTCAAGGTGAATCAAAAGCACCCCTGAATATCTTGGTCTGGTATATTTCATTGAGGGAAATGGAGATTCAACGGTGACGATGAATTGTGAACATTGAGGTGTTAGTGAACAATCAATAGCATTTATGTCAGGGGATTCGACCACCAAGGAATTTCACTGTTGACTGAACCCTGGTTTATTTGTTAGCTAAAAGACACCATGATGTATTGTTTTGTTCTTTAATATCCAAATGTCCATTTCAGCGGGAAATTCCCACTCCAAGGGTGTGAGTTCAAGACATCGTGTCTTTGAGCATGCTTTGTTTTTTTTTTAAAATTATGTACAGGTATTTTCCCACAGCTTCATTTGGGATGCCACGGTGACAGCAGAGAAATTAGTGGCTCATCCCATGGAACTGGCGGATGTTTCTGGCAAATGTACGGCTACCAGAATCCGACCGGGGAAACAAAAACCGAGGATTTGCCTGCATAGTCATGGGAATTATTGTTTATTTCAAGTGCAAGGATGTTTTGTGCACATTGATTTGCATGTGTCCCAGTGGGAGTGCCCATGTGAATCTAATTGTTTTTATTTTTGTTACAGTGGGGATTGTCATTTTAAGTGGATGCATATGTAGATTTTTTTTTTATTATTTCTTGTGTCCCTATGTTGCACCCACCGAGTTGAGTATTGACTTTGTTGCCTGGAAGTCTTCTAGATAATTCCATTTCCCCAGCGTATGCATCACTGGAAGTAGTATCAGCTCATTTCTTCTGTCTGTGCAGAGCCCATTTTAGCGCATACAGATAATTAAGAGAGTTGCGGTTTTGTGCTATTGTTTCTTTGCAATCGGGAGCGAGGTGGTTGTTTTATTCCGTGTGTGACCTGGGTTATGTCTGTGGTTGTCAGACAAGCATGGTGTCACCGGCGCACAGGGGACCGATTTATCTTTAATTGTTGCTAATGTTACATGGATTTTTTGTTATGATGATTCCCACAAGAAGACAAACAATGTTTTCCTGGCTTAGTCTTTAGTACTGACTCCTGGGGGTGAAGTCAGGGGACGCAACCAGCATTTAGTTTTTGGCTGGAATTTCCGATGAGAGTTTTGTCCCTTGAGTGCCCAATAATCGCCAGGGGTGTCAGGTACAGAGACAGGACTTAGACCTTAAGATAGGAGGGGCGTATTAGTGATGGCGAGGTCGCCATATTGTTTTGGAGGATGGGGTTGTGGCAGTCTGGAAAATAGCTGTTCTAAACCGCCAAAAATTATATAGGTACGTTGACAGATATATTGTTAGAAATTGAAAGCTAAAAGACATCGACGTCAGGAGATAATTTTAAATGTACAGACGAGGACGTTGGCCTGGATACCGGGATTTCCCAAGCAAAGGAGGCCAAAATTAACGTATGCTTTGTCTTTAGCTGTCAGGAGACAAAAGGTAGACACCAGATGTTGTAGATCTACGAGGGCAAGACACGCCTACTAACCTTAAACAGGTACAGCGGGAAGACCAGGACTTCGAACTTAAATTAGAACGTAGTGGTGTGAAAGAACTTAGAATAAAGAGATGATGCAAAATAGACATGCAGATTAGCCAGGCTATGCGCGGAGCTGAGTGGTGTCAAGGTCTCACATCCGAGGTTGCGACGCGTTGTCTGTACCAACGCCAGACAACATAACAACACGCAACCCTGAGTGATGTTAAACACTGCAGAGAGAAAGCGGCGTCTTCGACGACGCCCGGATAAGCAGCCAAGCACAGCAATTGAGCGAAGCTTAAACGACCGCTGGTCAGCAGTACACCCCGTGAACCTTGCAGGGGTCACACTAGCTGACGTGAGCGCCGACTGGCGTGTAGCGTGTAGAACGCCAGAACTGGCAGACGGGTTTAGGTGTTTGAATGGACAGGTCGCATGGGTATGCGAGGAGTGTTTGAATCTGCATTGAGAGCTAGCCTGTACGACAGTGGGAGACTGGTTCGAACGCTTGAATAGTTTGACTTGTAAGTGAGATGTTTATTGCTTGCATGTATTATTATGTATTGTAGTGATATTGTTCATGCCGTAATGATTGCTATGGATTGTCATTGCGCGATGTTTGTGCGATAATAAATGCAGCGCGTAAATAAAGCTTGTGAATAATACTTTCGGATATTCACTTCGTGTGATTTGATAGTTTGATATTGCTTCACACTTGCCAGAAAACGAGCTACTTATCTTGCTCTACGCAAGACTCTGACAGTGGATGATCTCGACGAGGCGTGGGGAAGTTAAGGCACCCATGTGACTTCAGGACGCAAAGCAGCGCCAAAATTTTTAGGATATATACGACGGAATCCAGGCAGTCCAGAGAGTTGAGCAGCAGGACTCCGAGAGCAGCCGGGGTCTAAGCCCTAAGGTCATAGGGGACCAGGAGGAATGAGTTGCGGGACTCTGGAGATTGCTGGTGTTAAAACCCCCATGCCGTACAGTACCCGAGGAGAAGAGAAGCGTGACTTCAAAGGCGACAGGTGCATATACCAAATGTTCGTCTGGAGCACAGGGCAAAGATGCATGACCAGCGAGTCTGTGAACGAAATCGACCGAGGCAGATACGCCAACAGGAAGAGGAAACAGAGATTTGTAGAGTCACGAAGTGGTGGTGGAAAGAATGCCTATGTCGAAAAACTACTGGCTACAGGTACAAGGAACCGCTGTCACGTTGCAATTTATGGCTAGAGTTGAATAGGAACGAAAATTAGCCGGACAAGGAAACACGTTTTTCAGGATCACCCAGATGACTGATACTACGGAAAAGTCAGGTGACTCCCAAGACGAACGATCAATAGTAGTGAACAATCAACTGTGAAGCCCAGATGCGCAAGCCTTTGCTGAACGACAGGAACTTATGTAAGTTGTCATAAGAATAGTAAAATATTTGTGTTAGATTATAATCAGGCGCATGCAGCGCCACCCTAATTCAGAAAGAGATGGCAAACCACTGTACATAAACCTGCCAAGAAATCACAAATAATTGGCCGGTGGCGGGGTTGACTGTGAAGTTCTGTAAAGGATACATCATGGGCCAACCGACTAAAACTCAAAGTGTTTAACTAAGATATAGAGAATAGAGGAACTAAACATATTAGATACAATAGCAGGTAATGCAAATTGAGCTGATAACTGATTAAGGAGGGCATCGCAGGATGGGGGAATGTAGAACGAGAGCTGTACGCTAGAATATGAGCGCAAGAACAATACAGTGTGTGTTTATTTGCCAACGGTCGTAATGGCCTTAAAGGTCCCCAATTGATTTCCTGTAGAAATGTAGCAGATGAGTACCCGAAAGTCGGCCACGGGAGCAACCAGATGACTAGGACAGGCAACTTAATCGCACCTGTGAGAAAGGTCGAACAGGGCTGGAATGCTGCGTATTATCTAACAGGCAGAGGGGATTTTAGGACAGGCTCTGTTGTTGTGTAGTTAGCGCAGGCAACAGGTTAGCCCAGTGAGTTAAGGGAATCTACACAAAAACCCGGGGAAATGGTTAAATGGCTTTTCGGTTACCAGACGACGCATTGGGAAAAAGGAAATAATAGTGGTAGTTAGATAAGATACATATGGATGATAAATTACTGTGGTTATAATGGTGTTTGTTGTGATGTGGATTTATGTTATTTATGTTGTCAGCCTATGTTAATAATGAGGTAAAGATGTATTGATAATGTTGTCAAAACGTGTCAATAACGACGGGGATATATATGGGTAACGATGTTAATACATGTTGCCGAGGACATCAGTGATGCTTATGATAATGAGACATGGTGCTAATACATGTCGCAGAGACGACGAGAATGGTAATAAGCCAATAATACCCAATGATGATGATGATAAGGCAAAATAAGGGTTTAAAGAGAGAAGTCAGTAGGTATTGGGGACTTCGCAGGCTGGGAAATACTAATGTTTATTTTTATGTGATGCTCACGGAGCAGTGTTAGTTAAGAATGTTATTTTTAATTATTTTTTTTTTAAATTCAGGAAGTAATGATTGATTACCTGGATAAACTAGTGGTAGCCGCGTGTACTTCTTCATTTACCCCACTATACTTGTTTAATTGCATTTCTTTAGTGCCAACATTTACTGATTGTTAGTATTTCTATCATACTGATACTTGTTTGATTGTATTCTTCCAGTACTGATATCGGTTGAATTGCATTTATTTTATTGTATTTTCTTGATGTTAGTTGCATGACTGCATTTCTCTAATATTGATTGGTATTATTTTCACATGATGTATTTGTAATTTCTGTTGAGAGCAAATAAACTTGAATTAGTGTTGCCTTATATTTTAGTGGTTGAGCTAGCGTACTGTAGAAAAGTGTGTTGTATCTGTGGCCTGTATTTGTGAACTTGAGCTCATAGCAGAAAATAAATCATAGGGTTTTTATATAATTAGTAGTAACCCCTTCATCAAATCAAAAGATGCAATGAATGAATGGTCCTCATCATTCGTGATGGACGAACATCCATAGTAACCCCTACACAGGAAAACGGACAATCTTTGTAATCTTCTTTCTCTCCCTCTCCCTCACCTTCGTGCTATCACACACCAATAGAAAGACAAGAAAGAAGAAGTTACCCACAGTTAACCAATATAAAAAAATGTTTGCATATCCCTTACAGGACATCGCTGTCAACATCAGCATCTTTCAGCTGATTGTTGATTTCTTGGCAAGATTACGCTCAGCTTTCTGAGCGGTCGGCTCTCATACCCCGTAAGTTACCGACGCGATTCAAACCACTACTGATTCTCACCGTCGTCACGTTACTTACGAGAGTATACGAGTATACAAAGCAAATACATACATATATACAGTTATATTATGACATTTATGGCATAGTGCATGTAAACGGGCGCACACACACACTCGTGTGTGTGTGCGCGCGTTTACATGCACTATGCCATAAATGTCATAATATAACTGTATATATGTATGTATTTGCTTTGTTCACACATGTGACACCTAACACTAACAAACGGCAACGTTCTGTAATATACACAAACAAAAGAAACACACATTACACCTTGTAAATATACATTGATTTATATGAAATAAACGTTAAAAAAAAAAATACGAGATTACGGAGAACAGTTGCTAACATCTAGGCTAGGAAGCCGGCACCAATATAAAGATAAGATAAAATTATTTACCTACAGTCCAACAATAGGAAGATAAGACAGAATTAGTTACCTACAGTCCACCAATAGAAAGACAAGATGCAAGAAGTTATCCACACTCCAACAATAGAAAGATACGACAGAAATTGTTACCTACAGTCCACCAACAGAAAGACAAGACATGGGTAGTTACCTACAATCCACCAATAGAAAGACAAGATAGAAGTTACCTACAGCCCACCAATAGAAAGACAAGACAGAAGTAATTGCTTTCAGTACACCAATAGAAAGACAAGAAGTAGTTGCCTTCAGTACACCAATAGAAAGACAAGACAGAAGTAGTTGCCTTCAGTACACCAATAGAAAGACAAGACAGAAGTAATTGCTTTCAGTACGCCAATAGAAAGACAAGACAGAAGTAGTTGCCTTCAGTACACCAATAGAAAGACAAGACAGAAGTAGTTGCCTTCAGTACACCAACAGAAAGACAAGACAGAAGTATTTGCCTTCAGTACACCAATAGAAAGACAAGACAGAAGTAGTTGCCTTCAGTACACCAATAGAAAGACAAGAAGTAGTTGCCTTCAGTACACCAATAGAAAGACAAGACAGAAGTAGTTGCTTTCAGTACACCAATAGAAAGACAAGACAGAAGTAATTGCTTTCAGTACACCAACAGAAAGACAAGACAGAAGTAGTTGCCTTCAGTACACCAACAGAAAGACAATACAGAAGTAGTTGCCTTCAGTACACCAATAGAAAGACAAGACAGAAGTAGTTGCCTTCAGTACACCAATAGAAAGACAAGACAGAAGTAGTTGCCTTCAGTACACCAATAGAAAGACAAGACAGAAGTAGTTGCCTTCAGTACACCAATAGAAAGACAAGACAGAAGTAGTTGCCTTCAGTACACCAATAGAAAGACAAGACAGAAGTAGTTGCCTTCAGTACACCAATAGAAAGACAAGACAGAAGTAATTGCTTTCAGTACACCAACAGAAAGACAAGACAGAAGTATTTGCTTTCAGTACACCAACAGAAAGACAAGACAGAAGTAGTTGCCTTCAGTACACCAACAGAAAGACAAGACAGAAGTAGTTGCCTTCAGTACACCAACAGAAAGACAAGACAGAAGTATTTGCCTTCAGTACACAATAGAAAGACCAAGACAGAAGTAGTTGCCCTTCAGTACACCAATAGAAAGACACGGAAGACAGAAGTATTTGCTTTCAGTACATCCAACTAGAAAGACAAGACAGAAGTAGTATGCCTTCAGTACACCACTAGAAAGACAAAGACAGAAGTAGTTGCCTTCAGTACACCACATATACATGACAGAGTATTGCTTCAGTACCACCAACGAAAGACAAGACAGAAAGTAGTTTGCCTTCAGTACACCAACAGAAAGACAAGACAGAAGTATTTGCCTTCAGTAGCACCAACATAGACAAGGACAAGAAGTAGTTGCCTTCAGTAACACTCAATAGAAAGACAAGACAGAAGTAGTTTGCCTTTCAGGTTACACCAATAGAAAGACAAGACAGAAGTAATTGCCTTTCAGTACACCAACAGAAAGACAAGACAGAAGTATTTGCCTTCAGTACACCAACAGAAAGACAAGACAGAAGTAGTTGCCTTCAGTACACCAACAGAAAGACAAGACAGAAGTAGTTGCCCTTCAGTACACCAATAGAAAGACAAGACAGAAGTAGTTGCCTTCAGTACACCAATAGAAAGACAAGACAGAAGTAGTGCCTTCAGTACACCAACAGAAAGACAAGACAGAAGTATTGCCTTCAGTACACCAACAGAAAGACAAGACAGAAGTATGTTGCCTTCAGTACACCAACAGAAAGACAAGACAGAAGTAGTTGCCTTCAGTACACAACAGAAGACATGATGACAGAAGTATTTGCCTTCAGTTACAACTATAGAAAGACAAGACAGAAGTCATTTGCCTTCAGTACACCAATAGAATAGACAAGACAGAAGTAGTTGCCTTCAGTACACACTAGAAAGACAAGACAGAAGTAGTGCTTTCAGTACACCAACAGAAAGCCACGACAGGACGGATGCCTTTCAGTACACCAACTAGAAAGACAAGAAGTAGTTGCCTTCAGTACACCAATAGAAAGACAAGACAGAAGTAGTTGCCTTCAGTACACCACTAGAAAGACCAGACGAAGTAATTGCCTTCAGTACACCAACAGAAAGACAAGACAGAAGTATTTGCCTTCAGTACACCAACAGAAAGACAAGACAGAAGTAGTTGCCTTCAGTACACCAACAGAAAGACAAGACAGAAGTAGTTGCCTTCAGTACACCAATAGAAAGACAAGACAGAAGTAGTTGCCTTCAGTACACCAATAGAAAGACAAGACAGAAGTAATTGCTTTCAGTACACCAATAGAAAGACAAGACAGAAGTAGTTGCCTTCAGTACACCAATAGAAAGACAAGACAGAAGTAGTTGCCTTCAGTACACCAACAGAAAGACAAGACAGAAGTATTTGCCTTCAGTACACCAATAGAAAGACAAGACAGAAGTAGTTGCCTTCAGTACACCAATAGAAAGACAAGACAGAAGTAGTTGCCTTCAGTACACCAATAGAAAGACAAGACAGAAGTAATTGCTTTCAGTACACCAACAGAAAGACAAGACAGAAGTATTTGCCTTCAGTACACCAACAGAAAGACAAGACAGAAGTAGTTGCCTTCAGTACACCAACAGAAAGACAAGACAGAAGTAGTTGCCTTCAGTACACCAACTAGAAAGACAAGACAGAAGTATTTGCCTTCAGTACACCAATAGAAAGACAAGACAGAAGTAGTTGCCTTCAGTACACCAACAGAAAGACAAGACAGAAGTAGTTGCCTTCAGTACACCAATAGAAAGACAAGACAGAAGTAGTTGCCTTCAGTACACCAATAGAAAGACAAGACAGAAGTAGTTGCCTTCAGTACACCAATAGAAAGACAAGACAGAAGTAGTTGCCTTCAGTACACCAACAGAAAGACAAGACAGAAGTAGTTGCCTTCAGTACACCAATAGAAAGACAAGACAGAAGTAGTTGCCTTCAGTACACCAATAGAAAGACAAGACAGAAGTAGTTGCCTTCAGTACACCAATAGAAAGACAAGACAGAAGTAGTTGCCTTCAGTACACCAATAGAAAGACAAGACAGAAGTAGTTGCCTTCAGTACACCAACAGAAAGACAAGACAGAAGTATTTGCCTTCAGTACACCAATAGAAAGACAAGACAGAAGTAGTTGCCTTCAGTACACCAACAGAAAGACAAGACAGAAGTAGTTGCCTTCAGTACACCAATAGAAAGACAAGACAGAAGTAGTTGCCTTCAGTACACCAATAGAAAGACAAGACAGAAGTAGTTGCCTTCAGTACACCAACAGAAAGACAAGACAGAAGTATTTGCTTTCAGTACATCAATAGAAAGACAAGACAGAAGTAGTTGCCTTCAGTACACCAATAGAAAGACAAGACAGAAGTATTTGCCTTCAGTACACCAATAGAAAGACAAGACAGAAGTATTGCTTTCAGTACACCAACAGAAAGACAAGACAGAAGTAGTTGCCTTCAGTACACCAACAGAAAGACAAGACAGAAGTAGTTGCCTTCAGTACACCAACAGAAAGACAAGACAGAAGTAGTTGCCTTCAGTACACCAATAGAAAGACAAGACAGAAGTAGTTGCCTTCAGTACACCAATAGAAAGACAAGACAGAAGTAATTGCTTTCAGTACACCAATAGAAAGACAAGACAGAAGTAGTTGCCTTCAGTACACCAACAGAAAGACAAGACAGAAGTAGTTGCCTTCAGTACACCAACAGAAAGACAAGACAGAAGTATTTGCCTTCAGTACACCAATAGAAAGACAAGACAGAAGTAGTTGCCTTCAATACACCAACAGAAAGACAAGACAGAAGTATTTGCCTTCAGTACACCAATAGAAAGACAAGACAGAAGTAGTTGCCTTCAGTACACCAATAGAAAGACAAGACAGAAGTAGTTGCCTTCAGTACACCAATAGAAAGACAAGACAGAAGTAGTTGCTTTCAGTACACCAACAGAAAGACAAGACAGAAGTATTTGCTTTCAGTACACCAACAGAAAGACAAGACAGAAGTAGTTGCCTTCAGTACACCAACAGAAAGACAAGACAGAAGTAGTTGCCTTCAGTACACCAACAGAAAGACAAGACAGAAGTATTTGCCTTCAGTACACCAATAGAAAGACAAGACAGAAGTAGTTGCCTTCAGTACACCAACAGAAAGACAAGGCAGAAGTATTTGCTTTCAGTACATCAATAGAAAGACAAGACAGAAGTAGTTGCCTTCAGTACACCAATAGAAAGACAAGACAGAAGTAGTTGCCTTCAGTACACCAATAGAAAGACAAGACAGAAGTAATTGCTTTCAGTACACCAACAGAAAGACAAGACAGAAGTATTTGCCTTCAGTACACCAACAGAAAGACAAGACAGAAGTAGTTGCCTTCAGTACACCAACAGAAAGACAAGACAGAAGTAGTTGCCTTCAGTACACCAATAGAAAGACAAGACAGAAGTAGTTGCCTTCAGTACACCAATAGAAAGACAAGACAGAAGTAATTGCTTTCAGTACACCAATAGAAAGACAAGACAGAAGTAGTTGCCTTCAGTACACCAATAGAAAGACAAGACAGAAGTAGTTGCCTTCAGTACACCAACAGAAAGACAAGACAGAAGTATTTGCCTTCAGTACACCAATAGAAAGACAAGAAGTAGTTGCCTTCAGTACACCAATAGAAAGACAAGACAGAAGTAGTTGCTTTCAGTACACCAATAGAAAGACAAGACAGAAGTAATTGCTTTCAGTACACCAACAGAAAGACAAGACAGAAGTATTTGCCTTCAGTACACCAACAGAAAGACAAGACAGAAGTAGTTGCCTTCAGTACACCAACAGAAAGACAAGACAGAAGTAGTTGCCTTCAGTACACCAACAGAAAGACAAGACAGAAGTATTTGCCTTCAGTACACCAATAGAAAGACAAGACAGAAGTAGTTGCCTTCAGTACACCAATAGAAAGACAAGAAGTAGTTGCCTTCAGTAGACCAATAGAAAGACAAGACAGAAGTAGTTGCCTTCAGTACACCAATAGAAAGACAAGACAGAAGTAATTGCTTTCAGTACACCAATAGAAAGACAAGACAGAAGTATTTGCCTACAGTACACCAATAGAAAGACAAGACAGAAGTATTTGCCTTCAGTACACCAAAAGAAAGACAAGACAGAAGTAGTTGCCTTCAGTACACCAACAGAAAGACAAGACAGAAGTAGTTGCCTTCAGTACACCAACAGATAGACAAGACAGAAGTAGTTGCCTTCAGTACACCAACAGAAAGACAAGACAGAAGTAGTTGCCTTCAGTACACCAACAGAAAGACAAGACAGAAGTATTTGCCTTCAGTACACCAATAGAAAGACAAGACAGAAGTAGTTGCATTCAGTACACCAACAGAAAGACAAGACAGAAGTAGTTGCCTTCAGTACACCAACAGAAAGACAAGACAGAAGTAATTGCCTTCAGTACACCAATAGAAAGACAAGACAGAAGTAGTTGCTTTCAGTACACGAACAGAAAGACAAGACGGAAGTAGTTGCCTTCAGTACACCAATAGAAAGACAAGACAGAAGTAGTTACCTTCAGTACACCAACAGAAAGACAAGACAGAAGTAGTTGCCTTCTGTACACCAATAGAAAGACAAGACAGAAGTAGTTGCCTTCAGTACACCAACAGAAAGACAAGACGGAAGTAATTGCCTTCAGTACACCAATAGAAAGACAAGACAGAAGTAGTCACCTTCAGTACACCAACAGAAAGACAAGACAGAAGTAGTTGCCTTCAGTACACCAATAGAAAGACAAGACGGAAGTAGTTGCCTTCAGTACACCAACAGAAAGACAAGACGGAAGTAGTTGCCTTCAGTACACCAATAGAAAGACAAGACAGTAGTTGCCTTCAGTACACCAACAGAAAGACAAGACAGAAGTAGTTGCCTTCAGTACACCAACAGAAAGACAAGACAGAAGTAGTTGCCTTCAGTAGACCAATAGAAAGACAAGACAGAAGTAGTTGCCTTCAGTACACCAATAGAAAGACAAGACAGAAGTAATTGCTTTCAGTACACCAACAGAAAGACAAGACAGAAGTATTTGCCTTCAGTACACCAATAGAAAGACAAGACAGAAGTATTTGCCTTCAGTACACCAAAAGAAAGACAAGACAGAAGTAGTTGCCTTCAGTACACCAACAGAAAGACAAGACAGAAGTAGTTGCCTTCAGTACACCAACAGATAGACAAGACAGAAGTAGTTGCCTTCAGTACACCAACAGAAAGACAAGACAGAAGTAGTTGCCTTCAGTACACCAATAGAAAGACAAGAAAGGAGAAGTTACCTACAGTCCACCAATATACAGATAAGACAGAATTATTACCTACAGTCCACCAATATACATTTAAGACAGAATTATTACCTACAGTCCACCAATAGAAAGATAAGACAGAATCCTGTAGTTACCTACAGTCCACCAAAAGAAAGACAAGACAGAAGTAGTTTCCTTCAGTCCACCAAAAGAAAGACAAAACAGGGCAGCAGTCTTTAGCCCACCAACACAAAGGACTAGACTAGCAGGAAGGATCATAGTAGAGGACATAGTAGATATCTGTATATCCAACTGGCCACACAACTCTAGGCCTCCGTACACTCTATCTTGAGGAAGACGCAGCACAAATGAGCAAGTCCTGAGTACTGTAACGTCAGTGTTGGGTGAAAACTTCTGACCATGCAAAAATTAAATTATTTCCGTACCAGTTTCTTGCTAGGGTTTGTGATGTGATAGCACCATCACAAGGTGAAAGTCCAGTTTTTTCCTCACTGTGACAAGCGATGAGTCCAGGCGTTTATTCCACATCTGAGCGTGCTCATGGCATTATCCGCGGAGTTCTTATCAACTACCCTAGTGTGCCCATCAAGATATCATCACCATCATCCAGTGCCATGCTGGCTGGCATGGGCAACCAGGCCTCTGCACACATTTTCATCTCACAAATCAATTTGTGTGTTAACTCCATTCCGTGTTATGACAAGCGAATGTCAATAATTTTCTCATGCTGTCTTCACATAACGTGGCCAAAATATGATGACTGCTTTTTTTCTTAAGTTTGTGATAAGTTTCTTTGTGACTTAGCTTCCCTAAAAATGTCCAGATTGCTCATTTTGGCTGTCCAATTAATTTTCAGCATTCTTCTATAAAACCACATCTCCAGGGCTTCCAGGATTCACAGCTGTATGTTAAAACTGGTTCTGCGTAACATGTAAAATATAAGAAACAAATAACAAAAAACGTGTATGTTAATAAGTTTTTAATGCTGGACTTCTTAACACCAGTTTAGTTTTTCTTCTGTTTTGTTTGTAGATAAATCACTAAACAACAAAATAAATAATTATAAAAACCATTATATATATATATGCTTTGGCCTCATTGAACTGTCACTGTTAATGATCATCATCTTCCACTATTGGCATCAATCATCAAGGAGAGGAATAGTTAATGCTCTGGCAGTTGATGGTGCTGCATTCTAACGAAATTGCCAAACCACTTGATCTTCTGTCTTCAAATACATGTGACACAAGGTACCAATCCCACTGATAACATCCTTTCCTATTCTGTCACTGTTCAGCTTGTTATCAGTGAAACTTTCATGGCTTCTCTCACTGTCAGGCTTCAAGATTTGACTGTCACTTACTTCCTTCATTTAGTTTCTGTGGCACACTGCTCGATGTTGTGTTCTTACTTACTGTCTTCTTATTAGCACTTAGTAGTGGTATAAACACTGTCACTGTCATCTACTACCTATAGTAACTTGTGGTGTAGGACCTTGGTGGTTTGTAAGGCCTGAGGAATTAAGACCAACTGGCCAGTGCAGACTCTGCCAACTGTGCAGATTAGGGTTTTCTTTTTCCCCCCAGCAGAAAAAAATCCACACCTTACCGAGGATTTGAACCTGAGCCTCCAGAAGGAGAACCCAGCATTCTAGACAATGGCCAGCCACTCTTCTTTAAACACTACTGAATGTAAACTTACCTAGAAAATCAGGCTGGGGTTGATTGTGACATCCTGTACAGGATAAATAACTAACTTGTTAAAGTGGTATAAACACCCACGTGTTAGTGTGGCCCATAAGGAAAGCAAAGACTAGTAACTAGATGCGTGACATAAGATACAGCTAAGGAAGGTCGGCATGGGACTGGCTACCTCACCCCAAAGAAAACTTTCACTACAAAATCCAACCATTCATAAACAAGGCTACAATTGGTGTGGCATGAATTGGGAGATGAAAGGAAGAAGAAGAAGAGGAGGAAATGGTGTGAACACCTCTCTTACTGCATTGAATTGCAAGCAAAGGTCTCTTCGTTTGGTCAGTTCTGTCTATTCTTGTGTTATTTGTGGTTTGTCCTCAGATTTTGACTCTCTGGTAGCTATCACTGCATCTTGATTGTTGCCATTATTTTACATTCAATGTCAGGTCTTAGTCAGATATGACTGAGCCACTGTATGACTAGACAATACTACCTGCCTTCTGTCAGCGCCGAATGTTGAGTAGCGCTCACCAAACGTGAATACCCCACACCGTGCCAACGGCTTTGGGCGGAGGATAGCAATTGGAAGGGTATAAGCCTTACCCTAAAGTTATGAAATGCAACCTAAAGACTAAATGTCATGACAGGGCCTTAAGCCATGGTCGGCAACTGATCTAGGATGGAAGCTCCGACAAGCGGACAGTTAGAGCATTGCTTTGCTGATCCGGCAGCTCGTCTTGTTCTAGACATATTGGTGTTACCTTTCCTCTGGAGTAAACTGGACAGGCAAGGGCAACACATTGTATCTTCGATTCTGCCCAGGCTTTGTCTATGGAGAGGTATAGTGCCTTTTTTGAAGCATAATGTAACAAACTATTGTCTGTCAAGACGGCCAGGACCAGTGACACATCTAAGATTTCAGACAATTGGCTGTTGGTATCTTTTTTCATCCTGTGGTGAGTAAAAGTAAGACATGACAAGCGCAGAAAGCTTCAGGGCAGGAAAAAAAGCTGGGAACAGCCACTTTGGTGGAATTTCGAGGTGCAGAAGGCCTGGGTGGATAAGCGTAATGCTGTAAGGAGATGGCAAAATGCCAAGAAGAACAGAGCTGGCCATCCTAGTCCCTGCATGCACTTAGAAAGAGAGATGTACACAAAAGTAAGCTATTTAAAAAAACTGGTCAAGGTGGTTAAAAGTGAAAAATGGGCAGAGGTATGGCAAAGAGTACGCACAGACAAGTCACTGAAATTGTTCTGGCGACTACATAAAAGCATGAGTGGGGTGGTCAAGAATAAGAGCATTTCTGACTTCCAAGGTGCTGACCTCATCTGGCAGAGGACTGACGAGGACAAGGGCAAAGCCCTCTTTGAAAGCTATCTAGAGCAGAGCAACCAGACAGACATGGGAGGACGAAATCTTGCCAAGGAGGTCACCTCAGACAGGTGCAAGGTCCAGAACATTTCGGATGAAGACACAGTGACAGTGAAAGAAATCAAGGCTGTGCTTCGACGATAAAAAAACAGCGCTCCAGGGCCAGCTGGCATAAGGTACGATGACCTTAATAGTTATACCGACGAGCTAGAGAAACTAGCAGACATGTACAACAACAGTATAGGGAGTGCTAGCACCAAGGAGGAGTGGTTACACAGTTATCAGATTCCCTTGCCGAAGCCTGGCAAAGACCACACAAAAATTCAGGGATATCGAGTTATAACCATGCAGAATACAATAGGCAAGTTGCTGGAGAAGTTAATTGCCAGATAAATATCAAACCAGCTAGAGAGGCAAGGTGTTTTCCCACCTACCCTGAGTGGGTACCATCTAAAAAGAGAAACTTGGACCAATGCAGCAGTTTTTGCCCATGATGTCTATGAAGGTTTTCACTCAGGCATTGAAACCTTTGCTGCAGCGATTGATCTTGAGGACGTGTACAACAGAGTACCATTGGATTTTTTAATGCTTCAGCTTCTTGAACTCAATATAAGTCCGTTCCTCCTTAGCTGGATCGCTGCAGCCCTCTTCCAACGGAAAGTAGTTTTTAGATGTGGCAGTTGCACTTCAGAACCAACAACAATATATCCTGGCCTACCACAGGGATCACCATTATCTCCGGTACTGTTCAACGCCTACACTGTGAGAATCACCAGCGAGCAGATCAATGGACCGGGGAGGACACTGTCATATGCCAATGATGTTTTAGTGTATCGTCAGGGGAAGGATTGGAATCAAGTTGCTGTGGAACTACAAATCAAACTCAGTCGCATAAGTACTTGGTGTGTTGAAGCTGGGGCAATGGTCAACCCAACAAAGGCAACAGTGACATGGTTCTCGTTGAATAATCATATTGTCAACACTCCAACACTAACTGTTAATCTGTGTTCAGAGACGGTAGAAAGAACGCAGGCAATGAATTACCTGGGGATATGTTTTCATAGAAGACTTGCTTACAATGAGCACATAGACCAGGTGATAACAAAGGCCAAACGAGGTTTGGCTGCAATGCGGGTGATGGCGGCAGCAAACTGTGAGCAGCGCCATCTATGTTTTATATATGAGGGGCTGGTCATGTCTGTTTTTGAGTATGCAATGGCAATCCTGACTCTCAGCCGTAAGCAGATAGAAAGGATGGAAAGGATACAGAATGAAGCTATGCGCATTATTCTTGGATGTATAAGAGATACAGCATGAAGGGCGATGTGCTACCTTCTTGATTTTCCAACCATTGAAGACAGAATACAAATCTGCAGAGCACGCGCCCACCTCAGAGTTAACGCAAATACACAGCATCCACTGCATAGTGAAATTATGAATGTGAAGGGCAGTAGGTTAAAAAGAGGACGGTCATGGATGGGTCAAGCCGAAGACATTCTTCAACAGGTGTGTTCACTTCAGGACTTGGAACCTGGCGAGGAGTGGTTACAAGTGCCAACAGATTTCTGTACGTCCTCTTCTATTTGCATCCAACTAGACAGAAAATGTAGACAAAATCCGGCTGCTGTGGAAGCAGAAGTACAAGCATTGATTTTCGAGAATTCACTAGACGGTGGTGCTGTCATTTACACAGATGGGTTGGTCGTCCGACATGTGAGAAGCTCATGGGCCTTTACGGCTCAGGCTGGAGGGAGAATTGTGAAGGAGGACTGGTGCTTTTGCTGAGACCACAAGTAGCCTGACTATGGAAGTCATGGCAGTAAGTAAAGCAATAACATGGCTCGAGACACAGACATTCACTAGGGCATGTTTCCTTAGCGACTCAATGAGCATGCTCAAGAGGATAGAGATGGGGTGGATCCGAAGAGAATGGTTGCTGTCTCTGGAGCGGTCTCGGCTGGCAAAGATTAGTTTCATCTTCGTGCCAGGGCATGCGGGAGTACAAGGAAATGAGCGGGCTGACAAGCTCGCAGGTGAGGCTACTGTGGAGGGCGGACGCACCATGGACCAGGCTGACATTCTGAATGTTCTACGAGAAGTAAGACTTTAGCGAGAACCAAGTGATGACTATGAATCTACAACCATGGCCAGACTGCGAGAACAGCAAATTAAAAGAGGGGTGGCCAAACAAGAACACTACGCAGGAAGCCAAAGAAGACTGATAATCCAACACAGAACTATTGTCATTAGCCGCTACAAGCTGCAGGATTTGCTGAGGAGGGGATCCAAGCACTTATGGACTGAATGGTTCGATGTGCAATGAGGATGATCTGTCAACTAACGAACTAACTATCTTTTTTCATCAGATTACACAACGATTATAAATGAATAACAAAGACACAAACAACACATAGCACAATTTATTTTCTGGCATATTTTGCTGCACACAGCAAATCTTCTACGTCATCGATTGGACGGCACATTTTGGAAACCGGTCATATGATTGATAGAGACAATGCGTTTCATGTGTTGTGAACCAAACAATATGGTCGCATGTTAAAGCTGGCAGAGGCAATTGCCATTCATTTAAAAAAACCAACTTTGCACAAAGAAAAAGCTATGATAGTTTAAAATCACGGTGCTAGACAATTCAAATTTGTGTGTGAACATGTGTGTTGTATTATATATCAGCATGAAGGATTTGACTCTTTGCTATAGTTTATGTTGTGTTGTATGGGTACCTGACGAGATGCAGCGAAATAAGCCAAGCAATAAATCATGCAATCTATTGCTTGTCTTCGTTATTGAAGTTCACTAAGGAAAACATTGTTTTGAATTATAAATGCAATGCATGACAATTATCACCAGGTCAACAAGCATACATTTGCATAATAAGATTTATTAAAAAAAAATATTTGGCAAATTAAAAATAACATTTATTGTTCATTTTCATAAATGTATTATAATGACAAAAGTAATTATCGCTATTAAAAGTGCAACATTTCAACAGAAAATCTGGGACAAATACATTGTATATTATGTATTATAATAACAAGAAGTAAAGGACCTTGTTTTCTTGCCATTTATTTGTCAAACTACTTCAGTGTCCTTAAGAATTCTACCTATATTGAGCCAATCCTGGTGTATGGAAGCGAATTATGGATAGTTAGCAGACAAATGAGGAATTATATGAAAGCTGTAGTTTTATAGAAGAATTATGAGAACACCGTGGATGGATAGAAATAGCAATGAAGATATCTTGAAAGATGTTGAATCACAAAGAGAACTGGTTACATCAGAATAATACATGAATTACATCACAATCTTTGGGCATGTCATGAGAAGGGGACAGCTGGAGTATGTCATCACAATGGGAAGGTTGGAGGAGAGGAGAGGCAGGGAGAGATCAAGAGAGAAGATGCTGGACAGTCTGACATCATGGCACAAAGAAACGTTGATATCAGAAATGATTGGCAGCACATGAGACAGAAGGCTGTGGACAGACATGATCACCAACACCATTCAGCATGGACTATAAGAAGATTGGCAGTACAAGAGAAAGAAGGCTGTGGACAGACAGAATCACCAACACCACACGGCATGGACTATAAGAAGATTGGTAGTGCAAGAGACAAAAGGCTGTGGACAGACATGATCACCAACACCACACTGCATGTACTATTAGAAGATTGGTAGTACAAGAGACAGGAGGCTGTGGACAGACAGGATCACAAATGCCACGCGGCATGTACTATTAGAAGATTGGTAGTACAAGAGACAGGAGGCTGTGGACAGACAGGATCACCAACGCCACACGGCATGGACTATAAGAAGATTGGCAGTACAAGAGACAGGAGGCCGTGGACAGAGAGGATCACAAATGCCACGCAGCATGTACTATTAGAAGATTAGTAGTACAAGAGACAGGAGGCTGTGGACAGACAGGATCACCAACGCCACACGGCATGGACTATAAGAAGATTGGTAGTACAAGAGACAAAAGGCTGTGGACAGACAGGATCACCAACACCACACGGCATGGACTATAAGAAGATTGTCAGTACAAGAGACAGAGGGCTGTGGACAGACATGATCACCAACGCCATTCAGCATGGACTGTAAGAAGATTGGCAGCACATGAGACAGAAGGCTGTGGACAGACATGATCACAAACACCATTCAGCATGGACTGTAAGAAGATTGGCAGCACATGAGACAGAAGGCTGTGGACAGACATGATCACAAACGCCATTCAGTATGGACTGTAAGAAGATTGGCAGCACAAGAGACAGAAGGCTGTGGACACTGTTCTGTTCTTGCCTGTCAATTATTCCTTTCAATTTTGTCTAGATTTGTAGTGATAGTTTATGTTCCTCTTTCCAAAGAGTTTGTTCTGGGATAGTTTTCAGAGGGATACCAACTGTGGGCAGATCAGTGGTTTCTCTGCAGTCGTTTGACCTGATGGATAAAACTGCATTTCGTCAACTTCCCCCATAGTCATGTTTTCAAATCTGTTCTTCATAGGGTGGCCTTGCATGGTGAGTAATTTTTCTGCTTACAATTATATATGGATTACATGACAATTATCACCAGTCAATATACATTCATCAGCATGCTAACATTAATTACTTAAAACTCTTCAAGTAATTAACAATCATCTTCATTGTTCATTTCCTTAAATGGAATTAATACAACCAAAAAGTATTATAAAAAATAAAGTGCAATAATTCAAAAACAAAAAGTCTGTGATAAATGCACAATATCTGTAATTAATAGAATGAGGTAAAGGACCATATTTTAATGCCAACCTGGCATATTTGAAATTGGTGTAAGGTTAAAGGTTTCTTGACAAGAAGGCACTCATTAAGTGATGGGTCATTATCAATCGTATACAATCACAACTGCACATGGTGGTGATCAAGGAGTAAAGGGCATTGAATGAGCCAGACATCACCAATGTCTTAAGAGATGCAGGACAAACAGATGACTTTAAGGACATGGGAATCTGTTTCCTGTCCAGAGTGAAGGCAATGAGAGTGAAGCGGGGAGCCTCCAGACATGAACTTTTTCTCAGTGACATAAGACATTTGGTTAATCAACACAGAACTTTTACAATCAGTCAATACAAGCAGGCAAAGATATTAAGGAGGAAATCGGAGCACCCATGGACCTATCCAGGCTGCAATGATGATGATCTTTATTAATTACTGTCCCAATTGATCTATACAAATATGGGACTAGCACCATATACGGTACATGCACAAAAAGGCATGATAAAGGGTCAATTACTTTTTTTACTGTACACCCAATTCACCTCATGATGTAAAAAGGGTTCGTTATTTTTACCTTTTAATCTGTCTGCCCAACTCCTTCTTTACTTGTTTCGGGCAGGCACAAAGCTGTACAGGTTGATGGGGATTACGTTGAATAACACCGATGTTTACGTGACATATCCATGTATACTGTGTATAAATTTGAATAAACAGCTACTGAGATAAACGATGTGGTGGATAACTTTCTGAACATCCCTCATATCTTTGAATAGATCGAAAGAATGGATATGTAGATGGATATACAGGTGTATATATGAATGGATAATTAAATGGTTATAACTTCATTTATAAAGAGTTGAGAAAGTGGTAATCGGGTAGATAGGTAGGCAAGTAAATAAGTAGGTAGGTAGGCAGGAAGGTAGGTAGGTAGGCAGGCAGATAAAATTTATATTGTTTTGGTACATACCAATTTATAATTGGTAGTCAGGCAGGTAGATAAAAAAGATAAAAAGTACAGGACCCTTTTACATACTATGAAGAGTATAAGGTATATGGGGGTAAAATGGTAAAAGAGCCTTGTACACCATATTTTTGCATGCACCTGGCTAGCCCCATTTTTACAGACCAACTGGTACTCGAGGGGTGATGTTGTCAATATCTCGTTGGCCACCTTTACTTTCCAGGATAATCCCTGACACCCATTTTACAAAAATCCCTGCCTCGCCGAGGACTCGAACACATGACAAACATGGGCAGGTTGCTAGGTTAAAAAAAATCATAAATGACTTTAACAACAGGAATTATACAGGTCAGCATGGCCGAATGGATAAGAACGTGTGTTCTTACACATCCGGTGTGCTGATGCAGAGGTCAGGGGTTCAACCCCTACACTGGACAGTTGGACTAAAATTTTGACCTATCGTCCTTGACCTGGGGACATAAATTACAAATACCTCTGAAGTTGGAGTGGTTTCGCATGATGTCAAGGGTCACTGTTAATAGGCAAAGCTAATCCACATGCAAAAATCAGTCCAGCACTACTATAAGTAGTGTGTATGGACTGTGTATGGGTTCAAAAGCGAGCTAACGCAAAAAAAAAAAAAACAGAAATGATAAAACTTGCAGCACTGTATCATAAAATCACTGAACTTTACAATTTGGATACCCTTTCACCTAGCCTCTTAATGTCTTTCTCATAAGCAACAAGACAGTCCTTATAGACATCCTCCTTCATGTTGGCCATACTCTCCCTTGGGTAGCCTGTCTTCCCATAGAAAGCCTTGAGAAGCCTTACAGACTCGGGTATCAGCAAATTCCCTGTTGGGATGGCATGGACCAGGCCTGCGTTGAAAGCTTCCTCTGCCGTGAAACGGCGGCCCAGCACTAAGACATCTGATAAGTTCTTTCCATATCCGATTTTTATTCTGCAAAGATAATAAATAATTTGATTGTAGAACCCTCATAAATATGAGGGGCATTCAGATAGTAATGCACCACATCGTTTTTTTTCAGTAGCTGTTTATTCAAAAAGCATGAAATTATTACACAATAAACATAGATATGTCGTGTAAACAACAGTATTATTCAACATAACGTACATCAACCTGTACGGCTTTGTGCCAGTGTGAAATAAGTTGCATGCATTCCTTGCCCGTAACAGATTTTGTCTTGATCATGCAGCCATTTCTTCGCTGCATGAATGATTCCTTCATCATCTTCAAACCTTGCCCCACAGAGTGCTTCTTTAAGTGGATCAAATAGATGACAATTAGAGGGTGCCACATCGCACATCGGGTGACTATAGGGTGGATGGGGTAGTACAGTCCAACTCAATTTGAAATGTGCAAAATGTCATGCTTCTAACTTCATTACTAGCTGAGAAAATTGATGTGGTGTATTACTTTCTGAATGCCCTTCGTAGAACAGTATAGGTTCTAAAAGAATTAAAATGCTAAAAAAACTTAAAAAGTTAGTTGCATATCCTTTTTGGCTGTTCGTGATTTCTTGTCAAATTTACGTTCATAGTTTGCCATTGCTTTCTGAATGACTGGCTCCCATACTATCATATGGAAACCATCGCAAGGCTGTCTGCTACCAAATCACGGGCAACTGTTGTTTCGAATGCGGTATGCAGGATTATGAATTGTGTTCATGGTCCTTCACCATAAAAAATTGGGGGGGAGGGGGGCCTGAGTGGTCTCGAGGTATGGTGTCTGCCTTGAGTGCTGGAGGTCCCGGGTTCAAGCCCCGGTGAGGGCCAGGACTTCCAGTAACAAAATTTCCCCTGGTCTCTGGGTAGCGAGATCGGACGCCAGTGTGTATTGTTGCACATGTAAAAAATCCCTTGGCGGTTGGAAATCAATAAAAGAGTAGCCTAACGGTGCTGCCAGTGCAAAATTTCCCGAGTGCCGTGATGTTGATCCGTGCCATGAGGCAGGTACCCACTATTGACGTCACTAAAAATACGTAGAGAATCCTGAAACCCAAAAGCTTACGGAATCTAGGATACAAGTAGTCAACAGAGAATCGTCACTCTGACGTCAGTAGAAAACAAGGGAGTCTTTTTGCTGGAGTTTGCAAGGACAGGCTGTGTTTCAACATTCGAACTGGCAAAGCGATTATTACAAGGATGAAGTGGTGGCTAACAGTGGCTTGATAGAAGATCAGTGGATGGATGACACGGGCAGGAAAAGGGATGAAGCAACGAGGATGTTAAGAATGTTGCCGTCGACATGAAAACCCGCTAAACCTAGACAGATTGATCGAACAGCGTCACAAATGATGGACAGACGAAGGGAAGAATGAAGGTGATTAAGGGCTGAAAAGGAAATAGGGTTAGTATGTTTACATGTTAGATATTATTTAATTAATTCTATTGCAGGCCTGGCATCACAGGCCCTTTAGAGAAGATATCGACATTGTGACTGTAACTTGTATCAGCTGTGAGAATAAAGCAGCGATGATTTCCGATCTTCAGCAAGATTATACCTTATCATTCATTGCCCGTTCCGGCTCCAGTTTATTTACAATTATTTGCTGTTGATCATTTGAGCCTTGAAATTGACTTACCGTTCATTCCTTCATCTTAAGCAGCGGAATAGCGATAAGGCATGAGGGGGTTAAAGCAAGAGGATCGCCTTCATTGCACCAGGTTTCATCCCATGTGACTTTATCTCTTTCTGCACAGTGGCCTACCAAAAGTGTCACACAGAGCACGAGACTCCGTAGCTCCAGTGATGACCCCCAGAAGTCTCAAAGAAAGTGTCACACAGAGCACGAGACTCTATGGCTCCAGAAAACTGCATTCATGGACCGATTGATGGGGTCTGGAAATGAACCCACAAGCCTCTAAGTGTGAGGCAGTCAGCTTTACCACTTTGCCATGAAGATCTCACACTTAACCATGAAGATCCCACACTTAACCACAAAGATCCCACACTTAACCATGAAGATCCTACGCTTAACCACAAAGATCCCACACTTAACCACTTTGCCACAAAGATCCCGCCCTTAACCACAATGATCCCACACTTAACCACTTTGCCACAAAGAACCCACAATTGACCACTTTGCCACAAAGATCCCACACTTAACCACTTTGCCACAAAGATCTCACACTTAACCACTTTGCCACAAAGATCTCAAACTTAACCACTTTGCCACAAAGATCCCACACTTAACCACTTTGCCACAAAGATCCCACACTTAACCACTTTGTCACAAAAATCCCACACTTAATCACTTTGCCATGAAGATCCCACACTTAACCACAAAGATCCCACACTTAACCACTTTGCCACCAAGATCCCACAATTAACCACTTTGCCACAAAGATCCCACAATGAGTAAACCAATGCACACAAGAAGTGGAACATGTCAGCTAAACAACAACACAATCATAAGTGACATAATAGATGTTGTGGCTATAAAGCCTTTCTTAGCACACAATCAACAGACGACACTGGTACAACTGCATAAAAAATATAACAATGTCATATGGAGTCTTGTGAATAGCCATATAGAATCTATATACAGAATCTTCTTCAAAACAGTGTATTCCCCGTAGTGAATGTAACCACAGAAGCCACAAACAATCTGTTGCAGGAATATGTTGTAACATACTGAAAGTGGCTTCTGTTTCTAGAATCTACTCTGTTGTATGTGTGTCAGGGGTTGCTTGACAAGGTTGCTGGTTGGGGTCATTCCTGCCCTCTTTACAGCTCGATGTCCTGAGCACATGGTTAGATTTGGTTTGTTGTCCAGGGGTTTAATCTATGTTTGTTATAGGTTATAGTTATCATTGTGAGCCCTTTCACTTCTTCCTCCATTTTAGAACCACTAAGAACACACTTAAAACATTGCAAAGGAGACCGGAATGTTTCATGCTTATAATTACTTGTCAATCAGGAATATGCCGGTCTCTCTGGCTGTGGGGTTACAACACTTTCTCTCTGTAATCCCGTTTATCACGCAGAGTCTCGTAGCGGAGCGAGAGCTGAGGCGGTTCGACCCCCGCTCGTGACTTGCGGGATACTGAGCCGGCCGCTCAGAAAGCAATGGCAAACTACTGAGCGTAATCTTGCCAAGAGATCAACATACAGCTGAAAGATGCTGGTGTTGACAGCTAAGTCCTGTAAAAAGGATATGCTAAAAAAAAAAAAAAAAATCAGGAATATAGTTTACAATCACAGAAATAACTCAGTCATCCATTCTAGCCAATCAGAATTTTGTTCATCCATCAAGAATGATGATAACCATTCATTTCATCCAGTGAGGTTCAAATGTTCTTTGACAATGTGGGCAAAGAATGCTTGACGTTCCAGGAGGAGGATCTCCTGCAGTGGTTTTTCTTTCCAGCCTTTTCTTCACAGCTCTTGCAGTCCTGGTTGCTTCACAAGTGACTGCACCCTTGCGTAATGATGTACACCATAAATTTCTGTCTTTGGCAGCAGTTTCCCAGGTGTCAAGATGAATTTCAAAAGCTTTCAGTGAGATTTCCAGTGTCTTTAAAGTGTTTCCTCTGGCTGCCTTGGGAGCATTTACCACAACGCAGCTCGCTATAAAAAATTTTTTTAGGGAGCCTGTGATCTGGCATGGGAGTAAGTGACCAGCTCAGCGAATCTGATTCTTCATTAGTAGAGTGTGATACTGGGCATGGACACTCTTTCTAGAATTTCAGTGTCTGGGATCTTGTCTTGCCATTTCATCTTCAATAGCTTCCTAAGGCAGACTGTGTGGAAGTAGTTTAATTTCCTAGCATGTCGCTGATAAACAGTCCAGGTTTCACAAGCATATAGCAGTGTGGATAATACAACTGTTTTGTAGACTTTCAGCTTTGTTTGCAGGCTTATTCCATTTCTGTCCCATACATTCTTGTACAGTCTGCCAAAGGCCACGCTGGCCTTGGAGATTCTTGCATTCACTTCATCATCAATTGTGGCAGCTTGTGACACAGTGCTGCCAAGATAGGTGAATTTGTCCACAACACTTAGTCTATGACCATTCACCTTGATATTCGGCACAGTGTGATTACTCCCTGGAGCTGGCTGGTACATAACTACAGTTTTCTATAACTTGATATTGAGCCCAAAGTTGGCATAGGCATATGAGAAAGCTGAAACATTGTGTTGCATGTCTGTCTCTGAGTTGGCGTATAGAGCGCAATCATCAGCAAACAACAGCTCTCTGACGGTGTTGCTGTTAGTTTTGGTTTTAGCTTTCAGCCTTCGGAGATTGAATAACTTTCCATCCATGCGGTAGTTGATGTCTATTCCAATGTTGTTGTTCTCAAAGGCATTCGTCAGCATAGCTGAAAACATGAGGTTGAACAGTGTTGGTGCCAGGACACATCCTTGCTTCACTCTACTGGTGTCAGGAAAGAGCTCTGCCAATAAGAATAAAATAATTATAACATACTCTTTTCACATGGTGGCAATATATGATTTGCCATGGCCAGCCCAGCTTCTGATCTGTGCATTTCCTACGATGACCTCAGCTCGAGTCTCCCATTTTCAAGAGCCCTTTCTCTTCCAGGCTCAGTCAAAGCGTGCAATTAGCTCAAAGCACATCGCATATCCTTACAGGATGTAACAGTCAATGCCAGCCTTTTTTGGCTGTTTGTGATCCCTGGGCAAGTTTATCTTCAGTAGTTTGCCAGTGCTTTCTTTAAAATGTGACATGAGCTAAATTGGCTCCTGTCAGTGGGAAATAAACAGACAAACTGAGAAACATAATGCCAATGGAAATATAACTTCTGAGGAAAACGCAAAAAATAGAATGGACAGACAAAAAAAACAAAATCTTTCAAGAAGCAAATGAATTATCATGCACCCTGCAAAGTTGTGTTCATTCTTTCCACAGACAAAAGTCCCTTGTTGTGGATCAATTCTAATGATGATATTCCCCCATGTAACATTTTAGACCAACAAGCATTTCTCTCGGTCGACCTCAACCACTTCTACCGCTGATCTTTAAGGTTATCACAACATTTTCCAGTCTCCCTTCTTATTATATGACCAAAGTACCCTGCTTGTCTCTTTCTTATAGTTGTGCATATTGTTCTCTCATTGGCCTCTTCCAAGCAATCATTGTTAATTAATCTGGCCATCCAAGATATGTGCAACATGCCTCTCAGAAACCACACCTTCACTGTCTCCAAGTTCATCCTAATTTGTTTACATTTCAAGATATGTGCAACATGCCTCTCAGAAACCACACCTTCACTGTCTCCAAGTTCATCCTAATTTGTTTACATTTCAAGATTCACTGCCACACAGCAGAACAGGCTCAATATACCATTCTCAGAAACATATGTATAGAAAAATTCTGACCATCATAGTCATAACGAAATAAATAATAACAGTCCAGAATTCTCCTAAAGACAATCAGGCCACAATTCTCTCAAAGACAAACAGGCCACAATTCTCCAACGGACAAACAGGCCACAATTCTCCCATAGACAAACAGGCCACAATTCTCCCATAGATAAACAGGCCATAATTCTCCCATATACAAACAGGTCAGAATTCTTCCATAGACAAACAGGCAATAATTCTCCCATAGACAAACAGGCCACAATTCTCCCATAGATAAACAGGCGAGAATTCTCCCATAGATAAACAGACTAGAACATTCTCATACACAAACAGGTCAGAAATCTCCCTTAGACAAACAGACCAGACTTCTCCCATAGATAAACAGGCCACAAATCTTCCATATACAAACAGGTAAAAATTCTCCCACAGACAAACAGGTAAGAATTCTCCCATAGGCAAACCTACTAGACCTTTCCCATACACAAACAGGTCAGAAATCTCCCTGAGACAAACAGACCAGACTTCCCCCATAAACAAACATTCCCATGGACATAAACTGAAACTTTTAATGAGCTTCCGTTATCAACTGACCTGAGATACGACAAATGGAAATCTGCAAATCTTCTTTCAATGAATACTTCGTTTAAACACAGCCAACCTTTATCTTGTCGGAATGTCCGCAAATCATGAGCAAAGGCAAATAAAGCACCACCAGCATATGCATGACCTGAAACAACAGGCAGAAATAATCTCAATCTGGAAGCAGTAGCAAAACAAGTGTTAAAATTTATGTTTGTGAATCTTCTGTAAGTATAAGTATGAACTGTTTACCAGTGACATGCCAGGAAATTAAACCACTTCCACAGTCTGCCTTAGGAAGCTATTGAAGATTAAATGGCAAGACAAGATCCCAGACATTGAAGTCTTAGAAAGAGCATCCATGTCCAGTATCCACAGTCTACTAATGAAGAATAAGATTCGCTGGGCTGGTTACTTGACTCACATGCCAGATCACAGGTTCCCATAAAAAAAATTTTATGGCGAGTTGTGCTGTCGTAAGGCAGCCAGAGAAACACTTCAAAGACACTCTGAAGTTCTCACTACAAGTTTTTGGAATTCATCACGACACCTAGGAAGGAGACTGCTGTCAAAGACCAAAATTCATAGCGTACATCATTATGTAAGGGTGTCATCACTTGTGAAGCAAACAGGACTGCAAGAGCTGTCCAAAAAAAAAGGCTGGACAAAAAAACCACTGCAAAAGATCCTCCTCCTGGAACGTCAAGCATTCATTGTCCACATTGTCAAAGAACATTTCGAGCCAAAATAGGCCTTACCAACCATCTTAGAATGAATGGTCATCATCATGCTTGATGGACAGACACCATGAATAAGTAACGTAAAGGACCCCTTCACATGCCATGAGATGAACAGGGCATATGGTATTAGACCCATATTTGTATAGAGCAGTCAGCTCTCCAAGAGTCGTGTGGTCAGTGTCACACCAACTGCCTTTCTTCCCAAGACATTTCCTCGCACAGTAAATCTTCACTTAACTGTCACTCATTTATTCGTCAGTTTCTGTTATCTGCCATCGTCTTAAAAATTATGAAGAGATACAACATAAAGGACACTATTTTCAATGTCACCACTGCCTGGGTTGTCCTTACAGTGTCTAACATAAAGCTGAGACTGTTAGTGTTGACGAAATTGTGCAACAATGTAGGACTAAAGAATGAAAACATTACACCAGAAGAACTGACAGAGGGGTTGGAATGTGACAAAATGGATGGAGGCTGTGAAATTTTGAATTTTTTTTAGATGAGATGAAATTGTTTCTAGTGTGACTACCATTGAAGAAGAAGAAGAAATTGATGACGATGAAGGATCAGTTCTTAACCAAAAAAAACAACTAGCCACTTAGAAGCAGCAACAATGTTATTAAAAGTGCATCAACTGATTTGAAATGCAAGAGGAGGTAAATGCAACAAAGATCCTACTTCTGCGTAAGGTATGGAACATCGTCGCACAGAAAGCTCAAGCCTCAAAGACACAGAAGGAGATGACAAATTATTTTAAAGTAACGTAGGTTTATAGTATTACAATAAATTTCTGTACATTACTACTCTTACATTAATGTTTATATTGATCGTTTTGTAAAATTAAATAATATGTATGTATGATTCACTTTTAAAGGATTTTATTTTCATTTTCGCTCCAAGTCCGCAGTGAAATCATGTTACTGTACATATTTATTAAGATATTTATGTTATCCATCCATTCGGTTATCTGTTACAGCTCTGGTCTGGGCAGTGACGGTTAATTGAAGTTTTACTGTACTCATCTTAGACTGAGTCTATTTGGCAGTCAAAGTCAATTTTTAAAATCTGTCTTGCCACGAGTTTAAACCCACACTGGGCCACAATGCAAACATCTAGCCACTACTCAACTCTACCACAGCTCAAAAGTTTGTGTGTACTTCAGCTATATTTGTTATATTTGTATGTAAATGTATGAGTGCTGAAGTGCTATATAAAACCCGTTTTGCTGTATGGCTGTGAATCTTGGAATGTAAATGAACAAATTAAGAAGAGATTGGAAGCGACAGAAATGTGGTTCCTGAGATGAATGTTGCGAATTCCTTGGACTGCCAAAGTAACTAACAATAAACTGTCAACTGTCATTTACTGCCAATATAGTAGCTTGCGGTGTATGGTAGAGGGGTCTTTGAGCCTGAGGAATAAAGGCCGCCTGGCTAGTGCAGTCGCCGTGAACTGTGCAGGGTAGGATTTTCTTTTTTCCCCCAACAGAAAAAAATCCCACACCTTACTTAGGGATCGAACCCGGGCCTCCCGAATGAGAGTCCGGCGTTCTAGCCTCTTGGCCAGCCACTCCTCATAGTAACTAACAATGACTGTGTGAAAGAGGCTAATGAAACTAGAACATTATATACAACAATAAGAAAGAGGAGGCAAACAGCTTTTTTTTTGGCCATGTGATGAGAAGAGAGGCATTGGAGAACATCATGACAACTGGAAAGACCGAGAGGAAGAGATGCAGAGGCTGACCAAGAGAAATGATGCTGGATGGAATTTGACGGTGGCATGGAGGAATATCAACAGCAGAGTTAATTCAGAAAACCAAAGACGGAGATCTGTGGAGAACCATGAACACCTACGCCAGCTGGCAGGTCACTAGATGATGAGATGTACGAGTGTCTGTTTACTAATTGAGTGCTGACGAAGATTTCCTAGCAATGATGTCCATTCCGTCACTGGTATGTTTCCTTGCACAGCTGACAAATTCCATTTCCTGTTTTCATTGATTTACTCATTGTAGGGGTCTTCATGGCCGTGTGGTTAAGCTGACTACCTTGTGTTCACGAGATTGTGGGTTTCTATCCAGACTCCATCAATCAGTTCACAGGTGCAGTTCTTGGAGACTCCTGAGGGTCATCACTGGAGCTACGGAGTTTCATGCCATAAGGCGAATTGGACATATGGTGTTAAACCCATATTTGTATAGATCAATTAGCACTCCAAGAGTGATGTGGTTGATATCATGCCATCTGTCTTTCTTCCCAAGACATTTCTCGGTACTTATTTTAAACTGGGTCAACTTGGGAGCCGAGATCAATGTTAAAACATCTGCCTTGATGCGAGCACAAACCCAGCGAGCCGGCAAGCAAGTGTTCAGCCACTACTCTACTCCACCTGGCTTCCAAGTTTGTGTTTACCTCTGCATAGAACACCGGTACTGTGGGGAACTGGTTACGAACGCAGTTCATAATCCAGCACACTGTGTTCGAAACACAGCTGTGGTTGATTTGGAAACAGACAGCCTTGCGCTGATTATTATACAATGGTATGAGTGCTGGTCATTCAGAAAGCAATGGTAAACTATTGAACCTAAATTTGCCAAGAAATCACAAACAGCTAAAAAATGCTGGGGTTGATAGTGACATCCTGTAAAGGATATGCAACTAACTTTTGACTGCATAAAACACAGCTGCCTGTGATGTTAAGCCATACATGTCAAGTAATCATCATCATCAGTGATTATTACCCACATGGACATCATGCCTCACCATGTACCTTCAATAAACATTCATGTTCTAACACATGGACATCATGCCTCACCATGTACCTTCAATAAACATTCATGTTCTAACACATGGACATCATGCCTCACCATGTACCTTCAATAAACATTCATGTTCTAACACATGGACATCATGCCTCACCATGTACCTTCAATAAACATTCATGTTCTAACACATGGACATCATGCCTCACCATGTACCTTCAATAAACATTCATGTTCTAACACATGGACATCATGCCTCACCATGTACCTTCAATAAACATTTATGTTCTAACACATGGACATCATGCCTCACCATGTACCTTCAATAAACATTCATGTTCTAACACATGGACATCATGCCTCACCATGTACCTTCAATAAACATTCATGTTCTAACACATGGACATCATGCCTCACCATGTACCTTCAATAAACATTCATGTTCTAACACATGGACATCATGCCTCACTATGTACCTTCAATAAACATTCATGTTCTAACACATGGACATCATGCCTCACCATGTACCTTCAATAAACATTCATGTTCTAACACATGGACATTATGCCTCACTATGTACCTTCAATAAACATTCATGTTCTAACACATGGACATTATGCCTCACTATGTACCTTCAATAAACATTCACGTTCTAACACATGGACATCATGCCTCACCATGTACCTTCAATAAACATTCATGTTCTAACACATGGACATCATGCCTCACCATGTACCTTCAATAAACATTCACGTTCTAACACATGGACATCATGCCTCACCATGTACCTTCAATAAACATTCATGTTCTAACACATGGACATCATGCCTCACCATGTACCTTCAATAAACATTCATGTTCTAACACATGGACATCATGCCTCACCATGTACCTTCAATAAACATTCATGTTCTAACACATGGACATCATGCCTCACCATGTACCTTCAATAAACATTCATGTTCTAACACATGGACATCATGCCTCACTATGTACCTTCAATAAACATTCATGTTCTAACACATAGACATCATGCCTCACCATGTACCTTCAATAAACATTCATGTTCTAACACATGGACATCATGCCTCACCATGTACCTTCAATAAACATTTATGTTCTAACACATGGACATCATGACTCACCATGTACCTTCAATAAACATTCACGTTCTAACACATGGACATCATGCCTCACCATGTACCTTCAATAAACATTCATGTTCTAACACATGGACATCATGCCTCACCATGTACCTTCAATAAACATTCATGTTCTAACACATGGACATCATGCCTCACCATGTACCTTCAATAAACATTCATGTTCTAACACATGGACATCATGCCTCACCATGTACCTTCAATAAACATTCATGTTCTAACACATGGACATTATGCCTCACTATGTACCTTCAATAAACATTCACACTCATGTTCTAACACACGCATTGACTGCATTACCACTATTAAAACACTACTGCACATTTCTTCTCCTTCTTCGTTCATCCGGAGTTTTTTTTTTCCGGATGTGATTGCGTTGTGCCTGTTTACAGCAGAGCTGCGTTCTTGCGCCGTTAGGCCGACACATCTGACTTCTGCGGGCATTTGTTGACCGGGTTAACCTTCCCGGGAACATTTCTATTATCACCATAAAACACACAATGCAACACATATACATATATGTCACTTAGTTTAAAAATTTAACACACACACAAAGTCTCTCTCTCTGTCTCTCTCTCTGTCTCTCTCTCTCTCTCTCTCTCTGTCTCTCTCTCTCGCATGCATACACAAACCTATATACATCAATGAATTTCAATTGGTTGCACATTTCTATTATCATAATAAAACAAACACACCCTGAGAAGGTTAACCCGGTCAACAAATGCCCACAGACATTGGATGTGTCGGCTTAAAGGTGCAAATAAACAGACACAGCGCATCTACATCTGAAAAAAAACACTCCAGATGAAAGCAGAAGAAGAAGAAACAGACACACACACATATCACACCACACATATGCTGGTCTCCCTGGTCTAGGCGTTACACGACTTTCTCCGTAATCCCACATACTCTCGTAGGTATAGAATTGGTAGCGGTTCTTTCCATGTCGGTAGCTTACGGGGTATGTGAGCCGGTCGCTCAGAAAGCAATGGCAAACTACTGAGCGTAATCTTGCCAAGAAATCAAAAATCAGCTGAAAGATGCTGATGTTGACAGTGATATCCTGTAAAGGATATGCGAAAAATTTTTTTTTTAAAAATGTTATATATATATATATATATCTCATACACCCACCCACACACATATAAATGAGGTTAAACATATCTATTATCTCTCTCTCTCTCTCTCTCTCTCTCTCTCTCTCTCTCTCTCTCTCTCTCACACACACACACACACACACAAAAGCATGCACATATCAAAAAGTTTCAACTGGCTGCACGTGTCTATTATTGCCAGGAAACCACCCACACACACATGTGTCAACATGTTTCCATTGGTTGCATATTTCCATTATCAAAGACAAGATAAACAAACTAACAAAACACAAACACCCACATATCAATGAATTCAAATTGACTGCACATTTCTATTATCACCTTAACACAACCCCCCCCCCCCCCCATTTCACATATGTATATAAATAAGTTTCAATTGGTTGTACATTTCTCCCTCTCCCTCCCTTACTCACACATTTATATCAAGTTTCAATTGTTTGCATGGGTCTATTACGAGAGGAAGTCAATATGTAAGTCACAAATGGCTGTAGAAAAATAACTAAATACGATAACAGCTTGAAACGGTTTATTTTTATACATACATTGTCGCTTTATTTCTCAACGTAATTTCCACGACGTTCTAAATCACGTTTTCACATCACATTCAACTTCGGCTTCATTCGTGAAATGTCTCCTGCCAAGGTCGGTTTTCAGTGGATCAAAAAGGTAGAAATCGCTAGGGGCTAAGTCGGGGTTGTAAGGTGGATGTTCCAGAACTTCCCACCTTAGTTGGTTAATTTTCTCCTGAGTTAATTGAGCCGTATGTGGTCTGGCATTGTCATGAAAAAGCAACGCTCCTCTAGTCAGCAGTCCTGGACATTTTCTTCGAACTGCATCATGAAGCATCGACAGAACTTCACAGTATGATTCAGAATTCACATTGTCACCTTTCTTCTTGAAATTGGTTAAAAGCACTCCTTGACAATTCCAGAACACTGTCAGCATAACCTTCCCTGCTGATGGCGTAACCTTGAATTGTTCGACACAAGGCGAAGAAGGATGTTTCCATTACATTGAAGCATGCTTTGATTCGAGCTGGTTGTCAGCATAAACAGGAAGCATCTCCTTATAATTGTCCTTTGCAGGCTGTCCTTTTGCCCACAAAAAACGCACAACAGCACGTTGCTCTTTGGTTGTACACTCCGTAAGTACAGTCGCCATTTTGTTTATGCGCTGCGCACGAGACACCTAGCGCCACCTGATGAATGGGAATATAAAGTTTGATGTTGCTGTCACCTAATGACACCTGTAAAAAACACCAACTACATTTACCTGCCATCCCACAGAACTGTGTGACTTACTTATTGACCCACCCTCATATTACCATTAATAACATACATACATACATATAAATGACATTCATCTAATCACGAGAGAGATCAAAGACATACCAGGAATATTAATTGGAGATTATAAGGTATACATCTATTTGATTATTTGGTTGTTTCGGGATTTGAAATTTAAATATTGAGCACAACCCACTACTGGAAACGCCGATCGCATTCCGGCACGAACCTAAGGCCTATCCACGTCATGGAAACACTATACTCGAGTTTCGCCCTCGTTTGAGCTCGTCAGTAGTGCATATCCCTGACCGGATCCGGAAACAAGCCCCGGATCACGCGTGTGAAGCGTGTGTGTAACCACGCAGCACACACTGGACACGCCAAATTATCACACCGGAATACCACAACGCTACCCATCGTAGGCTATGCTCAAGATTGCCCAATCGCCGCGACTGACGTCCGTCAATCGATGTGAACCCGAACGATCAGGACTTCTCACTGGCAAGGAACACCAGGCCTCCTAAATCCAGTGAGCAATGATAAAATTGATTATTTGGTTGTTTCGGGATTTGAAATTTAAATATTGAGCACAACCCACTACTGGAAACGCCGATCGCATTCCGGCACGAACCTAAGGCCTATCCACGTCATGGAAATATATTATACATCTAAGTTAAGCAAATGATGCAGTAATGTTAGTTGAAAACACAAAAGACCTGTAACATATGTTACATACAACAGTCAGTTAGACTAAACTGTTGACTTCTGGTCTTGACTTAGGGACATAAATTACAAGTACATCTGAAATAATTAAGTACCTCTGAAGTTAAGTTAAAAGATAGTTGCATATCTTTTACAGGATGTCACAGTCAACTCCAGCATTTTTTGGCTGTTTGTGATTCTTGGCAAGTTTATGTTCAGTAGTTTGCCATTGCTTTCTGAATGACCGGCACTCATACCATTGTATGAAAACCAATGCTAGGCAGTCTGCTTCCAAATCACCTGCAGCGTGTTTCGAATGTGGTATGTGGGAATGTGAATTGGGTCTGTTACCTCTTTGCCACAGAGCTGGCCGTCTACTCTTAAAAACATTCATATTACCATCACAATCTAGTACCATGCCTTACATACCATTTAAAGCCGCTAACGTCGGAAGTGGGAAATACAGAATCCGCTTCAAGAGATCATGTAATGTGGAGATGAAGCTATACAGGTCCTGCTCAGAAAGTGGAAGCATCCATTCAAGATCCAGCCCATTTCCATAGAATTTTCCAGTGCCAGTCGTTATGAGGCCTTTGCATGTTTCGTTACTGAAAACATTCAATGGGAAGTCATGATTGTCACTCACTCTATACCAAGAAAACAACAAGTAAGTTGCATGTCTTTTACAGGACATAGCAATCAACCCTAGCATTTTTTGGCTGTTCGTGATTCCTGGGCAAGTTTACGTTCAGTAGTTGGCCATTGCTTTCTGAACGACCGGCACCCATACCATTTCACAAAAACCAACTTAAGGTGGTCTGCTGCCACATCACCCACAGCTGTGTTTTGAACGCAGGTATGCAGAATTACGAACTGCATCTGTAACCACTTCGCCACAGTGACATCAGCTCCAGCATTTTGGGCTGTTTGTGATTTCCTAGGCAATTTTTACATTCATTGGTTTGCCATTGATTTTTGAAGGCCCCCTCACTGATAACATTGTCAAACATCAATGCAAGGCGGTCTGCTTCCAAATTGTCGATTTCGAATACCAAGATACTCACAATAAACAGATTCCTTACTCTATATATGACATACATTTTGTATCACTTTCTGTTCTAGGTTTTCATTATTCTTCTTCTTTAAGTCTTCATTCTTCTTCTATTTATATCTCCATTCTTCCTCTGCTTCAGGCCTTCATTCTACTTCTTCATTAGGTCATCATTCTACATCTTCTTTAGGTCTTCATTCTTATTCTTCTGCTTTAGGTCTTCATTCTACTTCTTCTTTAAAGTCTTCATTCTATTTCTTCTTTAACGTCTTCATTCTATTTCTGCTTTAAATTCTTCATTCTACTTCTTATTTAGGTCATCATTTGGAGGTGATGGGTTCGAATCCCGGTCGGTAACCATTGCTTTCAATTTGCATGTTGTCTCTACGCATCCTCTAATCCCTGCTTCTTTCTTCTACTTCTATGAGTGCCAAACAATACTTGTGTGTTTATTCGTAAAAACCACATCTCCACTGTCTTCATTTTCCCATTAATTTCATTACACTTTGTCCAGCATCTGCATCCACACAGATAATCATAATGATAATATCATCTTTTCAGATTTTTTATTTGTTCGCTCGCTTAGGACTCGAGCATAGGCTACACACTTGCGACTACTAGTGTAGGTCTGTAGGGAGTGCACTGGGCTGATGTTTATGTATGGACTCAGTCCAACTAAATGGTGAAGGGGTTGAACCTGCTAATAGTGCACCAGAAGTTTAAGAGCAAGTGCTCTAATCCTTTTGACCATGCTGATCTCCATCCCTTTACATGTGCAGGAAACTCGTGATAGTCCTTGACCTTTGGTTAGGGACCATGTTCAACACTGGTTGAGTTGGTGAGAATATGTTGCTCATCAACTGTCTAAGTTGTTGCATATCTTTTACAGGATGTAGCAGTCAATCCCAGCATATTTTGGCTGTTCGCAAGTTTACGTTCAGTAGTTTGCCATTGCTTTCTGAATGACTGGCACCCATACCATTTAATAAGAAACCAATATACGGCGGTCTGCTGCCAAATCGCCCGCAGCTGTGTTTCAAATGTGGGTATGCGGGATTACGAACTGCATCTGTGACGCAGTCGCCGCGGAGCCGGCAATTGTCTAAGACAATACCTAAAATGTCCAGAGGAAGTCAATCGAACTGAGTAGGCCACAAGGCAAAGTATTTACAAAAAACCTACCTGCAAGTAGACTGAGTCAAATCTTGGATAGAATCTGCCCGAAGTAAGCCTTACACAAATACTCAAGAGGACACATGGAGAGGTGCACTCCAACTAAAAGAGGACACACAGAGAGGTGCACAGCGCACTCCAACTAAAATAGGACATGCAGAGAGGTACACAGCACACTCGAACTAAAAGAGGACACCGAGAGAGGTGCTTAGTGTCCTCCAACTAAAAGAGGACACAAACAGAGGTGCATATTGCCCTCCAACTGAAAGAGGACATGCAGTGAGGTGCATAGTGGACTCCAGCTAAAAGAGGACATGCAGAGTGGTACATAGTGCACTCCAACTAAAAGAGGACATACAGAGAGGTGCATGGTGCACTCCAACTAAAAGAGGACATACAGAGAGGTGCATGGTGCATTCCAACTAAAAGAGGACATACAGAGAGGTGCATGGTGCACTCCAACTAAAAGAGGACATACAGAGAGGTGCATGGTGCACTCCAACTAAAAGAGGACATACAGAGAGGTGCATGGTGCACTCCAACTAAAAGAGGACATACAGAATGGTGCATGGTGCACTCCAGCTAAACGAGGACATACAGAGAGGTGCATGGTGCACTCCAACTAAAAGAGGACATACAGAGAGGTGCATGGTGCACTACAACTAAAAGAGGACATACAGAGAGGTGCATGGTGCACTCCAACTAAAAGAGGACATACAGAGAGGTGCATGGTGCACTCCAACTAAAAGAGGACATACAGAGAGGTGCATGGTGCACTCCAACTAAAAGAAGACATACAGAGAGGTGCATGGTGCACTCCAACTAAAAGAGGACATACAGAGAGGTGCATGGTGCACTACAACTAAAAGAGGACATACAGAGTGGTGCATGGTGCACTACAACTAAAAGAGGACATACAGAGTGGTACATAGTGCACTACAACTAAAAGAAGACATACAGAGAGGTGCATGGTGCACTACAACTAAAAGAGGACATACAGAGAGGTGCATGGTGCACTACAACTAAAAGAGGACATACAGAGTGGTACATAGTGCACTACAACTAAAAGAAGACATACAGAGAGGTGCATGGTGCACTACAACTAAAAGAGGACATACAGAGAGGTGCATGGTGCACTACAACTAAAAGAGGACATACAGAGTGGTGCATAGTGCACTACAACTAAAAGAAGACATACAGAGAGGTGCATGGTGCACTACAACTAAAAGAGGACATACAGAGAGGTGCATGGTGCACTCCAACTAAAAGAGGACATGCACAGGTGCATAGTGGATTTCCAACTAAAAGAGGACATGCAGAGAGATGCACAGTGCACTCCAACTAAAAGAGGACACAGAGAGGTCCATAGTGCACTCCAACTAAAAGAGGGGCTTCCATGACAAAGTGGTCAAGTTAGTTAGTTAGTTAGTCGACAGATCATCCTCGTTGCACATCGAACCATTCAGTCCATAAGTGCTCGGATCCCCTCCTCAGCAAATCCCGCAGCGTGTAGCGGCTAACGACGCCAGTTCTGTGTTGGTTTATCAATCTTCTTTGGCTTCCTGCGTAGTGTTCTTGTTTGGCCACCCCTCTTTTAATTTGCTGCTCCCGCAGTCTGGCCATTGTTGTAGATTCACAGTCATCACTTGGTTCTTGCAAAAGTCTCACTTCTCGTAGAGCATTCAGAATGTCAGCCTGGTCCATGGCGCGTCCGCCTTCCACAGTAGCCTCACCTGCGAGCTTGTCAGCCCGCTCATTTCCTTGTACTCCCGCATGACCTGGCACGAAGATGAAACTAATCTTTGCCAGCCGAGACCGCTTCAGAGGCAGCAACCATTCTCTTCGGATCGACCCCTCCTCTATCCTCTTGATCATGTTCATTGAGTCGCTAAGGAAACAAGCCCTAGTGAATGTCTGTGTCTCGAGCCATGTTATTGCTTTACTTACTGCCATGACTTCCATGGTCAGGCTACTTGTGGTTTCAGTGAAAGCACCAGAGTCCTCCTTCACAATTCTCCCTCCGGCCCGAGCTGTAAAGGCCCATGAGCTTCTCACATGTCGGACGACCGACCCATCTGTGTAGATGACCGCGTCACCGTCTAGCGAATTCTCGAAAATCAACGCTTGTACTTCAGCCTCAACAGCAGCCGGATTTTCTTGTCTGCATTTTCTATCTAGTTGGATGCAAACTGAAAAGGATGTGCAGAAGTCTGTTGGCACTTGCACCCACTCCTCGCCAGGTTCTAAGTCCTCAAGTGAACACACCTGTTGAAGAATGTCTTCGGCTTGACCCATCCACGACCGTCCTCTTTTTAACCTGCTGCCCTTCACCTTCCTAATTTCACTATGCAGTGGATGTTGTGTGTTTGCGTTAATTCTGAGGTAGGCGCGTGCCCTGCAAACTTGTATTCTCTCTTCAATGGTTGGAAAATCAAGAAGGTAGCGCATCGCCCTGCATGCTGTATCTCTTGTACATCCAAGAATAATGCGCATAGCTTCATTCTGTATCCTTTCCATCCTTTCTATCTGCTTATGGCTGAGAGTCAGGATTGCCATTGCATACTCCAAAACAGACATGACCAGCCCCTCGTACAGAAGACATAGATGGCGCTGCTCACAGTTTGCTGCCGCCATCACCCGCATCGCTGCCAAACCCCGCTTGGCCTTTGTTATCACCTGGTCTATGTGCACATTATAAGCAAGGCTTCGATCAAACCGTATCCCCAGGTAATTCATTGCCTGCGTTCTTTCCACCGTCTCTGAACACAGCATTACAGTTGGTGTTGGATTGTTGACAATATGATTATTCAACGAGAACCAAGTCACTGTTGCCTTTGTTGGGTTGACCATTGCCCCAGCTTCATCACACCAAGTACTTATGCGATTGAGTTCGGTTTGTAGTTCCACAGCAACCTCCTCTCTATCCTTACCCTGACGATACACTAAAACATCATCGGCATACGACAATGTCCTGCCAGGTCCAGTGATCTGCTCACTGGTGATTCTCACTGTGTAGGCGTTGAACAGTACCGGAGATAATGGTGATCCCTGTGGTAGGCCAGGATATATTGTTGTTGGTTCCGAAGTCCAACTGCCACATCTAAAAACTACTTTCCGTTGGTAGAGGGCTGCAGCGATCCAACTAAGGAGGAATGGACTTACGTTTAGTTCAAGAAGCTGAAACATTAAAAAATCCAGTGGTACTCTGTTGTATGCGTCCTCAAGATCAATCGCTGCAGCAACGGTTTCAGTGCCTGAGTGGAAACCTTCATAGACATCATGGGCAAAGACTGCTGCATTGGTCCAGGTTTCTCTTTTTGGACGGTACCCACCCAGGGTAGGTGGGAAAACACCTTGCCTCTCTAGTTGGCTTGATATTTTCCTGGCAATTACCTTCTCCAGCAGCTTGCCTATTGTATTCTGCATGGTTATAATTCGATATCCCTGAATTTTTTTGTGGTCTTTGTCAGGCTTCGGCAAGGGAATCAGATAGCTGTGTAACCATTCCTCCTTGATGCTAGCACTCCCTATACTGTTGTTGTACATGTCTGCTAGTTTCTCTAGCTCATTGTCGGTACACCTATTTATGTCGTCGTATCTTATGCCATCAGGACCTGGAGCACTGTTTTTTGATCGTCGAAGCACAGCCTTGATTTCTTTCACTGTCACTGTGTCTTCCTCCGAAGTGTTCTGGGCCTTGCATCTGTCTGAGGTGACCTCCTTGGCCAGATTTCGGCCTCCCATGTCTGTCTGGTTGCCCTGCTCAAGGTAGCGTTCAAAGAGGGCTTTGCCCTTGTCCTCGTCAGTCCTCTGCCAGGTGAGGTCAGCACCTTGGAAGTCTGAAATGCTCTTATTCTTGACTACACCACTCATGCTTTTATGTAGTCGCCAGAACAATTTCAGTGACTTGTCTGTGCTTACTCTTTGACACACCTCTGCCCATTTTTCGCTTTTAACCACCTTGACCAGTTTTTTGAAATAGCTTACTTTTGTGTGCATCTCTCTTTCTAAGTGCAAGCAGGGACTAGGATGACCAGCTCTGTTCTTCTTGGCATTTTGCCATCTCCTTACAGCACTACGCTTATCCACCCAAGCCTTCTCCACCTCGAAACTCCACCACGGTGGCTGCTCCCAGCTTTTTTTCCTGCCCTGAAACGTTCTGCGCTTGTCACGTCTTATTTTACTCACTACATCTTGCCCTGTACTGTCATACTGGAACGTCTTTACCTTTAGCTTGTGCTGCCTGGTTCTGCCTTTCTCCACCAATATGCTGCACGGGTGGTGGTCGCTGCCATGGTGTCCTAGGACACCCCATCTACACACTGTAGTGAGTGAAGGTGAAACTAGCGCCAGATCAATAGCACTGTCCTCATCGCCTGGACGGCTTGCTGTCCTGGTGACACAGCCACTGTTAATACAAACCAGGTCGATGGTTTCCAGTGCAGTCTCGAGCTCCTCCCCTTGTGTATTGGAGGAAGTGTTTCCCCATGCTCTGCCTTTAGCGTTGAAGTCACCACAGAAAATAACATTTCTCTCGTGGCCTAATATGCCACTTAAGCACTGCCACTTCTGGGCGTCCATACTCGCATTGCGGGCATAAACATTAACCAACACGAATGGTATACTGGAATGAACTCTCAACGCCTGTATTTGTATATCGTCACTGTCCCAACTGGACATGTCTAGCTCTGACGCCACCATGCTGTCGCGAACGAGAATCGCCGTTCCCAGATGTCGTCTGTTGTAGAAACATTTGAAGCCGGCAATTCGGAGTAGCTGATCGCCCAGTCTCGTCTCCTGGAGTGCTACAATGTCGTTCCTGTAAACTAGGGTTTCTAAAATAGAGCCCCGTTGTTTTACACTGGCACAGTTCCAATATAGAATACGGATATTCCTGAGTCCTAGACGGTGACACTTGAGTCTAAAACGCCTCAAACCACCGCGCTTACCTTGCTTCTTTGTCCCTGCGCGGCTACCACGCCGCTTCGTTATGTTGACTGCTGACCGCTCGGAAAAAACACCTTCGGCTATGTTGAAAAAACGTAAACACAGACTGCTGAGAACCACACACGCTGCTGAAAATTCACTCAAGGATGGCTTCGCTCGATGCACGAACTCCGTAGCACCCGCGCAGATCTTGAGTAGAAACTCCTGGTTTTACATCCTGGCACACCAATTACACGCAAGAGATGAATAAATCCATCCCCTACGCGAAAAAGTTAACGAACACAAAACAACACGACCGTCCGTCGCCATCTTGAAACCGGAAGTGGTCAAGCTGCCAGCCTCATGCTCCAAAGCCCACATGTTCAATTTCATACTCCATCATTGGGTTCAAGTATGCAGTTTTGTTCAGAGCAATCTGTGTGGACATTGACAGGGCTACAGAGTTTGTGCTCAGTGCAACACTTTCATCAGGCCGTTCTGTGGAAAGAGGCTGAGCTATATGGGATTTAAAAAGAAAACCTTTGTTCGCTTTAAATTCATGCATAGTAAATACACGTTAACTACTTCTAGTCCACTGGTTTTTGCTGGCTACAGAGTTTGTGCTCAGTGCAACACTTTCATCAGGCCGTTCTGTGGAAAGAGGCTGAGCTATATGGGATTTAAAAAGAAAACCTTTGTTCGCTTTAAATTCATGCATAGTAAATACACGTTAACTACTTCTAGTCCACTGGTTTTTGCTGGCTACAGAGTTTGTGCTCAGTGCAACACTTTCATCAGGCCGTTCTGTGGAAAGAGGCTAAGCTATATGGGATTTAAAAAGAAAACCTTTGTTCGCTTTAAATTCATGCGTAGTAAATACACGTTAACTACTTCTAGTCCACTGGTTTTTGCGTGTAGATTAGCTTTTTCTATTACCATTGTCCCTCGCCATCAGGCAAACCCACTCTGACTTCAGAGGTGCCCATCTGGGATAAAACCTGGTACAATGAAATTGATACTCTTGTCTTTAAACACTTTAAATTAAAGGGGACCACAGATAAAGACATGTGCCACACAAACCTGCTGTTTCCCTTCAAGAACTGTTGATCTATCAGATTCCTCCGCACCTCTCACTGTCCCAGTTTTTACATACTAATGAAACCACTCTTATGTGCCTCTACAGTGAGCTGATAAGAGGCATAAGTGATCCAGTCACCCCAAGCACTTTGTCCACATTAGCTCCTGATAGGGTCTCTTATGCCATACAGACAAGGGTATAAAATTCAATGTGCCCGGTTGTCATGACACATTAAAATTTCCACCTGGCGCCTGAGTATTCATTAAATTTCTTAGCCTGTATATGCAACAATAAATATACTGGCTCCTGAAAAAAAAGGGGCTGGCTTCTGAGAAAAAGGGGCTGGCTCCTGAGAAAAGGGGGCAGGCTTCTGAAAAAAGGGGGTTAGCTTCTGAGAAAAAGGGGCAGGCTTCTGAGAAAAGGGGTTTTCTTTCTTTCTGTTTTTTTGCATATCCTTTACAGGACATCGCTGTCAACACCAGCATCTTTCAGCTGCATGTTGATTTCTTGGCAAAATTGCGCTCAGTAGTTTGCCACTGCTTTCTGAGCGGCCGGCTCACATACCCCGTAAGTTACCGATGCGATTCGAACCACTGCTGATTCTCACCATCATCACATTACCCACGAGAGTATACGAGATTACGGAGAAAAGTCATAACCTCTAAGCCACGAAGCCGGCATGAAAAGGGGGTTAGCTTCTGAGAAAAGGGGTCTGGCTCTGATAAAAAAAGGGCTGGCTCCTGAATGTTTAGATTTCTTTACCCCTAATACAGGTAATGGGATAGATACCAGAATAAATGAGACACAAACTTGCTGCCTTGTAGGCAGTCTGGGGACAGTCAAAGGCTAGGGCGAGCAAACTTGAAAAAACGTTTATATAAATTGAGTGTACTGAGTCATGGGCTTTGTGAAACAATGCAAAATAACTTGCTTTATGATAACGAATGATCATGTGTGATGATGTATATTGACATGTGATGATATATTGTGCCGTATAATGCCATATAATGATGTACAATGATGTATGATGCCGTATGAAGATGTTAATGACATAATGTTTTATAACCACATGATAGCTTATAATGACATGATGGCTTATCATGATATACAATGCCGTACAAAAAAAAAACACCGTTTGTGATGTTTGATGATGTAAGATGATAAAACCCACCTCTGAACATCATCGAGCAAGGTATTAAAAGTCTGCACAAAGTCCAGATTGAGTCGGTTTTCCCCTCTGTCGATCACAATAATGGCCACGTCGGAGGAGAAGTACAGGGACATGCCATTCAACTCCCTCAGTGGTTTGCGTAAATGATTAGAACTCATTTTCTCGGATTCTCTGCAATGAATCCAAATTACTCAAATAAAAACAACATAGGTCAGCATGGCCAAATGGATAAGAACGCGTGTTCTTAAACAACCGGTGTGCTGATGCCGAGGTAAGGGGTTCAACCCCTACACCGGACAGCTGGACTAAAATGTTGATCTATCGTCCTTGACGTGGGGACGTAAATTACAAGTACCTCTGAAGTTAGAGTGGGTTCACCTGATGGCGAGGGACACTGTTAATAGGTAAAGCTAATCCACACGCAAAATTCAGTCCAGCACTACTAGAAGTAATATACATGGACCACACTTGGGTTCAAAGCGAGCGAGCGTCAAAAAAATATATACACAACAAAAATGGTGGCTCACATGCTTGCTTGCTTGCTTGTGTTCGTTGGCTTTAGCTCCAACGCGAAGTCCTGTATGTTGGATGAAGGCATCCTGTTGTCCAACATCAGTGTGATGTCATACAGAACCTGAGGTTTGCGTGAGTATCCGTTGTCCCATGTCTGGCTTATTGGTGTGCAGACTGGTGGTTCCTCGCCGTACAGGCAGACACTCTCCGACTTCGGAGGAATCGGCGATCCTACTGACTTTAGCCAGGACCCCGAAGGGACCTGTTGCCCAGGACGCTCAACGAGAACGCGTCAGTAGGTCTTGGCCAGTATATAACCCAGCCCTGGTGCCTTGGAAACACCTCTGCATCCGGTGGCTCACATAAATCAAGCACACAAACAATGGATAACTAGAGAGAGAGAGAGAGAGAGAGAGAGGTGGCTAGGTAGATAAATGGAAGAATAGATGGATAGACAGACAGACAAGGTAAATAGATAGATGACTGACAGATTGATAAAGGTAGGTAGGTCAAATAAGTTAGTTGCATGTCCTTTACAGGATGTTGCAATCAACCCCACCCCAGCATTTACTGGTGGTTTGTGATATTCTAGGCAATTTATGTTCAGTAGTTTTCCTTAGCTTTCTGAACGACCAACGCCTCAAAATCAATGCAAAGAGATCTGCTTCCAAATTTAATGCTGGTTATTTTGAACCTTTGGCAGGGAGTTTTGAAATGGTAGACAGACAGACAGAAAGGCAGGTAGGTATGTGGGTAGACAGACAGTCGAAGATCTGCTCAAGTGCAGGGTTATCCACTTGTCCCTTTTGGCACTCAGACCCTAGAACTATGTTTGCAGAACTCTTCTGCGATAGATGTACTTCACTATTACGATGTGCAGGATTTAATTTCATCCCCAGCTCTATGGCAAAAGGGTTACAAACACAATTCGCAATCCCGCATGAAGCGTTCAAAACACAGCTTTGGGCAATTTGGCAGCAGACTGCCTTGCGTTGTTTTTTTGTTTTATAAAATGTTATGAGTGCCAGTTGTTCAGAAAGCAATGGCAAACTACTGAATGTAAAAAAAAAAAAAAAAAAAAAAAAAAAATTTTTTAAATTTTTTTATTTTTTCTGAATGTAAACTTGACAAGAAATCACAAACAGCCAAAATATGATGGGGTTGACTGCGACATCCTGTAAAGAATATGCAACCATCTTTTTTCATCAAGATGAGATGATGATGATGGCATTTTTTTAACGCTTTCTGGTATTTTAGAGAACAACTGTATTTGTAAAAAATAAACAAGACAGAAAAAGAAATATTCTGTAGCAAAGAGTGTGTTTATGGAGATGTTTATACAACGACTACAACGATTTCTAATAAAGTACAAGATAGGAGCTCAGCATGACTGAATGGATAAGAGCACTTGTTCTTAAACAGCCAGTGTGCTGATGCTGAGGTAATGGCTTCAACTCCTACACCAGACAGTAGGACTAAAATGTTGACTTCTGTCCTTGACTTGAGGACGTAAATTACAAGTACCTCAGAAGTCAGAGTAGGTTCACCTGATGGCTAGGGATACTGGTAATAGGGAAAGCTAATCCACATTCAAAAATCAGTCTAGTGCCCTAAAAACATGTGTATGAATTACGCTTGAGTTCAAAGCGAGCGAGTGCAAAAATAAAAAATAAAAAACCAAAACAAAACTACGTGATGGTAATAGAATCACCAATGTGGATCTCATGAAGAGAGCTAAATGAATACGAGTGAATCAAGAACTGAGGAAATTATGCTGGCGCTGGATAAAACATAAATAAGGACTCACAGGGCAAACAATATAGATGACGACCTAAAAATACATGGAGAAGAGAAGTAGAGACAGATATGAAAAATATGGCAGAGGCATGGATGAAGCTGCATGGTGATAACTAAGGATGGGATGGTTCAGAGTGAGTTGGCTGAGAGCCTACGTCCCAATGGAGATTACAGCTAGTTGCATATCCTTTACAAAATGTTGCAATGGAGATAACAGTTAGTTGCATATCCTTTACAAAATGTTGCAATGGAGATAACAGTTAGTTGCATATTCTTTACAAAATGTTGCAATGGAGATAACAGTTAATCGCATATCCTTTACAACATGTTGCAGTCAGCCCAGGATCTTTGGGTGTTTGTGATTTCTTGGCAAATTTACGCTCAGGAATTTTTCATTGCTTTCTGAATAAATAGCACTGATACCTTTGTATGGGACACCAATGCAAGACAGTCTGCTTTCCTCGAACGCGGTATGAAGGAATACAAATTGTGTCCGTAACCCCCTTCACGACAGAGCTAGAAATTGAGGACAAAAGGTGACAGAAAAAGAATGACCAAGTAACTGGTTCCCATAAGGGAAGCAAAGAGTAACAATGCCGTAACAGACCATGCATGTCACAAGAGGCTATTGAGGAAGACTGGCCACTTCATCCTGTACAACAGTTTAGCTGCCAAATCCAACCAATCATGAACAAGTCTACATAGGGCTTGGCTTTAGGCAATTGCTCTAGTGGGAGATAAATGGCAGAAGAAACAAAAGGAGGATGAGTAGGAGGAAGAAGAATAAGATTCAGGAGTAGAAGGAGGAAAAAGGAGGAAGATGAGGAGGAAGAAGAAGAAGAAGGAAGAAGGAGGAAGGAGGAGGAGGAAGGTAGAAGAAGGAGGAGGAGGAAGGTAGAAGAAGGAGGAGGAGAAAGGTAGAAGAAGGAGGAGAAGGAAGGTAGAAGGAGAAGAAGGAGGAGGAGGAGGAGGAAGGTAGAAGAAGGAGGAAGGTAGAAGAAGGAGGAGGAGGAAGGTAGAAGAAGAAGGAGGAAGGTAGCAGAAGGAGGCGGAGGAGGAAGGTAGAAGAAGGAGGAGGAAGGTAGAAGAAGGAGGAAGGAGGTAGAAGAAGGAGGAGGAGGAAGGTAGAAGAAGGAGGAGGAGGAAGGTAGAAGGAGGAGGAGGAGGAAGGTAGAAGAAGGAGGAGGAGGAAGAAGAAGGAGGAGGAGGAAGAAGAAACAGAAACAGGAGGGGGAAGAAGAAGAAGTAGAAGGCGGTGGAGAACGAAACAGCAGAAGAAGAAACAGAGGAGGGAGAGGAAGAAGAAGAAACAGGAGGAGGAGGAGGAGGAGGAGGAGGAGAAAGAAGAAACAGTAGGAGGAGAAATGAAAAACACAAATTATTGAATAGCTAATGCATCAGTGACATAACACGTCTTGTCTAGGCAGGTAGTTGGTCTGGCAGGTGACAACCCTAGATGGGAATATACAAGTTAACTTTATACTCACAGAATTATATGCCACAGTTGGTGTACATAAGTTAACTTTATACTCATAGAAATATAAGCCACAGCTGGTGTTTGCCTCATGACTCCTATCTGATTGGTTTTTGTTTGTTCGTTCTCTTTAACTCAAGCATAACCATACATGTGCCACCACATTTAGTGCACTAGACTTATTTTTGCATGTTGATTAGCTTTCCCTATTACCAGTGTCCCTCGCCATGAGGCGAACCTATTCTGACTTCTGAGGTATTTTAATTTACATCCCCTAGCCAAGGACGAGAAGTCAACATTTTAGTCCAACTGACTGGTGTAGGGGTTGAACCCGCTACCTTAGCATCAGCACACCTGATGTTAAAGGTGAGCGCTCTTATCCATGCTGACCTCACTTATCTATTTGATGATTGAGGCAATTGTAATTCAGAACCGATCATCTCATCTTTTATTTATATTGTTTTCCGTGTTTTTCATAACAAACAAAAAATATTCAAATGACTACATAGGAATGAATGCTAGTTAAATATACAATGACAGATGAAGCAACATATGGTAGAATGCATGAATTTGGATTCAGTACGGGTCTGGCTAACAGAGATAGTTACATGAAAGGAAGAATTTTATGAAAAGGACCTACTGTTAACAATAATACATGCAGAAGAGTGAAAAGAATATCCTCCTCTTCCGCATTCCTCTACTGAGAGAAGTGTGTCACACATAGTTATGCACTGCACGGTTCATTGTGTCCAACTTTGGCATGCATTTATGTAAGGTTTTTTCCCTCTAGGCAGATTTTATGCTATAGGTATTCGGCTCAGTCTACTCGTGGACATGTTGCCTTCCCTAAATTTTTGCCATAATTTTTATGTTAGGTTTTCTCCCTCTAGACCAGTGGTTCTCAACCGGTAGGGAATTCCCCCCAGGGGGGAATTTTAGGGTTTCCAGGGGGAGGGGGGGGGGGGGGGGGGGGGAAATGAAGATCATTTCAAGATCGCGTTAATACAAGAACCGATTACTTGATATTGTTTTTCCCTTCATACTTTACAGTTATGCATGTCTCATCCTTCTAAAATTCATTTTATAAAGTAAGTAGACCCACAAATCATGTTTTATGTGGATGTCTAGACTTGTTTTAGTATATGCTATTAAATTTACCTTCCATTTTTACGTATACTGTGTAGGGGTGGGGGGATTTTTAGATAGGAAATATGAAAGTGGGGAGGGGGGGTGTGACGTTCTGAAAATATGGTGAAGGGGGGCACGGGCCAAATGTTTGATAGGAGGGGGGGGGGGGGGGGGGGGGGGGTGGGGGGAAATGACGTTCTGAAAATATGGTGAAGGGGGGCACGGGCCAAAAAAGGTTGAGAACCACTGCTCTAGACAGATTCCATAAGTATTGGGCTCAGTCTATTCATGGATATGTTATCTTTCCTAAATATTTTGCCAGTTGGTCGCCTTATGGCCTACTCTTTGCGATATTTCCAACTACTGTGGGATTAATGACGCGCACGACTTGCACTTGGAACCTCCTGCCTTATCAGAGAAGGCTTGGCATACGATCTAACGACGTCTGACATCAGGGGGTCTTGTATTAACATTACATTAGATAAGAACAGCTCTTGACTCTTGGAAAAATTCTTCCAACCCCAGGCCTATACCTATGCTGACTGAGAATGTACCTTGCAATACAAGTTGTATTCATAGATATAGAAGAGAATGATAGAATATGAATTAGTAATTAGAGAGCCTGATTGAAGTTGATTGAAGACCATACTCATACCATATCATAACATGTCGGCACTCCTCCAAACGGCGGCCCCAAATTATTTAGTGTAAAAATCATCCCTTACAGGGTCTCATTAGTTGATATAATAAAAAATACGAACTACGAACTAAAATAAAGAAATGAGAAAATGGAAATATGTACCAATAATATTTCATTTATATGTGGATATTGTGGCACAAAAGTTGTAAATACAGTCCGAAAACATGTTCTAAACTCTTGTATCGGTATATCCAAGGGGGAAAAAATTATACATATCGGAACGAGCAATGAATGGGTTGTCAATCACTTCCGGTTCATTGTGTGGCGGACTGCTAGACCAATCAATGGGGTTGACTGCGATGGATACAATACATGTTTCTGGGCACTGAGAGCCCTCACTATCGTCGGACCGACGACAGTGAGGGCTCTCAGGGCCCAGAAACATTTATTGTATCCATCGATCGGTCTAGCAGACGACGATACACTCAAACGTAAGAGATTGACAACACATCGCCCCGGAAATGACCTTATGAGGCCCTGTAAGGGATGCATTTTGTACTAAATAATTTGGGGTCGTCGTTCGGAGGAGTGCCGGAGTGCCTACCTAACCCGTCAGCAACGGCTCCCATACAGAAGGGCTGAAGATAAAACTACTGACGTAAATTATAAATGCAATACTGTATTTATACTTCACACATCTTCGGCCGGGACTTCAAACTGTAGAACTTAAGTTAAATTATGGATATTATTATTATAAATAAATAGGAGATGTTGGTGTTACTGTTACTGTTCTTTCTGTTTGTTCATTTCTCCTCGGTTTTCCGGGTTTAATAAAAATAATTCTGGCGAAACACGAAATCATTGCACACACATGATCATGATCATTAACTTTAAGGATATGATCATTTAAACTTTATTGCAGTATATTTATACTAGAAATATCCTATTCATCTCGTCTAAGTTATAATTATAATCGAATGGTGCACAGAAACTTACCTGGTCTGAAATTGTCATCTGTTTCTTTTGAGCGTGAACTTTTGCACTTTGACCTTATTGTGAAAGCGTAACTTAACTTTTGCTGACTATCATCATGAGCCACACTAGATTGCCGATATGTCCAGGATTGCCGCAGGGTTCACCATTGTCACCAGTACGGCACTCTTCCGAATTCCGGTCCCAAATAGTTCCGCAGTGAATAGGTCAGGGGTTAAGGGTTAGGGTTAGTTGTTAACTAAACACTGACCCTAACCCTTACCCCTGACCTATTCACTGCGGATCTATTTGGGACCGCAATTCGGAAGAGTGACTATTCAACGTGTATACGGTGCCGATCACTGAACAACAGTTGGATGGGAGGGGTAGGACTCTATCATTCGTTGACGACATCCTCGTGTATCGACAGGGTCGAGATAGACAGGCGGTTGCCAACTATTTGCAGGGCGAACTAGATCGAATTTCCTCATGGTGTGCTGATGCCGGCGACATTGTCAACACTGCAAAGGCAACGGTTACATGGTTCTCACTAAACAACCATATTGTGAAAACAGACCTGCCGGCAGTAAGAATGGTTGGGAGCATTCTGAGTAGAACCCAGTCAATGACATATCTTGGCGTGAGGCTTGATCGTAGCCTGTCCTTCAGAGATAATGTCGATTATGTCATAACGAAGGCTCGAAAAGGTTTGGCAGCAATGAGAGTCATGGCGACTGCCAATATCGAGCAAAGACTGCTATTACTTCTGTTCCAAGGACTTGTGCTTTCACGCATCGAGTATGCCCTGGCCATCCTCACTGTCAGCCCTACACAGATTGGAAGACTTGAAAAGGTACAAAACGAAGCCATGCGCATCATTTTGGGCTGCACGAGAGACACCAGCTGTGTAGCAATGAGATACCTCCTTGACTTCCCGACAATGGAACACAGGATCAAGATCTGGAGAGCTCGTGCATACTTAAAAATAAGTGCAGATGAGCAGCACCCTCTACATGATGCTATATTTAGAGAAAAGGGTGACAGGCTAAAGAGGGGCAAATCATGGATGGGTCGGGCGGAAGATGTCGTCGGACAGTTCTGCAGTCTTACCAGTATCAACCCCGGCAAGGAATGGCTGCCGGTGCCTCCAGCTTTTAAGTGTACCTTCTCCTGCATTATCACACTTGACAGACGGTGTAGAGAGCAGAACCCTGCCGCTGTCAATGCAGAGGTTAACGCGCTCATCTATGATCACTCAGATAGCCCCGAAGTGCTCATCTATACAGATGGATCTGTTGTAAAGCAGCAGAGAAGTGCGTGGGCATTTACAGCCCGTTCAGCGGGCCGAACCGTTCAAGAATCCAGTGGTGCCCACTCTATGACCACGAGCAGCATGACGATGGAGGTGATGGCAGTTACACAGGCTTTCATATGGCTGGAATCACAGCATTATACCAACGTGTGTGTACTAAGTGATTCAATGAGCATGATTCAGAAGGTCGAAGCTGGATCTGTACGTAGACAGTGGACTGAGTCGCTGCGGAAGTCTGTTGTCCGCAAAGTCACCTTCATCTTCGTCCCGGGACATGCGGGAGTCGAGGGAAATGAACGAGCTGATAAATTGGCTGGCTCTGCACCCCCTGTAGATGGCCAGCCCATGGATCGTCCCGATGTTATTAACGCCCTTAAAGATATGGCGAGAACAGAGGATTTTGACGCCAGTGATTCCACATCGCTTTCCAGGATGAAAGACCTGGGAGTAAGAATCGGCACAGCCAGACGCGAGAGGTACATCGGTAAAACAAAGCGCCTCGACAACCAACACAGAACTGGCACTATTAGCCACCGGACGCTGATGCATATGCTGGGGGGAGGATCTGAGCACCTATGGACATGTCCGGAGTGCAACGAAGATACCCCAACTGATAACTAACTAACTAACTAGATTGCCGCATATAATGATGACGATACAAAGCGCAGCAGCGAATATCACATTTATCTAAGAAACATAATTAAATAATATACATAATATGACATAGCAAAATTAAGGTACTTTTGCTTTTATTCACCCCAAACAAAAGGGAATCCCAGGGTATGACGTCACATCCAGGGCTTCCCTGTGTTGCGCCGAACATTCAGGGGGTTTCCGTGTGTTGCGCCGTAGCTCGGTGCGCATTTCTATGCGGCGGCGGTGATGCGCTATTCTTTCACATTCCGGTTAGGGTTAGGGTAAGGGGTAGAGTTAGGGTTAGGGGTAGGGTACACACAACCCTAACCCTAATCCTAACCCTACCCCTAACCCTAACCGGAAAGTGATTTGCAGGACCGATGCAAATGAGGATCGAAGGGAGACAGACACTCACACAGAAACGGGTTGCCACAGCCCCAAAGAAACAACACTGTGGTGTGGGGCAATTGAAACGCACTGACACGCACTCCAGCCGAACACAGGGAGATCACCGTCGGCGCTAAATATAGCTGGTGACGCTAAATATAGCTCACGAAGTTTGTTTGGGGTGAATTAAAGCAAAAGTACCAAAATTAAAGTTAGAAAAAAGGGTACTTTTGCTTTTATTCACCCCAAACAAAAGGGAATCCTAGGGTATGATGTCACATCCAGGGCTTCCTTGTGTTGCGCCGAACATTCAGGGGGTTTCCGTGTGTTGCGCCGTAGCTCAGTGCGCAATTCTATGCGGCGGTGTGCGCTATTCTTTCACTTTCCGGTTAGGGGTAGGGTTAGGGTTAGGGTACACACAACCCTAACCCTAATCCTACCCCTAACCGGAAAGTGATTTGCAGGACCGATGCAAATGAGGATCGAAAGGAGACAGACACACAGAAACGGGTTGCCACAGCCCCAAAGAAACAACACTGTGGTGTGGGGCAATTGAAACGCATTGACACGCCGAACACAGTCGAACACAGGGAGATCACCGTCGGCGCTAAGTATAGCTCGTGACTCTAAATATAACTCACGAAGTTTGTTTGGGGTGAATTAAAGCAAAAGTACCGAAAAAAGTAATTACCCATTATAAGAAAAAAAGAAGGGAAAGATACAATATATTCTTCTTATTGACTATGACAACTGACAAGATCGAGGGGAAGAGAATAAGGGGAAGGCAGAGAAGCAAATACCTGGATGGCTTGGCCACGTGGCATCGTCGAGACAAGAACACTGAGCTGATCCACGACTCTGGTCATCGAGTGAAACGGCGAAAACATGACCGCCTATGCCTATCGGCATGGCACATGATGATGATGAGACTATTAAGGGTTTATACCGTAGATATATGTACTACTGCTGCTGCTGCTGCTGCTGCTGCTGCTGCTGCTGCTGCTGCTGCTACTACTACTACTACTACTACTACTACTACTACTACTACTACTACTACTACTACTATAACTACAACCATTGCTAATTTACTACTAAAACTACTACCATCATCACTATTACTTAGTAGTAGGCCTCTTTCAATCCTGAAGGACTATAGAGTTGTGCCGCTTGGGAGGTGCCTGGCAGCACCGCTGGTGACTGTATAGTCCAATTCGAGAATGACAATCTCTGTCACAGTTTCCGCATCTGTGAGACGAGGCAAGTCCCGCAGTAAGTGACTGCTCTTTGAGCCTGTGCCGTCTCTCCTCAGTTTTTTGGATCTGATTGCGCTCAAAGAGCACCAGTCCGTTTCGTACATCTCTTCTCCAGGAGCATCTGTCTGTTGCAACTCTCTCCCACGTGTCTGGATCTATTCCAATGGTTTTCATATCTTGTTTACACACATCCCTATATCGCATTTGGGGTCTTCCGGTTGGCCTCTTTCCTGTGGCTAGTTCTCCGTAAAGGAGATCTTTGGGAATACGTTCGTCCTCCATTCGAGATACGTGGCCCAACCACCGGAGGCGTCTCTGCTTGAGGAGGGTGTGCACTGTGGTAATATCTGCTCTTTCAAGCACCTGTTTGTTTGTTATGTGGTCTTTCCATGTTATGCCCAGGATACGTCTCAGACATCTTATGTGGAAGGAATTCAACTTCCTTTCCTGTCTTGAGTACAGGGTCCAGGATTCAGACCCGTAGAGTAGTGTGCTAACAACACAAGCTTTATATACTTGAGCTTTTGTACGCTCTGTTAGTCTATTATTCTCCCAAACTCTTTTAGCTAGCCTGGAAAATGTTGTGGCTGCCTTTCCAATGCGTCTGTCGATTTCTGTCTCTAATGAAAGATTATCTGATATTGTCGATCCCAGATACACAAAATCGTGGACGACTTTCAATTCATAATTAGAGATTTTGATTGACGGAGGCGCATCAGCATCTTGTTCCATCACCTGTGTTTTATTTAGGCTAATGGTGAGCCCAAAGTCTTTGCAAGCAGCTGCAAAACGATCTATGAGCCTTTGGAGATCTTCTGCTGTATGAGTAGTCAGCGCTGCATCATCTGCAAAAAGTAGTTCTCTTACGCATCTTGGTCTTATTTTGGTCTTTGCCTTGAGTCTTGATGGGTTAAAAAGTTTGCCATCAGATCTTGTGTGGAGGTATATGCCTTCAGTGGCAGTCCCAAATGCTTGCCTTAAGAGAACAGCAAAGAAGATACCAAAGAGTGTAGGAGCAAGCACGCATCCCTGCTTTACTCCGCTGCTGATGCTGAATGACTGGGATGTTGAGCCGTCAAATAAAATGGTCCCCTGCATGTTTTCGTGGAATGATTTCACGAGACTAAGAAGGGTGGGTGGACATCCAACCTTTTCAAGGACCTTAAAAAGGCCGCTTCTGCTCACGAGGTCAAATGCCTTTGTGAGGTCGATGAAGGCTATATATAATGGCTTCCTCTGTTCTCTGCACTTCTCTTGGAGCTGCCGGAGTGAGAAAATCATATCGATGGTGGACCTGTTGGGTCTAAATCCGCACTGCGATTCGGGGTAGATTCTTTCAGCAAGAATGTGTAATCTTTTAAGGATTACTCTGGCAAAAATCTTGCCTGTAATGCTGAGAAGGGAAATGCCGCGATAGTTGTTGCAGTCGCTTCTGTCGCCTTTGTTTTTATAAAGGGTAACGATGTTTGCGTCTTTCATATCTTGTGGTATTGATTTTTCTCTCCAGCAGAGCTGTAATATTGCATACAGTTCTGGGATGATTGTTTCTTTGCTACATTTTAAAATTTCAGGTGGAATACTATCTTTTCCAGGTGCCTTGCCGGATTTGAGAGAGTCTAGTGCTTCGCTGATTTCTGTGAGGCAAGGTTCGTTATCCAAGGCATGCATGGCGGACTGTTGATCGATGGCTTCCAGAGCTTCTTCGCTGACAGTGTTATCCACTGAGTATAGCTCTGAGTAGTGTTCTACCCAGCGATCCATTTGTTTCGCTCGATCTTTTATGATTACCCCCTCAGTTGATCGTAAAGGGGCCATCTTATTTTTTGATGGACCGACAGCTTGCTTGATGCCCTCATACATTCCTCTTATATTTCCAGTGTCTGCACAAGTTTGAATTTGAGCAGAGAGCTGTAGCCAGTACCTGTTCGCACATCTTCTTGCCATCTGTTGTACTCTATTTCTGGCCGTTCGCAATGCCTGCAGTGTTTTCTCTGAAGGTGATGTTTTATACATCGAGAATGCATGTCTCTTTATCTCCAGGACTGGGAGCATCTCTTCAGAGTGTGCTTCAAACCAGTCGGTTGACTTAGTTTGCTTCTTGCCAAATGTTGATAGTGCTGTATTGTAGATGGTGTCGCGAAAATGACTCCATCTCTCGGTGGAATCTCCGTCTGTGGGGCCGGGCAGAGTATCCGCTAGAGCCTGCATGAATTTGTTGACCTTCTCTTTATTTTGGGTGCCACTGGTGTCAATGCGTGGTCTTCCTTCTGTTCGGCTTCTGTAGATTCTCTTGGGCTTTATCTTCACCTTGCTGGAGACGAGTGAATGGTCGGTGTCGCAGTCAGCACCATGATAGCTGCGAGTCATCCGTACATTGCGGAGGTTGCTGCGTTTAGTGAGCACCAGGTCGAGTTGGTGCCAGTTCTTTGATCTGGGGTGCCTCCATGACACCTTGTGTTGAGGTTTCGTGTCAAAGAAGGTGTTGGTCACGCACAGATTATGGTGGCTGCAGAATTCCAAGAGACGTTGTCCATTGTCATTGATCTTCCCAACGCCAAACTGTCCTAGACATGAAGGCCAAGATTCGTGGTCGGAGCCAACCCTGGCATTGAAATCCCCCAGGATAAAAAGATGTTGTTTCTCTGGTGTTTCACTGACTTCTTTGCTAAGGTCGTCATAGAACTTGTCTTTAGATTCTGATGCTGCAGTTAGTGTTGGGGCGTAAACGCTTATAATACTAACTGGGCCTGCCTCTGTCTGGAGTTGGAGCTTCAATATTCTTTCAGTGCCATCACTTGGTGGTATGATGGAATTGAGCAGCTTGTTTCTGATAGCGAAGCCAACTCCATGCTCCCTGGTCTCTCCGCACGGCTTGCCATGCCAGTAGAAAGTGAAGTCCCTCTCCTTGATGCTTCCAGATTCTTGGAGTCTGGTCTCTTTGCAGGGCGACAATGTCTATCCCCAGTCTTAGCAGTTCGTTGTTTATCACTGCAGTTTTGCGGGCATCCACAATCTCATTTAGATCGTCTGAGATGCCAGGGGTCATGGTTCTTACGTTCCATGTTCCCAGCCTTAGGGCCGGTTGTTTTGTTTTTTTCTTGCTGTTAGGTGTATAGATTGCGGTCCATGTGTCAGGATTTCCCCCTAAGCTCCACACACCCTCAGGAGCAGATGAACCGTGGCGAGACAACACCTTATTGACTGGGGGCTGCCCAGCTTAGGCGGGCGGTAGCTGTCTAGTGAGATACGATGATCTCTCCCACCGTCGGAAGTAGCCCCTGGCGCCTTGCTCTACGCCAATCGAGCATTAAGACTTATAACCGGCAAATGCTACTTCCCGTGTTGTGTCACCGCTTTACGCGGTGCTGAAGTGACCTCTTCAGGGCACAAGCCTGGGCAATGGAAATCGGAGAACCAGCTGTTGCCCAGTAGCAGGTTCCCCCTCTCCACGTCGCCGATGTTGACCAAGGGAAAGGCAGTAGCCAATGCAACTTGGCATCGGTGCCGTCGCAGGAGTTGCCAGAACTATGTTGTTTACAACATGGAACTGCCTTAGGGACTCCATCTCCGGATTTGTCCTCAGGGTTTACTCCCGAAGCCTTTCCCATATGGGTATACCCGCAAGGCAGCGGAGGTTTGAGATTTAGAGTTCCCTCTCTTAGAAGAGATACCAACCAAGGCTAACGAGCCTCCTCTGCCCGGGAATCAATAAGGAGGGAAGTCTACCATTCTTCCTTCCTGGCAGTGATCATACTGATCACATTACCGTAGCCATTGTCTCTACTGAGAGATCCTCTGCCCACCGTCACTGACTTGAAACCATAACCAACAACTATCTGTCGGCTGCTCCCAAGTCCAATCCACCACCTGCTCCCATGGCTTCACGTTACCCTGTTGGGGGGGGGGGGGGCTAAACGGGTACTCCACCTTGCCCAAGGGTGTCCCGTAGGCTAGCGGAGGGAAGGAGGCACCTTACTTCTCCTTTGATAGGGTATACCCCTACCCCGCTATCACTATTACTACTGCTATAACTATCACCATCACTACTACTACTACTGCTATAACTACCACCATTACTACTACCGCTTCTACTAACACCTCCACTATGACTGTTACCACAACCACCACTACGAGGGTAAGTTAATAAGTAAGTCACGAACGGCTGTAGAAAAATAACTAAAGATGATAACAACTTGAAACCAGTTTATTTTTATACATACAATGTCCTTTTATTTATCATCATAATTTCCAACAACATTGATGCACTTATCCCATCGTTTTATCAGTCCTCCGAAACCGGCTGCATAGAACTGCGTGCTCTGTTTTCTAAACCACGTTTTCACTTCACATTCAACTTCGGCGTCATTCGCGAAATGTCTCCCGCCTAGGTGGGTTTCCTGTTTATGCTGACAAATGTTTGTCCCGTAAAGCGGTGCATAGCTGGGTAGAAAACGTTACGAGGGTGAATCAATAAGTAAGTCACACAGTTCTGTGGGATGGTAGGTCAATGGAAACAAAGCACGCAGTTGGGAGGACTGATAAAACGATGGGATAAGTGCATCTCAATGTTGGTGGAAACTATGTTGAGAAATAAAGGGACATTGTATGTACAAAATTAAACTGGTTTCAAGTTGTTATCATCTTTAATTATTTTTCTACAGCCATTTGTGACTTACTTATTAACTTACCCTCGTACTAATAATACAATTACAACAGCAACAATACTACTACTACTACTACTACTACTACTACTACTACTACTACTACTACTACTACTACTACTACTACTACTACTACTACAATTATAACTACGACATCTACTGCTACTCATCCATTCAATAGCATGTCCTTTACAGAACCTCGCTTCCATAACAACCTTCCGGAAAACTTCTCGGTCATAAGCAAGATGTCCCGCGTCCGATACATCCATCTGGAGATCATCCGCAATATCCTGCACCCATCTTTTCTTTAGCCGCCCACTTATTCTCTTTCCGGGCATATGGTCCTCCATCATTGTTCTCTCCAAACTTTCATGACGTTTCAAGTAACCCAAATATTACAATTTTCTTTGTTTTATCGTCTACTGCTACTACTACTAGAAAAAGACATGTAACTAACCTTTTAGTTTTACGTCAGTTTGTCACAGCAATGTAAAGAAATATTGTTTCCAGAAGGCATCACTCCCGTGAGCATTTTATACAATGTGTAGATATATATGACCGGTGCTGTGGCTTGGGTGATAGTGAAACGCGGAGTTCTATATTTCCCCTTCATATTGAGTCGATGGTTCGAAATCAGCCCCGGACAATTTGGAAGTAAACCGTTTTGCGTTGATTTCTATGGAATGAGGCGTGCGCCATGCAGAAACCAATGCAACTTACTGAACTAACATTGTCAAGTAAACCACAAACAGACAAAAAATACTGGAGTTGCTCGCAACGTCCTGTAAGGAATATATAACTAACTTTTCTGTGGGTGAAGATAATTATCATATTGAATGCATTCGTCATGTTCACAGTGGTTACATCCCCTTGTACATCTGCTGTGAAAACGTAAGTTAGTTGGCGGCTGAAGTTAATTGTATGTCCTTTACAGAAAGTCATATAATTTTTTTAAATCTTTGTGATTTTCATTCAGTAGTTTGCCATTGCTTTCTGAACAGCCGACTTCACAGACCCAAGGAATAAATGCAGCGTGATCTGCTTCAATATCGACTGCTGCTGGTTCCAAACTCTGGAATAGGGATGTCGGAGATTTGAGGCAACATATGAATGCGAGTCTTGGACCATTCCGCAATCAATGTAGTGGCACCTTGCCGTATTTACAGACGCAAGTATATGGGTTGGATCTAACACTCCGTCGTACAATGCCTGGGCTTGGATTCAGAGAACATGTGATGCCCATGCAGCATGATTCCTCTCTCGGCCTTGCCTTGTTTTCTCCAGAGGAAAGAACAGTACGTCTGGAACAAGGTAAGCTGCAGATACTGTCGGCCCAGCATCACACCTCCATGCAGCAGAAGGTGAGTAACGGCCAGGCCCTCACATACTGGGGAGTTTGACTTAGAGGCGTTCAGCCATATCCCTCAGCTGAGAGCGTAGAAGTATCTGGTCCCAAGCATGTAGTGGCCCCTTGCCGTCTTTACAGACCATAGACCATGGAAACCAATTCACAGTCAAGAATTGCTACAGTTATCCAGGTAGTCGTGTCATCTACGGAACCTCGACTGAAGGCCTCCAATAGACCCTCGTTAAAGGGTTTAGAGCAGTGTTTTCCAACCTTTTTTGTGCTATGCCCCACCTAAGCCTTTCTAAAATTCTTATGCCCCGCCCCGCCCCCGCCCCCTCTCCTCCAACATATGCATCTTTTTTAATATTCAAAACCTGAAATGTTCACTAAAGAAACTTGAATTTGTTTTTAATTTTAGAAGGGCTCACGGTTCCCAGAGGGGTCAGAGCCCCCCACCCCCCCCCTCTCAGGTCCCGCGTCCCTGTGTGTCATTTGTGTTGGGTGAACATTTGTTTGTTTGTTTGGCGGTTACTGGTTTCCCCGCCTCCCTCTTTTTTTGTGTGGACCCTTAGTCTCACTGTGAGCTATTGCCCACAGTGGTTCACCAGGCCCACATCTAAGGTGAAGATATGTGATGGGTTTTTATTTGATCATCCCGGCTCCCCGACCAGACCAGGCGCACTACTGGGGGGAGAGCAGCAAATGCACCCGATCCTAGCCAAAGAACCGATAGGTTTTAGGAAGAAATCACTAGGAAATTATTGAGCAAGCACAGTAAGTAAATTTTCAAAACATATAATGGAGAACTGAAATTCAAGTACAAAATAATTTTAATGAAAGATTTTTCTATATTATTTTCAATCAATCAATCATGTGCCATGCCGGAAAGCGTGGGCGGTTATGACTCGCCATTTCACTCGATCACCAGTGTCGTGGATCAGCTCAGTGTTCCTGTCTCGTCCATGCCATGTCGCCAAGCCATCCAGGTATTTTCCTCTCGGTCTGCCTCTTGGTCTGTTTCCTTCGATCTTGCCAGTTGTCACCAAGTTCTCCAATCCATTTCTTCTCATAACATGTCCAAAAAATTTTGACTGTCTACGTCTAATTTCTCTAATCAGTTTACGATGTTCATTTGTCTCTGTAGTACTTGGTCATTGGTTTTTCTGTCTGTCCATGGTATTCTTTGCATTTTCCTCAGAAACCACATTTCTGCAGCCATCAGATGTTTTTCAGCTTGACTGCCCATTGTCCAAGTTTCACATCCATACAAAAGAACAGGCTCTATGTATCCCCTCAACACTCTTTTTCTCGTTTCAATTGACATCTTTTTATTGGTCAGAATGTTTTTCATCTTGCTAAAGGCTACTTTCGCCATGGCGATTCTTGTTCTAATGTCTTCAAGGCATCTCCCATCAGATGTTATGGCTGTTCCAAGATAATTGTACCGATTCACTTGTTGAAGATTATTTCCATTTACTTGTATATTACATTGTGGCACGTCTTCCTTCCTAGTGACGACCATAACCTGAGTCTTTTTACAATTTAATTCTAACCCCAGTTGCTCACTGTGTACAACAACCGTATCTACTAATTGTTGCAGGTCCTGCGCATTGTCTGCAATTAATACTGTATCATCTGCATATCTAATGTTATTGATGTTTCGTCCTCCAATGCTGATTCCATTTATATCCTCTACATTTCTGAAAATATTTTCACTGTATAGGGAAAAAAGATCTGTATAGGGAAAAAAGATCTGTATAGGGAAAAAAGATCTTATATAGGGATATATAAAGATCTCGTATAGGGAAAAAAGATATCATTTTAATTATTAGTAATTATTTAAATTTAGTGAGATCCTTGCGCTTGATGCTTGCTGCAAAGATATTTTATGTCAGGTTCCAATTTAGTTAACTTCAGTCTCAAATCTCCCCGTTTTGTTATATCCAGCCGATTTCTTCCTTTTTCGAATTGCCCCCCTTAACAATCGAATTGCCCCCTGTGGGGCGTGGGCCCCACGTTGGGAAACACTGGTTTAGAGTATATTCATTCCAATTACAGAGCCTCGATAGAGTCCGTATTGTTATTTTTTGTCACTACCTCTCCGAGCCGGCAGTGGGTAAATTGCGCGCCTGCTGCTTTCCTAGAGAGGGAGCATGAGAAACGGCAACCAGATTCCGCAATCACTAAAGAATACAATCGGGGCTTTAGAGCTCAAATGCTACAGACAATTTCTTTGAACATGATGGAACAAGATAGAGAAACATGCTGAAATTCTACCAAACGTGAACATTGAAGAAACCGGCTCATAAACAGTATCATCATCATCATCATCATCATCATCATCATCATCATCATCATCATCATCATCATCATCATCATCATCATCATCATCATCATCATCATCATCATCATCATCATCATCATCAAGTGCCTTGTCAAATGGCGTAGTCATTCATGTCTCTCCATAGATCTCTCCATAGTTCTGGATCAACTCTGCTGATGATATTCCCCCATGACGCTGTCTCAGTCAATCCAGCGTCATTTCTCTTGGTCTACTTCTGCCTCTCTTCCCCTTGATCTTTCCAGTCGTCATGATGTTCTACAATGCCTCTCTTCTCATCACATGAATAAAGAATATTGTTTGTCTCATTCTTATTGTTGATTATAATGTTCTAGTTTCATTAGCATCTTTCAAACAATCGTTGTTAGTTTCTCTGGCAGTCCAAGGAATTCGCAACATTCGTTTAAGGAACCACAGTATCAAGGAATTCGCAACATTTGTTTCAGGAACCACAAAATCATTCTAGGAAACTGAAATACTGAAACGACACAGTGGCGTGGACAGAACAGTGAAGGAAGGCCTGGTTCTTGGAAGAAGAGGCAGAGATTAAACAGCACGAAGATGGACACAGGACATCGCAGACACCTAGGGCATGAGGCGGGAGAAATGGCAAGAGATCGAGAGGTTTGTTCGGAGACAGATGTTCCGCAAATGGCCATCTACTCCTTGAGTTTTGTAATGGTTTTAGTTTTCGTTTGTTCCATTACCTCTACCTAACAGGCGGACAATTAGAGCATTGCTTTGCTGATCCGGCAGCTTCTGCAGCTTGTCTTGTTCCAGATGTATTGGTGTTACCATTCCTCTGGAGTGATCTAGGCTGGCCGGGGGTGGGGGGGGGGGGGGTGGGAATAATGCCGCATGGGCAACACATGGTCTCTATATTTTAGCCCAGGTTTTGTGCTATGGAGAGGTATAACTCCATCCCTGGTCTTAACCTGTCTCGGAATCAGAGAGAGAGGTAGCAGTTACGGGTTATAAGTCCAAGTCCGTGTCAATTGTCGTAGACATGGGGCGCCACGGCTTGTTTCTGACGGTGGGAGATACCTTGCAGGTGTCACTGATAAGCTACCCCCCCCCCCCCCCCTCGCCTCAAGCTGGGTGCTGAAAAGTGTCTAAACAGAATTCAATACAAATCATCAACAGGCAAAGTGTCCAGGATGTGACACAATTCCAACAAATCCAGAAGCAGGTACATTCAATGGCATTAAAAGGTCTGAAGGCCGGCAGATCATATAGTCCAGTGTATTTTCAAGACAATCCATGAAAATCAATAATATATATGTTGTGGCCAGACGGGCCGGTAATTACAATATGAGATATGAACTCTAATGATTCTCAAATCCATGCCGCTATCCTTCTGTCATTCCTAATCTGGATAGGTTTGACCTTCATGTGACGTGCCAAGTCCCGTTTGGATATGTTGCCTTCTGTCCATTATTTCGGGCTCATATATATCGTTCCAACTCTTCTCGTTGTCCTCTGCAATCTGTATTGGCCATGATACCGTTGTCCTGCCAGACAGTATCTTTCCAAGTTCCAGACAACTTCAACGTGCTGCTTCTTTGGTAAAGCTCTGTGATCTCAAAATGCCCGTAGCTATTGATAAACAAAACTGACGTGATCTCCGTTCTACGTCAGATGCCTAGTTTTGTGCCCATTTCGGTTCGGGAGTTTTGCTCCCTCTATACTTTTGCGTCATGAACTCCGCTACGACTTGGCACTGGGCATCCCCCGGCCAATTGGGTGCAGATCCGCCACAGCCTGCCTACTTCAATGAGTGCTTGGTGCTAGGACAAAATCTGAATCGCTGGCTGTAAAACCAATGCACCAGGTACTACTAAAAAGAAAAATAGAAACCTCAAGCTACGGCTTGCAACCTGGAACGTAAGAACCACGTGTCCAGGACTTTCCACTGAAAGAAAGAAAATTTTGTTGCGTATCCCTTACGGGACGTTGCAGTCAACACCAGCATTTTCAGCTGTTGTTGATGTACTACGCAAGTGTTACGTTCAGTAGTTTGCCATTGCTTTCTGATCGACCGGCCCCTATACCTTTTTTCGAAAAAACCAGCACCGCCGTGATTCGAACCCGGGTATACGGGCTCACAAACCGCGTTCACAAACTCTTAGCCACATAGACCGGTTAAAAATTGTGTTGCGTATCCCTTACGGGACGTTGCAGTCAACACCAGCATTTTCAGCTGCTGTTGATGTACTAGGCAAGTGTTACGTTCAGTAGTTTGCCATTGCTTTCTGAACGACCGGCCCCTATGCCTTTTTCGAAAAAACCAGCACCGCCGTGATTCGAACCCGGGTATACGGGCTCACAAACCGCGTTCGCAAGCCCTTAGCCACAGAGACCGGTGACCTGGCGATTATTGACGATGTGAGAAAAAGGGCTGTGATTGATGCTGAACTCAATCGTCTTAACATTGACATTGCTGGCCTGCAGGATACTCGCCTCTCTGAGGAAGGGTCACTCAGGGAAAACAATTACACCTTTTTTTTAGGAAGGGTAGAGGGCAGGCAGAAAAAAAAAGGCAACATGTGTGGGCTTTGCAGTGAAGAATTCGCTACTGGGAATGATTGAAATTCCAGCTGAAGGTAATGAAAGACTATTATCCCTGCTCCTGGCAACATCTTGTGGTTTTGCCACCATTGTCACTGCATATGCATCGGCGTTCACTTCCTCTGATGATGTGAAGGATTCGTTCTATGAGGAGTTAGACTCTATGATCAAGGCAGTTAAAAAATCCGACTACATTTATATGCTCGGTGATTTCAATGCTTGTGTGGGCAAGGACTCGAGTTCACGATCAGTGTGCCTTGGAAAATACAACATCGGTCGCATGAATGAAAATGGATAAAGGCTGCTGGAGCATTGCACCAGACATGACCTATGTATTACAAACGCCTTTTTAAAAACAAAAGAGCTGCATAAGATCTCATGGAAACATCCAAGATCCGGCCACTGGCATCAACTGGACTTCATCATCACACGGAGACAACATCTGAACCAAACATCATTAACTCGAAGTTACCACAGTGCTGACTGTGATACGGATCATTCTTTGGTTGTTGCAAGGGTTAGACTAAGACCAAAGAGAATCTAAACAGCTAGCCCCAGTATTAATATTATTAACACCCACGATCCTGATAAGTGCTTTGAGCTCCAACAGCAACTTGAAGACGCTTTCACTGATACATCAGATAATTGTACAGCAAGTGAAATGTGGGGTAAACTTAAGGAAACTCTTTATAAAGCAGCGGTAGGGGTTTACGGCACTGTAGATCATAAGAGTCAGGACTGGTTTGCGGCAAACAGCCAGATACTGCAGCCCTTGATTTATAAAAGAAGATAGCTCTCTTAAGACCCAAGGAAAGAACAACGCGTAACACTCTCTATGAGCTGAAGCAAGCTAGGAAAGGATGTGCAAAAGGCTGCCAGGCAGTGTGCAAATGACTATTGGATCAAGTTATGTGAGTCCATTCAAAATGCAAGTGATAAGGGAAACACCAGAAGCATGTATGAAGGGATAAAGAAAGCCCGTGGTCCAATGATCAAAAGAAGTGCACCATTGAAAACCTTGACTGGAGAAATCATCACTGATAAGAAACAGCAGATGGATAGATGGGCAGAGCACTATTTGGAGCTTTACTCATGTGAGACCAAACTAGCGGATGATGCCCTCAACACCATAGAACTGCCAACTCTTGACCACCTGGACACACTTCCCACCATAACAGAAGGTAAGTGTGCTATAAATGAACTTGCATCTGGCAAGGCTGCAGGTAAGGATAGGATTCCAATAGAGGTTATCAGGAGTGGGCAAGACACACTCAATATACAGATCCACCAGCTAATAGAGCTATACTGGCGAGAAGGACAAGAACCACAGGATTTCAAAGACACAAGAATCATAACATTGTACAAGAACAAGGGCGATCGGAGCGACTGCAACAACTATAGGTGTATCTCACTTCTGTGTATTGTTGGAAAAGTATTTGCCAGAATTGTTTTACGCAGACTTCAAGTCCTAGGAGATCAAGTCTACCCCGAATCACAGTGTGGCTTTCGACAGAAGCGGTCTACCATTGATATGATATTCTCATTGCGACAAATGCAAGAAAAATGTCGTGAAAAGGATCAGCCACTGTTTATAGCTTTCATCGAATTCACAGCGGCATTTGATTTGGTCAGTCGTGAGGGTCTATTCAGGGCACTAAAGAAGATTGGCTGCCCACCAACGCTTCTGTCCATTGTAGTAGTATATAGGGAATTAGAAAGAGTACACTTCCCCACAGACCCCGCGGTGGGGCCGAATCGCCCCCTAAGGGGGTCAAATAAGAGTCCGAACCGATGCGCGCCCCCCTAAGGGTCCGAACCGACCCCCCTAAGGACTCGAACAGAGGGTCCGAACCGACCCCAGCAAGAGAGGCTCGCCTCGGTAGTCTGACTATAGCGTAACTATAGCGTAATTTTCGGCAGGGCAACCGCGAGTGCGAGCAACCATAGTCTTGTTTTTTTTTGGTCCTACCTACTAGGGACCGGCAAATATAGTAGGAACGATGGGAGCCAACAGCATACGATTGTATCGGGGAGCCGGTTGCACTAGGAGTCTATCGTGCTAGGGGCTCGTTGCAATGGGTGGTTGTTGTATCTATAGTCTGTTGCGCTAGGGGGCCGCCGTCTCTGTACTCTCTATCGTTGTTGTCTGTTGCACTAGGGCGTGCCATCTCTACGGTCTCTGTGTTTGGGTGTCTGTGTGCGTCTGTGTGTCTCTGCGTGCGTCTCCGCCTGTGCATGTCTCTGTGTCTGCGTGCGCCTGTGTGTGTCTGTGTGCGTCTCTGTGTGCCTGTGTCTGTCTGCGCATGTCTCTGTGTGTCTGTGTGTGCGTCTCTGCGTGCGTCTGTGTCTGCGCGTGTGCCTGTGTGTCTCTGTGTGCCAGTGTCTGTGTATGCCTGTGTGTGTCCCTGTATGTGTGTGTGCGTGCCCGTGTCTCTGTCTGTGTGTCTGTATGTGTGCCTTTGTGTGTCTGCGCGCGTCTCGGTGTGTCTGTATGTGTGTCTGGGTGTCTGTGTGCGTCTGTATCTGTGTATGTGTCTGCGTGTGTGCCTGTGTGTGTATCTGTGTGTATGTGTCTGTGTGTGCCTCTGTGTGTGCCTATGTCTACACCTCTGCCATTTCTGTCGGCTCTGTTGTGTGTGTGCCTGTGTGTGTCTGTATGTCTGTGTGTGTCTCTGTGCGGCTGTGTATGCCATTGTGTGTCTGTGTGCGTCTTTGTGCGTCTGTGTCTGTCTGTGTGTGTGTGTGTTTGTGTGTGCCTCTGTGCGTGTGTGTGCGTGTGTATGTGTGCCTGTGTGTCTGTATGTGTGCCTGTGCGTCTGTGTGTGCGTTTGTGTGTGCCTCTGTGCGTCTGTGTGCGTGCGTCTGTATCTGTGTCTGCTCGTGTTCCTGTGTGTGCCTGCGTCTGTGTGTACCTGTGTGTCTGTGTCTGTGCCTGTGTGTTTGTGTGTGTGTACCTTTGTGTCTCTGTGTGCCAGTGTCTGTGTGTGCCTCTGTGCGTCTGTGTGTGTGCCTGTGTGTGTCTGTGTGGCTCTGTGTGCCAGTGTCTGTGTATGTCTCTGTGCGTCCGTGCGTGTGCCTATGTGTGCGTCTCTGTGTGTCTGCGTGCCTGTGCCTGTGTGCGCCAGTGTCTACGCCTCTGTCGCCTCTGCCGTATCTGTCGGCTCTGTTGTGTGTGCCTGTCTGTGTGTGTCTCTGTGTGTCTGTGTGTGTCTGTGTGCCTATGTCTGTCTGTATGTTGGCGTCTGCGCCTCTGTTGTCGCCCCTGCCGTCTCTGCGATCTCGGCCGTTTGTATGTGTCTATGGACGCCTGTGTGTGTCCGTGTGCCTATGTCTGTATGTGCCTGTCTGTGTGCCTATGTCTGTATGTCTGTGTCTGTGTGTGTCGGTGCGTGCCTGTGTGTATGTGTGTATGTAGGTGTCTGGGTACGCCTGTGTCCAAGCCTCTGTTGTCGGCTCTGCCATCTCTACGATCTCTGTCGCCTGTGTGTGTCTGTGGGTGCCGGTCTGTATGTGTCTATGTGCGCCTGTATGTCTGTGTGTCTATGTGTGCCTCTGTTGCCTCTGTAGCCCTCTATTGCCTCTGCTGCCCCTGTCGCCTCTGTTGTCGCTTCTACCGGCTCTGTCGCATCTATTGTCGTCTCGGTTGTCTCCTCTGTTTTCTTCTCTGTTGTCTCCTCTATTGTCTCTGTCTCCTTTGTTGTCTCCGTCTCCTCTATTGTCTATCTGTCGTCTCTGCCACCTCTTTTGTCTCTTTGCCTCTGTTTTCGCCTCTTTTTTCGCCTCTGCCGTCTATATACCTCTACCGTCTCCATTCTCTCGACCGTCTCCTCTGTGGTAGGATCTGGCTGGATAGAATTCGGTGGCTATGCAATATTGCAGTACTTCCACACCACAGATGCATCGACCATCTAGGTAGCCAACCCGGACACCCAACAATTCTGGAGACACCCCAATTAGACACATACAACATGCAGGCACAAATCGCATGCAGCCTAGTGCAAGCAACCATGTCGATACAAGCAACATTCGAGAGTATGGGTCTCCGCGCCGAAAAGGCCGTAGCACGCCACCTTCTCCTCGAAAACGCCTACGAGAGCAACCTCGTGCCCGACATTGCGAAAGTCGACTACTTGGAGGGCAACCTCGGTCGCACACACCTCCAACCCCTCGATGGACTTCCAGTATTTGTCGACGATCTCTACGCGTTCGGCTATCTACGCCGCGAAGACTGTGTGGCCAGGGGTGGAAGTCTTTGCTGCACCACCGGGGAGAACGGCAGCGCCAAGCTGGTAGTCGCAGACATCTCCACCGCCGCCCACAAAAGCTTGGGAAGAGCTCCAGATCGTAGCCCCCGCGGACACATCCAGACCGCTATTGTCCACACAGTTGGAACCCACAACACCGCTGCTGGTGGAACAATTCGGGCTACCATCGCGCGGATAGAGAGCGATACCCACTGTAGGGTCCTGCAGAAGTGGCGAGAGATATACCCCAACACCACACCCGGCGCTATCTTTGTAGCCAAACTAGATGTGTCCGAAATTCCTATGGCCGAGCTACTGGCCGAGCTGCCGAGCTTCGAACGCCAGCTACTCACCCACGGCTATGGTATCTACTGCATCGACTATACACAGGATTTCTCTGGCGTTCTCGACCGCCAGGCGTTGGTGGAACACCTACGAACGAACCACAACTTCCGCGAGCAGGGGAGCCTAGCCACGGCCATAGGAGACGACAATCCCACAATTCTCGACAACACCAACAGTGTAGGACGACACGTATGCACCTGGGTCCAGAGCTGCGAGGATGGGTACACGACCCGCACCAAGATATACAACAAAGTCGTCTCGAACTTCGAGGCTGGCGAAATCCGCGAATCGTTTGGCGGACATCTAGCCGACTATGCCGACTGCCCCAACCAACACCTCCGCCAAACATTCCAACATCCAGACACCCAAGCGCGCGGTTGTACCCGTATCGAGGTGTCGCTATATGCCTGCCGCGGGCGCGCTCTGTCGGCGGAAAACCGCCACCGAGGTCCTACAAGAAGCGCTAGCCTTGGTCTCGCCACCAACGGGTGGATTGTTTGTTGTACAGCCGCCCGCCAAACAATGGGAAAAACTGGCGACATGTCTCGATCGCTGCTTGGTTCTGGCCGACCGCCCACAGGGGGAAATCTACGTGGGGTGGTACGCCCACACCACCACCGGACGGCTATCGGGTGTTCGAATCCGCCCCTACCCAGGAAAAGGTCGACAACGATGCAACCTGGGAGCGGGCGGTACAGTGGGCCGCAGCAGACTTTGGCTTTCGCGCTTGCCCAATCTTTCGTCTCGACATTCTAGAGGCCAAAGCCGAGACAGGTGTGGAACTCGCACCTCTCCGCTGCTACACCAAGGACAAAGATGCAAAAACCATCCTAGCCGCCAGCAAGAGGCCAACTGCGCTCCACCCCTATGGCCCACCCCTCCAGACCATGTTTCCAGAGACCCCAACCGTTTCCTGGACCTGGAGGAGCAAGAAATGCCAAGCAGTCGGTGTGGAGGTATCCTCCTTCGAGCTGGAGGAGGTACCCCAAATCGCCCAAGAACGTGTTGTCTCTCTCCTTTCGACCAGAGCTCGCGAAGACCGTCTTCTACAAATCCAAGATGCTGCCGCGGCCGAAGCCTGGCGCCGCCGTATGTGGGAGGAGCAGGAGGCGGAAGTACAGAGACGAGCCGTGGAACTCGAACGACTGCGCCAATATGCAACGGCTAGCAAGATATACAAAGAAAGGTCGAAGCATATATACGAGCAGGTGGTATTGGGACTGCAAGGAGGCACAGAGAAACTGTCCGCGATGGTGGGTCGTCTGGAAATCCTCGGGTATAGGCGACAGGGACAAACACTCCCCAGAGCTGTTGTGTACAAAGATGGAGAAACTACACCCAGCACCGTATGGGCCACCAAAGGGTTGGAGAAGCTTCTCGCTGCGGCCGAAAATTGTTTCGAGTGCCGTATAGACCACCACTACAACCGCACAACTTTCTGGCTCCCAGCCATTGGATCGAAGGGGATCTCCAAGCTGGAAATCGATGTACTTCCAGCCCAAACCTTCTACAACGAAGAAAGTCGACAGATACACTGGAACAAAATCCAAGTCGTCTGCGCCCCAAAACCCGAGCAGCTAGCACTCCTCCAACAGATAGCGAGTGTAGCCGACGAACAGACGGCTCGTCTACAAGAGCTGGAGGCCACACTCGCACAGGTCCCTCCACCCAAGGCAAAGGATACATCGAAGACCATAGATCTTCCAGCTGGGGTGTATCTGTGTCGGCGGTATTCCGTAGGGGCTTTCCAAGGCACACAACGCATAGTCTTGTTTCTTTCCCCCACCAATGACGAAGGCGAACCAACTACCGACGTAGAAACCCCTGTGTATGGGCACTTTCTCGCCGCAGAGGTTGCCAGACTCGGTGGACCCACCGAGCTCGAGAAAATGCAATCCCCCATGTTCTGCCGCCTCGGCGATATTCGAACCACACCACAGAAAAAGAAGGCTTGTCTGGTCGTGCTAGCAGCCATTTGCAAATAGAATACCTTGGGCGGCATGTCTAGGAGGCCACAAACCCCCCTGGGATACAAAACACATAGCCGCCACTACAACCCACAACATACAGCTCTGCATACTCTGGGGAGACCCACGCCGCCGCCGTCTCGCGCGAAATATGGACCAAGATAGTAGCCGGACCCTTCCACTCGGCAGCCCGTCTTTCTAGCTCCCCCAGATCTACGCACTCGTGTTTCTCTGGCCGACTATCGTATTCGGCCTGGAAACGTGAGCTGATCCCTATACGCAGGATCGGCGCTCACTTAAATAACATCTACCTACGAGCTCTAAGTCCAGCTCGCTGCCCTTGAGGCCTAATTATCCAAATCCTCAGTTCAACTGATTAAATAAAAGTCTAGGTATCCGCACCCGGTCTTTCTACTGTTGTGTTGTCTTTAATACATTCCTCTCCGGACTCCCAGCTGCTTCATCACGAAATTACCGCCTCCAGGTGTCACCTTCACACGGAGCCTTTTAGAAACACATCCTTTCGAATCCACAATTCACAGCGTCTCCCGTTGCCGTCCAATGACGTTGTTTTCCTTTCCTTGGTTCCTCATATTTGTCGTCCAGTTTTGTGACTGTCTGGGACAATCCAGTAAGGTCTCTTCTTTATACTTGGTGGCGCGTGTTCCGTTATGTGGCACTGGGCAACACGAAATTGTTTGTATACAAAGTGGGGGGTACACCCTCCTCGTACAAACTCCATCTCGCAACAGCTGTAGGGGTTCGCCGCGTGCACGGCTTTCTTTTCCAACTCTACACCTCGAAATGGAAAACTAGTAGGTCTACACAGCACCACAAAGGCTACCAACGAAGATGGAGAGTCCGCAACTGTCGTACAAATTCCATGTCGCAACCAACCGTAGGGGTTCGCCGCGTGCACTGCTTTCTTTTCCAACTCTGCACATCGAAATGGAAAACTAGTAGGTCTACACAGCGCCACAAAGGCCTCCAACGAAGATGGAGAGTCTGCAACAGTCGTAGAACAACAGTATGGGGGTGGGCAGAATTCGTGCAATGGAACGTGCCGTGCAGACTCCATTGTATATCTTGGAAGGCTCGAATCTATATGCTAGCCGCGGTGGTTCGATAGGCTCTACCACATAGGATCTAGATAGCTGCCACATAGCAGCCTAGCACCTAGGCTCGAATCTATATGCTAGCCGAGGTGGTTCGATAGGCTCTACCACATAGGATCTAGATAGCTACCACATAGCTGCCTAGCACCTAGGCTGGTGCTAGACAACTGCTTGGCTTGTGCTAGGCTGGTGCTAGACAACTGCTTGGCTTGTGCTAGGCTGGTGCTAGACAACTGCTTGGCTTGTGCTAGGCTGGTGCTAGACAACTGCTTGGCTTGTGCTAGGCTGGTGCTAGACAACTGCTTGGCTTGTGCTAGGCTGGTGGTAGACAACTGCTAGGCTGGTGCTAGACAACTGCTTGGCTAGTGCTAGGTTGGTGCTAGACATATGCTAGCAGGTGCTAGGCAGCTATGTGGTAGCTATCTAGATCCTATGTGGTAGAGCCTATCGAACCACCGCAGCTAGCATATAGATTCGAGCCTAGGTGCTAGGCTGCTATGTGGCAGCTATCTAGATCCTATGTGGTAGAGCCTATCGAACCACCGCGGCTAGCATATAGATTCGAGCCTTCCAAGATATACAATGGAGTCTGCACGGCACGTTCCATTGCACGAATTCTGCCCACCCCCATACTGTTGTTCTACGACTGTTGCAGACTCTCCATCTTCGTTGGAGGCCTTTGTGGCGCTGTGTAGACCTACTAGTTTTCCATTTCGATGTGCAGAGTTGGAAAAGAAAGCAGTGCACGCGGCGAACCCCTACGGTTGGTTGCGACATGGAATTTGTACGACAGTTGCGGACTCTCCATCTTCGTTGGTAGCCTTTGTGGTGCTGTGTAGACCTACTAGTTTTCCATTTCGAGGTGTAGAGTTGGAAAAGAAAGCCGTGCACGCGGCGAACCCCTACAGCTGTTGCGAGATGGAGTTTGTACGAGGAGGGTGTACCCCCCACTTTGTATACGAACAATTTCGTGTTGCCCAGGCCGAATACGATAGTCGGCCAGAGAAGCACGAGTGGGTAGATCTGGGGGAGCTAGAACGACGGGCTGCCGAGTGGAAGGGTCCGGCTACTATCTTGGGCCATATTTCGCGCGAGACGGCGGCGGCATGGGTCTCCCCAGAGTATGCAGAGCTGTATGTTGTGGGTTGTGGTGGCGGCTATGTGTTTTGTATCCCAGGGGGGTTTGTGGCCTCCTAGGCATGCCACCCGAGGTATTCTATTTGCAAATGGCTGCTAGCACGACCAGACGAGCCTTCTTTTTCTGTGGTGTGGTTCGAATATCGCCGAGGCGGCAGAACATGGGGGATTGCATTTTCTCGAGCTCGGTGGGTCCACCGAGTCTGGCAACCTCTGCGGCGAGAAAGTGCCCATACACAGGGGTTTCTACGTCAGTAGTTGGTTCGCCTTCTTCATTTGTGGGGGAAAGAAACAAGACTATGCGTTGTGTGCCTTGGAAAGCCCCTACGGAATACCGCCGACACAGATACACCCCAGCTGGAAGATCTATGGTCTTCGATGTATCCTTTGCCTTGGGTGGAGGGACCTGTGCGAGTGTGGCCTCCAGCTCTTGTAGACGAGCCGTCTGTTCGTCGGCTACACTCGCTATCTGTTGGGGGAGTGCTAGCTGCTCGGGTTTTGGGGCGCAGACGACTTGGATTTTGTTCCAGTGTATCTGTCGACTTTCTTCGTTGTAGAAGGTTTGGGCTGGAAGTACATCGATTTCCAGCTTGGAGATCCCCTTCGATCCAATGGCTGGGAGCCAGAAAGTTGTGCGGTTGTAGTGGTGGTCTATACGGCACTCGAAACAATTTTCGGCCGCAGCGAGAAGCTTCTCCAACCCTTTGGTGGCCCATACGGTGCTGGGTGTAGTTTCTCCATCTTTGTACACAACAGCTCTGGGGAGTGTTTGTCCCTGTCGCCTATACCCGAGGATTTCCAGACGACCCACCATCGCGGACAGTTTCTCTGTGCCTCCTTGCAGTCCCAATACCACCTGCTCGTATATATGCTTCGACCTTTCTTTGTATATCTTGCTAGCCGTTGCATATTGGCGCAGTCGTTCGAGTTTCACGGCTCGTCTCTGTACTTCCGCCTCCTGCTCCTCCCACATACGGCGGCGCCAGGCTTCGGCCGCGGCAGCATCTTGGATTTGTAGAAGACGGTCTTCGCGAGCTCTGGTCGAAAGGAGAGAGACAACACGTTCTTGGGCGATTTGGGGTACCTCCTCCAGCTCGAAGGAGGATACCTCCACACCGACTGCTTGGCATTTCTTGCTCCTCCAGGTCCAGGAAACGGTTGGGGTCTCTGGAAACATGGTCTGGAGGGGTGGGCCATAGGGGTGGAGCGCAGTTGGCCTCTTGCTGGCGGCTAGGATGGTTTTGCATCTTTGTCCTTGGTGTAGCAGCGGAGAGGTGCGAGTTCCACACCTGTCTCGGCTTTGGCCTCTAGAATGTCGAGACGAAAGATTGGGCAAGCGCGAAAGCCAAAGTCTGCTGCGGCCCACTGTACCGCCCGCTCCCAGGTTGCATCGTTGTCGACCTTTTCCTGGGTGGGGCGGATTCGAACACCCGATAGCCGTCCGGTGGTGGTGTGGGCGTACCACCCCACGTAGATTTCCCCCTGTGGGCGGTCGGCCAGAACCAAGCAGCGATCGAGACATGTCGCCAGTTTTTCCCATTGTTTGGCGGGCGGCTGTACAACAAACAATCCACCCGGTGGTGGCAGAGACCAAGGCTAGCGCTTCTTGTAGGACCTCGGTGGCTGTTTTCCGCCGACAGAGCGCGCCCGCGGCAGGCATATAGCGACACCTCGATACGGGTACAACCGCGCGCTTGGGTGTCTGGATGTTGGAATGTTTGGCTGAGGTGTTGGTTGGGGCAGTCGGCATAGTCGGCTAGATGTCCGCCAAACGATTCGCGGATTTCGCCAGCCTCGAAGTTCGAGACGACTTTGTTGTATATCTTGGTGCGGGTCGTGTACCCATCCTCGCAGCTCTGGACCCAGGTAGCATACGTGTCGTCCTACACTGTTGGTGTTGTCGAGAATTGTGGGATTGTCGTCTCCTATGGCCGTGGCTAGGCTCCCCTGCTCGCGGAAGTTGTGGTTCGTTCGTAGGTGTTCCACCAACGCCTGGCGGTCGAGAACGCCAGAGAAATCCTGTGTATAGTCGATGCAGTAGATACCATAGCCGTGGGTGAGTAGCTGGCGTTCGAAGCTCGGCAGCTCGGCCAGTAGCTCCGCCATAGGAATTTCGGACACATCTAGTTTGGCTACAAAGATAGCGCCGGGTGTGGTGTTGGGGTATATCTCTCGCCACTTCTGCAGGACCCTACAGTGGGTATCGCTCTCTATCCGCGCGATGGTAGCCCGAATTGTTCCACCAGCAGCGGTGTTGTGGGTTCCAACTGTGTGGACAATAGCGGTCTGGATGTGTCCGCGGGGACTACCATCTGGAGCTCTTCCCAAGCTTTTGCGGGCGGCGGTGGAGATGTCTGCGACTACCAGCTTGGCACTGCCGTTCTCCCCGGTGGTGCAGCAAAGACTTCCACCATTGGCCACACAGTCTTCGCGGCGTAGATAGCCGAACGCGTAGAGATCGTCGACAAATACTGGAAGTCCATCGAGGGGTTGGAGGTGTGTGCGACCGAGGTTGCCCTCCAAGTAGTCGACTTTCGCAATGTCGGGCACGAGGTTGCTCTCGTAGGCGTTTTCGAGGAGAAGGTGGCGTGCTACGGCCTTTTCGGCGCGGAGACCCATACTCTCGAATGTTGCTTGTATCGACATGGTTGCTTGCACTAGGATGCATGCGATTTGTGCCTGCATGTTGTATGTGTCTAATTGGGGTGTCTCCAGAATTGTTGGGTGTCCGGGTTGCTCCCTAGATGGTCGATGCATCTGTGGTGTGGAAGTACTGCACTATTGCATAGCCACCGAAGTCTATCCAGCCAGATCCTACCACAGAGGAGACGGTCGAGAGAATGGAGACGGTAGAGGTATATAGACGGCAGAGGCGAAAAAAGAGGCGACAACAGAGGCAACGAGACAAAAGAGGTGGCAGAGACGACAGATAGACAATAGAGGAGACGGAGACAACAAAGGAGACAGAGACAATAGAGGAGACAACAGAGAAGAAAACAGAGGAGACAACCGAGACGACAATAGATGCGACAGAGCCGGTAGAGGCGACAACAGAGGCGACAGGGACAGCAGAGGCAATAGAGGGCTACAGAGGCAACAGAGGCACACATAGACACACAGACATACAGGCGCACATAGACACATACAGACCGGCACCCACAGACACACACAGGCGACAGAGATCGTAGAGATGGCAGAGCCGACAACAGAGGCTCGGACACAGGCGTACCCAGACACCTACATACACACATACACACAGGCACGCACCGACACACACAGACACAGACATAACAGACATAGACACACAGACACACACAGGCGTCCATAGACACATACAAACGGCCGAGATCGCAGAGACGGCAGGGGCGACATCAGAGGCGCAGACGCCAACATACAGACAGACATAGGCACACAGACACACACAGACACACAGACACACACACAGACAGGCACACACAACAGAGCCGACAGATACGGCAGAGGCGACAGAGGCGTAGACACTGGCGCACACTGGCATAGGCACGCGGACGCACAGAGACATACACAGACACTGGCACACAGAGCCACACAGACACACACAGACGCACAGAGGCACACACAGACACTGGCACACAGAGACACAAAGGTACACACACAAACACACAGGCACAGACACAGACACACAGGTACACACAGACGCAGGCACACACAGGAACACGAGCAGACACAGATACAGACGCACGCACACAGACAGACACAGACGCACAATGACGCACACAGACACACAATGACATACACATCCGCACAGAGACACACACAGACATACAGACACACACAGGCACACACACAACAGAGCCGACAGAAATGGCAGAGGTGTAGACATAGGCACACACAGAGGCACACACAGACACAGACACACAGATACACACACAGGCACACACGCAGACACATACACAGATACAGACGCACACAGACACCCAGACACACATACAGACACACCGAGACGCGCGCAGACACACAAAGGCACACATACAGACACACAGACAGAGACACGGGCACGCACGCACACACACAGGACACACATAGGCACACACAGACACTGGCACACAGAGACACACAGGCACACGCGCAGACACAGACGCACGCAGAGACGCACACAGAGACATGCGCAGACAGAAACAGGCACACAGAGACGCACACAGACACACACAGGCGCACGCAGACACAGAGACATGCACAGGCGGAGACGCACGCAGAGACACACAGACGCACACAGACACCCAAACACAGAGACCGTAGAGATGGCACGCCCTAGTGCAACAGACAACAACGATAGAGAGTACAGAGAAGGCGGCCTCCCTAGCGCAACGGACTATAGATACAACAACCACCCATTGCATCGAGCCCCTAGCACGATAGACTTCCTAGTGCAACCGGCTCCCCGATACAATCGTATGCTGTTGGCTCCCATCGTTCCTACTATATTTGCCGGTCCCTAGTAGGTAGGACCAAAAAAAAAAAAAGACTGGTTGCTCGCACTCGCGGTTGCCCTGCCGAAAATTACGCTATAGTTAGGGGGTCGGTTCGGACCCTTAGGGGGGCGCGCATCGGTTCGGACCCTTATTTGACCCCCTTAGGGGGCGATTCGGCCCCACCGCGGGGTCTGTGGGGAAGTGTACTCTTTCTAATTCCCTATATACTACTATTGTGGAATCGTTCCACACAGACATGAAGGGTATAATCAAGCTTGATGGTACAACTTCAGAATAGTTTGAAATCAAGAGTGGAGTTAAGCAAGGTTGTGTACTACTTCCCACCCTCTTTGGAATATACTTTTCACTTCTACTGAAATAGGCCTTTCATGATCAGGATGGTGGTATATACATTCACTCACGCTCAGATGGTGGACACTACAATGCTCAGAGATTGAAGGAAAAGAGTAAAATTAGGAGGGTACTGATAAGAGAGTTGCGTTTTTGAAGATGATGCTGCAATTACGACGCACTCTGAGGAAGAATTACGTCTACTGTCTGTATTCTCCACTGCTTCTTCTGAATTTGGTTTAACAATTACCAACAAAGAAGACACAGATTATGTCACAAGGTGCACATGGGGTACCATAAATCTTTATTGACGTAGCCGAACTGGAAATAGAAGACCATTTTACATATCTAGGATCAGAGGTAAATACTAAATTATCCCTAGATCAGGAAATCAACATCAGGATTGGTAAGCCAGGTTCTAAGTCCTCAAGTGAACACACCTGTTGAAGAATGTCTTCGGCTTGACCCATCCACGACTTTCCTCTTTTTAACCTGCTACACTTCACCTTCATAACAATGTCCTTCAACAACAATGAACAGGTTAACAAAACGAGTCTGGGAGAACAGGGAACTTACTGTCAAAACAAAAGTCCTGGTCTATCAAGCCTGTGTCCCTAGTACACTTCTTTATGGCAGTGAAGCCTGGTCAACTTACTCACAACAAGAGAAACGTTTAAACAGCTTTCAAATGCGGTGTCTGCGAAGAATACTTGGTATTAAGTGGCAAAACAAAATCACAAATACTGCAGCATTTTAAAGATCAGGTTGTGTGATGGTTTGTTCCATGCTCAGTCTTCGTAGACTTAGATGGATAGGACACGTTAGGGGGATGAATGATGGTAGAATACCAAAGGACCTAATTTTTGGTGAATGTTAAATGGGTAGGAGATCTCAGGGTCGACCTCTACTACGACACAAAGATGTGTGTAAGCGGGACATGATTGATACAGGCATTGATTATGCACATTGGGAGCAAGTCACCGCTGAACGTGTTGCATGGAGGGCAAATACCAGAAATGGAATAAAGACAAAGGAGTAAATGATTGCAGTTAAGTCACACACCGAGTGTGCGAGACGTAAGATGGTGCACGATGGTGGAAATGACCATGTGTTCACATGCATCCATTGTGGACGAACATTTACAGCGCGAATTTGGTCTGATTAGTCACGGGTTGCAGTTATTATGCCTTTTTGAAGCGCAATGTAACAAACTATTCAAGACTGCAAGGTGCCAATTACCTCTCTTCCGTTCAACCTCTGAATAGAAGTTATAATTAGGATCCAACCCAGCCTCAGGTTAATAATCCTGTGCCCAAATCAGCCAAATTTCGGATGTTAACTTAAATGGGATTGTTGGCCGTAGGAGATAATTTATAGGTTGTATTTTTAATGAGTATGGGGTTTTTTAATACAAAACTTGGAACGACAATATTTTCCAAAACCCCACGGTAATTAAACACACACCCTGTACTATAATTGTAATGGTGACGATATCGCCATAAACATAATTGCCATAGTCCAATCTAAACTTAGCAACAGAGATGTGATTCCTGAGACGAACATTGCGAATTTGTTGGACTGCCAGAGTAACTATCAACGACTGCCTAAAAGAGACTAATGAAACTATAACATTATATCTAACAATAAGAATGAGACAAACAGCTTTCTTTGGTCATGTGAGGAGAAGATAGGCATTAGAGGACATTGTGAGGACTGGAAAGATCAAAGGGAAGAGAGGCAGGGGTAGACCGTGAGAAATAATGGCAATGGTAAATGGATTTAGACGGTGGCATGGAGGAATATCTTTTAAAAAAAAACAAAGTTCAATATACCATACGAAAAGAAAAGAAAAATTACTTTAAGAACTTAGTAATGGATAAAACAAATAGTAAGGATATATGGAAGGCAATTAACACCTTGACAAGCAAGTATAACTTCTCAAATTCATCACCATCAAATCCTATTTCATGCGACCAATTCAGTAACTTTTTTCAAACTGACATAGATCAGTTTAAGGCTTCAATACCAAATTCTCCTTGCAACTTATCTTTACTGTCATCGTTTTGCGAGAATAGATGCTCCCGGGATATCCTGTCTGACATACCGCTAATGACAGTCACTGAAGTATTCACTTACCTCAGTAACCTAAAAAAACACAAACTCGTCTGGGTTAGATGGAACCAGCAATCGGATTCTTTGCTGTGCTGCGCCAGTGATCTGTGTATCACTAACCTGTGTATATAATCAGTGTCTCACCAAAGGTCACTTTCCATCAGCTCTTAAAATCGCTAAAGTGTATCCTCTTCTTAAATCTGGTTCATTAGACAATGGTCTTCCGAACAATTATAGACCCATTTCTTTACTATCATCACTATCTAAACCACTAGAAAAACACACCCATAAGGTAACATTACAGTATTTAGATCGCAACAAGCTTATAGTTGACAGTCAATCAGGATTTCGACCAAAATATTCTTGCCATACGGCCCTAACAACCATGATAGAAAATTGGCACCAGAATATAAACAACAATAATCTATGTGGAGCTGTGTTTATCGATTTCAGGAAAGCATTTGATATGATAGATCATGTCATTTTAATTAAAAAACTAGAGACAATGAAAATTGGCCCTAATGTTGTGACTGCTAATAACATCTTTTCTGTCAAACAGAAAGCAAGTAGTATCATACAATAAATCTCTGTCCCAAACCACTACCTTCAATACTGGAGTACCGCAAGTACTCTATTCTTGAGCCCTCTATTATTTGCCATATATATTAATGATCTACCTTTGCATCTTTCGTCGTCTTGCGATCTATTTGCAGACGACTGTACTGTGTATACAAACGCTGAAAGCAGTAATTTGCTGGAGTCGTCTTTGCAACAAGAATTAAATAATGTAGTTAGGTGGAGCTATGCGAACCGTATGCAAATTAACATCACTAAAACAAAATTATGTTATTAACAACCAGACAAAGACTTCAAACTCTAAATTCACACAGATACCTTCAACTTCACATCGATAACATGCCAGTAGAAAGTGTAATTGAGCACAAAACATTAGGCCTCATCATTGATAGAAACCTAACCTTTAATCCTCACGTTCAAGCGCTCACTAAACAAACAGCGAAAAAAGTCTACCAACTCGCCAAAATTAAAAATTTCCTTGATGAGGACACAAGGAAAATATTCTATACTTCTCACATACAGACACATTTTGACTACTGCTCTACAATCTGGGACGGTTGTTCCAATGCAAGCACCAAGCGACTTTACTCACTCCAGAAACGGGCCATGAGTTTAATTTATAGCAAACATTTAACTGACAATCCTAGCCTGCATAAACGCCTTCAGTTACTACCACTCCGCAAACGCCTGCTTTTCAATAAGGCCAAACTAATTCACAAAATCCTACATCGGAATGCCCCAAATTACCTTTGGCCATTGTTTAAATATAATGCTAGACACAGTAAACGATTAAATATATTACACATTCCGAAGCCTAGGATAGACTTATACAAAACAAGCTTAACGTACTCTGCAGCTCAGCTGTGGAACAATCTTCCACAAGAAATAAAAGACATCACCAATCCCTATACTTATAATCGCAAATTATTTGAACACTATCTCAGTACGGATTACCTTCCCCCTTAATAATAGAAATAATAATAATAATAATAACACCCTAGTATAACAGCCAGTCCCCTTTTGGTAGGCCAGTATATTCCACATAGCTAAAAACAAGTGCCACACCAGTCATTACTATTACTGAGTCGTGTAGTACTGATGTTTCATTTTCCACATGTCTTTATAATGCATATCTTTTATTTTGTTGCTGTTTTCAGTTAGTCTTGAATGATGTGTGAATGATATAATGTATGAAAGAGAGTGATAGAAGGGCAAAATGTTAGAAGGGTCCTGCGTGCCCAATTCTTAACCCTTTGAAAATAAAGTTTGTTTGCTTTTTATCATCAGCAGAGCGGATCCAGAACACCAAAGACCGAGATTTGTGGAGAGACATGAACGTCTACGCCAGATAGAAAGGCACTTGATGATATTAACGAGTATAAACTTAAAACTTCCTGACTGTGTTACCAAGGAAATCCCCTGTGTCAGACTAAGAAACAGAGTGAGAATAGCAACGTGGAATGTGAGAAGTCTGTATGAGGGAAAGCTTAAAGTAGTGATGAGACTGAGAGGTTAAACATTCAAATCTTAGGAATTAGTGAACGTCGCTGGAGCGGCAAGGGATATTTTACAACTGAAAATGGAAGTATTTTCATTTATTCTGGTAGAGACGCCGGAGGCCAGAGTGGAGTGGCCTTTTGTTTAGATAAGACAACTGCAAAATCTTTAATGGGATATAATCCAGTTAGTGATAGAATCCTCACTATTAGAATTAAAGGCCGTCCCAAAAACACAACTCTCATACATATATATGCACCTACTTCAACAGCAACAGCAGAGGAGGACGAAATTGAAGATTTTTACAACACACTACAAGACACATTAAATAAGATTGGTCATATTGATATAACAATAATAATGGAAGATTATAATACAAAAGTTGGTGCAGGAAGAGCTGAAAATGAGAGACACGTTTTAGGAAAATTTGGATTAGGAAATAGAAATGATGCAGGTGACAAATTAATTGAATTTTGCACAGAAAATGAGTTAACGATAGCCAACACGCTTTTTAAACAACATCCAAGAAGACTTCACATGGAAGTCTCCAGACAATATTACCAAAAATCAGATAGATTATATTTTAATACAAAGAAGATGGAGATCAAACATAACATCTGCAAAAACCCTACGTAGTGCAGACTGTGATACAGATCATTAGTTATTAGAAGCAGATCTGAAATTAAAACTCAAAAAGCTTATCCGAGGACCAAGGCCACTTCGTTTTGATCTCACAAAAATACCGGATGCATACACTGTAGTAGTTAGGAATCGCTTTGGGGTCTTGATGTCTGTTCAAGAAGAAATGACACCTGATGAACTGGCAGTACAAGCTAGAGATACTTGATAACTGCAGCCAAAGATTTAATTCCGACCAAGAAAAAGCAACTTAAGCCATGGATTACATCAGACACATTAGAATTAATAAAACAACGAAGGGAACTTAAACAGAAAGGAGGTGAATCCGATAACAGCAGGATGAAGTATAAATCTTTAACTCGAGAAATAAGAAAGAACACAAGAAAGGACAAAAATCAATATATACAAGATTGCTGTACCAGAATAGAGCAATATCATAAGACTGGAAGAGATTAGAAATGTTCAAAGAAATGAAGTTATTGACAAGAAATGTTCAACCTCAATTGAATGTTATCTGTGACAAGATGGGAAATACCTTAACAGAATCTAGACAAATTCTAGAAAGATGGCAGGAGTACTGCAGTGGAATGTATGATATGAGTGACAGTGAGGATATGAATGAGATACATTAGATGAAATTGCTTGGGCTATAAAGAACCTGAAGAATGGTAAATCACCTGGATGTGATGAGATACCAGCTGAACTAATTAAAGCGGGAGGAGAAGAAAGCATACACATATATCATGCATTATGTAAAAAGATTTGGAAATATGGTATATGGCCAAAAGATTGGAAGAGAACTATCTTCATTCCAATACCAAAAAAGGACAACCTGAAATTATGCACCAACTATAGAACTGTTGCCCTGATCAGTCATGCAAGTAAAATTCTACTAAAAGTCATAATGGGAAGACTTCGTAAGAAAATGGAAGAAGAGATTAACGTAGTTCAAGCTGGATTTAGACAAGGAAGAGGAACAAGAGATCACATATTCAACATGCGTTTAATAATAGAGAAGTGCAGAGAATTTAATGTAAACCTATTCTCATGTTTTGTGGTTTATTCAAAAGCATTTGACTGTGTACAACGTCAGAAACTTTGGGAAATCATGAGGAATATGGGCTTTCCATCACATGTAGTACAACTCATAAAAATGCTCTATCTAGACCAACAAGCAGCAGTTAGAATAGATGGCGAGGCATCAGATTGGTTTGACATCAAGCAAGGAGTCCGTCAGGGCTGCGTGCTGTCACCATATTTGTTTAACATGTACGCCGAAAATATAATGAGAAATGTAAGAGATGATATAAACAGGGAGCTATATGATGCCCTAAATATTGGCGGTCATGACATACCGGAGATTCGATATGCTGATGATACAGTATTACTATCCACAACACAGAATGGCATAGAAAACCTAATAGCTTCAACCTAATTGAATAGTGAAAATCACAACTTATATCTTAACATAGCAAAAACAAAGATAATGCATACAGATAAAACTACTATGGAGAAAGAAATATACATTAATGGGGAAAAATTGGCGGTAGTGGAAAATTTTGAATATCTTGGTTCATTGATTACCAACAATGGTGACACAATGAAAGAAATTAAACGGCGACTATCAATTGCTCTTCAAAGACTAAAACAGCTGAATAAATTATGGAGTGGGACAGACAGAACTACAAAAATTAGATTTTTAAGAGCATGCATCTTTCCCATTGCAACATACGCCTGTGAGACATGGACACTTACTAAACAAGCTGAACAGCGCATAAACGCCTTTGAATATAAATGTTATAGACGAGTTCTAAGAATATCTTGGGTAAAGAAAAGAACAAATGCATCCATACTTCAAGAGTTGAATATTGAAGAAGGTTGGCTATTAAAGACGATAAAACAAAGAAAATTGAAATATTTTGGTCACTTGAAACGTCACGAAAGTTTGGAGAGAACAATAATGGAGGGGTATATGCCTGGGAAGAGAGGAAGGGGAAGGCCAAAGAGAAGATGGGTGCAGGATGTGGCGGAATGATCTCCAGATGGGTGTATCAGACGCGGGACATCTTGCTTATGATCGAGAGGTTTTCCGGAAGGTTGTTATGGGAGCGAGGTTCTGCAAAGGACATGCTACTGAATGAATGAAACTTAAAACTATGACGAATGGTGGCTATTTTTGGAACAAGCCAACGATTATATGGTTAGGAAATCCCCACGTTTAGGAAACCTCCACGTGAAAACACCAGACCCAATACGCGTCGCATGTTTTAGAAGTTGCATGTGAATTAGTTCAGCACGAAAGCGTTAACCGTTGCTGAGCGAGCACTGTGGGAGTTATACAATGAGGAACAGGACACGAAGCCATGGGAATCGGTCCCGCTGTGGTAATTGTGAAAGCTCACGCACCCATGTCACTCTGTTGGCTTTGATTATGAGGCACAATGATGAATGGGATCATTGCAAGGAGACTTGAGTCCGCGGCTAGCCATGTATGTGTACAGCCACGTTCTGTATCATCATCATCATGTGCCATGAAGATAAGCGTGGACGGTCATGTTTTTCGCTTTTTGCACGATCGCCAGTCTTGGATCAGCTCTGTGGTCTTGTCTCAACCATGTCACTTGGCCAAACCATCCAGATATTTACTTATCCTGTTTCACTTGTTCTTTTCCCCCCATTCTTGCCAGTTGTCACCAAGTTTTCTAATTTATTTTTTCTTATAATGTGTCTAAGCCGGTCTCCCTGTCTCCGTAATACCTATACTCTCGTGAGTAACGTGACGTGTGCGAGAATCGGTAGCAGTTCTCTCCGCGTCGGTAACTTACGGGGTATGTGAGCCGGTCGCTCAGAAAGCAATGGCAAACCACTGAGCGTAATCTTGCCAAGAAATCAACAATCAGCTGAAAGATACTGATGTTGACAGCGATGTCCTGTAAAGGATATGCGATGCGAACAAATATATATATATATATATATATATATATATATATATATATATATATATATATATATATATATAAAACATGCCTGGTGTCATTAACATTACAGGCCCTAAGAAATAATAGACGGAGGTAAAATGGGGCGGGTTGGTAGATACCAGGAGGGGGACAATGAGAGGACAGGCGAGGAAGTTTGGAGACAGTGATTTAAGGGGGAGTTGAGTAGAAGTCAGCTGGGTAGTGTAATTGTGGGGTAGACAGTTTGAGCTGTGGGGTAGTGTGTGTGGAGTCAGGAGACGGGATAGGACAGTAGAGTTTGGGACCCGACAAGTGTAGGTCGGTGGTCTGGGAAAGTGAAGAATATGGGAGTTAGCGATAAAACTCCGCCTGTAGTTTTCAGTGATCGGAATTCTGAGACTAAGAATTAAAGATTGAACCCGGTTATCAGCAGACATAGTGAGGGAAGCCTAGCCCTAGAGAGAGGGTCGGATAGTTAGAGGAGGCTTAGATCCAGAGTGGGTTGGATCCAGTGAGTTCGGGCCGGGAGAGTTGCTAGTAAACTGTCGTGGTGGATGATATTAAGTAGGCCTTGAGAAGGCAGTGTTAGTCGAGTGTTCAGTGTGATGAAGATATATTCTGAGAGAATTATTGTTCCTGGATTTATATATTGTGTGGTTCCGTGTTAATTCAGCATTAAATGGATATTATGTGCGCAAAACTCAATCGTGTTCACTGACTGATTGATGTGGGCTGTAGTTGTGCCTTGTGGTGTGAGACAAGTGGATAGCTCAGCTTACACACTGCAGTACTATAGAAGGAGCAGTATATATTATATAAAACATTGTGACTGTCTACGTCTAATTTCTCTAATCACTTTATGGTTCTCATATGCTTCTTGTAGGACTTGCTAATTGGTTTTTCTGTCTGTCCATGGTATTCTTTTCAATATCCTCAGAAACCTCATCTCCACTGCCATTAAATGTTTTTCAGCTTGTCTGCTCATATTCCACTTTCACTCCCATACAAAAGTGCAGGTTCTATGAAGCACTTCAACACTCTCGTTGCAATTAACATCTTTTTATTAGTAAGTATGTTTTCCATCTAGCAAAAGAGTACCTTCGCCATAGCTATTCTAGTTCTAATCTCTTCAAGGCATCTCCGATCAGTTGTTATGGCTATTCCGAGATAATTGTACCGATCCACTTGTTTACAAATATTCCCATTTACCCGTATATTACTTTGGGGATATTTCCTTCTTCCTAGTGACGACCGTAACCTGTGCCTTCTTACAATTTCATTCATGTATGCATGGTGTGATTTCTCCCAATGATGGCTATAGCTAAGTTTACTTGTAATATTTGTTGTTAATGTCCTCGTATCTCTGAATAAAAGTTGTCCAGTTTGATTGCAATGTCCTGCAAAGGACATGCAGCTATCTAAACTTATCACTAGGGTAGGCTTGACTGAGAGGTCACGGTTTTCCGCCTCATAATCAAAAGATACAGCGTTCGATCTCAATAATGGGTTTAGCATATTTCTAAATCGAATGGTATTGAATGTTTTTTTTTTTTCTTGGGCGCTCGCTCGCTTTGAACTCACGCGTAGCCCATACACACTATTTCTATTAACACTGGGCTGAATTTTGCGTGTGGATTAGTTTCCCTTTTACCAGTGTTCCTGGCCATCAGGCGAACCCACTCCGACTTAGATGTACTTGTAATTTATGTTCCCAAGTGAAGCACGATAAGTCAACATTTGAGTACAGCTGTCCGGTGTAAGGATTAAACTCTTTACCTCGGCATCAGCACACCGGATGCTTAAGAACACCTGATCTTATTCCATTCATTATTACACCCCCTCCACACTGTTGTTTTGGGTAATGCGACCGGATACCTAACCTCGCGGATAAGAGTGAAAACCCAGGGGGTTCCGAGTAGTTTCTGCTAGTAGTGAGTACACTTAGCTGATTTAGCGTGAGGACTATCTTTCCCTATTACCAGTGTCCCTCGCCATCAGACGAACCCTCCCCAGCCACTGTGGTACTTGTATTTTTTGTCACTATATCAAGGACGAGAAGTCAACTTTATAGCTCGGTTGACCGGTGTGCGAAATGAACCCACTGCGCAGCGGTCAGAAGAGAAAGCTTGAGCACGTTACACCTCTCTGCCACTCAGACCCTATTCACACTTCATATTGACAAATATATGTCCCTATAAGTCAGGTCTTAGACATGGCAGCTGCCGTATGACAGTAGGCGGAGGGGCGCAATTGGGAGGACACAAGCCTTATCCTAGTGCGAGGAAATGCAGCCTAATGACTAAATGTCATGGCAGGGCAGACCAGGCCTTGGTCGGCAACTGGTCTAGGTTTTAAGCTCCGACAGGTGAACAGTTAGAGCATTGATTCGCTGATCCGACAGCTTCTGCAGCTTTTTGTTTTGTTTTGTTCCAGACGTATTGGTGTTACCTTTCCTCTGGAGTAAACTAGGCAGACTGAGAGAGGGATCTGGCTACATGGGCAACACATGGTCTCTACAATTCAGCTCAGGCTTTGTGCTTCAGAGAGGTTAAACTCCATCCCCAGTTCCCGTCAGGGGTTATAGTTATTATGTTTTTTTAAAATTTTTTGAAGCTTAATGTAGACAAACTATCGTCTGTCAAGACGGCAAGATGCCAATACTCCACTCGAAAGAGGAAAGAAGCCGTAGAAATAGCCAACAATACTAGATATCATAGAACTCTAAACAAAGACTGATCGAATCGAAACGTCCGGTTTTATAAGAGTGTCTTTCTTTTCGTCGAGCATTCGGTTTCCGTTATTAGAAGTGTTTGCATTTGTTTCATTTGCCGACGATTTGTATCCTTTGTGGCTGCGACTGTGTAAAGCCGACTAGTTAAATTTTGCATTTCTTTCTATCAACGCTGCCTGTAATATACACTGAGAAGATTTATCCCATCTTGCAATTAGGATCGAGTTACTGCAAATACACAACTCTGACACGCGAATCGGGTCTCGGCTTTTAGCGCCCCATAGAATACCCTGCTCTTCCGCAGTGACAGCTACTGATGACATCATTCAGTGAAGCAATGTTGGTATTGAGTGACAAAATATAGCTTTGTCTTTCACTTGGTGTTGGGGCTTCAAGAAGAGACAAAATGCGAAATGACTGCTAAATATGGAAGACAAAGTAGCATACATACATCCGTGTGTTATCAGGACTTATAAGGAAAGGAAAGAATCATCATCATTATGTGCCATGCCGAACCCACACACTTCGGAGCGCGAGGCAGGCGGCTGAAACATTTGGCCACGGAGACTCCCATAAAATAAGTAAAGGTAGGTCAGCGTGGCCGAATGGATAAGAACACGTGTTCTTAAACATCCGGTGTGCTGATGCCGATGTAAGGGACTCAACCCCTACACTGGACAGCTGGACTAAAATGTTGAATTATCGTCCTTGACTTTGGGACGTAAATTACAAGCACCTCTGAAGACGGAGTGGGTTCGCCTGATGGTAAAGGACACTGTTAATAGGGAAAACTAATCCACACGCAAAATTCAGTCCAGTACTTCTAGTAGTAGTGTGTATTGACTACGCTTGAGTTCAAAGCACAAAAAAGTAAGTAAATCACTTTAAAGACCATTGGGTATATAGTGCTAGACCCATATTGTATAGATCAATCAGCACTGGCTGGGTGATATGGTCAGTGCCACACTGGGTCGACTCGGGGGGGGGGGGCAGGTCAATATTACAAATCTGATCCGCACCGATGCGGATCGAACCCCCGACCAACGGGCCTGCAGGCTAGTGTCATATGCGAGTACACAGATAGAGTGTCAAATGCGAGTACACAGATAGATTGTCATATGCGAGTGCACTATAGAGTGTCATATGCGAGTACACAGATATAGTGTCATATGCGAGTACACAGATAGAGTGTCATATGCGAGTACACAGATAGAGTGTCATATGCGAGTACACAGATAGAGTGTCATATGCGAGTACACAGATAGGGTGTCACGTGTGAGTACACAGATAGAGTTATCAGTTATCAGTTGGGGTATCTTCATTGCACTCCTGACAGGTCCATAGGTGCTCAGATCCTCCCCCAGCATATGCATCAGCGTCCGGTGGCTAATAGTGCCAGTTCTGTGTTGGTTGACGAGGCACCTCGTTTTCCCAATACACCTCTCGCGCTCGGCCGTGCCGATTCTTACTCCCAAGTCTTTCATCCTGGACAGCGATGTGGATACACTGACGTCAAAGTCCTCTGTTCTCGCCATATCTTTAAGGGCGTTAATAACATCGGCACGATCCATGGACTGGCCATCTACAGGGAGTGCAGAGCCAGCCAGTTTATCAGCTCGTTCATTTCCCTCGACTCCCGCATGTCCCGGGATGAAGATGAAGGTGACTTTATGGACAACAGACTTCCACAGCGCCTCAGTCCACTGTCTGCGTACAGCTCCAGCTTCGATCTTCTGAATCATGCTAATTGAGTCACTTAGTACGCACACGTTGGTATAATGCTGTGATTCCAGCCATATGAAAGCCTGCGTAACTGCCATCACCTCCATCGTCATGCTGCTCGTGGTCATAAAGTGGGCACCACTGGATTCTTGAACGGTTCGGCCCACTGAACGGGCTGTAAATGCCCACGCACTTCTCTGCTGCTTTACAACAGATCCATCTGTATAGATGAGCACTTCGGGGCTATCTGAGTGTTCATAGATGAGCGCGTTAACCTCTGCATTGACAGCAGCAGGGTTCTGCTCTATGCACCGTCTGTCGAGTGTGATAATGCAGGAGAAAGTGCACTTAAAAGCCGGAGGCACCGGCATCCATTCCTTGTCGGGGTTGATACTGGTAAGACTGCAGACCTGTCTGACGACATCTTCCGCCCGACACATCCATGATTTGCCCCTCTTTAGCCTGTTACCATTTTCTCTGATTATAGCATCATGAAGAGGGTGCTGCTCATCTGCACTTATTTTTAAGTATGCACGAGCTCTCCAGGTCTTGATCCTGTGTTCCATTGTCGGGAAGTCAAGGAGGTATCTCATTGCTACACAGCTGGTGTCTCTCGTGCAGCCCAAAATGATGCGCATGGCTTCGTTTTGTATCTTTTCAAGTCTTCCAATTTGTGTACGGCTGACAGTGAGGATGGCCAGGGCATACTCGATGCGTGAAAGCACCAGTCCTTGGAACAGAAGTATTAGCAGTCTTTGCTCGATATTGGCAGTCGCCATGACTCTCATTGCTGACAAACCTTTTCGAGCTTTCATTATGACATAATCGACATGGTCTCTGAAGGACAGGCTACGATCAAGCCTCACGCCAAGATATGTCATTGACTGGGTTCTACTCAAAATGCTCCCATCCATTCTTACTACCGGCAGGTCTGTGTTCACAATATGGTTGTTTAGGAAGAACCATGTAATCGACGCCTTTGCAGTGTTGACAATGTCGCCGGCATCAGCACACCATGAGGAAATTCGATCTAGTTCGCCCTGCATATCGTTGGCAACCGCCTGTCTATCTTGATCCTGTCGATACACGAGAATGTCGTCAGTAAATGACAATGAATGAATCACCCAAAAAAAACGAGAAGTAGATTGTGAGCTTTACTAAAGCATGACAACAAGAGACAAATTGGACGTTGCGGCCAAAGCCTTCGTCAGCACAGGACAAACAAATACAAACCAACACAAACCTACATGAAACACACTATAACAATATTAAACTATTAAACTAATTAAAATAAATGTACTCATCTGAATTCTGTGTCCTGGCTCGGAAAGGGCCATGTCAGCAAATGACAGAGTCCTGCCCCTGCCGTCCAACTGTTGTTCAGTGATCGGCACCGTAAACGCGTTGAATAGTACTGGTGACAGTGGTGAGCCCTGCGGCAATCCTGGACGTATCGTTATCGGCTCAGAAGACCTACTCCCGCATCTTAGCACCAGCTTCCTTTGGAGCAGAACTGCAGCTATCCATTGTATAAGGTGAGGGTGCACTTTCAGTCTGAGGAGGGTTTGCATCATGTGCTCGAAGGATACTCTATTGTATGCGTCCTCTAAGTCTATGGCGGCCGCACATGAATCTTCTCTGACCTGAAATCCTTCGTAGACATCTTGAGCAAAGACCGCCGCATTCAGCCATGACTCTTTGTTACGTCTGTATCGTCCAAGTGTGGGCGGGAAGCAGCCGAGTTGTTCCAAGTCACAAGCAAGTCTGTGTGCTACAATTTTCTCCAGTAGCTTGCCAGCAGTGTTCTGCATCGTAATGATTCTGTAGCCGCTTATCTTGGAATGGTCTTTGTTCGGTTTTGGCAGCGACAGCAAGTAGCTGTGTAGCCATTCCTCTTTGATCTGACCTCTTTGAATACTGGTGTTGAATTCTCTGGCCAGTTCTTCCATGTCATCATCTGACATCACCAGTAGGTCACGATATCGGATGCCGTCTGAGCCTGGGGCGGTGTTGGGTGATTTCTTGAGCATCGCACGTATTGTCTCAGCTGTGATTATGTATTCTTCGTCTGTCCCGACCCCATCACACAACTGAGAGAGTGTCGCTGTGGTTCTCTGTCTGGCGGGATCGTCTTTCTGGTCAGTCTGCTCTATGTAGCGTGCAAGAAGGGCCTTACCTTTATCAGCATCCGACACAGATAGAGTGTTATATGCGAGCACACAGATAGAGTGTCATATGCAAGTACACAGATAGAGTGTCATGTGCGAGTACACAGATAGAGTGTTATATGCGAGTACACAGATAGAGTGTCCTGTGAGAGTACACAGATAGAGTGTCATGTGAGAGTACACAGATAGTGTCATGTGAGGGTACACAGATAGAGTGTCATGTGAGAGTACACAGATAGAGTGTCCTGTGAGAGTACACAGATAGAGTGTCATGTGAGAGTACACAGATAGAGTGTCCTGTGCGAGAACACAGATAGAGTCACAATTCTTCCAAGGATGTACAGGAAGCAATGGATACAGTTGTTGTACACAATGGAATCAACTGGCCTCAGCTGTAACAATAGGAAGGCAGTCTACGTGGCGAAATAATCAAGCCGCTTTCCTCCCGCTACGAAGGTCTTGAGTTCATTTCCGAACTCCGTTATTCGGTTTACGAGTGCAATTTTTTACGATGAGATTAATACATGAGAAAATATTGCAGACAATGAAACATTTCAAGCGAATGAAAGAAGAAGAAGGAAGATAGTAATGGTAGTATCAAAGAAATGAGTCATGCCTAAATTACAATTAAAGCAAATGGTATCACATTTAGACAATTACATAAATTCAGGAGTAGTTAGGCTTGCAGGTTTCAGGTAGGTTTTCAGGATTGACCTTAAGGATTGACTTTGACCTCGATGGGTTGAGGTCAATGCTTCTCGGTCTCGCAGGTGGGTGGAATGGTATGTAGGGGTGATATCTGTGGGCGATAATTCTAAGAAACTCTTATGATTCTAAGGGCTGATAACTATTGAGTGGGTGTATAATAATATATTAATTAATTATTTAAAAATTACCAAAGATACCTAGAGAAAGAAAACTCACTCCACTATAATGTGTCTATGTGTATGAATCCCTCCCCACCACGATCAACTCAAAATGTAACATAATAAATATTACATAATAAATATGAACACCACTTTTTAACAAAACGTCTACAGGTTATAAACATAAACTCCAGTTTTCATCCTACCAATGTATTGAGAACCGTGATGGGTTTTGGGGAAGTTCTCTAGCTGGCCTGTGGATATTAAATACCCTTCCATCAATTACAAACACATGAATGACAAACAAGTGTAAACCATCTGATGTTTTCCCTAACATTACCAACCCACAAATACAACAGTTATTCAATCAATAATTCTTCGAATCTATCTGCATATTGATAATAACAGTCTCTCATCTATAAATCCACCAAAAGAGTCTTATCCAATTGATATGTTCTCTCAACCTGCACTAGGAAAACTTGTTATTCTGTAACATATCCCATTCCATTAATGATTTGGTTTAGGGAAAGTCAACAGCACTGTCAACAATCTCAGCTTAACCTTGTTATTTGCTGTCATAGTGAGATCCCGAGAGAACATAACCATGACCTGAGATCTAAATAGGCTATATGGCCCTGGTGAGGCTAAGGTTAGTCAAAAAATATAGGATGACCTCTTCAGACTGGGCAGAAGGTAATTCCCTACATCATCGAATGCATTGAAAAAGATGACGACCGTCCTGTAGCTCTGGTTAATAATATAAGAAACTCAACTATTGTCGACAAGGCATTTCAGCACGACCATTATCATATCTATAAGGCCATCCCACACTCGATGATATCAGTGCAGCTTTCTCTACATAATTAGCTGTAAATTATGAACAGGACTGGCACCACTCTCTAAGTATACTGGAAGACATAAATCCTTCAGCAAAGGCAGACAAATCCCTCAGTAGTGCAAACACATCCTTCAGTAATTCAGACAAATCCTTCGGAAACACTGAAAATAATTATCCTCTCTATCCATGTAATAATCAATGAACAAGATGCTGTAATCAACCCCTGGGGTTTTAACCAACTACTGTTCATCCTCTGGGACTTTCCTGATAGAAAACTGGCAGTTGAGCACTTAGGGGATACCTATCCTGGTATACCAAACCTAAGGGTGTTGAGGTAGGGCAATCAATTTTGGTAACAGGTAACTGCTTCTGAAGATTATACATGGTGAGTTTCCTAACTCATATTGTCCCTGGTGTTCACGGTAAGTTCTGAGCTTCACAACCTCTTACTTCATCCGTTGGTCTGATTCCTCATGATGGTAATCCAGCCATATGTCACAGGATACTGGGAGTTTAGTGATTCCCTGATAAACTGGAATTAACTTAATTGCAATATATGAGAATGGAAAATTATGGACCGTGAGTCAGAATAAAACTCGAGCCTTAAGTCTTGAGCGAGGACAAAATGTGGGTTATTGACCGAATGGTATAGAAATAGGATACAGTGTGAGGAGTCATTGACCACCGATGTCAACGGACAAAACAACGCGGAGACATCGGGACGGGGGAACACACGAAGACGGTGATCAAAGAGTTAGAACTCTTTGATGTACGATGAGTGAGGAACGCGGGACTCAACGAAGGAACGGGACGGAGCGGGCAACGAATGAATACGAGATTTCACAGCCTTTTGATGTGAAGGAAACGGCAAAATACGATTGTTGATGTAGTGACATCAAAAGTCAACGGAGAATTGGAACTCGGTATAAATTGGTGGAAACTTGTTTTTGTGGTTAGTGTGTGCTACCAAACTGGACGGAAAACTGGATTTATGTGTCCTGTAATAGAAAAGAAATCATCCCTTATTGTTTAAAGGCGATGGGATAGAAGTGCTGATGTGCTGATGTATTTCAATTCTTGGACTAACATAAATTATATAAGGTACTCTAGCCTTAGCGTAATAGTCTAGCATAGGGAAATAGGTGTGTGTGTGTTTGGCTTTTACCATTTCTTTCTGTTAGTTAATCGTTTAGACTTTAGTGAACTCGTCTGTCTTATGTCAGAGTATCTTTCGGAAGTCTGATTACGGCTGGAGAAAGACTCTCACATAAGAATTAGTATGAAGCAGACTCATATCACCTGATTAAATATATCCCACAGGTTTCACGTATACTCCTGACATGCTCAGCAAAGATTAGAGACGTTAACGTCACTGGTGCAGTGAAAGTATTTCACTAGAGCAAATTCAACATAGCCATTTACTAATCGTGGGCTGACATAACGAATTGCAAATAATAGGTTTTTGTTAAAACCATTTAAAGGACTTCCATTTTCTACAAGCAGAGCGAAATAGGCTAAATATATTTTAATTGGGTACTCACCTAAAAGAAACATTGAAGATCTCCAGAACGTTTTACATGTATTTATAAAAAAAAACTGTTAACTAACTGTAGACAGTGGTGATGTGTTTTTCACGGATGGATTATATTAACGTAAAAAAGGAAAACTCTGTCTACTTAAAAGACTTACGGGGATCACATTATTTTACGGTGATCCAGCTGTGAACAGTTTTCAATAACGGATTACCTCCAGACTCAAGTGGAACGGAGCATCCAGGGTGAGAGCTGTCCATTTATATGTGTGACGTCTTGTTGCTTGGCCGTATGAAGACGGGAGAAAGGATACGGCACATACGAATTCCAGAGTCCTATCTTGCACTCACACTAGCAGACACTACCAACTACATAGACACATTCAATACATACAACTGACATAGTTTTTTCAGCAATAAATATTTTATTAATTGTTGGAGGAAACTGTTGTCAGGGTATGTTATGAAGGGAATGAGAGAGAGAGAGAGAGAGAGAGAGAGAGAGAGAGAGAGAGAGAGAGAGAGAGAGAGAGAGAGAGAGAGAGAGAGAGAGAGAGAGAGAGAGAGAGAGATCTAGTGAATAGAGGACAGAAGTATAAGGATCTTAAAGGTGTGCTTGTTGATTCCACGTTCCTCCAGGGACGACAAGCGACACCGTACACTGTATGACAGATGATAAAATGCTGCGCTGCCAGGTATATGTTGAGTGACTATGAGGTGGGGTCATTTATTGGGAATTATTATTCCTCTAGTACCCCGAAAGAAATGGAGACCTTCCTACCAATCAGGTTCCAAGGTCCCAACACTTCGTTAGCCCACTGTCGACAAGACAATAGGGCTAGGCATCATGAGCTTCAGGCAACTCCGCCATCCAGCTCCCTGCTGACATAAAATGCAGAATCCCTTCTATACTCATTGGTATAAAATCACATGTCATTACAAAACAAAACATCAACACCTGCTCCCCCTTGATGTTATGATGTTATAATGATATAAACTCCTACCAGACCAGAACAGCAGAATAAGGTAAGGTCACAGAGATGAGACCAAGTTGTCCTGTTATGACAGAGGTTCATTGGAACAAAGACAGTCTGTGATAGAGGCATCCAGTTGTGATACGGTCCTCCTGTTGAGACAGGTGCCTCACGTGAGACGATATCATCCAATCAACACACATGCATCTTGGTGTGACATAGCCATCACAATAAGATAAAGGCGTGGTGACATAAGCATATTGACACCAAGTCATCATTATATATATATATATATATATATATATATATATATATATATATATATATATATATATATATATATATATATATATATATATATATATATATATAATCATCCCACGTCTATGATGCAAAGCTCAGTCTTTATTTCTCTCAGGTTAGACTCGGTTCACAAAACCATCCCCATCACCATCATTATCAATTCACCTGCATAGTTCCACTGGGCAAAATTCAACCTTTTCCCCAGCAGTTAAAGAAACAATCCTGAACCCACATTTAAAATGTAAGACACACACAAATGAGAAAAAATATCAGGATCATTCCATGAATTAACATGAGAGCCATCTAATAGATATGTATCAGGGCCTGAGCAAGATCGCATACAAAATACATTATTCTTCCCTCACCTGACTCTTAGAAGTCGAGGTTTTGAGAACGCTGTCTGCAAAAACTCACCCAATGCATCAAGAAAAAGAAGTGCCTACTGCAGGAACTAATTGCATTTTGGCATCTATAAGAACGCTTTTGCAAGTAAATGAACATAAAATATTCTTCCAAACCGTCACCAGTAATTGTGCCATGCTGCTGGTTAGGGCACTTCCTGCAGACAGATGATTATATGATGTTTCTAACTGTCTCCCCTACTAAGCAATAAATCTCATGGGAACAACATGCACTTCCCTCAAAACCTCACTATATATCCATGAAAAAGATCACATGTTAATCACGCAATCTAAACACAGGAGTTGTAAACCACAGACTCTCAAGAACATTCCACATATGGAGGAAGATTGTGCAATAATGTGCGTCCATAGGGAACAGTCCTACCACACATAGAAAATTGCAAATATTCATTGAGAGTGAGATAATGTTCACACGTATACAGCAAAACTACTCATAGCAGGCGAAACGCCAAACATAGCAAAACTTTCCAGCGGAATAGGCATGTCATTTCTGCAGAAGGTGAGCAAGTCAGGCTATTCTCTCAATGAGGCATTGATCTCATAATTTCACAATGCCCATATAAAACTAATCATACATGTCTCCTGTAAGCATCTAGAGGTACATCATAGCAGTTACAAAGAATTCACAAGCTTACCGGTGGCGCAGGGAGCGAGATTGGACACTATGAAAACCTCTCCCAGGTTAGAAACAGGGAATTGTTCCTCTGGCAACTTTCTCACAAGTGACAACTACTTTACGGCGTGTTTCAAGCTGGCCATGCGGGGACTTCGCCATCCAAAGGTTATTCTCACTTCAACCTTATTCCATCCATACATGTGCCATGCCGATAAACGTGGGCGGTCATGTTTTGCCATCTCACTCGATCACCAGAGTCGTGGATCAGCTCCGTGTATCTGTCTCGACGATGCCATGTGGCCAAGCTATCCTGGTATTTAGTTCTTGGTCTTCCCCTTGATCTCTTCCCTTCGATCCTGCCAGTTGTCACCAAGTTCTCCAATTAATTTCTTTTCATAATATGCCCACACAATTTTGACTGTCTACGTCTAATGTCTCTAATCAGTTTACGATCTTCTATTGTTTCTTGAATGACTTGTTCCTTGGTTTTTCTGTCTGTCCATGGTATTCTTCGCATTTTCCTCAGAAGCCACATCTCCAGAGCCATCAGCTGTTTTTCAGCTTGACTTCTTATTGTCCACGCTTCACATCCATATAAAAGTATATGTTCTATGTAGCACTTCAACACTCTTTTTCACGTTTCAGTTGATATTTTTTGTATTGGTCAGTATGTTTTTCATCTTGCAAAAGGCTACCTTCGCAATGGCAAATCTTGTTCTAATCTCTTCAAGGCATCTCCCATCAGATGTTATGACTGTGCCGAGATAACTGTATCGATTCACTTGCCTATGAATATGCCCACTTACTCGTATATCACATTGTGGTATTTCCTTCTTCCCAGTGACGACCATAATCTGTGTCTTCTTAATATTCAGTTCTAACCCTAGTTGTGCACTGTGTGCAACAACCACATCTACTCAATTTTGCAGGTCCTGTTCATTGTCTGCATTCAAGACTGTATCATCTGCATATCTAATGTTATTGATGTATCGTGCCCCAATGTTGATTCCTTCCATATCTTCTATATTGGAGATTTTACAGCAGACTTCAAAGTTTGTTTATATGCGGTATATAATTTACGGGTCAGAGATGAAGTGCACATTATTAAATGTATTACGTCTTCACACGAAAACATTAGCGTTGAATAGTTAATTTTCTCGTGGGACATGGGAGTGGCCTTATGACAAGAGCCTCGCGCAGTGGAACGGGGCATTGCTGTAAAACAGGTTTGTTAGCGAGAAATCACTTGTTTTTACCAAAACATCAAAGAAATGTCACCGCTTTCCATGATTTAAGTTGCTTTTGGGCCTATCAAAGACATATTCCTTGGGTGGGGGTAAATATAAGACGGCAGGAAAAATTTCGTAACGATGCAACAGACAGTTTTTAAAGTAATTGATCGTGAATGAAGGCATTCATTTCTGGACAGACTATAGACTCGAGTTTCGCTGTCGTTTGAGCTCTTCAATAGTGCATATCCCTGACTGGACCCGGAATCGAACTTCGGATCACTGGCATGTGATGCGGGTGTGTAAACATTTGGCCACGCGACTTACTCTAGACGCGACCAAATTATCATACTAGAATATTATGTCACACATTGTAGGCTATTGACCGTGGTCAAGCGTTTACACACCCGTCTCTCAAGCAAGTGATCCAGTGTTCGATCCCGGGTCCAGTCAGGGATATGCACTACTGACGAGCTCAAAAGACAGCGAAACTCGAATCTAGTGCTTCCAACCTGAAGTGGACAAGGCCCAAGGAATACGATCATCGATGCCAGTAGTGGGCTGTGCTCAATCTTTAAACCTCAAATCTCGAATCAACCAAATCAATCAAAGAAGAAATCCATGAAGGTCTCAGAGATGTTGTTTTAAACAAATATATTTTCTTTGCAGGACTTTCCGATCAGCCCCGGGTTGATCTTCTAGGCAATGATACAATTAGTAGTTTGCCATTGTTTTCTGAAGAGAAGTCAACGTTGAAGCCCCAATTAATGCAGGTGTAAAGGGTTGACTTGTAGAGTGGGCAAAAGAGCAGGAAATGATTATAGGAAACACCTGGTTTAAATCAACACCCTAGAAGATTATGGACATGGAGGAGTCCTGATAGCAGGATTAGAAACCAGATTGACTACATTTTGATTAGCAGAAGGTTTCGAAATGCGTTAACAATTGCAAAAACAGTTCCCAGTGCTGATTGTTATAGTGACCACAGATTACTTACAGGTACATTGAGGGTAAAGTTAAAGAAAGTCAAGTATATAACAGGAAACACTAAATATGATCTGTGTACATTGAGAAATGACATGGAAATACAAAACAAATTCAACATAGAAGTACAGAACAGATTTGATGTATTGTCTGATCTAGAGATCCTATTTCAGGGTGTGGATGATCAATGGGAAATGTTGAAGAATTCAATCAGTTTGGCAGCAGAAACAACTATTCCAAAATTAAAGAAGGTGGGTCGTAAGAAATGGATGACTGAAGAAATTTTACAACTAATGGAGACAAGAAGACTCAACAAAAATAATCCTGCCAAATATGAAGAAATTCACAGACAAGTCAGAATATTATGTAAGGAGGCAAAAGAAGCATGGCTTGAGAAAAATTGCATAGAAATTGAAAAACAACACAACAGTCAAAATACCAAATTAGTGCACAAAAGAATTCAGGAACTTACTAATAAAAGAACAAGAACATCAGCAGGCTGTCTAAAAACTGAAGATAGCAAAATCATAATAGAAAAAATCCAGATTCTACATGAATGGTCAGATTATGTGAAAAACCTTTATGATGATAACAGAGATGAACAGTATGATATTCGATTTAATAATGAAGGACCGCCAATTTTGAAGATGGAGGTTCGGAATGTTCTTAAACATATGAAAGCTGGCAAGACCCCCGGTTCAGATAACATCACAACAGAAATGATTAAAGCTTTAGACGAATATGGAATAGATCAAGTCACCAGACTGTGGAACACATTATATGATACCAGAGATATACCTTCTGAAATATGTAACTTTGTATTTATTGCACTCCCAAAGAAATCAGGAGCCTTGGAATATGATCAACATAGAACAATTAGTATAATGTGTCACATCACGAAGATTTTGCTACGAGATATCATGCAAAGAGTGAGAAAGACAATACAACCTGAAATAGGGGAAGAACAATGTGGGTTTGTAGAAGGAAAGGGTACAGTAAATGCTGTGTATATGCTGCGATCAGTTATTGAACGTTCTATAGAAGTAAACAAAGATATACATCTTTGCTTTATTGACTACACAAAGGCTTTCGATAGAGTAAGACATGTCAACATGGTAGATATGCTTGCAGACCTACAAATTGATGGGAAAGACATTAGACTTATTAAAAACATATATTGGAAACAACAAGCTGCCATAAGGATTGATAATGAAGTAGGACAATATCAGCCTATTAAGAGAGGTGTGAGACAGGGATGTGTAATGTCTCCAGATCTTTTTTCCCTATACAGTGAAAATATTTTCAGAAATGTAGAAGATATAAATGGAATCATCATTGGAGGACGAAACATCAATAACATTAGATATGCAGATGATACAGTATTGATTGCAGACAATGAGCAGGATCTGCAACAATTAGTAGATGCGATTGTTGCACACAGTGAACAACTGGGGGTTAGAATTAAATTGTAAAATGACACAGATTATGGTCGTCACGAGGAAGAAAGAAGCACCACAATGTAATATCCAAGTAAATGGGAATATTCTTCAGCAAGTGAATCGATACAATTATCTTGGAACAGTCATGACATCTGATGGGAGATGCCTTGAAGAGATTAGAACAAGAATCGCCATGGCGAAAGTAGCCTTTAGCAAGATGAAAAACATACTGACAAATAAAAGATGTCAATTGAAACGAGAAAAAGAGTGTTGAGGTGCTACATAGAGCCTGTACTTTTGTATGGATGTGAAACTTGGACAATGAGCAGTCAAGCTGAAAAACATCTGATGGCTGTAGAAATGTGGTTTCCGAGGAGAATGCAAAGAATTATATGGATAGACAGAAAAACAAATGACCAAGTACTACAGGAAACAAATTAAAATCGTAAATTGATTAGATAAATTAGACGTAGACAGTCAAAATTTTTTGGACATGTTATGAGAAGAAATGAATTGGAGAACTTGGTGACAACTGGCAAGATCGAAGGGAACAGACCAAGGGGAAGACCGAGAAGTAAATACCTGGATGGCTTGGCCACATGGCATGGTCGAGACAGGAACACTGAGCTGATCCACGACTCTGGTGATCGAGTGAAATGGCGAGTCATGACCGCCCACGCTTACCGGCATGGCACATGATGGATGGAAAGGGTTAACCCTCCAACCCCCTCAAACACGCACGCACCCACCCATCCACACCCCTCCCCCAACACACACACACACACACACACACACACACACACACACACACTCACAAGAGCTGAGAAGGACAGCCACAATGAGTAATATAAACGTTATGAGATAGACAAAGACACAGTGATTACTCATCACAAACATTAGACAGAAGCAGTCCTTATTTTTATCGCCACACCATAAGAAGAGAAAAACTGGAACATGTGACAACTGGAAACATATGTGGAAACAGGAGACAGAGAAGAACAGCAAGTGACGATTCTTGACAGTCGTATGGAATGGTCCAGAAGAGAGTCAGTTCACGAAATAATACATGCTTTTGGAGATTGCACGATGTGGAGACGCGTGATCACCGACGCCAGTCGGCAATGCACTTCATGATGACGGTGTTGATATGATAGTCTTCTATATAATATGAGGCCAGAATTATTGACTGCAGAAGCAAAACCATAATATTCTATACATACAAAAAGCTAGAATTCTTCTATCCACACGAAAAGCCGTAACTCTTCTATACAGACGAAAAACCTTAATTATTATATCCAGACGGAAAGCCACAATTCTTCTATCCAGACAAAAAGCCACAATTCTTCTATACAGACGAAAAACCATATTCTTTTTCTATCCAGAAGAAAAGCCGGAATTCTTCAATGTAGATCAAATCGAAGCTGTAGTAATAACCAACAACAACAAATCACACCCATTACAGCTACCTTCCGTGCGGAGATGGCACCGCATGATGGTGATGAATATATGCTAGCCAAATTACTCAATACCCCTACGCTATTATCTGTTTTACGGGTATGTTTACCCATTTTTGTAACCTTATTAGAACCCGGATGATATATTTATTTCACGGCGCTCGTAAATTTTTCTGCCCCTGCCATTTTTAATGTGATGGATTGACATAAAACGCCTGCCATTATCTGCCTCGATTTGTATTCTAAATCCCAGCAATGGAATGATAAGAAAGAACTAGAGCAACGATACAGATTCAAAGACTGATAAACGCGAGGACCTGTCGACAGCTCATCAGATTTTCAACAGCCGATGACAATTTACAAAGCCCGTATGAAAGGTTTATGGCCGAATAATAAACTCGACAGTTCCGCTCCAGGTCACAGCGCGACCGACATCAAAAGCTGCAAATTCACACAGCACCACACACGCGCGAGCTTGTCTACAACCGCCTCATTTCTTCATGTCGGCCGCACTGATGCTGCCACAACGTCTTTGTGACCGGGAGTTCGCTGTTAGTTGTGGCGAAAATCCGTTAATAGAAGCTGGAGTTGCATTCAGTCTACAACCATTACACAGTTACAAGACGCGAATTATTTTCCCAACGGACTTAATCGATGCAGCTTACTGGTGTTTTCAAGCGGGGAGCACGTCTTTGTTGATATGATGTTCTGACCTTATCTTTCATCTGGGTAGTTGGTCTGTGGTGGTTGTTTTACGTCGGCGAGAACCACTCACACCTGCCCTGGCGTTGGTTGTGGACAGTGTGTAAAGCACTGTAGTGTTGAACGCAAATTATGGCGTGTAGCAATGATTGGATTCTGCAGTCTGCTAGCCTAGTCTGGATACTAACTTCCCTTCTCAGCGAGTCACAGAGCAAAAAGACCCAGGCATGTAAGTAATGTGTGAACAATAAGAGTTGTAGTTAGCTTGACCGTGTAAATTTATTACTGTTGTCTCTTTCTGTTCGGATCGACTCACCACAAGGCCTTTTGTTACTGCAAGTTCTTTAACATTTTCAGTAATCCCAGCGACTTCTTCTTCTTCTTCTTCTTCTTCTTCTTCTTCTTCTTCTTCTTCTTCTTCTTCTTCTTCTTCTTCTTCTTCTTCTTCTTCTTCTTCTTCTTCTTCTTCTTCTTCTTCTTTTATAATTGTTGTTACATATTATCATTATTGCTTGTATTATTATTATTATTATTATTATTATTATTATCCCTGCGCTTTTTCTATTATTATTATTATTATTATTATTATTATTATTATTATTATTATTATTATTACTTTTGTTAATTCCCATTGCATGACAGCACCACCCCTTTTTCTTCTTCTTCTTCTTCTTCTTCTTCTTCTTCTTCTTCTTCTTCTTCTTCTTCTTCTTCTTCTTCGTCTTCTTCTTCTTCTTCTTCTTCTTCTTCTTCTTCTTCTTCTTCTTCTTCTTCTTCTTCTTCTTCTTCTTCTTCTTCTTCTTCTTCTTCTTCTTCTTTTATTATTATTATTATTATTAATATTATTATTATTATTATTATCTTCTCCACTATTACTTACTATTAGTCTCAGAATAATCCCTACTTCTTCTTCTTTTTCTTATTATTATTCTTTTATTTCCCGCTGTATTACTGTTAGCAACATAATCATTTATTTTTATTATTATCACTATTACTACTGTCATCACAATAAATTGTCTTCCTCTTCTTCTTATCATCTTCCACATTAATCTCATTTCTCCTTCTCCTTATGACTTTTAAAAATTACTTTTACTATCATCATCATCATCATCATCATCATCATCATCATCATCATCATCATCATCATCATCATCATCATCACCACCATCATCATCTCTTCTTCTTTATCTAATTCTTCTAATTCATATGATTATTAGTATTATTGTCATCACCATTCACCTCCTCTTCCTTTTTCTACTGCTTCATTTTTATTATCATTATTATTGCTATTATTATCATCATCATCATCTCCTCTTCACACTCCACCTATTTCTCCTCCTCCACATATACCTCCTCATCCACATATTCCTTCTCTCCCACCACATATCCCTCCTCCCCCAACCACATATTTCACCTATCCCACCACATATTTCACCTATTCCACCACATATTCCACCTATCCCACTATATATTCCACCTATCCCACCACATATTCCACCTATCCCACAACATATTCCACCTATTCCACCACATATTCCACCTATCCCACCACATATCCCACCTATCCCACCACATATTCCACCTATCCCACCACATATTCCACGTGTTCCACCACGTATTCCACCTATCGCACCACATATTCCACCTATCCCACCACATATTCCACGTGTTCCACCACGTATTCCACCTATCGCACCACATATTCCACCTATCCCACCACATATTCCACCTATCGCACCACATATTCCACCTATCCCACCACATATTCCACCTATCCCACCACTTATTCCCCATCCTCCACCTATTCCCCCTTCGTCTGTTTTCCTTACCTGCCTCTTTCTTGTAATCCATGCGGTGTGACGTTGGTGATAATGTCTGTTCCCAGCCTTCTGTCTCCTGTACTGCCAATCATGTCTGATATCTCCATGCCATGATGTCATACTGCCCAACATCTACTCTCTTGGCCCCACCGTGTCTCCCTCCTGTCCAATGTTTCCTTTGCGACGACAAACTCGTTTTCCCAACATCTACTCTCTTGGCCCCACCGTGTCTCCCTCCTGCCCAATGTTCCCGTTGCCACGACAAACTCCAGTTTTCCCCTGGCCTTGACATGCTCAACTTATTTTGCCGTGTACCCTCAGAATGCCAAACGCGGCGAAGGGATTACATTCGCAGTTCGTAATCCAGTATACCCACGTTCGAAACACAGCTGCGGGCGATTTGGCAACAGACCGCCTTGCGTTGGTTTGTTATGAAATGGTATAGGTTCCGGTCGTTCAGAAAGCAATGGCAACTACTGAACGTAAACTTGCCAAGAGATCACAACAGCAAAAATGCTGATGTTGACTGCAACGTCCTGTAAAGGATATACAACTAACTTTAACCGTCAGAATATGATTAGAGTTCTCCACGAAATATGATTGGGTCGAGGTCGCACGCCGTTTGACAACTGACATAACAAGTCGGTAAGGCGTTACAACATGGATAATTAAGTCGCTGTTTCACTTTTATTATGTCAAGTCGTAGTCAAACTGACTGAGCTGCCATATGACAGTAGACAGTAGAAGCTGTTAGCGCTGAATGTTGGGTGGCGCTCACCAAACCAGACACGCTACATTGTGCCAACGGCGCCAGGCGGTGAAGCGCAACTGGAAGAGTACGAGCCCTATCCTAGTTTTTTTTTTTTTTTTTTGCATATCCTTTACAGGACATCGCTGTCAACAGCAGCATCTTTCAGCTGTCTGTTGATTTCTTGGCAAGATTACGCTCAGTAGTTTGCCATTGCTTTCTGAGCGGCCGGCTCAGTATCCCGCAAGTCACCAGCGGGGGTCGAACCGCTCCCAGTTCTCTCCCGCTACGAGACTCTGCGTGATAAACGGGATTACGGAGAAAGTGTTGTAACCCCTCAGCCAGAGAGACCAGCCTATCCTAGTTAGTGCGAGGAAATGCAACCTAAAGACTAATGTCATGGCAGGACAGACCAGGTTCTAAGCCTTGGTCAACACCTGGTCAAGGATGAAAGTTCGGACAGGTAGACAGTTAGAGCATTGCTCTGCTGATCCAGCAGCTTATGCAGCTTGTCTTGTTCCAGGCATTTGTTACCTCTCCTCTGAAGTAAACTAGGCAGGCCGAGAGAGGAATCATGCTGCATGGGCAACACATGGTCTCTAAATTCAACACAGGCTTTGTGTTATGGAAAGATATAACTCCATTTTACAAACTATCGCCTAACAAGACAGCAAGGTGTCTGTCATTTCACTGATATAAATGATAAATGTGTTGGCCACAAAAAGTTAAAAGCACTGTAGGCTACAACAAGAGATTCAGTAATCTATTTTCTATTGTCCAGCCTCAGATCAGGCAGTCGGTGATCGCGGGGCTTTAAGCGCTCGAGCTTTGAACTTCCGGTGTGCTAATGGCGGGGTAGGGGATGGTTTCTTACACCGATCAGCTAGACTTCAACGTTAACTTCTCGTTAAGAAAGCAATGAAAAACTACTGAATATAAACCTGCCTAGTAAATATACCAGCGGTTGAGATTGATCGCAACGTCCTGCAAAGGCCTCGCAGATTTTTGATAGATAAATGATACATGTATTGGCCACGATAATGTAAGAGAATCCTGTAGAGGAGTAAAAAGAAAAGGGAATTAGAATTACGTTTGGACAGAGGGCAGGCACCCTTTTGAGAATTCCCTTTTAGTTGCACGAGGATGCACTAAACGGAAATATTGTTTTGACGTAGGAAAATTGTGTGTTGGTATCCACGGATGACAACAATCCGGGAGGATGAAGCTTAGAGTTGACAGCAAAGAAGAGTTAAGGGATTCCATCAGTAGAAGGAAGTCGTACAACGAGAACAGAAATGTTACCACCAGGAAAGTAAATATGTGGAAAGTTATAGGGCAGATCAGGAGAATTTCCATTGCAGTAAAAGAATAGATTTTAGAATGAGAGAATCAAGAATGTTCATGTGATCAGGATATTTCTTACGGGAAGGAAGTTTGATTAACTTCACTGGTTTACTACGCCATATATGTTGTCTCAAGGAAGAGGTCGTATTTTCATATTTTTACTGAAAGGCCAGTGGCAATTTTACAATTAAATTCTTGTTTGGAATTGAGAATTGTGTGGTTATTACTATGTACGACAATGAGGACGATATCCAAAACAAGTTTAAATAAAATTAAAGAAATTTTAAATTCCCGATGAAGAATTTGTCTGGTTGTTATTTCTTTCATTACCAACGTTGAAGTACTATTTATTGGCTGGGATTTTGCTACCCTATATGAATCACTACGACTGAAGATCAATCCTTTAAACGGGACAGTTTTCAACTCAAATTGATATGGTTGCCACTAAGTTTGAGACAATGTCGGCCGTCCTGTTACAATAAGTTAAAATACAATCTACGACAAAAAGATATGCAGTAATCCATTTTCTTTTGTCTATCCCCAAGTGAATTATATCTTAATTTCCGAATCCAGGTAAAACCTCAAAACGCCGGGGACGAGGCAGCATAAGCTTGCATTTCAAGGCTAGATGTGTTGCTCTTAATTACGGCATGTCCTTGTTTGATCAGTGTGCAATTGATGTTAGCTACACTACGCTTTCTTGCTCTGACTCTTGATCTCTGTACCCGCGTTTGTGATTTAGAGGCAGTGATCGTGTTTCACAATTCCCCTACATGTCAAGTCGAGTCTTTGAAATCAGCCAAGGACGATTTAGAAGCAGACGGCCGTCCTTTGATTTCAGAGGTATTAGCGTCGGTCGTTTAGAACGCAGTGACATAATACTAAACGTAGTAAATGACAAACACCGAGACAAATGCTGGGGTTAATTGCAACATCCAGTAAAGTACATGCGGCTAGCGTCAACTCTTGATCTATGGGAGCCGCGTTAGCGTAGTGGCTAGGGACTCGCTTGCTGGCCCGGTGGTCAGGGTTCCATCTGCATCTACAGGGCTTTGAATGTTTAAGATTGACCAGTGCTCCTGGTCGACCTACCCTCAAAGGGTATCAGGTACATTTTGGGAAGTAAAGGCGGCCGGAGTGCTACTGACTACATAACCCAACCAAGTCCAATTAGTCTATTAAAATATACAACTAAAATTACTGTGTGAAAATGTGTGTTGTATATTTCAACTTGAAGGATTTATCTAATTACTTTAGTTTATGTTGGGTGATTTCTGCAATAAGTACCTGACGAGATGCAGCGAAATATGCCAGGCAATAAATCGAACAATCTGTTGTTTGTGTCTTCGTTATTCAAATTCACTACGGGAAAACATTGTTTTGAAGCAAATACATATGTGTAGGTAGAAGACTGACAAGACAGTACGTATAGGTACATCTATACGCATGGGTAGGTAGAAGATTGATTGATTGATTGATTGATTGATTGATTGATTTAGGAACCGACATCACAGCATTCGGGTCATTCCCATAAGCGCTCCGTCCCCATCCTCAGCAGCCAGCGAAGAGTTCCAACACTAATAGTTCCAGTAGCAATCTGATTATATGTCCGTCTCGCCTTTCCTTTGAGCGTCGATGTAGGTAGAAAACTGACCAGACAGTACGTATAGGTACATCTGCACACATGTGTAGGTAGAAGACTGACCAGACAGTATATCTGCATGCATGTGTAGATAGAAGACTGACCAGACAGTATATCTGCATGCATGTGTAGGTAGAAGACTGACCAGACAGACAGTATATCTGCATGCATGTGTAGATAGAAGACTGACACGGCAGTATATCTGCATGCATGTGTAGATAGAATACTGACCAGACAGACAGTATATCAGCATGCATGTGTAGATAGAAGACTGACAATACAGTATATCTGCACTCATGTGTAGGTAGAAGACTGACCAGACAGTATATCTGCATGCATGTGTAGGTAGAAGACTGACCAGACAGACAGTATATCTGCATGCATGTGTAGATAGAAGACTGACACGGCAGTATATCTGCATACATGTGTAGATAGAATACTGACCAGACAGACAGTATATCTGCATGCGTGTGTAGATAGAATACTGACCAGACAGACAGTATATCTGCATGCATGTGTAGATAGAATACTGACCAGACAGTACGTATAAGTACATCTACACGCATGTGTAGGCAGAAGACTGACAAGAAAGCACGTTTGACAGCATTGTTTAAAGAGAAGATTGACAAGACAGCACAACCACTGCCACGGCCACGTCTTGTGCAGGCATTCATATAACACCTGCTCGCAGTGGCGGATCCACAATTTGTTGGCTTTGGGCTAATAATATTGCCGGGGAGCGGGGAGAGGGGGGGGGGGGGGGGTGTGTAACGGTCTTCTGGATGTCCGTGTAGATGGTTGATTCACCTTCTTTCTAGAAGGGGCTTATGTGTGACAAGTTTAAGCTATGTTGGGTAAAAAGGGTTAATATTTTGAAGTCCGAAAGCTTGAAATTTATCCATCCATCATGTGCCATGCCGGTAAGCGTGGGCAGTCATGACTCGCCATTTCACTCGATCACCAGAGTCGTGGATCAGCTCAGTGTTCCTGTCTCGACCATGACATGAAATTTATAGGGGCACCGAAACATGAATTCCCCAAGGAGCACTGAAACATGATTTCTTGGGAGATGGTTGCCACATGGATTCTTGGGGCGGGTAGTGATTGCTTGTCTTGAAGGCCCCTGGAAGACTTGACTTCTGTTGTGAGTCTGTTGAGTTGACCTACATGTGGTCAGTATTCTTCTTCTTCTTCTTCTTCTTCTTCTTCTTCTTCTTCTTCTTCTTCTTCTTCTTCTTCTTCTTCTTCCCACCCTCCTTTTTGCAGCTCACGCAATGTCCTCGTATTGATAATCTATCTGTAATTCTGTCCCACATGTGTTTTCTTAAGTCTCCCTTTTAGGTTTACCATGATATTTTCTTAGGTCTCCCATTTAGGTTTACCATGATGTTTTCTTAGGTCTCCCATTTAGGTTTAGCATGATGTTTTCTCAAGATGTGTTCTGTCCAGCGCCAGCGTCTGTTTCTCCAATCTTGATCCTCTGAATCTGTGCGGTCTCCTTCCTAAGCTCTGCATTTGTCATTCCGTCTCTTTTCTTTCTTTATTTTTCATTCACTCGCTTTGAACTCAAACGTAGTCCGTACAACTGCTACTGCTTTAATAGTTGCTACTATTAAGGAGTGCCTTAGACTGATCTTCGCATGGATTACTTCCCCTGTATCAATGTCCCTGGTCACTTCGACTTGTGAGGTATGTCATTCTGTGAACCCGTTTAGTCCAATGTTTACTTCCCCTGTATCAATGCCCCTGGTCACTTCGACTTGTGAGTTATGTCATTCTGTGAACCCGTTTAGTCTATTGTTTACTTTAAGGGACACTGCTTGGTACCCATGCTAGGCTGGGTCGATCAGGTATCCCGGGTCAATGTGAGAAATCTGCCTGGATGTGATCCGAACTCATGTCAATCGGGCCGACAGGCGAGCGTCCAACCATTCAGTTGTTGCCACTATGTCTGCAGCTTTCAGTTCTCCTGTTGTCTAGTGTGTCCCCTGGTCTCTGTTTCTGTCCTTTCCTCACCTTAAGTCTGCTTCTTTCCTTTCCTCACTATGTCTGTTTCTGTCCTTTCATCATTATAAATCTATTTCTTTCTTTTCCTCATTATAAATATGTGTCTTTTCTTTTCTCACTATGTTTGTTTCTGTCCTTTCCTCACTATAAGTCTGTTTCTTTCCTTTCCTAACTATAAGTCTGTTTCTTTCCTTTCCAAACTATGTCTCTTTCTTTCCTAACTATAAGTCTGTTTCTTTCTTTTCCTCACTTTAAGTCTGTTTCTTTTTTTTTTCTCACTGTGTCTGTTTCTTTTCTTTCCCCACTATCAGTCTGTTTCTTTCCTTTCCCCAATATGTCTGTTTCTTTCCTTTCCCCACTCTAAGTCTGTTTCTTTCCTTTCCGCACTATGTCTGATTCTTTCCTTTCGTCACCTTAAGCCTGCTTCTTTCCTTTCCTCTCTATGTCTGTTTCTGCCCTTTCATCATTATGTCTATTTCTTTCCTTTCCTCATTATAAGTATGTGTCTTTCCTTTTCTTATTATGTTTGTTTCTGTCCTTTCCTCACTATAAGTCTGTTTCTTTCCTTTCCTAACTATACGTCTCTTTCTTTATTTTCCTCACAATAAGTCTGTTTCTTTCTTTTCCTCACTATAAGTCTGTTTCTTTCCTTTCCCCACTATAAGTCTGTTTCTTTCCTCTTCCTCATTGTCTCTGTTTTTTTTCTTCTTTTCCTTACTATAAATCTGTTTCTGTCCTTTCCACACTATAAGTCTTGTTTCTTCCCTTTCCTAACTATAAGTTAACCAATACATATGAATGCTATTGCAATGTCCTCAAAATGTTGCGCGGTAATTAACGTTTATGTAGATCCCAGAAGCTGAACCCTTCTTAGCTTGAAGTGGATGCGCCTCTGCATGGAGAAGAAAGAAAGGGCACTCCTTCCTCGCTACTGTATATGCGAGACGCTGTCAGTGTACAGATTGACATAATTAGGGTAAAATAAGTCGGGTACATAGGAAGGCAATATGTGCACGTTTAGTAACAATAGGAGCACTGTGTAGAATAGATGTCTACAGCCTTGAAATAGTCAGCGGTTCTCAACCGGGTGACCTAATGTCCCCGGTTGATGTACGATATTTCAACATGGCACACGCAGAGGCGTAGCCAGGTTCCAGAGATAGGGGGAATCGAGCATTAAATCTGAACACCGAGTTGCGCGCGCGTGTGTGTGTGCGTGTGTATGTGTGTATGTGTGTGTGTGAGTGTGTGTGTGTGTGTGTGTGTGTGTGTGTGTGTGCGTGTGTTTGCGTTCGCTCTATTTAAACTTAAGCGTAGTCTATATATGTGCTACTACTTCTGGTGCACCGGACTGATTTGTGTTTGTGGATTAGTTTGTTCCCTGTTTCCAGTGTCCCTCGCCATGAGGCCAGGTACTTGTAATTTACGTCCCAAAGTCAAAGACGAGAAGTCAGCATTTTAGTACAACTGACCGGTGTTGGGCTTGAACCCGCTACCTCGGCATCAGCACATCGAATGTTTAAGAACGAGCGCTCTTACCTATTCGGCCATGCTAACCCCCATCTTTGGCTACTGATCACATGGAACCAGAATAAAGCAAAACTCTGCAAGTTTAATGTCATACATCACAGTCCGCAGTGCACGCCTCTTGTGTCACACGACACTCCTCTACATGATAGTCAGGTTGACTAAAAACCCATCCCAGCTGATCCTCTGTATTCCGTTTGCAATCCGTGCAACGTTTGACAGCTGACATAATGAACTCAATGCCATCTCCGCATTGAAAGTTTCTCAGTCTCCCAGTTTACCTGTCTGTTTCTCTATCTCCCAGTTTACCTGTCTGTTTATCTATCTTCCTCTCTGTTTCTCTGTCTACCAGTTTACCTGTCTGTTTCTCTGTCTCCCAGTTCACCTGTCTGTTTATCTTTCTTCCTCTCTGTTTCTCTGTCTCCCAGTTTACCTCTCTGTTTCTCTGTCTCCCAGTATACTTCTCTTTTTCTGTCTCCCAGTTTACCTCTCTTTCTCTGTCTCCCAGTTTACCTCTCTGTGTCTCAGTCTCTCAGTTTACCTCTCTGTTTCTCTGTCTCCCAGTTTACCCCTCTGTTTCTCTATTCCCAGTTAACCTCTCTGTTTCTCTGTCTTCCAGTTTACCTCTCTTTCTCTGTCTCCCAGTTTACCTCTCTTTCTCTGTCTCCCAGTTTACTTCTCTATTTCTCTGTCTCCCAGTTTACGTCTCTGTTTCTGTCTCCCAGTTTACCTCTCTTTCTCTGTCTCCAAGTTTACCTCTCTGTTTCTCTATCTCCCAGTTAACCTCTCTGTTTCTCCGTCTCCCAGTTTACCTCTCTGTTTCTCTGTCTCCCAGTTTACCTCTCTTTCTCTGTTTCCAAGTTTCCTCTCTGTTTCTCAGTCTCCCAGTTTACCTCTCTGTTTCTCTGTCTCCCAGTTTACCTCTCTGTTTCTCTGTCTCCCAGTTTACATCTCTATTCCTCTGTCTCCAATTTAACCTCTCTGTTTCTCTGTCTCCCAGTTACCTCTCTGTTTCTCTCTCCCAGTTTCTAGTTTACCTCTCTTTCTCTGTCTCTCAGTTTACCTCTCTGTTTCTCTGTCTCCCAGTTTACCCTTCTGTTCTTCTCCCCACCTCTTACCCCTGAAGTACTATGTCCAATTCATTCTTCTCTCTCCCCACTGTTTGGATATCTCCGTGATGCAGTTGTTACACCGCCGGCACCGCGTTCCGAAGTTTGTAGGTTTGATTCCTGCCTAAGATTTCGGTTCACGAGTGTAATTTTATCGGAGACTCCTGGGGATCGTCGCTGGAGCACGGAGTTTGTGACTTTTGCGAAGCTTTCGGCAGGCCGCCCTGCAGTAAGCGACCGAGCCATAAGGAATAACACCGGTGCAATGAAGTCGAACTTCTTGCCTTTACAACTCTTTAAACTCTCCCCCCTCCTGCCCCCCTCTGTCCCCCTCTGTCCCGTCTCTCCACCGTTTCTCTCCACCATCTCTTCCCTGTCTCTCTCACCCTCTCCCCCCCTCGCTCCCCGTCTCTCTCTCTCTCTTCCCCGTCTCTCTCCCCTCTCTTCCCCGTTTCTCTCTCCCCTATCTCTCCCTCTTGTCCCCCTCCTTCTCTCTCCATTTCTTCACCTCTCTCCTCTGTATTAACCCGAGCAATTATCGACTGACCCACGTTTTGTCACAGCCTAATAATTTCCAGAATATGAAAATAAACTCCTACTCGTCAATGTAAAAAAAAAACTCTGGCACGAACAAATCGGTGATCGATAGAACTTGACTGACAAGAAATATCGATCACTGTGATGTTAATCACTGTCATTTTGTTGGTATGTGTCTCTCTGTGTTTTGTGACACATACATCATCATCATTATCATCACTCTACCAGCTGGCATAGGCGTTCATAGTGCTCCACAGATCTCTGTCCTTGGTGTTCTGGGTCAATTCTATTGATGATATTGCTGCATGCCACCGGCCAGTCCATCCAGCATCACTTCTCTCGATCCGCCCCTGCCTCTTCTACCGGCTATCTGTCCTGTCGTCACGATGTTGTCCAACGCCTCTCTTCCTTGACATGGCCAACGAACAATGTTGTCTTATTTGTAAATCATGTTCTACTTTCATCAGTAGGTTCACATCAAGCTCACAAGTGACCGGGTTCAAAATCACACAGCCGTTATGAATCGCACAGAGTAGGTCTTGCATTCGAAGCTCTGGAAAAATTGTTAGGAAATAAAACAAATCCGTGGATAGATGGATACTATTACCTTGAGTGTTTGCCGGGTCTTAGTCACATATGACTGAGCTACCGTATGACAGTAGACGGTACTACCTGCTTTCTGTTGGCGCCGAATGTTGCGCGGCGTTCACCAAACCCGACACCCTACATTTTGCCTACGGCTTCGGGCGGAGGAGTGCAATTGAGAGGGTACAAGCCTTACCCTAGTGCGAGGTAATGTAACCTAAAGACTAAATGTCTTGGCAGAGCAGACCAGACTCTAAGCCATTGGTTCTCAACCGGTGGGGAATTCCCCCCAGGGGGTAATTTTGGGGTTTCCGGGGTGGGGGGTGGGGGGGGGGGTGGGGGGGGGGGGTGGAATGAAGATTATTTCAAGATTGCGTTAATACAAGAACCGATTACTTGATCTTGTTTTTCCCTTCATACTTTACGGTTCTGTACTTCTCACCCTTCTAAAATTCATTTTATAAAGTAAGTAAACCCACAAATCACGTTTTATGTGGACGTCTAGGCTTCTTTTAGTATGTGCTATTAATTTAGCTCCAATTATTACGTATACTGTGTAGGGGCAGGGGGGATATTTAGGGAGGAAATACGAAAGGGGGGGGGGGGATGACGTTCTAAAAATATGGTGGGGGGATGACGTTCTAAAAATATGGTGAAGGGGGACACGGGCCAAAAAAAGTTGAGAACGACTGCTCTAAGCTTTGGTTGGCAACTGGTCTAGGATGCGAACTCCAATAGGCGGACAGTTAGAGCATTGCTTTGCTGATCCGGCAGCTTCTGCAGCTTGTCTTGTTCCAGATGTATTGGTGTCATCTTTCCTCTGGAGTAAATTAGGCAGGCAGAGAGAGGGATCATGCTGCATGGGCAACACATGGTCTCTAAATTCAGCCCAGGCTTTGTGTTATGGAGAGGTATAAATTCATTTTACAAATTATCGTCTGTCAAGACGGCAAGGTGCCAGTCAATCATTACCTTGAGTGGAATCTGCGAGGGGAAGTAAACCTCAAACAAGCACACTCAAAAATTGGACACACGAACTTCTGCTGTATGCGGCTGACTACCCTCGAAGGAGGCCCCAACACGAAGACTTTCTCAGTCCGTACTGGCACCTGGCCGTCTTGGCAGACCATAGTTTGTTACATTGTGCTTCAAAAGAGGCATGACTGCATCTCCACAGCACAAAGCTTGGGCTGAATTGTAGAGACGATGTGTTGCTCATGCAACATGATCCTTCTCTCAACCTGCCCAGTTTACTCCAGAGGAGAGGTGACACCAATACGTCTAGCACAAGACAAACTGTAGAAGCTGCTGGATCAGCAAAGCAATGCTCTAACTGTCCACCTATCAGAGCTTCGATCCGACACCAAGGCTGAGACCTAGGTGCTATTTAAATGGCTAGTACTAATTCTGGGAACACTCCACAATTACGGGTTCGTCTTCCTCTTCTCCGTTCCTCTATGGAAGGAAGTGTACCGCACCTAGTTCTGCACATCACAGTGTGTCCGACTTCAGCATGCATTTGTGTACGGTTTGCTACCTCTAGACCAGTGCTTCTCAACCTTTTATGGCCCATGCACCCTTTCACCATATGTTCAGAATGTCATTCCCCCCTTTCCAATATGTCATCCCCTCCCCTTTACACACCCACACACACACACCACACCCAAACACACATACACCCCGCCCAAACACAAACACACACACACACTCACACTCACAAATAATTCAAGGAAGAGGGACGATCGCGTTGTGTGTGGTCCTAAAACCAGTTTGAGCCTGCCAATCTGTGGTCTTAACCCCCCCCCCCCCTTCCCCCACGGAAACCCTACAATTGGGGGAGGGGGGTAATTCCCCACTGGTTGAGAACCACTGCTCTATAGACAAATTCAATCCAAGGTAACGGGCTTTATCTGCCCGGGGTAGGTTTACTTTTCCTAACGATTTTGCCAGGGCTGCTGCCTAACAGTCTACTATTTGCGATGTGTCTAACTGCCTTGGGTATCTGAACGTGCACAGCTTGTACTCGGGACCTCCAGTTTTTCGTCCTTATCCGAGGAGGCTAGATATCTATCTCACTACCCAAGAGATGAGGGGACGTGAGACATCATTAGATACCAATGGCTCCTGGAAACAGCCCCAGCTCTGTGCAGGGTGCCGACGAAGCGGTTACGAAAGCCATTCATTATTCCGCATGCCGCTGAAGACGATGTGGAAGCAGGCAGCCTTGTGCTTGTTTTACACAGTGGTATGAGCGTCGGTCGTTCAGAAAGCAATGGCAAACTAACGAACGTAAACTTGCCTAGTTATTCACAAAAGCCAAAAAATAATGGGGCTGATTGCGACGTCCTGTAAAGGACACGCATCTAACTTTAACTTAACTATACACGGGATCGAACTGGGTACTTTCTGTGCCTGATGCGGAACTTAACCTCTTAACCATGGCTGCCCCTGGTTATGGCTTCACTATGTATCATAAGACCCGGCTAACGAAGACCAAGGCGGAAGAGCCACGGAGCCACGTTAGTGTAGCGGCTAGACGCCCGAGGGAGCCACGTTAGTGTAGCGGCTAGACGCCCGAGGGAGCCACGTTAGTGTAGCGGCTAGACGCCCGAGGGAGCCACGTTAGTGTAGCGGCTAGACGCCCGAGGGAGCCACGTTAGTGTAGCGGCTAGACGCCCGAGGGAGCCACGTTAGTGTAGCGGCTAGACGCCCGAGGGAGCCACGTTAGTGTAGCGGCTAGACGCCCGAGGGAGCCACGTTAGTGTAGCGGCTAGACGCCCGAGGGAGCCACGTTAGTGTAGCGGCTAGACGCCCGAGGGAGCCACGTTAGTGTAGCGGCTAGACGCCCGAGGGAGCCACGTTAGTGTAGCGGCTAGACGCCCGAGGGAGCCACGTTAGTGTAGCGGCTAGACGCTCGAGGGAGCCACGTTAGTGTAGCGGCTAGACGCTCGAGGGAGCCACGTTAGTGTAGCGGCTAGAGGCTCGAGGGAGCCACGTTAGTGTAGCGGCTAGACGCTCGAGGGAGCCACGTTAGTGTAGCGGCTAGACGCCCGAGGGAGCCACGTTAGTGTAGCGGCTAGACGCCCGAGGGAGCCACGTTAGTGTAGCGGCTAGACGCTCGATGAAAACGTGGACGCGTTTGACAAGTGAACATAAAACATTGATACATTTGACAAATGAACACGACGTTGATACATTTGACAAGTGAACATAAAACGTGGACACATTTGACAAGTGAACATAAAACGTGGGCACATTTTGACAAGTGAACATAAAACGTGGACACATTTGACAAGTGAACATATAACGTGGACACGCACACACACACACACACATCATGATTGTAACTGACTCAGAAAGCATGCTGAGGAAGGTGAGGACAGGCAAGCTTCGGGCAGAGTGGCTTGCTTCGCTTCGGAGGTCACGGGTGGCAAGCATCGCCTGGATCTTTTCTCCGGGGCATGCCGGTGTGCTGGGGAATGAACAGGCGGACAGATTGGCTGGCTCTGCAAAACTTGGTGGAGTATTGATGCATGACAAAGCAGACGTGGTTGCGGCCTTGTGGGCGCACGTGTACATCTCGGAGGAGCAAATGAATCACCATAGTCTGGTAAGAATGAGACAGCGAGGAGTGACGAGGGGATCTGGCCGACGCTCGACGAACAGAGGCAAGGCGAGACGGACATATAATTAGATTGCTACTGGTACTATTAGTGTTGGAACTCTTCGCTGGCTGCTGAGGATGGGGGATTATGGGAATGCCCCGAATGCTGTGGTGTCGGTTCCTAAATCAATAAACCAATCAATCAATCAACATAAGACGTGGACACATTTGACAAGTGAACATAAAACGTGGACACATTTGACAAGTGATCAAAAAACGTGGACACATTTGACAAGTGAACACACAACGTGGACACATTTGACAAGTGAACACGAAAAGTTGACACATTTGACAAGTGAACATAAAACATTGACTTATTTGACAAATGGACGCAAACCGTTGACACATTTAACATATGAACATAAAGTGGTGACACGTTTGACATGTGAACATAAAATATGGACGCACTTGACAAGTGAACGCAAAACATTGACATATTTAACAAGTGAAACAAAACGGCAAAAACATTGCCAATGAAAATGGAAATAAAGAGGATAAAAACGAACACGTGGTAGTAAATGCTTAGAATATCAGTAAGATCCAAGCGGCTTTGAGTCACCACGTCCGCCTCACGGTATAGCAAGCATGGATTCTTATAGAATTAGAAAATGATTGTATACTCAGTCAGGAACAGTAAGAACTATACAATCAAGTAGAGCGAGCCGGACTATCCTTCCGCCGCCGTCACGGTTTCCAATCCGTATCGGGGTGGGTTTTTTTTTTTAAAGAATTGATTTGGGCTTGTGTTTTTAGTACAGCCTGACATGGATACCAGGACATGTGTGGGGAGTAGAGGCGACCCCATGATAATGGCCACATCACCTATTGGTCTAAAATATGTGCCTAGCATCGTATGCCCATTATTTCTGAGAGCGTGTAAGATGTTCGTTTAATTACTTTGCAATGTTTATATAGAATTAGTTTGTATTTATGTATAGAAGTCATTTGCAACGATAAAAGGAGTGTTGAAGTGCTACATATAACTTGTGCTTTTGTATGGATGTGAAGCGTGGACAATGAGCATTTTTTTTTCCGCATATCCTTTACAGGACATCGCTTTCAACATCAGCATCTTTCAGCTGATTGTTGATTTCTTAGCAAGGTTACGCTCAGTAGTTTGCCTTTGCTTTCTGAGCGACCGGCTCACACACCCTGTAAGTTACCGACGCGGAGACAACCGCTACCGATTCTGGAGCAAGGCGCGTTACTTACGAGAGTATACGGGATTACGGAGAAAGTCGTGTAACACCTAGACCAGGGAGACCGACACAATGAGCATACAAGCTGATAACCATCTAATGGCAGTGGAAATGTGGTTTCTGCGGAAAATGCAAAGAATACCATGGACAGACACACAATGACCAAGTCCTACAAGAAACAAATGATTAACTGATTAGAGAAATTAGACGTAGACAGTCACAATTTTTTGGTCACGTTATGAGAAGAAATACATTGGAGAACCTGGTGATAAGTGGCAAGATCGAGGGAAGAGTACAAGGGAAGGGCAGGGAAGTAAATACCTGGATGGCTTGGCCACGTTGTTTGGTCGAGAAGGAACACTGAGCTGATCCACGACTCTGGTGATCGAGTGAGATGACAAAGCATGAAACGCTTACCGACATGGCACATGATGATGTTGATGTATAGAAGAATTCAAACTCTATATGAACTTAAGCCGCGGTGGCGTGCTTGCCTGCTATAACAGTGGTCTGAATCAAATCCCCAGCAGAGGCAATGCTTTCTCCCACCAGTACGGTTCTGGGGGTCGATCCAGCCTTAAAAATGGGTACGAGACATTTATCTCATAACCAAAAGTCCAGTGCGCCTTAAGGCGGGTCAAGGAATACTTTACATACATGTTACACTGTAGGGAAGTTAAGAATATGACTAAAGAGTAAGAGGGTGTCTGTCTGAATATGTTTGAGACTCACTGATCGAAAGTAGTTGGAACTGTTCCCCACAAAATGTTGCCGTGTCAAAATTTTTTGATTTTACACTGACAAATAATGTGTTTGATCGGCTGCTTACATTGAATTCTTTGGAATGTTGTTTCGCGGGCTATAATTGTGCAACACCAGCTTGCAACAAGCGGCGGCGCTGGGGTATTATTTTTCAGCTTAAATGATAATATTCAGCTGTTTAAACACGTATTTCGGCGTCTTCTTCGGTGTTATGTTGTGTTGCGCAACACAAAATCTTCGCACTACTTTATGTGACGTGTAGATTATGAATGGAAATACATCATCATCATGTAGCAGGTTCTTTACAGTACGTTGCTCTCATCACACGGTCCGCCCAAAATGTCCGGATACTTTGCCAGTTCACCTGCTCATGCATGTTCATGCTCAAGGGGTCTGGAGTGTGTCCTGTATCCATCTTTGGCGGTGGTCGATCAATTCCTCATCTTCCATGAACCATATCTACACGGATAGCTCTGTGCTAAGAGGTAACAGAAGTGCCCGGGAGTTCGTGGCGAGGGTTAGTGGGTGGTGTTTGACGTAGGAGACTCTGACATATGATACCACAACATATAGTCTCAAAATGGAGGTTGAGGACGTCACAACCGCGTTTCGCTGTTTGGAGGAGAAATAGCACACGCAAATCGTGATTGAACTGGACTCACAGAGTATGATGAGAAAGGTGAAGACAGGCATGCTTCGGGTAGAGTAGCTCAACAATCACAAGCATTTGTTGGATTTTCCCTAGGATGTGAGAATCGAGCAGACGGACAGATTGGCTGGGTCTGCACCGCTCGGTGGGGTATTGGTACATGATAAGGCAGACGTGCTCGGGGCCCTAGGAGATCGTGTGTATAGTGCGGAAGAATGGATATATCATCACGGTCTAGAGAGAATGGTGCTGCAGGGAGTGACCAGAGGATGTGGCCGATACTTGGGATTCCGAGGGAAGGCCAGACGGATACATAATCATATCGCTACTGGTATCATTAGCATTGGGACTCTTCGCTGGCATAGCACGTATGGAAATTGTCCCGAGACCTGTTATGTCGATTCTTGAGTCATTTCAACTCAACCCAGGAACGATGACTTTCATTACAGTTCATTCCAAACTAACTCGGTGTTTAATATGGCCATATATTTCAATTTCGGCGACATTATAGTATTTATGAGCCAATTTTCTTCGGTGTTCTAATCTTGTAGAGTGTCAGTATGTTTCATCTTCTTGGTCCACGATATTCTAATCTTCTGTATTGTCAGTATGTTTCATCTTCTTGGTCCACGATATTCTAATCTTCTGTATTGTCAGTATGTTTCATCTTCTTGGTCCATGATATTCTAATCTTCTGTATTGTCAGTATGTTTCATCGTCTTGGTCCACGATATTCTAAAGAACCAATTATGTTAAAAAGCCACGATATTCTAAATAACCATTTATGTTAAAAAGCCACGATATTCTAAAGAACCATTTATGATTTAAAAAACCACAATGTTCTTCTTTAGTGATTGGGAAATAGTCCACGGCCCACGCCCATGTCTTGCCTAGGGAAAGATGCAGGTTCTAAAAAAATGTACTTGTACAGGGTGTTGTAAAGTCTCACTACACTTTGTATGTAGAAGACATTTGAAACATTCTTTCTTCTGTTGATAACACCATTCTCTTTGGAGTGCAAAGAATTACTCTAGTAGACGACAGCCATTCGCTGCATATTGCTTCACGATAGACTGTGGAGCTCATTTTTTGGTGACATCATGTACTTCATTTTTCAAATTTGTTCTACATACAAAGTGTAGCGAGACTTTACTAACACCCTGTATTTGTTTGCTCGTGTTGTGCCATGGGTTCTGAATACTGTTTAACTTCTGCATTGGTATGGCCAGTCTACACGTGGCTTCAATTGATCAATCTCAATTGTTATCGATTGTGAAGCCAAGATGTTCACAGTTTGCGGTGTTTTCCATTTCTTCATCGTTTGACTTTGTCCGAGGTAATGCGTTTTTAAGTTCAGAAAAAGATTTTCATTTTCGCTGTGTCTCTGGACAAACAGGATCAACTCTTGTAATCTCTTAGGACCATTTGAGAAGAAAACCGTGTTATGTGCATATCAGAGCCATCGAACTATATTTTCGCCAGTAACGAATGGATCAAAATTGTCCGTGGTTTAATAGATTCGATATAATCTAACTACCTACTTACTACCTACCTGTCTACCTACTTACCTATCTACTTACCCACTTATCTTCCGACTTACTTATCTACCCATCTTCTCTTCGGACCTACTTACCCCCATACCTAATAACTTCCGTGTGTGGGTGGGGGATATTTGGGTGGATGGGTGGAAGTGTGTGGGTGTTTGTGGTGGGGGTGAGGGGCTGTGTTGGTGGGGAATGTGTATGTGGGTGGTTGGGTGGGCGAGGGATGTGTGGGTTAAGGGAAGGGTGTGAGATGGGTGTGGGGGATGGGTATGGGGATGTGTGTGGGTGGGGGTGTATATGGGTTTAAACGGGATGTTCATGGGTTCAACGGCGGGATGTATGTGTGGTTGGTGGGATATGTGGGTGAATGTGAGATGTGTGGGTTGTTGGGAAAATGTGTGTGTGTGTGAATGGGAAGATGTGAGGGTATGGGTGGGTGATGTGTGAGTGGATGAGGGATGTGTGTATCGGTTGGTGCGGGATATGTGTATGGGAGGGGTATGTGTGTGGTTGGGGTTGTAAGGATGGGTGTGTTGATGGAGCATGTGTGTGTGGGTGAGTGTGTAGGTTGGGGTATGTGTGAGTGGGTGGGGATGTGGGTGAGAGATGTGTGTGTGGGTGGTTGTGAAATGTCTTGGTTGGTGAGGGGATGTGTGAGTGGGTGGTTGCGAGATGTCTGGGTTGGTGAGGGGATGTGTGAGTGGGTGGGGGATGTGTGGTGGGTGGGAGATGTGTGAGTGGGTGAGGGATGTGTGTGTGGGTTGGTGCGGGTTGTCTGTGTGGGATGGGGGATGTGTACATAACATGATAATATGCATTGTTTATGCTTACAACATTCATTTGACAATGTTTTTTTTTCCTATGTGAATGTATCATGCACTGTTGATGAACGAAAGATGAGTGATTGGAAGGGCCGAATGTAAGACGGGCCTACGTGCCCAATTTGTAACCCTTTTTAAATAAAGTTCAATCATTTCAATTCAATTCAGTTCAGTTCTTTTCTCTCCCAACCTACGTATCTGCCTGTCTACCTACTTACCAAATTACCTAACTTCTCTTCCCTATCTACCTACCTACCAACCTACCTACCTACCTACCTACCTACCTACCTACCTACCTACCTACCTACCACTTATCTACCCACTTACATTCCTACAAACAACACCTACCATACCTACCTACATACATAACGACCAACCTACCGTCCCTTCCTGACTCTCTACGCACCTACCTACCTACATAAGTATCTATTTATATACCTCCCTATGTATCTACATATCTACCCTGTCCTCCCTAACTCCCATACTAGCTAGCTAGTTAGCTAGCTAGCCGTTAGCTACCTACCTATCTATCCCATGCATAGACTACCTGCCTTCTTGCCAGACTACCGGCCTTCCCGTACATATACGTGCAATATCAAACGTCAAAAATGACAATCTTGACTGTCAATGGTTAGGTAACAGAGAAAGGCTAAACAAACGATGTAGGCTGTAATCTTGCTTGGTTATGACAAAGTTACGAGAGAAAATCAATAAACCTTGAAGAAACACTCAATTTGTGTCTTCACTGGTCTATTGATTAGTCGGCTGTTGTTGTTAGACGACCTTTTTCGTTGGAAATGAGGATTGGTGTTGCAACGCGTTATGGACTGGTAGAACGTGGCAGAACCTGGTGGGACTTGACAGAGCTGGGCAGAACGTGGCATTATCATTATCATGTGTCCTGCCAACTGGCTTAGGCGTTCATGTCCCTGGTTAGTTCTCGGTTCTTGGTGTTCTGGCACAACTCTACTGGTGATAATTATCCATTCCACCGTTTCAGTCTATCGAGCGTTCTTTCTTTCGGTCTGTCTCAGCCTCTTCTCCTACTTATGTTTCCAGTAGTCACGCGGTTCTCCAAGGCCTCTTATTATTATGTGCCCAAGTTTGTCTCGTTTTTATTGTTGTCTTACAGAATGTGACAAACCGGGACAAAACGAGAATGAGTCTGTGAAAACGTGACACGGGGGCTAATGTGACAAGACGTGACAGAACTTCGTAGAACGTGGCAGAACTTCGTAGAACGTGGCAGAATCTGTTAGGTTGTGCCAAAACGTGATAGAAGATGACAAAACCTGGTAGAAGGTGGCACGTAGGAGGTAGAGGGTGACATGGCTTGATGAAGCGTGGCAGAGGGCGGTAGCACATGATGGGTGTAATAACAGGTAACAGATCGTGATTTTACTTGATATGACGTGGTAGAGGCTAAATTAACATGGTAGAATGTGATAGTGCGTGTTAGAACATGACAGAACATGGTAGAATGTGATAGTGCGTGTTAGAACATGACAGAACGTGATAGTGCGTGTTAGAACATGACAGAACATGGTAGAATGTGATAGTGCGTGTTAGAACATGACAGAACATGGTAGAATGTGATAGTGCGTGTTAGAATATGACAGAACATGGTAGATCGTGATAGTGCGTGTTAGAACATGACAGAACGTGATAGTGCGTGTTAGAACATGAGCGAACATGGTAGAGCGTGATAGTGCGTGTTAGAACATGACAGAGTGGTTTCGAGGTTTGGTGTCCGCCTTGAATGCTGGAGGTCCCGGGTTCAAGCTCGGTAAGGACCGGGATTTTTTTCACGTGAACTCCTAATAACAAAATTTCCCCTGGTATCTGGTTAGTGAGATCGGACGCCCGTGTGTATTGTTGCGCACGTAAAAAATCCCGTGGCAGTTGGAAATAAAAACAGAGTAGTCTAACGGCGCTGCCCGGGCAAAATTTCGAGTTAAAAATCTACCCAAAGTATTTCAGGATCCTCGCCGGTGCTACGAAGTTCGTGCACTGAGCTGAGTTGCTCCGGGCTCAGCTTTGAGTTAGGAGTAAAACGGAGTACTTATGGGTTACACCCATGTGCCGTGATTTTGATCCGTCGACTAAACTAAAACTAAAACATGACAGAACATGGGAGAGCGTGATAGTGCGTGCTAGAACATGACAGAACATGGTAGAGCATCATAGTGCGTGCTAGAACATGACAGAACGTGGCAGACTGTGAGGAAATACTATCGATGATGTTAAAAGAACACTATGGACCGACAAAAGAACATACGAAACAAACATTCACACAAGAAAGAAATGAAATCCAAAAATCGATTAGAGAAATTACACGCAGACACTCAAGTATTTTTAACACGTCAAGGGGAGAAATCACCTAGAAAGTTAGTGACAACTGACAAACTGATGGGAAAAGGGGGAAGGCAGATACATAAATACCCGAGTGTCATGGACAGATGGCATAATCGGAACAATAACACACACCAGATCCAAGACTGGTGATCGTATGACTATGAGATAGCGAATCATGACCGCAGATGGCATGGCACAAGCATTTAAGGTGCTAAGTCCGACTGCAGACTATCTCCCATACCCTGCCTCTAAGACTCTCGTTTTCCTGGCTGTCACAAGCTTTTCTAGATTGCCTTATATTGTAACCACAACACGATGATTGCTTTGTCCTGATGTTGGCAGTGTCTGTCTGTCTGTCTGTCTGTCTGTCCGTCCGTCCGTCCGTCCGCCCGTCCGTCCGTCTGTCTGTCTGTCTGTCTGTCTGTCTGACTGTCTGTCTGTCGGCCCGCTCGTCCGTTCAACCAACCTGCTTACCCACCTGCTTATCTGCCTACTTGTCTGTCTGCCTTCCTGCCCGTGTCTGCTTATCTGTCTTACCTATCTACTTAACTACACCCAATAAATTGCTAGACGACGGACGCCGTGGAAAAGTATCATCAGCCTCGTTTGTTGACGGCACTTTATGACATTGATGATGACATGGTGCAAGCCGACTTACATATTATCGCCCACGCCTGTTGACGACACTTGATGACATTGATGATGACACAGTGCAAGCCGACTTTCATGTCATCGCCCACGCCTGTTGGCGCACTTGGTAACCGTGATGATTCCACACATTACAGGCGGACTTGCCTGTACAATCGATAAGGCATTTAATCATGTCAACATTTGAAACATCCCATACGGCACATTTATTTCCCTATTGATCGGAAAGTGAAATCACGGACATTGATTGTCACTCTTATAAAGCAGATAAGAAAAAGAAATCAGAAGATACGTTACGCAACTGTATAATTTAAAGCTATCGACATACCTCAAATGACAGCATCTCGCTGCAGAAACAAGTGCATTTCGACGACCGGCCAACCAGACGCCTTTTAGAAGGATCGTAATCCAGATATATCATTCACATTTAACAGCAAAGAAACAAGAAACTGTAATTTACATGTATTTGAAAGAGGCAAAGACACGAACACCAGAAAGAAACTAGCTATTTTGGGCAACATTATGAGTTGAGGTGAGATGAGTTAAGAACCGACATCATAGCACTCTGGGCTTTCCCATACGTGCTCCGTCCTTATCTTCAACAGCCCGCAAAGAGTCCCAAGACTAATGGTGCCGGTGACAGTCTGATTTTGTGTTCCTCTGACCTTTCCTCGGAGTCTTGCGAATCAGTCAGGTCCTCTGGTCACTCCCTGCAGCACCATTCTCTCCAGGCCGTGATAAACAATCTGTTCTGCCGCACCATTCACACCATCCCAAAGGTCCACCACCACGTCTGCCTTATCATGCACCAATACCCGCCTCAGCGGTGCAGATCAGTCCAATCTGTTCACCTGCTCGTTTCTCACCACACCAGCATGTCCGGGGTGGGGGGGGGGGGAAGGGAGGGGGTTAGTATGTGCTGTATATATTTTTCCTTGTTGAATTGAAGCCTGTCACTTCGTCCAAAGCAAGCTGATCTTCACCTTTCTCATCACACTCTGTGAGTCCGTTACAATCACGACATGCTTGTACTTTTGTCTTCCACCCGGCGGAACGACGTTGTGACTTTCTCCACCTCCATTCTAAGACAAGATGTTGTGATATCATATGCCAGGCTCTCCTGCACCAAACACCTAACACCAACCCTCGCCACGAACCCCCACAACACCGCTTTCACCTCTTAGCACAGAGCCAACCTGGTGATGTATTGTCGTGGGTGGCAACACTATGAGGAGGGCACAATTGGAACATTGTAACAACTGGACAGTTTTGTGGGGAAAATGATAGAGGAAGACAAGGAGAGAAGATTCTTGACAGCCTTTCATCAAGCCTTATAAGGGAGGTCAGCACGGCAGAATGGATAAGAGCGCTTGTTCTTAAAAAAATATCGGATGTGCTGATGCCGAGGTAGCGGGATCAACCCCGACACCGGTCAGTTGGACTCAAATTTCGACTTCTCGTTCTTGACTTGAGGACGTAAATTACAAGTACCTCAGAAATTGGAGTAGGCTTGCCTGAAGGCGAGGGACACTGGTAATAGGGAAAGATAGCCCAAACGCAAACATCAGTCCTGTGCACTAGAAGTAGTTGCACGTGTATGAACTATGCTCGAGTTTAAAGCTAGAGAATTTAAAAAAAAAACACCAGGAAAACAACAGCAGCAACAACAACAACAACAGCAGCAACAACAACAACAGCAACAACAACAACAACGTCTAATATTTTTGCTACTGTAACTACCACTAGTACTACAACTTCTGCTACTACTACTTTCTGGTGCTGCTTGCAGCTACTACAGACTGCCACTACTACAACTACTACTACTACTTCTACTAATAGTACAGTAACAACAACAACAACAACAATAACTATACTACTACTACTACTACTACTACTACTACTACTGCTGCTGCTGCTGCTGCTGCTGCTGCTGCTGCTACTACTACTACTACTACTACTACTACTACTACTACTACTACTACTACTACCACCACCTTTACTACTACGACCAATACTGCTAGTTCTTCGTCGTTTGTGCTTCGTCTGCTAATTCACTAATTAATCACCATTATCGTTGTCTTATTCCCCGCCCCCACCTCCTATTCCCCACCCTCCTCCTGCTGTTAATGCTACGAACCACAATCAATCAGGTGCCATCTCCACAATGAAGGTTGGCTACAATGGATCTCCAACACTGTCTGTCGCTCTCCCTGACTGTATATTATGTCAGGCTGATGTTCGTCCATCTCTTGATGTTATCTTCCCACTTGTATCGTTGTTTACCTCTTGCTCGCTTGCCCCAACCTTGCCCTCCAGTATGGTTTTTATAAAAGTATCATGTCCTTTAACGTGGCCGAAATATTTCACTTGTCTCCTCTTTATTTCTTTCATCAACTCTCTCTTCATTCCCAGTGTTTCTAGGACCTCTGCATTTGATTGTTTTTGTTTCCAAGAAATACGACACATTCGTCTGTATATCCCTCTGCATTTGATTGTTTTTGTTTCCAAGAAATACGACATATTCGTCTGTATATCCACATCTCCAGGGCTTCTAAGCGACTTTCTAGTCGCTTGTTCAACCACAACTATCAACCGAACGACATCACAATCATCCCTGTCCACCATCTTTCTCCACTTCTACACCTCGCTCTGTCACCCGAACACAGTCCAAACGCGCGCTGAATTCCCGCTACTCGAACCATTACCTATCCACAGGGGGTCATTCATTGCAAAGAACATCTACACAAGAAAGTCCACAAACTAAACGGTCCAAGGTTTTGACAGCTGCGCTAGACAACACCCCCTTCCTCTTTCCCTTTAGTCTTCTTTTCTTTCTCCCCTCTCTTCTCCCTTTCGTCGGCTCTTAACGCCCCCTCCTCCTTCCTGGCGCCCACTCCCAGTTTCTTACACCTGTGGCCCTCTAACAAGACAGTTGTTTCCCCTGGCTAGGCCAGCTTTCAACCGGCTCATGCCACTTAAGAAAAGAAGCAGAAAGCAGGCAGGATTGCGAGACCCCTTGACATTTGAGTGCACGTTTGCCAGCCTGACGAGAGAAATTACCCCGACTACAGGAGATTGTTTTGTAACAAGCAGATGAAAACCTAACAAGCAAGCTTGCCGTATGCATACCTTCTAACTTGCCGAGTACATTACCATCTTACCTACTGTATATATACCATTTAATATACTCTGTGCATACCGGCTTAACTCTATACATACCATCTTACATAGTGTGTTTATACCATTTAACATACTGTATTGATACCATTTAACATACTCTGTACATACCATTTAATATACTCTATAATACCTTTTAACATACTCTATAATACCATATAACATTTCTTGTTTATACCATTTAACATCCTATGTACATACCATTTAACATACTCTATAATTAATACCATTTAACATACTCTATAATATCATTTAACATTCTCTCTACATGCCATTTAAAATACTCTATACATACCATTTAACATACTCTACAATACCATTTAACATACTCTATACATACCATTTAACATTCTTTCTACATGCCATTTAACATGCTCTATACATACCATCTAAATTGCTTTTTTTATACCTTTTACCATACTCTATTCATACCATGTAATATACTCTATATGTACCATTTAACATACTCTATACATACCATTTAACATACACATGCATACCATTTAATATACTCTAAACAGTATTTAACATACTCTATACATACCATTTAACATACTATATAAAGCCATCTAAAATACTGTGTTTATACCATGTAACATACTGCATAAATACGAGGGGAAGTCAATAAGTAAGTCACAAATGGCTGTAGAAAAATAACTAGATATGATAACAACTTGAAACCAGTTTATTTGTATAAATATATTGTCCCTTTATTTCTCAACATAATTTCCACCAACAATGGTGCATTATCCCATCGTTTTATCAGTCCTCCCAAACCGGCTGCATAGAACTGCGTGCTCTGTTTTCTAAACCACGTTTTCACTTCACATTCAACTTCGGCGTCATTCGCGAAATATCTCCCGCCAAGGTGGGTTTTCAGTGGACCAAAAAGGTAGGAAATCGCTAGAGGCTAAGTCGGGGCTGTAAGGTGGATGTTCCAGAACTTCCCACCTTAGTTGGTTAATTTTCTCCTGAGTTAATCGAGCCGTATGTGGTCTGGCATTGTCATGAAGAAGCAACACTCCTCTAGTCAGCAGTCCTGGACGTTTTCTTCGAATTGCATCATGAAGCATCGATAGAACTTCACAGTACGATTCAGAATTCACATTGTCACCTTTCTTCTTGAAATTGGTTAAAAGCACTCCTTGACAATCCCAGAACACTGTCAGCATAACCTTCCCTGCTGATGGCGAAACCTTGAATTTTGGACACAAGGCGAAGAAGGATGTTTCCATTGCATTGAAGCACGCTTTGATTCGGGCTGGTAGTGATGCACCCATGATTCGTCCCCAGTAACAATCCTGTTCAGCATGTCTTCTCCTTCATCTTCGTATCGACAGAGATGATGCAAGGACAGGCCAAATCGGTTCATTTTGTGTTCCTCCTTCAATTGTCTGGGTACCCACCTTGAGCACACTTTCTTAAATTTCAATCAATCATGTATTATGCTGTATGTTGAACCATGTGAGCACCATATTGCAGATGCTACAGAGTCTATCGTTACTCGCCTGTCACCTCTAATCATCTCCTCCACCCGCTGCACGGATGCTTCTGTTGCAATCTCAACAGGACGACCAGATCGGATTTCATCAACAATTTTAGAGCGTTCTTGAGAAAATTTTTCTACCCAGCTATGCACCGCTTTACGGGACAAACATTTGTCAGCATAAACAGGAAGCATTTCCTTATGAATGTCCTTTGCAGTCAGTTCTTTTGCTCACACAATAAAAAAAATTAAAAAACGCACAACAGCACATTGCGCTTTTGGTTGTACATTCCGTAAGTATAGTTGCTATTTTGTTTATGCGCTGCGCTTGTGCATGAGACACCCAGCGCCACCTGACGAATGGGAATATAAAGTTCGATGTTGCTGTCACCTAATGACACCTGTAGAAAACACCAACTACATTTACCTGCCATTCCACAGAACTGTGTGACTTACTTATTGACTCGACATCGTACAATCTATTATACTCTATAATACTATCTTACATATTGTACACATTCCATTTAACATACTTACATAGTGGTTACATTTAACTACTAAGCATGCTTAGTGTATACAGACATTCTGACATGCGGAATACATTATCATCTAACATACTATGTACATGCATGTATAGGGCGTATTTTTAATGACTGTGCAGTGTTTGAAAATATTGCCGGTCCAAGTTTTGTATTTACCCTCTGTAAAGTTAATGCAAAATAATAGGTAAATACAAAACTTGGACCAGCAATATTTTCAAACACTGTACAGTCATTTAAAATACATCCTGTATAATTCAGCATACCGCATCCTAACCATCTGCCATTCTGAATTAATGCGTCTTATATACTGTATTAATACCATCTAATATACTCTACATATACCATCTGCCATTCTTTTATACGACATCTTATAAACTATGTAATACTATCTAATATACCCTATAAATGACAGCTGCTATTCCAATACATGCGATCTTATAAACATTTTCATCCTGTCTAATATACTATATACATGCCATCTAATATACTCTGTACATACCATCTAATTTACTCAGTACATACCCATCTAATATACTCTATAGTACTACCATCTGCCATGTCTATGCATACGATCTTAGCGGAAGGACACCTTCGACGTATAATGATATAAGTCTGTGTAATATAATATGAACATAAGCATTGAAAACACAGAGTTAATAATGGTTTAGGCAGACAGTCAGAAACCATGTTATGAACAAGAAAGGACTCGGAAATAAAACAAACAAGCGAATTTAAATATCTAGTGTAAATGTTCACTTCAGATGAGGAAATGGATATAGAAATCAAGATACGTTGGGCAAAGTAAATTTGGTATTGGGACAACCATAACCACTTCTTTTGCACAGAAAGATACCTATAACTCATCATCATCAAGTGTCATGCCGGTTGGCATAGGCGTTCATGACTCTCCACAGATCACGGTCTTTGGTTTTCTGGATTAACCCTGCTAATGATATTCCCCCATGCCACCGTCCCAATCCATCCAGCATCATTTCTCTTAGTCTGGCTCTGCCTCTCTTCCCCTTGATCTTTCCAGTTGTCACGATGTCCTCCAATGCCCCTCTTCTCATCATATGACCAAAGAGAGCTGTTTGTCTCTTTCTTATGGTTGTATATAATGTTTTATTAGCTTCTTTCGGGCAGTCGTTGTTAGTTACATTGGCAGCCCAAGGAATTCGCAACATTCGTCTCAGGAACCACATCATTGTTGCTTCCAAGCTCTTCCTAATTTGTTCATGTACATTCCAAGATTCACAGCAATACAGCAAAACAGGTTCTATATGGCACTTCAGCACTCTCTTTCTTACATTCAATGATAGTGATTTATTGCATAAGCTATTCTTCATTTTCTGAAATGCAATTTTGCTTGCCCTATTTTGCACTTAATCTCCGTTGCGCATCTTCCATCTGATGTTATAAATACCCCTTGGTATTTAAAACTATCCACTTGGTTAAGAATTTTCCCTTCTATTCCTATTTCACTTGTTGGTGTCACCTTTTAATTTTCCCTTCTATTCCTATTTCACTTGTTGGTGTCACCTTTTTTCTTTTATATCACCATTGTTACCTATAACAACTGTAGCAAATTTAATGCCAACTATTTTTTGGTCGACATTATGCTAACAATGTCAAACAAGGACGCTTACTGCAACTAACGAGCGAAAAATCATAAAGATGCCTTAGAAGCGACGCGGTGGAGGTCAGCGGAATGGATAAGAGCGCTCCGTCTTTAACTTCCGATGTGCTGATGCCGAGGTAGCCGGTTCAGCCCCTACATTTGTTAGTTGACTAACATGGTGACTCCTCGTCCTTTACGCAAGGACGTAAATTACATATACTTCAGAAGTCGGAGTGGGTTTGCCTGATGGTAATAGTGAAAACTAATCCCCACGCAAAAATCAGCCCAGTGCACTAGAAGTATAGGGTATATTTTTAATGACTGTGCAGTGTTTGAAAATATTGCCGCTCCGAGTTTTGTATTCACCCTCTGTAAAGTTCATGCAACATAACGGGTAAATAGAAAACTTGGACTGACAATATTTTCAAACACTGCACGGTCATTACAAATACTCTGTAGTAGCAGGTGTATAGACTACGCTTGAGTTCAAAGCTAGCAAACGGGGAAAAAACCCCACAAAAATGCTATGTCTTAATCCAGTCATATAATCCATTAAATAACAACAGATGAAATGGTTCGGCCATCTCCTAAGAATGCCCTAGTACCACCTACCACAGAGTCACATTGAAGACATCTGATGCATACAGAGCAAGGAGACATGGCCGTGGCCGAAAGGATAACAGCGCTCGCTATTTAACTTCCGGCCTGCTAGTGGCTTGGTAGGCAGTTCAACCCCTACACCGGTATTAAGTTGGATTTAAGCGTTTATTTATCGTTCAGAAAACACGGGCGAACTACTGAGCGTAAAATTGCCCGGGAAATCAACATGGGGTTGATCTCAACGTCCTGTAAAGGATACGCAGCTTTTAAACAGAGCATGGGAAAGACCACGTAAAGGATGGAGTGATGGCATCAAAAGCACCCTTACAGAAATGAAGACCACATAAAGGATGGAGTGATGGTATCAAGAATAACCTTACAGAAATGAAGACGACGTAAAGGATGGAATGATGGTATCAAGAATAACCTTCAAGAAATGAAGACCACGTAAAGGATCGTAAAGGATGGAGTGATGGCATCAAGAACACCCTTACAGACATGAAGACCACGTAAAGGATGGAGTGATGGCATCAAGAACAACCTTACAGAAATGAAGACCACGTAAAGGATGGAGTGATGGCATCAAGAACAACCTTACAGAAATGAAGACCACGTAAAGGATGGAGTGATGGCATCAATAACAACCTTACAGAAATGAAGACCACGTAAAGGATGGAGTGATGGTATCAAGAACAACCTTACAGAAATGAAGACCACGTAAAGGATGGAGTGATGGTATCAGGAACAACCTTACAGAAATGAAGACCACGTAAAGGATGGAGTGATGGTATCAAGAACAACCTTACAGAAATGAAGACCACATAAAGGATGGAATGATGGTATCAAGAACAACCTTACAGAAATGAAGACCACGTAAAGGATGGAATGATGGTATCAAGAACAACCTTACAGAAATGAAGACCTTGTAAACTATGGATGATGGTATCAGGAACAACCTTACAGAGAGGAAGACCACGTAAAGGATGGAGTGATGGTATCAGGAACAACCTTACAGAAATGAAGACCACGTAAAGTATGGAATGATGGTATCAAGAACAACCTTACAGAAATGAAGACCACGTAAAGGATGGAGTGATGGTATCAGGAACAACCTTACAGAAATGAAGACCACGTAAAGGATGGAGTGATGGTATCAAGAACACCCTTACAGAAATGAAGACCACGTAAAGGATGGAATGATGGTATCAAGAACAACCTTACAGAAATGAAGACCACATAAAGGATGGAGTGATGGTATCAAGAATAACCTTACAGAAATGAAGAAGACGTAAAGGATGGAATGATGGTATCAAGAATAACCTTCAAGAAATGAAGACCAAGTAAAGGATCGTAAAGGATGGAGTGATGGCATCAAGAACACCCTTACAGGACATGAAGACCACGTAAAGGATGGAGTGATGGCATCAAGAACAACCCTTACAGAAATGAAGACCACGTAAAGGATGGAGTGATAGGCATCAAGAACAACCTTACAGAAATGAAGACCACGTAAAGGATGAGTGATGGTATCAAGACACCCTTACAGAAATGAAGACCACGTAAACGATGGAATGATGGTATCAAGAACAACCTTACAGAAATGAAGACCACGTAAAGGATGGAGTGATGGTATCAAGAACAACCTTACAGAAATGAAGACCTTGTGAACTATGGAGTGATGGTATCAGGAAAAACCTTACAGAAATGAAGACTACGTAAAGGATGGAGTGATGGTATCAAGAACAACCTTACAGAAATGAAGACCACGTAAAGTATGGAATGATGGTATCAAGAACAACCTTACATAAATGAAGACCACGTAAAGGATGGAGTAATGGTATCAGGAACAACCTTACAGAAATGAAGGCCACGTAAAGGATGGAGTGATGGTATCATGAACAACCTTACAGAAATGAAGACCACATAAAGGATGGAATGATGGTATCAAGAACAACCTTACAGAAATGAAGACCACGTAAAGGATGGAGTGATGGTATCAAGAACACGCTTACAGAAATGAAGACCACGTAAAGGATGGAGTGATGGTATCAAGAACAACCTTACAGAAATGAAGACCACGTAAAGGATGGAGTGATGGTATCAGGAACAACCTTACAGAAATGAAGACCACGTAAAGGATGGAGTGATGGTATCAAGAACAACCTTACAGAAATGAAGACCACGTAAAGGATGGAGTGATGGTATCAAGAACAGCCTTACAGAAATGAAGACCACATAAAGGATGGAATGATGGTATCAAGAACAACCTTACAGAAATGAAGACCACGTAAAGGATGGAATGATGGTATCAAGAACAACCTTACAGAAATGAAGACCTTGTAAACTATGGAGTGATGGTATCAGGAACAACCTTACAGAGAGGAAGACCACGTAAAGGATGGAGTGATGGTATCAGGAACAACCTTACAGAAATGAAGACCACGTAAAGTATGGAATGATGGTATCAAGAACAACCTTACAGAAATGAAGACCACGTAAAGGATGGAGTGATGGTATCAGGAACAACCTTACAGAAATGAAGACCACGTAAAGGATGGAGTGATGGTATCAAGAACACCCTTACAGAAATGAAGACCACGTAAAGGATGGAATGATGGTATCAAGAACAACCTTACAGAAATGAAGACCACATAAAGGATGGAGTGATGGTATCAAGAATAACCTTACAGAAATGAAGAAGACGTAAAGGATGGAATGATGGTATCAAGAATAACCTTCAAGAAATGAAGACCAAGTAAAGGATCGTAAAGGATGGAGTGATGGCATCAAGAACACCCTTACAGACATGAAGACCACGTAAAGGATGGAGTGATGGCATCAAGAACAACCTTACAGAAATGAAGACCACGTAAAGGATGGAGTGATGGCATCAAGAACAACCTTACAGAAATGAAGACCACGTAAAGGATGGAGTGATGGTATCAAGAACACCCTTACAGAAATGAAGACCACGTAAACGATGGAATGATGGTATCAAGAACAACCTTACAGAAATGAAGACCACGTAAAGGATGGAGTGATGGTATCAAGAACAACCTTACAGAAAATGAAGACCTGTGTGAACTATGGAGTGATGGTATCAGGAAAAACCTTACAGAAATGAAGACTACGTAAAGGATGGAGTGATGGTATCAAGAACAACCTTACAGAAATGAAGACCACGTAAAGTATGGAATGATGGTATCAAGAACAACCTTACATAAATGAAGACCACGTAAAGGATGGAGTAATGGTATCAGGAACAACCTTACAGAAATGAAGGCCACGTAAAGGATGGAGTGATGGTATCATGAACAACCTTACAGAAATGAAGACCACATAAAGGATGGAATGATGGTATCAAGAACAACCTTACAGAAATGAAGACCACGTAAAGGATGGAGTGATGGTATCAAGAACACGCTTACAGAAATGAAGACCACGTAAAGGATGGAGTGATGGTATCAAGAACAACCTTACAGAAATGAAGACCACGTAAAGGATGGAGTGATGGTATCAGGAACAACCTTACAGAAATGAAGACCACGTAAAGGATGGAGTGATGGTATCAAGAACAACCTTACAGAAATGAAGACCACGTAAAGGATGGAGTGATGGTATCAAGAACAACCTTACAGAAATGAAGGCCACGTAAAGGATGGAGTGATGGTATCAGGAACAACCTTACAGAAATGAAGACCGCGTAAAGGATGGAGTGATGGTATCAGGAACATCCTTACAGAAATAAAGACCACGTAAAGGATGGAATGATGGTATCAGGAACAACCTTACAGAAATGAAGACCTTGTAAACTATGGAGTGATGGTATCAGGAACAACCTTACAGAAATGAAGACCTTGTAAACTATGGAGTGATGGTATCAGGAACAACATTACAGAAATGAAGACCTTGTAAACTATGGAGTGATGGTATCAGGAAAAGCCTTACAGAAATGAAGACCACGTAAAGGATGGAGTGATGGTATCAGGAACAACCTTACAGAAATGAAGACCACGTAAAGGATGGAATGGTGGTATCAGGAACAACCTTACAGAAATGAAGACCACGTAAAGGATGGAGTGATGGTATCAGGAACAACCTTAGCAGAAATGAAGACCACGTAAATGATGGAGTGATGGTATCAAGAACAACCTTACAGAAATGAAGACCTTGTAAACTATGGAGTGATGGTATCAGGAACAACCTTACAGAAATGAAGACCACGTAAAGGATGGAGTGATGGTATCAAGAACAACCTTACAGAAATGAAGACCACGTAAAGGATGGAGTGATGGTATCAAGAACAACCTTATAGAAACGAAGACCACGTAAAGGATGGAGTGATGGTATCAAGAACAACCTTACAGAAATGAAGACCACGTAAAGGATGGAGTGATGGTATCAAGAACAACCTTACAGAAATGAAGACCACGTAAAGGATGGAGTGATGGTATCAGGAACAACCTTACAGAAATGAAGACCACGTAAAGGATGGAGTGATGGTATCAAGAACAACCTTACAGAAATGAAGACCACGTAAAGGATGGAGTGATGGTATCAAGAACAACCTTACAGAAATGAAGGCCACGTAAAGGATGGAGTGATGGTATCAGGAACAACCTTACAGAAATGAAGACCACGTAAAGGATGGAGTGATGGTATCAGGAACATCCTTACAGAAATAAAGACCACGTAAAGGATGGAATGATGGTATCAGGAACAACCTTACAGAAATGAAGACCTTGTAAACTATGGAGTGATGGTATCAGGAACAACCTTACAGAAATGAAGACCTTGTAAACTATGGAGTGATGGTATCAGGAACAACATTACAGAAATGAAGACCTTGTAAACTATGGAGTGATGGTATCAGGAACAACCTTACAGAAATGAAGACCACGTAAAGGATGGAGTGATGGTATCAGGAACAACCTTACAGAAATGAAGACCACGTAAAGGATGGAATGGTGGTATCAGGAACAACCTTACAGAAATGAAGACCACGTAAAGGATGGAGTGATGGTATCAGGAACAACCTTACAGAAATGAAGACCACGTAAATGATGGAGTGATGGTATCAAGAACAACCTTACAGAAATGAAGACCTTGTAAACTATGGAGTGATGGTATCAGGAACAACCTTACAGAAATGAAGACCACGTAAAGGATGGAGTGATGGTATCAAGAACAACCTTACAGAAATGAAGACCACGTAAAGGTTGGAGTGATGGTATCAGGAACAACCTTACAGAAATGAAGACCACGTAAAGGATGGAGTGATGGTATCAAGAACAACCTTACAGAAATGAAGACCACGTAAAGGATGGAGTGATGGTATCAAGAACAACGTTACAGAAATGAAGACCACGTAAAGGATGGAGTGATGGTATCAAGAACAACCTTACAGAAATGAAGACCACGTAAAGGATGGAGTGATGGTATCAAGAACACCCTTACAGACATGAAGACCACGTAAAGGATGGAGTGATTGTATCAAGAACAACCTTACAGAAATGAAGACCACGTAAAGGATGGAGTGATGGTATCAAGAACAACCTTACAGAAATGAAGACCACGTAAAGGATGAAGTGATGGTATCAAGAACACCCTTACAGAAATGAAGACCACGTAAAGGATGGAGTGATGGTATCAAGAACAACCTTACAGAAATGAAGACCATGTAAAGGATGGAGTGATGGTATCAAGAACACCCTTACAGAAATGAAGACCATGTAAA